>CM033446.1:15264543-15864543 GCA_019425775.1 Rafetus swinhoei | reverse complement strand
CCGCACTATGTCATCATCACTGCCTGCCCCATATCTTCCTTTCGGATATTGATGCCTGCCTCTGTCATTTCCACTCCATGCACCTGATCAAGTGAGGTTTTGCCCATGAAAGCGTATGCCCAAATAAATTGATTCGTCTTTACGGTGCCACAGGACTCCTCCTCGTCTTTGTGGATGCAGACTGACACAGCTACTCCTCTGAGACGGGTCTCAAAGCACTAGGAGGCCCCAAGTTGCAATGGGTTATACTCACTCTGCCAACTGCTTCCAGCTACCATACTCCTCCCAGCGCTCCCAGCAGCCCAGCCTCGGTGACCCACTCACAAATCATACATCCACCCTGAGTATATTGACTCGCGCTGCTCTATCATCCTCCTATCAGGAAAGAGCAGCAGAAGATGCTCCCTCAGATTTGACCCGATTGCTCAGCAGATTCATCACGAGGAGGTTGGACATCTGGCTTGTCAGAGGTCTGTAGAGCCTGAACAATGACTAGTCCCATACACATTTCACTTAACATGCATATCTCCAGACAGGGAGCAAGAGCAGATGATAGACACTTACCCTGGAAATGCCAATGATTTGTTCATCGGGGAGCAAGCTGATGCGCACAAAGCAAGACTCAAAGTTGATGTCCTCCTTCTCCAGGAGATCCTTCCCTTGCAGCAGCGTGACATGCAGGGTGTTGGAGTACACATCATATTCCATGTTGACTTCCACCTGGCCCACAGTGAAGTCCTGGCCAAAGTTATTCCCAATGGAGGAGATGGAGCTGAGGGAGTCAGTGGACACGGATTTCTTCAGTGGCCCAAATGGACCCAGATCTAGGTCTTTGCTCATCAACTCTAAGGTACCTAGCTCATTGATGTTCTCAAAGGTGTCATCCATCTTCAGGCTAGGCTTGCGGACAGGAGACGTCCTTTCCGCTGCCTTTCGGAGATTTGAGGCTCCCCCTCTCTGCAGACATAGGAAAGAACAGAAGAGCCACTCCAGCTGGATTAACCTGTTTCCTCTGAACTTCTTTCTGCATCTGAAATGTATCATATGGGGCTCTTGTGTGCTAAGAGGTCTAAGTATATAACTGCCATCAGATACAACGGTAGTTCCCTAACCAGAGCTACGTCATTAGGCTGTGGCATAGCCTAGTGCATATGCCATTTAAGAGAGACTAGCTAAAGCACTAGAACATATCCTGTATATGAAATGAAAGCCCCTTCCCATCCCTAATTTTGCTGCAGGGTAACTTTTCATTAGTCAACTAAGTGGCAGCTTTATCATTTGTAAATAATACATATTCAAAATAAATTACGTTTTAATTGTTTTCCATTTTGGAACCAAAATGTGATGACAAGGATTAAAAAATGAAAAATTATTAATTAAAAAAAAATCAAAATTTTGAAAATTTTCCACATATCCATCCCCATTTTGGTTTTTTGGGCCACTTTTAACACCTAACATGTACCACTGCCCCATACTGGGCAAACTTGAACCAGTGTCTAATCATGTTGCCCAGTAGCATTTAGGCCATAAATAAGAGAGGCTAAAATTTCCTTAAGTGCCTAAGAAGCCCTGGAGCCTGAGTTCCATTTTCAAAGTGATTTCAGCATTTAAAACCCTAAATCCTATTGACTTTTAATGAGACTTTGGCTCTTAAGTCACGTAGGTACTACTGAAAAAGTTGTCAGTCGTACCAGAAAGATGAATTTGCGCTGGAACAGGCACAGAGACAAGGTAGGAGGCTGGTCAGTGGAATGGAGAGCCTATCTTAATGAGGGAAGACTACAAGGCACACGGCTTGTTTAGACTAGTAAAATGAAAGGGTATGACTGCTCTCTAGGAATACCTCCGGGGGGAAACGGCAGGGAGAGAAAAGAGCTATGTAAACTGAAGGCCAATGTTGGCACAAGAACACCCAGGTATAAAGTAGCGCCATGAATAAAGGCAGGCTGGAAAGTAGAAGGTTTATAACCAAAGGAGGGAAGTTCTGGGGCAGCCTCCCAGTAGGTGTAGTTGGGGCAAACAATCTAACTGATAAACTTAAAAAACAACAAATGGTCTGGTAGCACTTTACAGACTAACAAAACATGTAGATGGGATCATGAGCTTTGGTGGGCACAGCCCACTTCTTCAGATGACCGGAGTTTTTCAGTTTCTTCATCTGAAGAAGTGGGTTGTGCCCACGAAAGCTCATGATCCCATCTACATGTTTTGTTAGTCTGTAAAGTGCTACCAGAGCATTTGTTGTTTTTTAAGTTTATCCTGTTCAGACTAACTCGGCTTCCCCCTGAAGAATCTAACTGACGTTAGGATGAAGCTTTGATCAGTTCATTAACAGGACTAGATGACAGGGCTGCCTGTAATTTCAGGGAACTGAACTTGATGACTGGAAAGGATCTACAGGGTCATATGTTCTTTTAGCTTGGGTTTGGGAAAAGTACCTTCCCACGCCTGTCTCTGAGGAAGGCCGGTGCAAAGCAATCATTTTGTTGCTCTGCCATGTACCCGCTCTGGGTCCAGCCAACCCACCAATTCTCTTGCAGGTTTCCTGCTTCCAATAGATGTAAAAAATGTGCAATTTGTTTTTACATCCTTGGCCATTAGCTCTTCACATTTATTCACTATCTTCCTAATGACCTTTTTGCATTTTTCTGCATGGTTAATGATGCTATCCAGTGACTTCCCTGGGGCTGGAGTTCCATTTTCTAAAAAGATGCCCTCATCCAACTCCTATGAAGTCAGTGGGTGTCTTTCCATCCACTTCAATGGAACTGGGTCAGCTCCCTGCCTTCTTGCATCATGGTATCAGACAATCCCGGCCTTTCTTTTTGCTTTCCTGTGCCCTTGTTTGTTTCAGCCTACGTACAGCATCTCCTTTCACCAATAAACACCATGTGTCCAGTGGCTTCTGTTTCTTGTCTCACTTAAGGGCCTGACCCAAACTTCGATGAAATTGATGGATAGACACTCAGACGTCAGTGAGCTTCAAACCACAAGTCAAAGCCCCTGAATCACTCTGTCTGCTCTCAACTCCCTTGTGCTTCTTCCATTTCTACAGTGTCCTCTGTAACAAGGAGACCAGAATTGTAGCTTCCAATAGAGATGTAAAATCCCCATGTAATTGGTTAACTAGTTAAATGTGACGGTCACTTCACATTTAACTGGTTAACCAATCGGGAGGGGGGGGTTCCAGCCCAGCTAGGCTAGAGTTGCCCCCTCCCCTTCCCCCCCGTGGCCGGGCTGGAGCACCCCCACCCGGCCTGCTGAGGACATGGGTTACTCCACACACGCAGAGCAGCCCCTGGCCGCAGCATGCCCCATCAATTAACTGGAACCGGCAAGCATCACCCGTTGAAGGTTAGGCTTACCGGTTAACCTTTCACATCCCTCGCTTCCAGTCTAACCCCCCCATCCTGCTCAGACTTACGAGCAATAACCCAGCCTTGAGTATTCCTTTCTTTGTTAGTGCGAATAGCTAATCATGCGGATTGAGAGTTTCTATTGTGAATTCCCCCTTCCTCCTGACAGCAGCGTGTCTGTCCAAGCCTCTATGTCCATAATCTGTGGGCATTCCCTGTTTACGAGGCAAGAGCTGCATCATGAGCTAAGTCAACTCCTAAGCAGGAGCCAGCCCCAGAGCTTATGCTCTCTCTTTGTCTATGGAAAACAATACCAAAGAATGCTGGAGACCAAGATGGGACAGTGCAGCAAGGTCAGGCTATTCTTCGGAAGGCTGATGTCCTATTGACATGCAGTGAGGATCAAAATCCGCCTCTGGCGGCTGGTAACAAGAGCATGTGAGGCTTTAGACCCAATGGGCCAGACCCACAGCTGAGATGAATGACCGGAGTCAAGCCAACTTACACCAGCGGAGGATCTGGCCCAATGTATTTAGCCCAGCTTGTGAGCCAGGGTGAGTTGTTTTTCCTCCACACACGTATGCCTGGCATTTAAATCACCCCCAATAATGCTTGATGCTGCTTCCTCTATCTGAGACCTTGCGGGGGAAACTAAAGGTTCAAGCGGCTTACATTCTCCACACTTATGTGTCTTCCTAAAAGTGTGGCTGATAGGGAATGTGTGGCAGCTGGTCACCCTGAAAAGGAAGGACTTTTACCTTGAGTTTGATGTCCGAATACGCAGTCCCATACTTTTGCTCCAGGTATCGATAGTCGTAGTTGGGAAATGGAGAGGGCGTTGGATAATTCCCGGATTTCCATAGTTTCCACAGGTTCAGCGCAGTTATTCCCAGCAGAACAAGCGCGCCAGTCACATAGAGGCCTATTTCCCACCCGCGTGGGCTTCTAATGACTAGAAGAGAGGGGAGTTTTTGTCAGGAGTGGAGTCTTGGGGCAGAGATATTAAAGCTTGTGCTTCAGCGCTGAAACCACTCTCTAACTATCCTCTGAGCAGGATGAGAACTAATGCGTGGCCGATTATCCCATGTCCACCTGCTCCAGGCTCTCTCACACCTTCCACTACAGCATCTGATGTTGGCCATGGTCAGACACAGGATACTGTACCAGAAGTTTGGATCCAGTTTGGCAATTCCTGGACAAGAGCTCTCGTGATAGTGTTTCACTTCAGAGCAATAGCACTCGGCTTTGCCTGGGGAACACTGCTAAGTAAACTCATGAAGAGGATTAGGTATCATCATTAAGTGAATCACGAGGGTATCTGAAGTTACATTAGACAAGGGCTCTCAATCCTCATGCTTCACAGCACAAACTGACCACCAGTTTGGGTCAGGAAGGAACGCCCAACCCCAAATTACAGGAAAAAAGGGGTACTGAGTTCAGCCTTCTTCCAGAGCATGTGGCATTGGTCACTGCTAGAAACAGGATACAGGACCAGATGGATCATTTATCTTCTCCTATAAAATGGCAGTTCTTATGTGCTTATTTCCTGAAGAGCTGGATGCTGTGTGTTGCAATCAGCATATCACTCTCTTATGAATTAATCTGTGCATGGCCACTTTCATACATTTCAGCCCCATGCATACACACAAAGCGAGCCAGAAGCTCAGCTGATATAACGTGTCAGTGCTCCATTCAAGTCAATAGAACTAGGACAATTTACTTCAATAGATGGGCATGGGTGCGGGTGTGCACACACACACAGAACAAACTCTCTGGGTGTATGAAATACGTTGTCCTTTCTACAAGGCCAGTTCCCAATGGGTTGGTGACACCAAATGAATTTGGGAGAAAGCTTCCTATGCCTATCTGGCAATATAGAGAAAAATCGGTATTCTTCACTGTCAACCTAAAAGACTTCCAGCATGGTGCATTTCACAATCGGTGCTGCATTGTGCCAGTATCCATCAAACAAAATGATTAAATCATCTCTCAACATGCAACAAGAAATTAAGTCCTTGTCCCAGAATGTCACCATAACATCTGTGCTTCCAGTGATACAAATAGAAAGCTGGCTTTTTCTCTCATAGAGACTCTTTTCTTATAACTGCATTTTGGGCCATTGGCATAATCTCTTGAACAGTCTTAAAAATATACAACCAAGACTTCATCTTAGCCAGTGGATACCGTATTTGAGCAGAATAAAGATGCACCTACATCCATGCCCAGTCTCTGACAATAATCAGTGAGGGATGTTCCAGAGGAAGCCATAATGCCTATATAATGGCTTTTATTCTGACAGGCTGGGAGAGAGAGGGAGTTTTTCCTGACCATCGCTGGTAATCTGCTTGGGTTGTAAAGCATGAAGGATGCTGTGGCCACTGTTTCTCATGCTGACCAATACTGTCGCATCATTACCTTGTACTCTCCTTTGTCTGTGAACTCTTTGGAACAACCTAGGAACCATCTCTGTGTTCTGTTTGTACAGTGCCAAGCTCAAGGAGACCCTGGTCCAGATCTGGGGTGCCTGGAGTATTTATTACTATTCACTATAACTTGTGTCACCCCTGGGAAACCTAACCATGGACTGGGACACCATTGTGAGAAGTACTGTACACACACAGAACAAGCCCCAGGTACAATCTAAGTAGTATTGCAAGTTTTAGTCAGTATACAGCCCCCATCACAGCAGCATCGGAGCAGCTCAAAGTATTAATGAATTATTCTCAGCACCTCTCTGTTGTGAGGACATGACAGGAGCAAACCCTTCATTTGCCAGTTCCCAGCTTGCTAAACATCGGAGGGTGTATTAACATTCCAAGCCACAGATATGAATCTATGGCCTTCACTTCACTGTTTTTTGTGGGGAAATAACCCCATTTCACAAAGGTTCCCAAGTTAGCAGCCTCAGTAATGCCCTGTCAAAGTGAGTTCTGCAGTTGTGTATATTGTGTTAGCAGTACGACGATGCCAGCCGCTCAGAACTGGTCACTGTATTATTGATCCCATGTGACACCCAGAGAGGCAGCTGTTTTCTGTTCTCCAGCTGGGAGAATTCCAGCTCAAATCCATCCCAATGCCCCTCCCCCAGTGCTTCGTTAGAGGTACTCACCACTGATGCGGTATTCAGTTATATTAATGTCCATGTCCAGCTCTGTTACTCTCAGCTGGAGAGACTGCCTGAAACAAACAAACAAACAGCGTCAGGAGAGAAGCCAGGCAGACCTAGGGCTTTACTGAGCATACCAGGAAGAGAGAGGGATTTGATCTCTCACACAAGTGCATTTTCAACCAGTCAGTCACTGGATTTCAATTCTGCTGCATGACACCTCTATGGCTAAGGTGATTAGATGATCACAGTGAAAAACCAGGGCACCTGCCCCAGGCTGTGCACAGGGAAGGGCCTTGGGGAGCGCATCAGGGAAATGTGCTCAGAAGGGTTAGGAAAAAGAGGTTGTCCATTTCTCCTGCTACTCAGCCATGCAGAGAATCCTTGGCCTGCTGCCCTGCATGTGAGGTGCTGGGTTCAAAGACTGTGTGGGGGAAGGGGAATGGCAGGAGACAGTGGAACATGACCTGAGAGGAAAAGCAGAGGGTCAGCCCATGAAAGACCTGAAAGTACAGGTATCCGCCGTGCACCTGGGCTCAGCCAACTTGTTGTCCGTTTTGCAGCTCAGCTGGCTGGCACTTTCTTCAGATCTCTAGCACACAAGGGGCTTTATATACACAGGGACCGGCCCTGCCCACAAGGACACTACCTGATTTCAGGGCACAGGGTACCCTACCGGTGACTAATATAGGGATGGGTTCAAACCAAACCCTGGAGTCAGACACACACATACACACACCCCACAAACTTTCTAGGAAGTTGGAATCCAAACCCAGACCTTGATCTGAATTAAACCAAAACTCTGTGTATGAAACCCACATGTTAGGGAGCTCCAGCCCCAGACCTGGGTTCTCTTTCATGCAGGAATGGGGTGACAGAGCACTAGCATTAACAGAGAGCGGGTCTGGGCCCTGCAGTCAGGTTGGTGCTGTTGCTCTTCACTTAGAGCCTGCTCAAACTGGGTTTGGCTTTCTGTCATGCAGCCCAGAGAGGGACTGGATGCTGCTCACTTCACACTGATGCCCAAGAGATCCATGGGAATATGCCTGTGACCATTTACAGAATTCGTCCACTTCCAGGCCTCTTCCTACCCCTTGCACAAAAAAGCTTTTTCCAGCTAAAAACTGTTTCTCAACCACACAGAAACATAATTTTGATTGACATTTTCTTCTTTTCAATTAAAACAGTTGCAAGCTTTTGTTTTGGTGGGGAGAAAAACAATCCCACGGACTCCCCTCCCTCCCTTTCCCTGACCATAGTTTCTCTCTTTTCTCGCCTGGGGAAAAATAAAACGTGGGGAGAAAGGGGGAAAAGAAGAAATAAACAGAGATGCCACATTACCTGCCAGCACCATCAAATCAAAACTTTTTGAAAAAATAGCGTTAAACTGTTTCTTTCAATATTTTCCTATGAAGCATACCTTTTTTTCAACTACCTCTGATTATTTATATAGGGCCAGTGCCATCCAGAGCCCCTCGCAGCTCATATTTTACTCCTATTAATTTGCCATTTGTATTCCTGCATCTCCAGAGGACCCCACACACCTTAGCAATAACAGGCCTTCTCAGTCAGACCCCCAGGCTTCATTCCCCTCCCACTGCTAACCCTGACTAATATCCACACACAGGGCTAAAACGTGCTTTTTGCTGCAGCTCATGGGAAGGACCAAAAGGTGGGCAGCACCCCAGGGCAGGACCAGGTGCATTTGGCCTTAAAGAGATACACCACCTTCTCCTGAGGCTCCCCTGTTTCACTAGGGAGAATCATTTGGGTTACCCCTTTATGGAGTACAACATTACCCTTCCCCTCTAACCAGCCAACACTCCCTAATTACCGTAGCACTATTAATCATGCGCACACTAGAACTGCCTCCCGTGTAGTACCGTAACACTGGTAAAAATGGGCACTCCATAAGTGGGGACTGCGACTGGCTAATTCCATGGTCTCCAACCAGTTCTGAAGCAGTAGCCACTATAGCAAACTAGCCACATTATTCTGAAAATGTAAATAATTTTGAGAGCCAGCTAGCCACATTCAACCGCCAAACAGCCACAGGTGGCTAGCGGCTTTCAAAACTGGACACCACTAATGTATAGTGGGGCAGTCTCCCCACCTACACTACATCTCCCCACCCCACCTGTCTGGCATGCAGTCCTTGCATTGCTCCAAGCACCTGGTGCTGGTGTCGTGAAGCTAAGCACTTTCCAAGGTATGACACTTCTGTGGTACTACCATAAGAAGAGCCATCTGAATACCCCAGATCGCTAGCATGAGGCTGGAAAAGTCATGAGCACAGGGCATCTAACCCTTAGCATGGGAATGAGCCTGGTGGGAAATTCCATGAGAATTACATCCCATGGGGTATTCCAGCCCTTCCTCCCCTGCACCATTGCACAACATGCAAGTGGTCTCGTGAGGAAAATACTGACCAAAACCTGCCTCGTGCCTTGGTCGAAGTCCAGCAACAGAGGTCATTGATTGCTCAGTACCTTGCTAAACTACTGCACTACACACTGTCAGCCAGACTCTGATTTATCAGTCAGCGCTGAGGTCTCCTTCCTGCACATAAGAAGAATTACAGCCACCTTCCAACAGATAGCGGTTTTGACAGGGCTCACCCTGTTTCTCTAGGGTTTAGCCTCCATCCGTCCTTAGAGAGGGTAATGGCTCTGTTGCCTTTCACAGGGGAACTCCCCTCTCCATCATCTTCACTGCTTTCCCCCGCTCCCTGGATGATGGAAAGGTGACAGGTGCATTCTGACTGCTGGTGTAAGCGTGCTTGTCACTTTTCTCTACCCGCGGGGAGGCCTAGCACGTAGATCACTCTTCCACAGACAGCCAGGAAGGAGGGGCTTGTGCTGGCACTGGACTGGGACTCGGGAGCCCAGGGCTCCTGTAGGCTCCCTAGCTGACTGCTGACAATCTCTGGGTGTCAGTTCCCCATCTGTAACATGGGGATACTACTGCCTTTGCCTGGGTCTATTCAGACTGTAAGCTCTTTAGCACAGCAGCTGTCTCTTACTATCTACATGAACAGCACCTAGCACAACCAGGCTCTGATTTTATCTGCGCCTCTACATACCACCAGTGGGCTGTTTTTATTGTATGAAGAAAGAGCAGTCATTTGCACTCCGTTGGTGACGTGAGCCCCTCATTCTTTTAAATCTCTTTTTGGATGGACTCCTCCAGGTCAGAGTCTGCGGGGGGCTTATTTTCCCCACACGTTTCACCCTGGCCCGTACCCCTTTTCCACTGTTTTTACACATACATGGCTGTTGGACCGTTCAGCTTCCCCTCTCACTGCTAGAGTTGCCAGATACCTTCACAAAAAATCCCAAACAGACAGGGAAAATTTGGTTGAGCAAAAAAAAAAAAAGCTGCTGCGCCTTTAAATTACCACGCTCCTCACTCCCCCCGCCCTCGCAGACGACGATGGCCTTCCATCCGAGGAAAACAGAAAATACCAGACATTTTACATGTCCGGTATTCTCTGGGTTTTTTTAACCAAACAGAAGGCCAAAATACCGAACTGTCCGGGCGAAAACCAGACACCTGGCAACGCCTACTCACTGCATCTCGTATTTCACCATTGTCTGGTTCCTTGCTAAGTTCAGAAGGCGCTGTTTGGAGAGCAGACAGCTTGCCAATTCAATAGGGGATCAGCGTTATTTCTAAATCATTCCCACATACAGATTATGCCATACCCAATCCTTAGATTCTTGCAGCAGGGGCTATTTATTTCCTCTGTGACCAGGAGGAACTTTCCCCACATGTTGCCTGGCTAATTTGCTGGACCCCCTCTGAATACATAGATTCTGCTACATTTAGGTAGACTCTTTACAAGGCCATGTATTTTTAAGATGCTTTATCCATCACAGCTATGCAAAAAGGCCTTTGTTAATACACTCACAGTATTGCAGATCATGAGATGATACCAACAGACAAAGCCCCCAAACTTTTTAGTTTATGCACAGGGAGAACATTCCCTTTAAATCTCTGCTTAAGCAGGCTGAGTCCATGATCCTCCTCAGGGCAGGCGACGGGTTCCTCAGGTAGCTAGTGGGGCTGGTTTTGGCCTGGTCTGTTTACTCTGCCATTGCACAATGCTATTCTACATGGCTGAGTAAAGTCTCTTGTGCAAACAGGTTGCATTATTTTACATGGGTGCTTGGCTGCTTGGGTAGATTATTTCCACTGCCAGCGTTCAGCTGAGGAAAAGGCTTCCAGCACGGGTATTCTGTTGTGCAATTCGTCTCATTGTGTCAGAAAAGATTCAACTAGACAATGAGGAAAATTTGCAGGATGATTAGCCTGTCGGGGACTATCCACATCGCAGGACACTGCATAGGCAGCCTCCTCCAGCTAGGCCAGGGAGCCTTCACAGAGACACATAGGCACATTAAACTCTTTCAAGCACAGAGATGGCAGAGCTAGAAAGCCCCACTAGCATATCAAGTGGATATAATTAAATCTCCAGTTGCACCAGGGTTAAAGTAAAAGCTTGTCTGGCATCCCCAGAGGACTGTGTCTATAGGTGGGCTGTACACTGCAAAGCTACTCTGAAGAATAAGCAGCTCTCAAAGGAAAAAAACATACATGAAGAGCTGGAAGGAAACCGTCTGTCACTTGAGCTGCACTCATTCAGAAGAAATAAAATCTCTCTGCCACCAAAGCCAAGTCATAATACTACTCAGCGTGGCTTCATGGGGGTAAGCAGCAGTCAAAATTTGCCCTAACACTGACCCACAACACAATGAGCCCCAGTGACTCTGCCTCCTTCTGAGGCTATGGACAAACTACTCTGCCTCAGTTTTCCTATCTGTAAAATGGGGATTTAGTGAAGTATTGTAATCCCTGGTTCTATGAAGGGCAAATCTGCAGCAAGGAGAGGGATAACCGATTTGCCCAAAGTCAGTGAGAATCAGTGTCAGCATTGGAGTAGAATTCAAGGCTTGGCTTCCAATGCTGCACTCAGACCAAGAGAGAGCATGTCGGTCTCAAAATCAACACTTTTGATTCTGGCCTGCCTTCATGTTATGGTAACAGCAGTCACACTGCAGTGAGCACAACTGCTGCTGTTGCTGGGACGGTGTCTGGAAGTCTCTCCCTAGGCTGCCTGCCGGATATGCCTGTGCACCCACTGGAAAGGCACAGAAATGCAACAAACCCCTGTGGAATGACTCTCTGACAAAGAAAACAGGCTCATCTTTCCCATGAACTTTTCAGTTTGGCAATCAGCTTCCAACTCACTGCGTGGCACCAAAGCACCCACAACGTCAAGCTGCCAAGATAAGAGATTCCCTTTGGTAAAAGTCAAGATGAAGGACGGTCTTTTCCACCCATACCCTATAACCTTGCCTGGTCCATAAACGGTTTACATTGCAACACAATCACAAGGACTACACAGCAATGGGAGTGAGGTAAGTCTGGCTGTCACACGCCTGAATGTGAAAGACTGGTGGCACTATTCTAACACCCCGCTGCAGAGCTTGTCCAAGGGGATATGGCTCTCTCCTCTCCTGGGCAAAGCAGGCTGATCTGTGTGCAATGGACAAACACACGCTAAAGACTTACTTGAGACTCTGCTAAACTCATTTCACCTGTGATTTGATTTGAAACTTAGTCCACTGGGAATGGAGCACAGCATAATATTAGGTTGCTCTGTTTAGTACAGCCCTTAGTTATAATTCAGAGGGAACCTAGAATGGGTGGAACATTTTCCATTAACCTTTTTATTGGGAGGGGGAGGGTAAGGGAGACCGAAAAAAAATTGCCTTTTTTTCCTAAACTAGATTTTTTTATTTCTCAAAATCTTTCCACACTTTTTAAAGGAAAACTCAGAGTTATCAGGAAAAATTTTAATAAAAAATTTGGAAATTCATGCAACATTTTTTGAAATCCTTCCCAAAGCATTTCCTCTTTCAAACTTTTTCACTGAAATTCTCACCCAGCCAGCTGTAAGCCTAAGGCTAGAAGTTTAGCAGGTTTCATATACATCTCCAGATTCCAGAAAGACTTTGGAGTTTCACATAGGAACTGGACTTTGCTGCATAAACGCTGGAGTTCACTGCATGTGCCAAAGATGCTAAAGAGGGGCGGGGGAGAATTAGTGGGGAACTTGAGCATTTTGTATTAGTTAAGCCCCTTCCCTCTGAGCACTTCACTGAGCTACTTTGTGGCTTTCCAGCTCTCCCTTTCAAATCCCATCTTTTGAGTCCAGGGATTATGGAGGAGAGGAGCCTACAGAGCCAGCTACTTTACCCTGCAGTGTATACACGATTGTCCTTCCTGCACAGACAGCCTGGAGATTTAAGCGCCAAACCCTCCAGCTAGAGTAAATAGCTCCATCAACTCTAGCTACATCAATTTACTGCAGCTACAGATCCAATCCCCGGGGGGTTTCAATAGCTCAGGCCCTCCTTTGGGCATTACAATGAAATGCCCACTCTGGGGCTTTCAGAGCTGAGTGAATTCCTGCTTTCCTTTGGGGCTGCGGCACGAGACCTCCCTCGTGGCTTTGCTGGTGGGGAAGGAGTTATTGCTAAATCTTTCCATCTCTCAGCCCCATTATTTCATCTTGACAACGTGTGTCACCAGCAGTTTCAATAAAGCGCTGGCAGAGCCAGCGGAGGCTGATGACAATCTAATGAAGACAAGGCGGTTAGAGCCGGATCCTTGTTAGTTTTCTTTACGAGCAGCTGTAGAGCGGGGAGCAGTGAGCGGCTGGCATGGAGAGCGGAGCCAGGGAAATCACATTCCACTTCCAACTGAGAAATAAATAGCTTCTGATTTGCAGGAGCAGGAAAACAGCCCACGGGAGATATCCTGGCACTAAGGGGAGGTTAAATGTCTCCTTGGGAATGGAGAGCACAACCACTCCACTAGCCTGCTTTGGCCAGACCCGCTTCCTGTGAACCTTCACCCTCAGCGCTGTCTCCTCATTAGAAGGGATTTAAATTCTAACACATTGTGGAGAGATATCGTATTATTATTATTTGTATTGTGATAGCACAAGAAGCCAGTCACAGACCAGGACCCCACAGGCTAGGCCCTGCACAAAACACAGAACAAAAAGAGTTCCCACCCCACAAGCTAAGATATTGGCTCTCACTCCATTCCCTATGCCACGTATCAACCCCATCCATTTTCAGTTGTCGGCCACCAGACACAACCAAGCACTGCGCTCCAGTGGCCTGAGCGCGTGGCTAAGAATCTGGCCCTCCTTCCCAACTTTGCTATTGGCTCTCTCTGCAGTCTTAGAATGAGTCACTTTACTGCTCTTCCTCAGTTTCCCCACATGTAAAATGGGGATAATGGCACGGGCACGTTGTGAGGATAAATACATTAAACATTGTGAGATGCTTTGATACTATGGTAAGGGGCATGAGATACATACCATGGAGAATGCAGGAAATTGCCAGACTGGACTAAAATAACGGTCCCCCTAGTCCATTCTCCTGCCTCCAGTAGTGCCCACAGTAACCAGTATGTAGAAACTCTCCCACTCTATCTGGCTATGGAGGAGATATCGGCCTGGGCCCCAGCTGCTGGTTCACTTGTGCCTTCGTGGGAATGTTTACACACAAAGCTCTCTCCTTCCCAATCCACCCCCTCCTTTTTCGCAGCTGCCTGATTCATTCAGTCGTGCATTCATCTAGTGTTGGTGACCTCAGAGGGCTTCGGTGGCAGTGAATTGTGGGAAGAAAATCCACAGCCCAGAGTGAATCGCAGCAGAATAAGAAAGCCTGTAGAAAATAGGAAGCTTCTGCTGACACCCAGGTAGCTGAGTACACTGCAGCAAAGTGAAAGCCAGTGGCAGACTACTGAAAGCCAGGGCTGTGTGCGCTCTTCATTCAAGTCTGCCAGAGGGGTTCATTAGTAGGGGCCAGATTCTGCCCCCTTTTGTAGGGAGGTAAATCCAGGGCAACCCCATTGATTTCCCCCGCAGGTACGGACTCCCAGGTACTGACTCGCATTCACTAAAACCACAAATGTGGATGCACGGTAGGGATGTAAAACCCTATTTAATCGGTTAACCAGTTAAACATTACACAGCGCCCAAAAATCACTGCGCCCCACCCCGCTAAACTGCCCCGGGGCAGCCATGCAGTGCTCCAGTGGCAATGTAAAGGGCTACGGTAGCAGCCAGGAGCCCTGGGCCCTTTTCAATCACCAGACCCTGGGGCAATTGCTTCTCTTCCCTCGCCGCCCCCCACCCCCTCCTCCCGTCAGGGGCCTGGAGGCCACACACCATCTATTCTGTTTTCTAAGCAAAATCAAGTCCATCCCAGGGCGACTCTGCCTTGGCACCATTCTTAGCCTTTGCTCCCCAGTGCAGAATGTCCAACGTGCCCTAGTCTGCTTGATGAGACCCTCCTAACACCGCCGGGCAAAACTCCGTGGCTAATTGGTTTTGAAGCTGAGCCATCCAAAGCCACACACCCCTGCGTGGGGACCCAGGCAAATCTATTCAATGCAGTTTTCACAAGCCTTTGTGGGCCAAACCTACCAAATTCCAGCCGGCTCTGACACTTCTGCTACCCACAGGGGTGTTGCCAATGAAGACTGTCTCAGCCTTAATATATATGGTCCTGTGATTCTCTTTTAGCGGAGGTGGTCAGGGCCTGGGCTTCTGGAGGTGGTTCTAGATTCTATCCAGTTGATGCGAGTGATGTGTGTGTGCAGCCACAGGGCTGGGTGTGGGACCGTGGGCTGGACCAGCAGGGGGACTGCAAGTCAGGACAGAAGTGCATTGGTAGAGCTGGTGCCCAGCACTTACCCATTCCTTTCACGTGCAGTAAATTCACTCCCAAAATTTTCACAGAAATGGGACGACTTGCAGGGAAAATTCCTGCATTTCTAAGCAAGGGAAGAGTGCTCACACCATGCCCCACGTATGGATTTCAACATTTCTGGGTGTATCACACCAGCTCATACTATCCAGCACAAGTCACGGAGAGTCACCCACGAGGACTGCACACTGTTCCAGTGCTCTCTACGGGAATAGCCAAAACCTAGTGGATAGTGACACTCAGGGTAAGAGCTCGCAGCAAGAGGCCTCTTTTTAGGGTTGCTTTGGAAAGCATTTTACGGTCTATTATGTTACTGCCACAGTAGCAAAGGACAGCCAGAAAGGCAGCTGAGATGCTAATGCTAAAGAAAATTGGTATTAAAATTATGTCCCCCATTGTGCTAGGTGCTGTACAAACAGAGTGAGAGCATCCCAATGCCACAGAGCTCACTGTGTGTCACTAAACCCCCGGAAATACCGGGCATCCTCAGTAACCTGGGATGCAAGAGGCAATACCACCACTGGCGTCCAGAGGACAGTTGGTGCTGAGCTGGGGGTTGGCTGATTCAGGAGAATTCAGGTCCTACCTGAACCATCAGCCACAAGAGGAACGGCACCTTTCTTGAGGGGCATCCCACCATCAGCAATGCCGGTCCAGTCCCACACGCCAGTGAGCTCTCAGGCTCCAGGCAGACTGAAGGGCTGAGATACCACAGCCAAGGCTGCTCCCAGAAGCTAAGGAACTCTGGAAGCACCAGAGGGAATCTCCCGAGACAGCCGCTTCTCAGATTTCCAGCCTGGATTTGAGGACCCACTGAGCCTGACTATGCAGCTGCTAAAAGCAGAGGGAAGCTCCCGTCCCATTCTGCTCCCTGACTTAGCTGAGCAGTGGTGCCCCCCAGCTCCCCGGGCGTGACCGGCGGTAGACTCATTTGTATGCCCCTTCACTCCAGTAAAGGGGGTTCTGCCTGCCTGAGGGGGAGGGGGCCACTCGTCTATCCACTCTCCTGCCGTGGGTTGCAGATACAGATTGGAAACAGCCTCATCGCCTCCCTTTCCTCACCCTCCCTCCATCTCCCCCCAGCAACACCATATGCCCCCCCTACACGTCCCTCCTCCTATTCTGGGCAGCTCATTCAGCTCCCAAACACTCCCCCAGTCTTGCGTTCACAGTCCCAGCAGCTACCCAGGTCAGTCCCCTCAGCCCTAGGACCCAACACCACATCTTCGGGAGATGTTCTACACAGAGATGCTCTCCCTGTTGCACCGTCCTGTTCCCTCTCCATTTCATCCCACACCTCAATTGTTATTAAACTGTAAGAGAGCAAATGAAAGCAGAAGAATTGGCTACAG
This sequence comes from Rafetus swinhoei, assembly GCA_019425775.1. Taxonomy (NCBI): domain Eukaryota; kingdom Metazoa; phylum Chordata; order Testudines; family Trionychidae; genus Rafetus; species Rafetus swinhoei. The sequence continues at coordinate 15,847,937 of CM033446.1, read as the reverse complement.
GAGGACTTCCCCACAAGGGGTATTTGTAGGCTGAACCCTACATGTGTAGCACCTGCCTCAAAGCACTTCCCACATGGTTACTTAAAGAAGCCTTCCTGCAGCCTGGCTCATTACTATCCCCATTTTGCTGATGGGGAAACTGAGGCACAGGGCAGTCAAGTGACCTGCCCAAGATCACCCAGTGAATCTGTGTCAGAGCCAAGTATCCTAATGTACTAGTCTCTTGCCATAATCACTAGGAAACTACCCTCTTAGACAACAGGAATTCCTTCTAGCCAGCAGCAGAAGTCATTGCTTCACCCGTCTTTCTCTGGGATCCGAGTTCAGCCCTTTAGGTGGTCTCCTTTCTAACTCAACTGCCTTCCTGCAATGCAGTCACAGCCCCATTTCCACAGAACCAATTCAGTCTGAAACTCAGCATTATGGTTTCACTGCAGGATTAAGTATGAAAGAGAAGACAGGCTAGTCGGGGAGCAAAAAAACTTGTTAGATTTTCTAGGGAGCTTATGGGAGCATAAGACAGGTCTTGAAACCCAGCCAAGGCCCCAGGTGTGGCGAGTTTGCTGAGCATGGACATTCTGCTATACAAAGTGGATTGGGTTGGGGCCATTGAAGCAGGGGAAGTGATGTAGCCAGGAAGATGGGGACACACAAATTCAACTGCCTCCCTAGTCTGGGTTCCCACTGCCCAGAGCTCCAGATGTAGATTAAAGGTGGCCTGCCCCCCAGCAGAAACCACCTGCCCACTTGTGGGATGAAACCTCCCTGGGGCCTGAGACAGATGGCATTTTCACGTGCTGAAACTAGTGAATGTGGTGGGCATGCATTTGGAAGAGGAGGAGGCAGAATAGATGAATGGTAAGTGCCATGTCTGGAAGGGCTTTGTGAAGGGTTTAGGACACCGCTGTCCCTCCTTGACAAGGAACATCAAACTGGTAGCCGGAAGTTGTGCTTAATTTGTAATGAAAGCGGTGACAGACCTCAAGCCTTTTTTTCCTTTTTTTTTAAACTTTCACAAGTGATGTGGCAAACCCAGAGGTGCAGAGGCTGTGAACTGCTGAGCCCTGGCACAATTAAGCACTGGCTGGAAATGCACAGGCAAGCTCCCTCTGCAGGACAGTCCCACTGTAAACCAGTTCACTAGCCCTACTATGAACAATGAAGGGATATTTCCCACTGCCAACATGGTGTTTCCTTGCCCAAATTCCCTAGCACCAACACCTGCCAACAGAACCCACCCCCAGGATTTCCTTAGTGGTTCACACCAAAAATCTGCATCCCAATGTGCACTCAAACAAGATGGTGGTTTCAAGCATTTCCTCTTACACGGTGCCCAGGGTTCCAAGCACAGCTGGGGGAGTGTTTGCTTCCCATCCAGGACACCTTAAAGGCAGTCGCAGAGGAGAGAGCAGTGGAAGAGTCCACTGGAGAAGCTGTGGAAGAATTTATCTGGGGAGATTCAGGATTTTCCCTCCTTTACCCTGAGACACAAGAACCAGATAGGTTCAAGAGGAGGCGGGAGGGATTCTGTCAGGCGCACAAGGGCTGGAAGTTTAACAAAGGAGAACCCATCCCTCCTGCAGGAATTTATGAGCTTGCAGCCAGTTCCCAAGAGATTCCAGGCGAGCCCCATGACAGCACAGTGCCGGCTGGCCTCTTGCTTTAGAAAGATCTGAGCAACGGGTCTGCATTTTCCCCCAACTTCTACAGTTGAAGGGGCAATAAGAGAGAGACAGAATGTGACCTGTGTGCAAGAACCAGCCTGCAACATTCTAACATGCTAATTACATACAAAAACCCCACTCAGAGGGCTAAATCTCAGCCCAGAGACATGAGGCTGTGGCAGCTTGCAGGGGGCATCGGTGTGTTTACCTGCCATGGGGATTTCCCCAGCACTAGGAGAATCTCAGGCAGCACAGAACTGATTTATCACCCTTTGTGGCTGCCCCTGCTGGTGAACCAGCCCCTTGAGGGCCATTGTAGCAGGAAGCAATTTACTGCTGCCTCAAGGCTGCTCTAAACTGTGACTGAACCTGCCCCCCCTCCAGGCAACCCCAGAGGAGAACCAATGCGGTCTGAGACCACCTTCATCCCCAACTCCCCCGAGCTGAGAAACGAGCCCTGAGATTTCCAGCGGGTTTCTCAACCAAGTCCTCGCCTCTAGTAGCATTTCTACAGCCCTCCCCACGCAGCGGCCCTGGAGTCCCACAGCCAGACGGGGGACTGGCTTGGCCGGGCAGCATTTCTCACCTCCCTTGGGGGGCTGACACACGGCCCCGGAGCGCTCCGCAGCGCCAACGGGCAGCTAAGCCCCGACCCCGTCCCAGCTCGCTGCAGCCAGCACAACTCGCCCTTTGCCTGCACGGGCACCCCGCAGCGCAGAGCCGTGCTGGGCAGCCTGCGGTGCCCCGCGCCGAGCTGGAACTTCGCCCGCCTCTCCCGAGGCTGCACCCCCCGGGAGAAGCGGGGCTCGGGCTCCCCATGCGCGGGCCTGGCACTGCGGGGAAAGGGACCCTTCCTGCGGCGTGGGGCAGCCCCCGCGCTGCCCGGGCTCCCGGCACAGCGCTCAGCCCGGGAGCTGCAGCCCCGCGCAGGAGCCGGCAGGCGCTGGGGGGCGCCACAACGCCCCGCCCGCCCCACAGCCGGCAGCCAAGCCCGGGGGCCGCCACTCACCTCGCCCGGAGTTCGGTGCAGGCAGCGCCCGCCGCCGGCAAACTCTGCAGCTGGGCTCGGGCGCCTCACGGAGCCACCGTCCCCCCCGGCCTGGGCAGCTGTCTGCCCAGCGGCATCCTGCGCCGCTCCGGGCCGGCGGGGCAGCGGGCCGGCGGCGCGGGTCCGGGAGCTCGCCTCGCCCCCTGCTCCATCCACACGCGCGCCGCGCCGCCGCCGCTTCTGCTGCTGAGCTTCGCCCGGCGCCGCCCCGCGTGGCGCTGCTCAGCCCGGCGCTCCGCCCAGCCCGCCCCCGGACTGCGGGAGTCCCACCCCCGCGGGCCCGGCGGCAGGGAGCCAGCCGCCCCCGCAGGGCTCGCAGGCAGCGCCAGCCTCATGCGCCGGCCCTGCGGTAAGGCCGGCCCGGGCAGAGCGGGGCCGGGGCACGCGGGCTCGGCTGCCGCACGTGCTCGCAGCCGCCCCCTGCGCGGACTCTGCTCCAGCGCCCTGGCGGGGCTGGCAGCGGCTCCCCACGGGTGAACCCAGAGCTGACCCCCGTCCCCCCAGCCCTGGAAGAGGAAAGACTCTTGTCCCCGCACAGGCGCGACCTGGTGTCAGCCTCCGTCGCTCGCCCTGCTGGAGCGGCCACCGCTGGCCCGAAGAGAGGGGCTCGCTTCAGGCTCGGCTTGTCAGCTGAGACGCTAACGGAGGCACCAAGTGCTGCTGGGCCTTTGCCGTGCGGAGACAGGCGGGAACCAGGCCAAGCCCGCCAACAGCACCTGCTGCCCTGTGGGGCAGGCTGGCAGCAAAGGCGCTTTCAGGCACTAGGGATCTGTGCCCGGTTAGACCCCTGCTCCACTACCTAGGCGCGGTCACTCTCCTGGCTGGAGGCTGTTACTCAGGCAAAGCGCTCTAGCCACTGCCACCAACTGTGGAATATAGTCAAAATACACCACATAAAACCAACTATGTCTCCACTGGCAGGTTCTTAAGAACCCGCAGAGCATCCACACGGCCCGCCCGCTCTTGCGCCAGAAGATTTACAGTAAAGCGTGAGAAAAGAGGGCTTCTTGCACAAGAGCTGTGCTCTTTTCTAACAAGTGTAAGCCCTCTTGTGCAAGAGGGCAGTGTGGACACATGGCAGGGGTTTCTTGCACAAGAAAGCCCTATGGCTAAAATGGCCATCAGAGAATTCTTGCACAAAAGCACATGGCAGTGTGGACATGTTCTTGCCTAAGAGTTCTAGCACAAGAAACCTTGCGCAAGATGTTCTTGCGCAAGAAGCCACAGTGTAGACATAGCCCAAGTGTATTGGCATAAGTGGTCCAAGTGCCACTCTATGGGACAGTGCACCACACCCTTTTAGGTGTGTGGGTTACACTGGGTCAGACCAATCCTCCATGTAGCCCAATATTCTGACTTCCAACAGAGGCCCATGCCAGCTGCTTCAGAGGGAAGGAACAGAACAGGACAATTATCAAATGCCCCATCCTCCGTTGTCCGTGGCCCGCTTTCTCAGTCAGAGATGTAGGGACACCTAAACGCTGAGGGTATGTCTAAACTACATTGCTCTTTCGAAAGAGGGATATAAATTAGACAGATCAAAGTTGCAAATGAAGCCAGGATTTGAATTTCCCATGCCTCATTTGCATAATGGTAGCTGCATGTTCTTTCGAAAACAGGTATTTCGAAAGTGAAACCGCCATCTAGACACGGTTCTTTCGGGGAAAAAAACCCTTTTTCAAAAGATCCTGAAAACCTCATTTTTGAGGAGGATCTTTCGAAAATGGGGGGTTTTTTTCGAAAGAACCACGTCAATATCCGCTGGCAGAGCCATCCTGTCCATAGGACAGTTTGTGGTGGTCACCCCTGGGTCCCACACTTTGGGGGGGTCCCTGTGGGCCCAAAGTGGCCTGAGAGATTAGTGGGGGACCAGGCCTGCCACTGCACTCACCAGCAGCGGTGGAAATGCAGGAAGTAGAGCAACCCAGCTGCCTGCTCCATTCTGCCAGCTCGTAGTCCGGTTGCTCCACTTCACCACAGCAGGGGAAGACTGGGGATATAAAATCCTGTTTAATCAGTTAACTGTTTAAATGGGGGGGTAGGCAGGGGCTGCTCTGGCCAAGCTGGACCTGACACAGATGGGAGCTGCTCTGGCCAGGCGTGGGGGGCCATGTCACTTGGGGGAATGGGTGCAATGGGGACTGGAAAAGGCAGAAGGGTGGGGGCAGAACAGGGGCAGGCTTAGGGAATGGGGTGGAGTGGGGTTGAGCCAGGGCGGTGGAGCATGGGCAGGAAGAGGCAGGGCCTAGGGCCAAAGGGGCATGTCCCGGACCCCACACCTTTCTAGGGACGCCGCCGCTGTCCCCGGCAACAAGTTCCACAGATTGTGAGGTGCATGAAGAAATACTTCCTTTGTTCTAAACCTGCTCCATATTAATTTCATTGAATGACCCCCTCTCTCTTATGTTAGGGGAAGAGGTAATATTTCCTTATTCATTTCAAAACAGCATACATGATTTTATAGCCCTCTATTATATCCTCTCTTGGTTGTTTCTTTTCTAAGCTGAACAATCCCAGTCTTTCTGGTCTCCCCTCAGATGGAAGTTATTCTATATCCCTAATCATTCTGGTTGCTCTTCTGTGTACTCTTTCCAATTCTAATGTATCTTTTTTGAAATGGGATGACCAGCACAGCACACACTCTTCAAGGTGTGGGCATAGCAGGGCTTTTAAAAAAAAAAAAAAAAAAAAAAGTTATCCATCTCATTCCTAATGGTGCCTAACATTTGGTTAACTTTTCTGACTGCCACTGCATGTTAAGCAGATGTTGTCAGAGAAATATTCTCAGTGACTCAGAGATCTCTTTCCTCAAGTGCCAACAGCTAATTTAGACCTCATCATTTGGTTTGCATAAATTGGGATTATATTTTCTAATGTTCATTATTCCACACTTACCAAGACGAAATTTCAGGTGCTGTATTGTTGCTTGATTGGTCACCCTGCTTTGTAACTCTCTGGAGTCAGCATTGGACTTAACTATCTTGAGTACTAAGTTTTGTAACCTCACTGTTTGCCCCCTTCTCCATGAATATGTTGAACAGCACTGGTCCCAGTACAGATCCTTGGTGGACCCCACTATTAATCTCCAGGGCTGTCCCCCGGGGGGGGTGGGTGCAGGGCCAGGGCCAACCTTCCTCCACCGCAAGCCCTGCCCCCCTCCACTTCTATCTGCACATCCCACTCCTGCTCTGCCTCTTTCCACCTGCTCCTCCCCATTGTACTACTTCCCTGAAGCTCCTTCCCCCAAGCCATGCAACCCAGGGGATAACTGGGGGTCCTGGCACAGGGCGGCAGCAGCAGTCGGGCCATCACACTCTCTGTGGCCTCAGGAAGCGGAGCAACCCAGCTGGAAGATAGTGGAGCAGGGAAGGCTTCTGCATCACTTTGCTTCCCACAGCTCCTGCTGCTGCAATGAGCGTGGGTGGGCCCAACCCCTGCTGCCGGCCCCAGGTCCCCCAGATCTCCCTTGGGTCCTGCAAATGAGGTTGGAGCAAATCTCAATATGGGGGACTTTCCTAGCCATAGGATGGTTGGAGTGGACATGGAGAGGCCCCACACAAAGCATGGGAGCCGTGACAGTTATCTCGGCCCACGCTATGGCCGGGAAGGCTCTGTTTACATCTGTCTCTACGTGAAAACTGGCCGTTTATTCCTACCCTTTGTTTCCTATTTTTTAACCAGTTATTGATGCATGAACAGACCTTTCAAGCTCTTATCTCATGACAGATTGGTTACTTTGCTATGGGACTTTTGTCAGTTTCATCTTGGTATGTGTGAAGTAACAAAGCATGGAAAACATAATCCCACCTATACACAGAAAGTTGTCAATATGCATGTTGACCCCTCCCCCCAAAGAATTCTAATAGATTGGTGAGGGATGATTTCCCTTTACAAAAGCTGGGTTGTAAAGGGAAATCATCATTGTACCATTTTCTCAACATACCATGTTCACCTATGTGTCTGATAATTCTGTTCTTCAGTTTCAACCAATTCACTCAGTTGCACTGAAGTTAGGCTTACCAACCATAATTGCCAGGGTCACCTCTGGAACCGTTTTTTTTTTTTAAAATCAGTGTTACGCTAGATACCTTCCAGTCATCGGGTACAGAGACTAATGTATAGAGCTCTGCGTGGCTACAAAATTTGTATCTACATCTGTAGCCACAAAACTGAACAAACTTGAGGCTATGAGCTATTTTGCAACATTGCTTTGGAATAGAGCAGACACCCAGGACTTTTTGTATCCAAGAATATTCACAGAAACCAAAATCTTTGGGACTATGGCTATGGGCACTTTTGTGAGATGGAAGAGCCCCCGCAGGCAGTCTTGAAATGCTCTTTATTGTTGGTGGAGTAGATTTAGTAAATGATGACAAAGCCCATGTGAATGGACTGCAGCTCCCATCATCCCCCTCTCACCTGTCACTGACAGCCCTGAAGCTATTTAAACAGGGACAGCCCACAACATTTTGGCACCTGAGGTGGGGAGCTCAAATGACACGCCCATGCTCCCTCGCTTGGGCCAAAACTTTGAAAGGTCTCAATTCTGCTTTCTTCCTGTTCTACTCTACCACCATCTCTGTGCATCTAGAGCAGAGAGAATACATATGCACCAGCAGCAGACACAATTTTCTGCACTCTGGCTCCTAGTGGCCCCCCCCCACCCACAGAGTCTGGCACCTGAGACAGCCGCCTCAGTTCACCTCATGGTAAGGCCAGTCCTGTATTTAAAGCAGGACTGGTCCAGACCCAGAGTGGTGCCCATTTCACTACAGGGACAATGTAAAATAGCTTTGGTTAAGCCAGTGCAAAAGGCTGCCTGCATCTTCTTAAACTACTACAAAGCTGGCTACTATCAAGCTAGCTCCAGTTGATTCAGCTGCTGGAAGCTGGGACTGGACCACTTCAATTGTCCGCTTCTGTCCTTTCCCTCGGAAGCTTCTGAAACTGGCCACCATCAGAGACAGGATACTGGGCCACAGGTCTGACCCCGTCTGGCCATTCTTACTCTCTTATGGTTAGAAGCAGGTTTAAGGGAGAGGGAGCAAACAATGATGGTCTTCAGGTGGCTTTTGAAACTGCCTCCCCACCATAAGAACACCTAGAAAAAAAACTGTTAGGAGGAGGGCAGAGGAGCATTGCTGGGCCCAGGTCAGAGAAAAAGCTCTAGCTTGGGAAGAACAGCACCTGAAATAAGAATTCAGATGAGAATTACGTGTAACAATTTCTCTTCATGTAGGAGGCTCAGCTGGTGTGTTGTGTTTTGTTTTGGCTTTGTAACTTACTTTGATCTGTCTGTTTTTTCACTTGCAGTCACTTAAATCTTTTTTATACTTAATAAAGACATTTGCTTATTATCAAGCCCAGTGTAAATAATTGTCACCGGGGGTGCAGGGCGAGGCCTGTGTGACCAGAAAGTACAAGGATTTCTAAAATTCCCTTCCACTATTTTCTCTGCTCCTTCCCCCTAACGTGCTTCATTCCCTGAGATATTCAGAGGGAATGCCCTGGAGCAGGGGGAGGGAACCTTTTTTGGGGCAGGGGCCACTGACCCACAGAAAAATCAGTTGAGGGCTGCACACAAGTGAGAAACAAAAAACCCACAAACCCTCACTGACATGGCCCCTGACTGAGAAGCAGAAAGACACTGCGCACTTTCCCCTTGCACACCAGAGCCTAGCGAAGCCCAGACTAGTAGATTTTGTGCTCTCCAGTTCCACACGGGGCAGCGGGGTGGAGGGCTGGAGCATCAGCAGGGGCTCCCTAATACTGGAGAGGGGGAGCCCTGATTCTCAGGGGCCAGATCCAGGCAAATGGGGTTGCATCTGGCCCCTGCATCTCTCCCCCCTCCCCCCCCGGGCCCTGGAGACTTCATCAATCCACCCTCCCCTTTACAGAAGTCATGTGCAGCCAGTTAGAGGAGAGGATAGAGAAATGATACTGTGACCCACTACAATCAACCTTCCCCTCCCCCCACATTAAATGTAGCTTCACATAGGCACAGCAAACAGTTTGCAATCAATCCATGGTGGTGGTGGGGGGGGGGGGGGGGTGTCAGAGAAGTGTGTCTAATAAGTGGAAGGGAATCAATATGCTCAGGGACTTTACACTGGCAGAAAAGGAGACTAAATTCACCTAATAAATTATTTGCTGCAATTTATCCTCTCTGTTCTCCTCATAGAGCCTGGCTTCAGGGCAGATTTTAGGGTCTGGATTTCAGCAAAAACCAGGTCATCCTGTAAATAAATGATTGTCCCTGGGAACTACAGCCTTGCTCCTGGATAGCCTGTGGAAACAGTCTCATTATGTGCAACTGATTCAAAACCCAATTTGTATAATGGACAGATGTGACACTAACGCTTTTTAATTTACACTTACTTGCTCAAAAGGGTCCTTTCCTGTGCAGTTCAGAGCCCCTAATTCCTGATCTACTAGTACCCTCTTGTGGCAAAGAAGAGCATTTATCTACATGCAAAGCAGGGTTTTAAATCCTCTCTGCAAAATATTTTTAGTAGTCTTTTAGCAAAGTTACTCTTAAGAACAGTATTTCTAATGCTGGCTTCCCTTTTGCTGGCATCACATCTTTGTATGAGTGTAACACGCAGGAGTAGTAGACATTTCATTTGGATGATTGTAATGCCTAGGAGCCCTTTTCACAGACTGGTAGCAGGCTGGAGAGAGACAGAACAAAAGGTACCACTGACGATGAACAATTTTGTTTGGACAGAGAGGATGACTAAGGAAGAGGTGTTCCTAGTTAAGTAGGGACTACACTTAAAGGTGCACTGGTTTAACTAACGGTGTTGTTCTAAATTGATTTGGCTAAATTGGGGAACTGTGTGGACACTGTGAGAGTGGGTTTGAACCTGTCTTATAGCAGTGTGCCTTGTGTTAGTACATTCACAGACACGCTAAATCAGTATTTCTCAAACTGTGCTCTGCGGAGCCCCAGCACTCCACGAGACATCTCCAGGGGCTCCGCGAGGTTGACAAACTGGAAAGCCTTCAAAAGCATAATTGAGAATCGATAGGTACAACACATACAATCAGTGGACCGCTGGGGCGCCACAAATTTTTACGCATGTAAAGGGCTCCGGAGCCCAAAAAGTTTGAGAACCACTGCGCTAAATTGACAAATAGATTTAAATAAACTAGGGCAACCTCTTTTGTAACTAAATCGGGTTGGGAGGCAGTGTTTACTAGTGGGCAGAGCACCAGACTAGTAATTCAGGCAGAGTTCTATTCCTGCCTTGTCTACTTCCCTGTTGAGTGACCTTGGGCAAGTCACTTCCCTACCTTTATTTCAGTGTCTGCATCCATAAAATGGGGATAATGCTGCTGTCCTCCTTTGAAAAAAAATCACCGGAATCAACTCCTGAAGACGACCATAAAGGCTAGTGATTATAGCCCTGACTGTGTTTAGACAAGGCCTAGATGACCCTGATGACGAAGATTCTGGTTGATAATGGAAATAAACAAAATATCGAATGGAAAAAAATTAACAGCAAAGCACCGGACTGCTGTCAACCTCTGGAAAATGTTTGGCTGCTGACAAATGTGGCCGGATTACTAAAGCTACCACCTATCTCTGAGAAGGTGCTTTTCACCCATAGCTCCTCAAAGCACTTGACAATGGGCAGTAGGCTGCAAACCTCATTTGAATGGGAACTTGCTGCCAGCCCAGAGCATTTTAGAAAAATTCAAACCCGCCCTCTTATGCACCACAGTAAAAAATACCCTCACCTCAGCCAGCCAACCTGAAACAGCTCATCCAAGCACAGCTAATGTTTGATTTCCTGTGATTTTAATGACATGTGGGCAGCATCAGGGTTGGCTTTCAGGTCACTGATTGTCTCGCAGAAGGCCCTGCGTGAAAGAAATGTCAGCTCTGCTACTGAGCCTGTAACAATTATAAGGAGAGGATTGCCGGGCAAATTGGCAATGCCGTCTCCAGAGCATGTCACTAGTTAATTAAACTAGTCATCTGATAGCTGCTCTGTGACCTGGGTGAAGTCTCAGTCCAGTAGACAGAGCCCTGCACAAAGACCCCATGCACTGCCACTGCCACTCTGGCTAACAATATCAAACTACCACCAGTAAAAGTAACTTAAAATGTGTCTCAGGTACTGTTCTATTGAAGCCCGGGGCCCTGCCAGCTCTTTAAATAGCTCCCTGCTGACTTTTGCTGTAGCTCAGCCAGCTCTTGCCGGAGCTGCACACTAGGGCACACCTGCTTACTTTCACCTCTGCATACTACAGAGAATTCTCTCTCTCACACACACAGCTGGTCGACACCAGCTTGACACACACACACAAGGGGCCAACTCCAGTGGGGAGTTTTGCCCAGATGGTCTCAGGTTTTGCAATTGTTCTTTGGTGACTTAAAAGAACTCAAAAGGAGCTGCGCAGGCCTTAGGATACAGGGGAACCACTGAGGCTAGGGAACCCCAGCTTAATCCTTGTTTACTTACCTCCTCTAAAGTCCTGGATGGGAACAGGTCTCTCACAGACACAACACTTCCAAGATCGGCACCCTGCATCCATCCTGCCCCTGGGAAAACTCATTCCTGCCCTTCGTTTCTCCTTGATCAGTTAAATAGCGATCAGATTTGAAAGCTCAAACTGGAGCAGAGTCAGAGTGAATTGCCCCTTGGAGAAGGTGGATGGAAGCCAAACTTAAATGGGTAGGGTGAAGATAGTGTGCTTTACAGAATGCACTCTTGTAGGAGTTGCCTTCCTTGGTCTTGCATATCCTCAGCATCCAACAGGGTTGGGACCACCTTCTAGGATCACCTTCATCTCTAAGAGCAAAAGTAAGCCACACACAGTAGAGTCTAGTCCCTTCACAATCCTGCCTTTGGTGGCTAGAACTAAGTCAGGGCAGCTGTTCTCCATGGCAACACACTTCAACTCACTATTTAGGGGGTGGGAGATGGGCGTGTACTTACTGCAAGTGCATGCTAGTTCCTCTCCCCCCACCCTCTGTATAGAGTGGGATTCCTGATGCCTTCTCATATGACAGTATCCAGATCTGTGGTGAAAAGCAATTTCTTTACCTTCCCTCACTATGTAATCAGGATGATCACTCGTCGGGATGCAGCAGGATACACTGTAGGCAGGCATAAGGAATAAACTAAGGCCTGAACTTGATTGGCCTTCCAGTTCTAGGATTCCAAACAGCTTCAGACACAAGCGCTCCTCCTGGGCTGCAACTAACCAGAACAGAAGCATCAGGGCAGCCGGTAGATTAAAACTAAAGCAGGGGTGGGGAACCTCAGGGAAAGCAGCACTGAGTGGTGGGATTGCATTGTCATGCAGGTGTGGGATGCCGAGCAGGACTGCAGAACTTTGGAACGTGTAAGGCAACTTTCTTGGTGCTGTCTGCGGAGCCAGTCCCCGACGTGTGGCATGAGGACACCACCATGAAAGCTGCCCTCTCGGATGAGAAGCGTGTGGCAATTGCTGAGGGAAGCTGGCGACTCCTGATTGCTACCGGTCAATTGCAAATCAGTGTGGAGCAGGGAAGCCTGCCAGTGGAGTTGTACTGCTGCCGGCGTGCAGGACAATACATCGCATTCTGCTATGGAGGGCCAGGACTCTGGCAAACGTGCATGATACAGCGGCTGGCTTTGAGGACATGGGATTTCCCAACTGCAGGGGAAGGGGGCAATCGTTGGTGCGCACGCATTCAGATTTTAGCTCACCTTACTGAGTACATCAACAGGGACACTTCTCGATGGTGCTGCAGGTGCTCGTGAATCACCATGGGCATTTCACAGACAGCAATGCAGGATGGTCTGGAAATGTGAGATGCCTGCATCTTCAGGAACACTGACCTGTACAGAAAGTTGCAGGCGGGGACTTCCTTTCCAGAGCACAAGATTACAGTGGGAGATGTGGAAATGCCCATAGTGATCCTGGCAGACCCGGCTTACCCCTTGCAGCCTAGACTCATGAAACCGTACAAGGAGAACGTGGCCAGCAGTGAGGAGTGTTTTAACAACAGGCTGAGCAGGTGCCACATAGTGGTTGAATGCACCTTTGGGAGATTGAGGTGAGATGGAGGTGTGTCTGTGGCAGGCAACAACTCACTGAGGACACTATTCCCATGGTTATCGCGGCTTGTTGCACATTGCATAATCTGTGTGTATGTAAGTGTGAAATGAGGGGTAGAGCACTTCGGCACAGCGCTTGGCTGCAGAGTTTGAGCAGCCAGACACTAGAGCTGTCAGAGGAGCTCAAAAGGCTGCTGTTAACATCAGGAAGGCTTTGAGGGTGCACTTTGAAAATGAGGGGCACTGGAATAAACCTCTAACAGTTGCCTCCAGGCAGCACCTTCCTCACCCCATGCAGCACGTGTCTGGGAACATGCCTTTAATACTCCGGGATGCCAACCTGTAGTTGACTTACTGATTAACCAATAAGTCTGGGCTTATGACTTAATCCTACCTATCAACTACATGCACTCCCTCCCCGCTTGCTGCCTCTATATCAGAGACAGCGGGGGGGGGGGAGGGGAGGGAGGCAGGAGCCGGTGCCCATGGACAGTCAGCTTTTAAGTTGGCTCCCCACAAACACCGGCTCCCATGGAGCCACCTGTTCCCTCCCCCTCCTTCCTCGGGCTCGTCACAGAAAGAGACTACTCTATGGGATGCCAGTGCAACTCCTGTCTGGCTCCCTGTGCAGACCAACTCCTGCCTCCCTGCACTGCTGCCTCTGATAGAGGCTATCATATAGTCATGTTACCACTACAATTTCATGTGGTTACACATGATTATTCAATTAATCAACGTCTAACGTCCCTATTTAATACCTACCCCTAGGATGGCAGTGACTAGTCTGAGACATTGTTAAACAGTAACTAAAATCATAGAACTGTTATAGAAGTGCGCCTTCGTTCGTCACAAAACAGTGCCCTGAAACACAATAAAGCATCCCTGAGAAGTGCTGGCAAAGAGTTACAACTCACAAATGTATATAGGTCTAGTTATCCTAAGCAAAGAAGAGATGGATTGCCTGGGAAAATGAGGACTCCCATAGAGGGAAAAGAAACGGGAGGGCATGGGGGGGAATTAGACACAGAATTTTGAATCTGCTGGGAGGGGACCGAGGACCAGTGTTTGCCCAGTGTGCTGCTTCACAACGCACTTCAGGATCTCAGTCTATTCCTCCAGGACTCTGACCGTGTCTTCTGTGGCTTGCCAGGCCTGGCTGTCCTTGTGGCTCCTCAGCTTCCTTTCTAAGCATTGCTCCTGATGCCTGCACTCACCTGCTGATTGACTTAGCACTTGGTGAACCCAATCCTCCTGGTTTTTCCTAGGACATTTCCTTATCCGTTGCCATTTCTCTGACCTAGCGCATGGAGAGGCTGCCACGGTCTCTTTCAGCACAAAGCAGAAAAGGAAGGCTGTTTACGTAGACGCCTACATTGTAAACATTTCACTTACAAATCCCTTTTCCAACATTGCCACTCACTGTCCCATTGACCCTTGTAAGGGACATCTTGGCAAGCACCGTAATCATGGGGAGCGAGGGGGTAGGGGTGGCTGGCCGCTGTGCATGTGGACAAAAATTCCAGCCGGGGCTAGAAGATTCCCTTTGCAGAAATATAGCTGATTATGCCGCACTTCTCCACAGGCGGTATCACCCTGGCAGACATCTCCCTGCTCTGGGTGAGCAAGGAAACAAAGGCAAGACTGCTCCAGGCTTGTGGCTTTCATCCTGCTCCACATGCTGCCCACCTCGGTTCTGCTTTGGTTCCTGCACCAGAGATTGATGAACGGTACCGGATAGTGTCCCACAATGCAGGAGGGGACAATGCTGCTCTGCCGTGGAGTTGGTGGCAGAAAATATAAGTAACCAGAAAAGTTCCAAAAGCCTCTCCCAGCAGGATTCCATTGAGATCAGGACATCAACATGTTGCTTGGCTGTATCGATTAGCTACCCAGAGATACGTGCAGCTCGCAAACACAGGCAGCCTCCCACTTTCCATGCCCTCAGCCCTGCACTCCACAAGCAGGGAACGTGACTCCAGCATCTTATCCTCCTGGTCCCTGGAAAGCAGTTGTTCAAACTGGCTATGTCCATCAGCAGTGGAGAACAGTTCCTGGCTGCCAGAAGCACTTGGTGACTCAGGGAGGGAGACTCTGGTCCCTGCCTACCTCAACCTCCTCATCTACAATTTCATCCTCCAGGATAGGCCCTCTGTGTCTGTCCTGCCTCCTTGCCCTCCAAAGTATCCATGGGGCTCTTGGCGGTGGAGTTGGGGGTCATCACCAAGGAGAGCATCCAGTTCTTTATAGTAACACGTCTTCAGTGAAGCAGTGGAGCATCTGTTGGCTTCATAGGACTTATAATAGGGTTCTTTCCATTTTTTAATCTTCACTGCAGCACGACCCACTCATACCCTTTTTCACACAAGGATTAAGAAATGTGCCCGTACGTGTCCCAGTTTCTATGGGTCCCTCACAGCTGGGACTGGACCCATAGAAACTCCTCTCTCCATACACAGCTAGGACTGGACTCTCTCTCCATACACTGATCGGATCCAGCAGCTCTGCAGCAGTCCAAGTGGGGGAAAAGTTTGGTGCGATAGCCAAGCATGGATACCTGGGAAGATGCCAGGAGACTACTGAACACTGAGCCAGCCGGGGAGGTTTGGGGGGGTCCAGGTGCTCAGGCAGCAGGAAATGGGATTTAAATGTCGCGGAGCTTGAAAGTGGGCTGGGCAGGTAGACGGTCACCTGACTGCAGGGCAGCCGTGTTCAAACTCATGATCAGTGAGGCTGCCTGGGAATTGTGGGCCACTTCTTGGGAGGCCAAAATCAGCGATGCCTCAATCTCCCTGCAATGCATGTTTGGCTAGCCAGGGAGGGGAAAAGGAAAGAGTCTAAGCAGGGGGCCTCAAGGCCTGGTGTGCCTCATCACACTGCCTGTATGAACAGGCCACAGAATTTCACCTCATTACTCCTATATGGAGTGAATAGTTTGACTAAAGCGTATCTCCCAGAAAGGACTCCAAGTCTTGATTGGAAGGCTTCTGGAAATGGAGAATCCACCACTTTTCCATGGTTAATCACGCTGTTGGACGTGTCCGCTCTAATGTGACCATGTCTATGAGCCTTCTGACAGAAGCTGCTGCAAAGCTTTGATTCAATGGCTGGAAGACTGGGGAAGAGGGAGCTATTGGGTACTGAAAGGAAAGCACAAGGAAGAACAAGGCATCAAAGATCTTTAAGAACTGGGGAGTTCCAAGGGCCCCATCTTGAGGCGCCAACAGCCAGCAATGAGAACACGAGCAGATGGGACCTCTAGAGGAAGCTATTTGTACCACACATCCCAACCTTGCAGAGTCCCACAGGTACTTAGTCCACTTCGCTGTAGTCTTGGGGAATGGGAGGAAACCCCCAATTCTCTAAGTTTCTAATGGTAAATGGGAAACTCTTGGCAGTACTGCCAGTAGTCACCACCTCCCAGCTCGCACATCATTCAATAACATGGGCTCAGCATGTTTTGCACAACCACCCAGCCTTGCTGTTACTCACCTGCATTCTTTCCCTTCTGGAGACAGCATCTGGTCCTAGATACCTGATTTCCAGAGCAAGTCTCAATGCATCATTAGACAAAGGAAAAACACGTATGTATGTTCTCAAGAAGGTAACAAAGTTGTACAAGGAACCATCAGACTAAGTTACGGGATAAGATGGGGATGTATAAAGGCAGTGGAGGTGGGTTTTTCCCTCCTCATCTCCATAGGGGCAACCAGCCTTTCTTATTTCATGTCCCACTTAGCTTTAGTGGACTTCTCAGAAGGGCCTAGCAGCTCTCCTTCCCTCCACATGCCAGCTCCTTTGCAGCTGGGCAGGCGGAGCAGCAGCAGAGCACGAGTGGTACGCTGTCTGCCTGCCCCGGCAGCACCATGCTTGTCGCACTGCTGCCTGCCTGCATGCTTCAGGGGCATAGCTGCTTACTTTATAAGGGATTCCTAAAACCAAGTTAGACTTCCTAGCCAGAGCTCACCAACAGTGCAAAATGTCCCCCAAAGGGAAGCAATACAAATATGAAATAATTTTAGCAAGCTTATAGTAACGCAGGTTGTTTCACCTTGTGATTAAGATCTTTTAAGTCAGAGCCCTTTCATTCAATGTTAGTTACCTTTCAGGGAAGGTGAGGGTCTGCCATACTGAAGTGAGACCAAGAACATCAGTTTATGCTAAGCACCACTTGTCCAAAATCCAGTTATATGCAGCAGTAAATCTAATGGCACTTTTTGCTGAAACAAATGCACAAGACGTGTTTGTATTTGGACATTAGGAAAAACTTCCTAACGGACGGGCAATTTATTCCAGAGTTTAACCACCCTAGGGAGGCCATAGACTCTCCATCACTGGAGATATTTATGAGCAGGCTGGATAGATATCTACCAAAGATGGTCTAGACAGTGCTGGGTCCTGCCATGAGGGCAGGAGACTGGACTTGACGACCTCTTGCAGTCCCTTCCAGTTCTAGTGTTCTATGATTCTATGTCCTATTAGCTATACAACTAAATAGCAAGTGTGAAAGTAAAACACAGACAGGTTGTACCAAGAATACACCAGCAAACATTTTATTTGTTCAGTTATCCAGCCTGTAACTTTAAAAGCTCTACGTTTAAGTTAACGTAGATAGACACCAATTAATGTTTTGACTAGTACACCAGCTTCAGAATTAGGAAGTGGGTATTTTCCATAATTCCTTCAACTTTGCATATCAAAGTCCTTGGGGGGAAAAAAAAGAATAAAATGCCAACTTCACCCCACTCCACCTGCCAGAATCATGAAAAGGAAACAGGAATGTTTATGCACTCAAAGACAAGTTAGAAAAGGGACAATGGTGTGACCAAGCACAAATACTGAATGAAAAGATACACATCTGAGCCTGGCACACCTAGGACCACACTAGCACATGTACACTAATATTACCCACTAAAAGTCAGTTAGCCGTTAAGACTGGTATGGATACATTTGAATGTGTAAAAATATTACTCGGGGTGGAAAAAGTTTTACAAATACATGATCTGCTCAACTCAGCATTTATCCATTTAAGAATCTGTTAACATCTAGTTACACAGCCATAGCATTCATCATGACAGCAGATAAATCCTAGAGTTTGACAGCAGCTGAGAAAGGGCTCACAACAGTACATTATGCACAATCAAGGAAGAAGCCTCATCTGACCCCTCATACTGATCAACCTCCCCTCAATGTACTGCTTACCATCATGAAGGGCAGCCTCTGTATACCACCGACCCTGCCTCCTTTGCCCTAAAATTCTGCTTCATTGGTTGCACTTTTTAGGTGCACTCATACGGGAGAATTTTCCAAGTAGATTCTACTCTGCACAGTGTTTAAAAGTATATTACCATCAACATGGGAGAGACACATTTTGCTTGTCATTCAAGTATGAGCCCAAAATGGGTCCAAGATTTGTGCTTCGCTGCAGACAGAAGCTTTAGCTTGAGCATCTTCAGCTACCATTGAAAGTTTAGGGGTAAAGCTGTTTAAATTCAGACTTTTCACTCTGTTTTTGTATTTATATTATTTTCTTGATAAATAAGCTTCTCTTAAAAGTAGTGTTTAATATGATTAATAAGCAGCTATATTTTTAGAATAAAAATGATGTTGGTTAAAGTTCTCAGTTACATTAGAGGCCTGCGTCCAGGACAATAAGGGACAAACTGATGTTGTACTGTGGTTAATACATTTTAGGAGCAGCCACGTTAGAAATGAACACCAGTTTTCCAATTCTGTTCTGAGACATAGTATTGCTGGCAACAGCAGGTATGCAGCACCATCACTCAGGAAAGGGCCACAAGTGATCAAGTTAGCCTGATTCTTTTGTCAGTTAGGACAGCAAAGTGTTTGGTGTCTGTTTATTGTGCAAGTGGTTTGCAGAACGCACATTTTCCAGTCCACTTACAGTTACTAGACCATCACCCTTAGAACTGGAAGGAATAGGACAGCTCTGAAAGATGGCAGAACTTTACCTGCTTTCACAGCGGAAACCAAGAGTGCAGCTCTCTTGGCAAGCTCTGAAAAATAATGCAGGTAACTTAAGACCTTGATGGAATTAACAGTTTTCTGTTTGTAATACACTTTACTCCATTAGGTAACGAAAGAAGGTTAACATTCTGATCTAAACTTCGATTATGTTGAGACATGACCTGGATAAAAAAAGAACCAGCAGGAGGGGTTTTCTATATAATCAATGTTATGATGTAGTACAAAACAGTCATAGGCTGCACCATGGTAATGCAAATTAGCTTTGAGAAAGGCAGCAAACCCCAGCATTGCAGGGGCTGTAACAATGGTATACTGAATATATGCTGTGCAAGTTATGCAATTTGTTCACACACTCCAGTCACATCACCAAGTTCATCTTGCTGCTGTTCCTAAACTTTTACTAACAGGTGGATGAAACCAAGGTTACATAAATTACTTCACAGCTCAAGGTAGTTTCAGCAGAAATACAAAACTGTTCAGTGCCATGTATATTTAGTCCACACAATGAGTGTTCCTCATGCCCCACAAACCAGTGTTAAAACTGAAATATCATGGAGCACTGGAAATAGGAACACTGGATTCCCTTTGCATTTAGTTTTAAAACTCCTCTAAATCCTTGATTTTGCAAGGAAGAGACACATTCATAACACACATGCAAAGATCCCTTCTTTTTCAGTAGTGTAGGTTCTGACTTCTGTCAATTGTAGTCTTTCTCCACCTTTCTCCATGGTGACATCTTCCCCGAAGATTTTCAGATGTGGGTAAACAATGGAAGCTTTTTCGGTAGAATAAGGTTGACAGGCAGCTCAAACAAGCTGATTTTTACAGGTTACTCTTTTAGCACTTAGTCTGTTGCTGAGTTAAAAATTTTCTCTCCCTCAGTTTGTTCCCATTTTGTTCATCTGGTACTGGAGAATGTCCGTCACCATTGCTTAAGCATTTGTCCTTTTCATATTTGTGCTCTTGCTTTTGTCGTCTGATCTCCTTATACCGCAAGGTAATATCACTAAAAACAAAACAAAATTGTATGTGTTGACAAACAATCATTTCAGTTTAGATTTACAATACAAATAATTGGACAAATATATCCTGGTATCATGACGGCACAGATAATTTGGCTCATTTTGATTAAACTACAGCACTAAGTTTCTAAGGACTTCCTTTATTCTGTAAGGGCAGGGATTCAGTTGATAAAGAGTTTATTAACATTTATTGCTAGTTCTTACAAATTGCTATCACCTGTCCAGAAGCATAATGAATACAGGCTGCATTCTGTAAAACTGTAGAGGGGCAGCTGCCATGCAAGACCTGATGCATGGGCTGGTCTCATTCCTTTGACTACACCCACTGACTGGTAGAAGATGTTGGGATATGTAAAATGAATAGGGGTTTGGGATAGGGGTAAGGAGTTCAGCCACAGTAGGCATTACCCTTGAACATACTATTTCCCTTCATTTTTGCAGCCTAGAAAAATAGATAAGCATGCAGCTGCTCTTCTTTGTTTTGTCTTTTACCTACACTCATTGGCTCCATAAATATTTCAGGGTTATTTTTCTTGTAATCTCTGTAACCTGCTGATTCAGAAAGTTTGCAGCATAGGAAAGTGTTGATTTAATTAGAAATTCTGCAAATAGTTATTAGGGGCAGGTATAATAATATTCATTGCCTGCTTATTAATATTTAGTAATGTTAACGCCCATAAAATGAATAAGGTTTTAGGAAAGTAGTGATAGATGTGTGAATTAACATACTAAAATAGATAAAAGAGTATAATTGGTGCCAATTTGTGGCCACTCAGATGTGTTGAATGTCTGAGGTAAACGTGCCTGGGCAATAAAGCAGTTCTGTCTACCCCATCCTCTCCTGGCTCACCTGTTTCTTCTCTAACAGAGAAGGAGGCACATCTTCAATTTCTTCACAAAGAGGTGCTGTCACACTCAAATAGTGCCCAAACTGAGCAAACGTCATTAGATTGTGTGCCAGGGAATTAGGGGAAACTCTGAGCCAGGATAGCAGCAAAATAGCACAGTTCTTATAACTAGGAATGTAAAAGGTTAACTGGTAAAGCCTCATCCTTAATGGGTCAGGGTTACCTGTTCCGGTTAACCGCTAGAGGCTGGAGCAGCTCCCCATCTGTCCCGGGCAGGGGGTTATTCCAGCCTTGTGGGGACCACCAGAGCAGCCTCAGTCCGTGGCAAGCCTGGGCCCCTCCCCAACCCATCACAGGTTACACACTGGCTCCTAGGAGCAGGGTCAGCAAGGGCTGCCAGTCCCATTCCTAGGGAGCTGGCTGCAGAGCCTGCAGCAAAATCTCTTGCTGGTCCCACTCCCAGGGAGGCTCTGCAGTATAAAGCTTATTTAAGCTTCATACGGCAAAGCCCGCAGCGCATGTAACTGCTACAATTTTTAGCAGTTACACAGTTACATTTTTAAATGCATTTTTTCATCCCTATTTATAAAGGCATCTCTCTCTTTGGTCCCCTCACTCCTGGGCTATTTAACTCTTCGACCTTACTTACCATCTTCATTTCTTCTGCCAGGGCACTATACCAAGAAGGAGTTATGCACCTTCAGATGTTTATATCTAAAGTGATAATACTAGAGGCTAGCTCCATGGAGAAAATACAGACCATGTGTTTTTCCCCAGACAACACACAGGAAAACTGTCTGCCAGGCCCACACAGTAACACATCCCATCTATTTGCCTGCTGGAAGTACTTGCGAACTAGTCTGTCTTGCTTCTGCATTCAGATATTTTAGCAAGAACATATGGCAAGAGAATTCTTGCTACTAAGGTAGATGCTGAGGGAATTGCCCATTATGCTTAGAAGCAGTTCAGCTTGGGTTACCTTCTGCACGCTAGTGAGAATGATTGTAGCCTTTTGAAAGGGGACCCTACCACCTAGGCAAGTGGTCAAGAGCACATAAAACAGGGGTTGGCAATAATTTTTGATGGGGGGGGGGCACTCCAAGAATTTGGAAAGTAGTCAAGGGCAGTACTCTTCCATGATATTAATGGATCAGGTGTGGGGTCTGGGATGGAGGTTAGTTGCAGAAGGGAGCTTGGGGTAAGGGAAGGAGTTTGGGTGAAGGGGCACTGGACTGGGCTGCAGGGGGTTGGATTGTGACCTAGGGTAGGGAATAGGGGCACAGGAGGGGGTGCAGGGGATTGGGTTGTGAGCTAGGGCAGGAGGGGTGTTCTGGGGCAGGGAACGGGGCGCCAGATCTGGGAGAGGATATGGGTGCAGGAGGGGGACAGAGGATTTGGGTATGTGGAGTAGGGGACAGAGGGTTGGGGAAGGGAGGGGCTGGGGTGCCAAAGGCAGGCTCTGGCCAGGAGACTTACCAGCCAGCAGCCCAGAACTTTCCTGAAGCAGCATCCCTGCCTGTCCCATCCCCACACAGGCTGCAGCCATGTGCTCTGTGAATAACTACGAGTCTCGGAGAGAAGGGGGCATGGTGCTTGTTGGCTGCCTGTTATTGAAACAGACAGCTCTCATTGGCCAGTTTCAGGCCAAAACCCGACCAATGGGATTGTGCTGGGGGCAGGAACAGTTCCTAAAGCCTTCCCCTCTGGCCTCTCAGATTTTAAAGTGAAACTGCCCAGCAGCTGTGTTTCTGAGCCTTGTGTGGGTGGGGCAAGGTAAGCAGGGAGCCTGCCTGGGGCTCCCTGCTGCATCTGTGGGACGGATAAAAACATAAGAACGGCTGTACTGGGTCAGACCAAAGGTCCATCTAGCCCAGCAGCCTGTCTGCTGACAGTGGCCAGCACCAGGTGCCCCACAGAGGGTGGACCAAAGACAATGATCAAGTGATTTGTCTCCTGCCATCCTTCTCCAGCCTCTGACAAACAGAGGCCAGGGACACCATTTCTATCCCCTGGCTAATAGCCTTTTATGGACCTAACCTCCATGAAATTATTTAGCTTCTCTTTAAACTCTGTTATAGTCCTAGCCTTCACAGCCTCCTCTGGCAAGGAGTTCCACAGGTTGACTACACACTGTGTGAAGAACTTTCTTTTATTAGTTTTAAACCTGCTACCCATTAATTTCATTTGGTGTCCTCTAGTTCTTCTATTATGGGAACTAATAAATAACTTTTCTTTATCTGCCTTCTCCACACCACTCATGATTTTATATACCTCTATCATATCCCCCCTCAGTCTCCTCTTTTCTAAACTGAAAAGTCCCAGTCGCTTTAACCTCTCTTCATATGGGACCCATTCCAAACCCCTAATCATTTTAGTTGCCCTTTTCTGAACCCTTTCCAAGGCCAAAATATCTTTTTGAGGTGAAGAGACCACATCTGTACACAGTATTCAAGATGTGGGCGTACTCAGTTTTATACAGGGGCAGTAAGATATTCTGTGTCTTATTTTCTATCCCTTTCTTAATAATTCCTGGCATCCTATTTGCCTTTTTGACCGCCGCTGCACACTGTGTGGAAGTTTTCAGAGAACTATCCACGATAACTCCAAGATCTCTTTCCTGATTTGTCATAGCCAAATTAGCCCCCATCATACTGTACGTATAGTTGGAGTTATTTTTCCCGATGTGCATTACTTTACACTTATCCACATTAAATTTCATTTGCCATTTTGTTGCCCAATCACTCAGTTTGGTAAGATCTTTTTGGAGTCCCTCACAGTCTGCTTCTGTCTTGACTATCCTAAACAGGCTGGTATCATCCGCAAACTTTACCACCTCACTGCTTACCCCTTTCTCCAGATCATTTATGAATAAGTTGAAAAGGATTGGTCCCAGGACTGACCCCTGGGGGACACCACTAGTTACCCCTCTCCATTCTGAAAATTTACCATTTATTCCTACCCTTTGTTTCCTGTCTTTTAACCAGTTCTCAATCCAAGAAAGGACCTTCCCTCTTATCCCATGGCCATGTAATTTACACAAGAGCCTTTGGTGAAGGACCTTGTCAAAAGCTTTCTGAAAATCTAAGTATACTATACTGGATCCCCCTTGTCTGCATGTTTGTTAACCCCTTCAAAGAACTCTAATAGATTAGTAAGACATGATTTCCCTTTACAGAAACCATGTTGACTTTTGTCCAACAAATTACGTTCTTCTTCATGCCTCACAATTTTATTCTTTACTATTGTTTCAACTAATTTGCCCGGTACTGAAGTTAGACTTACCGGTCTGTAATTGCCAGGATCGCCTCTAGAGCCCTTTTAAATATTGGTGTCACGTTGGCTACCTTCCAGTCATTAGGTACGGAAGTCGATTTAAAGGATAGGTTACAAACCACAGATAATAGTTCAGCAATTTCCCATTTGAGTTCTTTTTAGAACCCTTGATGAATGCCATCCGTCCTGGAGATTTGTTAACATTAAGTTTTTCTATTTGTTCCAAAACCTCCTCTAATGACACTTCAATCCGGGACAGTTCCTCAGATTCATCACCCAAAAAGGACGGTGCAGATTTGGGAATCTCCCTAACGTCCTCAGCCGTAAAGACTGAAGCAAAGAAATCATTTAGTTTCTCCGCAATGGCTTTATCGTCCTTGATTGCTCCTTTTATATCTTGATCGTCTAGGGGACCTATAGGTTTTTTAGCAGGCTTCCTGCTTCTAATGTACTTAAAAAACATTTTGTTATTTCTTTGAGAGTTTTGGCTAGCTGTTCCTCAAAATCTTTTTTTGCTTTTCATTACATTTTTACAATTTTGATTTGACAGTGTTTATGTTCCTATTTATCTCACTAGGATTGACTTCCACTTCTTAAAAGATGCCTTTTGTCCTCACTGCTTCTTTTACATGGTGGTTAAGCCACAGAGACTCTTTTTAGGTCTCTTGCTATGTTTTTTAATTTGGGGTATACATTTAAGTTGGGCCTCTATTATGGTGTCTTTAAAAGTTTCATGCAGCTTGCAGGATTTGGCTCTAGTCACTGTGCCTTTTAATTTCTGTTTAACTAACCTCCTCATTTTTGTAATTCCCTTTTTAAATTAAATGCCAGAGTGCTGGTCTGCTGAGGTGTTCTTCCCACCACAGGAATGTTAAATGTTATTATATTATGGTCACTATTCCCAAGCGGTCCTGCAACCGTTATCTCCTGACCTGATCCTGCGCTCCACTCAGGACTAAATCGAGAATTGCCTCTCCTTGTGGGTTCCTGTACCAGCTGCTCCAAGAAGCAGTCATTTAAGCCATTGAGAAATTTTATCTCTGCTTCTCCTGAGGTGACATGTATCCAGTCAATATGGGGATAATTAAAATTCCCCATTATTATAGAGTTCTTTATTTTGGTAGCCTCTCTAATCTCCCTCAGCATTTCAATGTCAGTATCGCTGTCCTGGTCAGGTGGTCAATATATCCCTACTGCTAATTTCTTATTATTGGAGCATGGAATTACTATCCATAGCGATTCTATTGAACATGATGATTCATTTAATATTTTTATTTCATTTGATTCTACATTATCTTTCACATACAGTGCCACTCCGCCACTCAGCCGGCCTGCTCTATCCTTTCGATATATTTTATATCCCGGTATGATTGTGTCCCACAGATTTTCCTCATTCCACCAGGTTTCAGTGATGCCTATTATGTCAATCTCCTCCTTTAATACGAGGTACTCTAGTTCATCCATCTTATTAGTCAGACTCCTAACATTTGTGCAGAAGCACTTTAAAAATTTGCCACTGCTTATTTGTCTGCCCTTCCCTGATGCATTGGATCTGGTGGCTTGGTGGGCTGTATCCTGCCCAGGCCGGATATAAAATCAATATATCATGTGTACACACCTGCTGCTGTTGTCAAAGTTATGTTTATCATCCTGAAAATTTTAAGTCTCCCATCCACCATCTTTACAACCACACTCCCTTTATGTTTTATATAATATATTTTGCATAGGCATACACAGTCTGGGTAAATATCTTGAGTATTAAGCTAGTGGAGTTTTTCGTTCAGGTTGAGATTGTACTTTTAAACTAACACCCTACTTTCAGAAGCTAATTCAGCAACTTCTCAAATTATGTATAGGCTGAAATTTCCAGTGGTTGATCACCACACAGAATCATTTATTATTAAGTTTCATAAAAATCCTTTGAGCCATTTTTGCATTTTGACCATGATGGTCTCATCACTTAGATTTCAGACAATATTTGCATTCTGATCATCCAAATGAGGCTTTGTGATTAGTGTCACGAAGTAGTTGTTGAAACAGAGCTGAATGGTCTTAATAGTATAGGCCAACATTTTCAAAAGTCATCAGTGAATTTGGGTACCCAACTTGAGAAGTCTTGAAGAGTCCTGATTTTCAGAGGGGGTTACTCTACTTTCTGAAAACTGGGACTCTTTAAAGGTGTCTCAAATTGGGAATCCAAATTCTCTAATGACTTGTGACAGTTGTGGCTATGGGATACTGAGCATCTGATATATACAACTGGCTCTCACTTCAAAAATACATACCAATGTGTAAGGGTCATCTAATCAGAAATCTGAAATCTAGTCTAAGTTCTTTAAAACAAGCAGTTATATGTTGGCTGTCAGGATTCTGTTTACATTTATATTTAAACTGTACTAAATAGAGTCAAGCATTGTGGATAATGCGCACTGAAGACTAATAAAATCTTACAAATAGACTTGATATTATACATCTTCAATAAGCTGTTGGTAAGGGATGTGTTCCCCCTGAAAATGCTAAATCTACTATATATTTTAGAGAGTTTGTCTGTTCAAGAATTCCTCCTAAACAGTAAGAGCCAGGACCATCAAATTTGGTATACAGCATTGTCTTATAACTTAAAGCAAGGTCACGGTTTGGTTGTGCCAGGAAAATGGGATGTGCCTGGAATGGGATTTCTTCTCATAAAACCAAACAGAAAAGAGACAATCACCAAATCAAGTGCAGGCCTCAAAATTGACATAACTGAGCAAATGTTGAAAGAGACTGAACCAAGATGAAGCAGAATAATAGGGTGAACCTGGAAAGGCACTGTTTTTCAATAAACCTTATAGAAAAGGGATAAAATGGAGAAATCTGGAGTATTGCTCTGTTTTGGTACAGCTAAATCAATGCTTAAGATTTGAAAACTAGAAGAAAATGTTATTAGAAATGAAATTGATTATAGCCCTTTTTTTTGTTAAAACAGAGAATGATAAGAGTTTATAGGAATGAAGAAAACTACATTTGATAGAATTCTCATTTTAAAAAATTACTAAACATGGAAAAATGTTAACAATACCGGTTTGAAGATATCAAAATTAAAAATTAACTTCATACATATAACACTGCATTTTTCAAAAATATAATCATTTAAATAAAGTATGTACTTTTTCCTTTTATTTACAAAAAAAATCTTAATTGCGCTATGGACCCAAGCTATGCCAGGTACAGCCGTTAGTTATATATAGTTTGAAAACTACACACTTTGAAAGTCTCTCATTCTACAATAAGCTACTCTTCATGTCGTCTGGCTAAGCCTGGTCTTGGTACTATGGTGCTCACTGGAATCAGAGCTCTATCACCTTTGCTTACCGAATGAAAAAGCGCCATACTGTCCAGGTGAGCACAAGTAGGATTCCCAGGATCCAGCACTGGGTAATGTAGAAAGGAAGGGACAGCGTTAGGGTGTAGGGGTCATACTTCACAACAATCAGGAATTCTGTGACTGTGATAGTAGCAACTAGCCATGCCTGTTGACCCAACTTCTTATGGAACTTCCTGAAACAGAGAGATTAAGTGATTAGTACTTTAGTAGCAAAAGTGCAGTGCAATATACCTTTATAAAAATACGAGGGAGGACAGGAATACATAACCTTAAACCTAACCCATTTCACGTGCAGAAGTAGTATTTAAGAGATTGGAGTGAAACCAATCCTTGATTGCTGTGAAGACATTTTGCACTGGATGTTTTAGTCTACAATCTAAATATCCTGAAACATTCCCATTTGTGGAGCAGGCTGAGAGGTGCACTAGAAGCTCTATGCCTGTGAGGAACCCATTTCAGAAAACCTATTTAAAAATTAGATGCCCAACAATAAAAAGCCATTTGACTCAAATCAAACTTTGCCAAGCAGCATGCTTTGGAAGGGAGACACCCACCCTTCACTTAGCTCAGCCAGCACGTCTCTGCATTCTCTTTCTATTGTATACATCCTTTCAAAACAACTGTGGGATTACTATCTGTATCACCATAGAGCCTAGAAACCCAAGCAAAGGATGAGGATTATGCTAGGCACAGTACAAATTAAACAAAAAGACTATCCCTGGTGTATGAGACAGCTACAGACACTGTCACTACACATTTCTAGACACCCTCCTGTACCCTTCCACCCCCAACAGCTAATCTTCAAGCCTTCTATCAGCATTTTCTATAGCATCTCTCTAAATAGAAGTTTCTCTTTGTGACCCACAACACAAAGTCAGAACTTAATTTAACTAATGAAAGCCCTAACAGAGATGACTGAATTGTGCTTCTGACACCTTCCCACTCTGACTCTTGTTAAAAAGCAGAGGCAAGCACTGGAGAGCTGTTTCTTTGAATAGCCTCTCTCACTTGATTTTTCCCTTATTCTGTGTTCACTGCCCTACATTTTCCCTCCCTTTGCCCAGACCGCCCATGGTCGTCCACTCTGAGTGCATCTCAAGCTGTTATGTGAAACAACCGGAGAGCACAACACAGAGTAGCAGAAGATGGGAAGCAGCATGGGGAAGAACAGGAACTAGAAAGCTACAAAAGTCTTAGGGAATGAACAGGTCAGGATGGCTACAATGCTCCCCTCAGCAACTCTTTTCAAAGCTGATGCCTGCTTTGGGACACCTGCCCAGTAGGCATTTCTAGATTGGTCATAACATCTACCTTGCTGGGGCTCCTCTGGAGCACTAAATGTGTGGAAAAAGGACAAAGCTCAGCGGCCACACACAATACTTTGGGACGGTCTCTACCTTGTTCTGCCAGGCAGTGCACAAGGAGCAAAAGTCACCCATAAATCTGACTGGCATATAGGGCTGATGCCTCCCTCCTGTAGCTTCTGGTGCAGGTGGTATGGGATGGGCCAGAGTGTGGCTAGAGCTCTCTAAACTCTTGCTATTTGTATCTGGTGCATGGTCCCTTGGGGACCGTTCTCAGCTAGTGAAAGTTAGAATACCTCTAGGTTGCTCTCCTCTGTGCTGGGGCAGAGAACTTAGGAACCATCATTGGATGTTCATTCACAGCTTTCCATTTTCCCCTCTCCTGGGCAGCAGTTGGTGGCTGTATAGGGAAGGGGATCTATCCTATAACAGCCTACCCCAGTGATGGGCAACCCACGCAAGTGAGCGGGCGGCATAAGTGGCCCTCCTCCATCTCAGTGAGCCGCAAGTTTGTTGTAATCAAGATGGTCTCCTGGGATGGGGCAGTTTTGCTAACTGCGCTTGCATATCTAGAATTTGCAGGGTGTGCCGAATGAACCGTAACAGCGCTTTTACTGAATGCAGAGGGAACACACGGCTCTCTCAGTCAATGTTATGTGCAATCAGCACACACCTCGCTTTATTTGCATGTCATTTGAGTAATACTGGTAAGAAAACCACTACATGGATGGAAAGCATTGGAATCGGGCAACCCTGCCCATGGGCCACACGTAGAACCCCGATGGGCTGTATGTGTCCTGCGGGCCTCAGGTTGCCCACCTCTGGCTCACCCCCTTTACTCAGGTAAATCCAATAAAAACTATCATGCTCCCTTGAGACCAAAAGGTTGACACCACCACTTTGTCTCAAGTTAGACAGAATGGTCCAAGTATATTGGGGAAAACAAATTCGGGTAAATGGAGCAAAAATTACTGTCTGATGCAGATGGATTTGGAAAGAGATCCTTCAGTTTCGAAAAGTCTCCTGACTCTAGAAAAAGGGGACTTTGGAGCTGAAGTATAAGGTATTGCCTGATGCGACTAGCGTTAAATAGGCTAAGATGGAAATATGGTCTAACAAATGGAGAGAGAGAGAGAGAAAAGTATTTCAAGAAACTTGTTCCGATCTAGGAGACTACATGAGCAAAGCAGAAAGCTGGCTATTTTCACATGCTTTGATTATAAAGCCATTATTCGGGAACCTTGCTTATGAGAGAACTAAGAATCCCAGGTGACCACTGATGCAAGGGCCCCACACAGACTGAGAGTGTTGAAGGAACACAATCGAATTACAGGCTCTTTGTTTGGTAAAGAATTTTAAAGGAAGTCACTCTTCTGCTTGAGGACCAAGATTAAAACCCAGGGCAGTACTCCAGGCTTTCTGGAAAAGGCCTGACATCTGAAACAGGAAGATACAGAAAGAGTGTAATTCCAGATGCCATCACCTAACAGATAAGACCACACCAAGGTAGAATCCTTCTGGATTCAGAGCTTTTCTGCTCTTAGCTATGGCAATCCTCCAATTATGATGAGACATGTGGGATATTGGAAAGATAAAAGTCTCATGGCCCATTAATGCAAATTGTAGGTGCTCTATTAGGAAGACCAGAAAGTTCCAGAGACACAGACACTAAATTGTTGAAAAGATCACAAATGATCCTGAATCAGAAGAGAAGATGAATATTTTTTGTTCAGCTTTGTTGCACCCTATGCTGAATGTTATAGCATTATAGAAGCTGGTTAGATCTTTGGCTAGCTCTGCAACAATTTTGTCACCTAGGAATAAGGCATCTTGATGCTGATTTAGGCAACAGGTGGGCAATGGAACATCCTAGGCTTTCTTCTTTTTTCGAGAGTTAAGAGGGTTTTCAAAAGGAACAGACTGGATGTGTTTGGAGTGTATCCTAGGAAGTAAGTATCCAGAACAGCCCGCTCTTCACTAACAGCTACTTCTTACAGTCCAAAACTGGAAGACTTCAACCAAAGGGTTCTTGACTCAAGGAGAATTGGAGTGAAACAAACACCAAGAGAGGTGGGGGAAAAGAGAGCAGAATGTCATCTCTGGTGTGATGGCAGGGGAGGAACTAAAGAAACAGAGGATATTAATGAGATACAAGTGGCATTAGATTCCTCAGCCTTCCCTAAAGAACCTACGGAGGTTAGGTCTGCTGATGAATCAGAAGAACAATCTCAAATGTGCCGACAGCAGTCACCTGACCTACCAAGTGAAACAAAAAGATAGGCACAAATGGTGGTGGTGATACGATACTTGGGATGAGTTTGCTCACTAAATGAATTCCTCATTTATGTGACTCAGCTCACTGAAAGAATGGCAACATGCTGACTCAGCAATGAGACACTGGTGACTGATGATTCTCCTAAGTCTCGATGTTATGCCATGTGGTTGAACAGAGGGCAAAGGAGTTGCTTTCTCAACTGAAACACAGGGAGCAGAAGATGGGGTGTGCTGCTAAGGAGAGGAGCTCACCAATAAGAGGTAGAGACCTCATCTTACCTTTGAGATGGAGGCATGTCCCAAACCAGTAGGTCCAACACCAGGGGACACTGGGGAACGTCCTTAAATCCGACTAAATAATCTGAGTGACCCTTCTTTCCAGTTATACGAGTCAAAGCCTTGCAAGTGAAACTGATCTTCAGAGTGCTGAAACCCTGAATTCTGAACACAGACACTTTTTGTGTTGGTCAGTGACAGACAACGAGCATCCCTTGAAGCCAGAGGTAGTGTCAGCCTTAAGAAGCGGGGTCAGCCAATGTGTGACATTACCACTGTAAATTAACAGAAAAACTGAACTTGAGAACCTACACTCTCAGATCTTACAGTCTGCAGAAAGAACAAAAGCAGCAAGGTCAAATAAGATGCTTAAATAGGAGCAATCTGACAGGGTGCCTAGTACATGCACTGTTGTGGGGGAAAGGGTTCTTTACCCTAAAATGCATCACTAGAGGGTCCTCCAATTTGCAAGATGGTGCCGCAAAAGCTCCAGAGGACCAGAAAAATGTTGGAAAATAGCTTAAGAAAGAAGCATCTTTCAGAGAAAGGGTTTAGGGCTAGACCATGCAG
This sequence comes from Rafetus swinhoei, assembly GCA_019425775.1. Classification (NCBI taxonomy): domain Eukaryota; kingdom Metazoa; phylum Chordata; order Testudines; family Trionychidae; genus Rafetus; species Rafetus swinhoei. The sequence goes on along the minus strand of CM033446.1, from coordinate 15,816,251 downwards.
TCCTTAGAAGCTAAGTCTTAAGACTGTAGCACCAGGCTTGTAAATGTGAAAGAGGAGTTCAGTGTTCCCACGCACAAAAACCCAATAGTGATCTAGATCATTTAAACGTTTATAGAACATTTTCAAATATAGTAATTTTTTTGTTCAAGAAAAAAATGAAATTTAATATTGCAGATGTAAAAAGTTCTACACTGACCCCTGCTATCAGCACATGTAGCCTACAAGGGAGGATATGTTTTACATTCACGGTAAACATTGGAAAACAAAGCAAGTGCAGGGGTTTTTGCCCCAACAGGCTGATCCACTTCTACTTTGCTTGCACCAACAAGCTGCAGCAAGGCTAAAAAGAAAGCGCTTGAAGCTTGACACTGTACAGACGAGGACTGGCTTACGGGTCATCCATGAAGTCATAGATCTCCCTCATGCCCACACCTCCCACGTTGACAAAGAAGACAAGTCGTAACAGGACCAAGTAGTGTTCAGGTGGCATCCACAGGACAAACTTCAAGTAAAACGTGTTCAACTCTGCCAATAAAAACTGAAGAAAAAACCCATTAAATTATTACAATTAAAAAAGGTTCAGTGAGTAAAGCCAGGGCTACACTAGGCATGTAAAATCCCATTTAGTTAATTAACCAGTTAAACGTGAAGTTTAACCGGTTAACAGAGTGAACAGGGGTGGGCTGGAGCAGCCCTCACCCCCTGCTGACACGGTTCCACAATATTTTACTATGTCCCAGCTCACATACTCTACCCTCCATCAAGATATGAGCACTTGTCACGTGCCGTAAGAACATTACAGAGTTTTATGGGGCGGGGCTCATAGAAGCAACTGGAATATTTTTTTTAAAATAATGTTTTTCTAAGGCACATGGTGAGGCGCCAATGAAGTATGGCAGTGACCTTAACTTTAGTTGTAGCCAAGTTTATCTGGGGATTTTAAGTAGCGATAGTTCTAAAATGAATGAATCCTAAAAGCATAAATGTTGTCCTTCCAATGGCCACTGAAGAGTCTGATTTTAGAGACACAAAATATCAGGAAACATAGGCAAAGATCCAGTTTTGGGCAATAATTACATAAGTCTCACTGACAAGACCTCATTGAGCAGCTGTAATTAAATATTTACTTAGTTTGCAGATGAACTGAAGTTTAAAAGTGACAGCAGGAGTGACTTCAGTTATGTTTATTATGGTAGATTAACTGGATTGAAGGATGTTTCTTGCTCTAGACTATATATAATGAAAAATGTTAGCAAGTTATGAATGGAATCAACAAGATGGAGCTAGTTTAACAGTTGCAAATCAGATGCAAGCTGTTTTTGCCAAGAGAATCCATTACTATGACTTGAGTTTGCCTACGGCTAACATGAACTTGACAGCTTCATCGTATTTGGCAATAGGCACTGCTAACTAATGGTTAGATCTTTCTATTGTGCATGTAAGTTACTTTTATGTTGGGTGCAAGGATCTCTTCATAGATATACAGACTGTTTTAATTAATATTGCTGTTTATTTCAATGCCCATAAAAATCATATTATCGGCACAAAGCAGTTGTAGTTTATGAATCTAACATACAAGACAAATTTTATATTATAGAAAGTTTGGTAGTCTGAATTTTTATTCAAACTGATTAGCATCTATGCGTTTGTAAAGTGCCCAACGTATGTTGTAGGTGTGCCCACAAGTTGTTAATTACAGCTATTACTTGCTCCAAAAGGACTGTTTCACAAACCTGTAGTTTATCTTCTCCAGTAAGTGTGAATTTAGAATACATGTCAATCTAAGACAGCCCACAAAACAAATTGGATTAGAAAAATACGCTAGGTGACCCTTACGATAAAAAGGCCATCAGATTTTTCATAGCAATCATTCATCCTTAACTAATTTGCAGAGTGAGTAAGTAGCTGTTAGAACACACTGCTTATCAAATGTACAGATTACATGTATAGAGCTGGATGATGCTTGGTCCTGCCGTGAAGGCAGGGGACTGGACTTCATGACCTCTCGAGGTCCCATCCATTTCTAGTATTCTATGATAGTATCATGCAAACAATCCAATACAGTATCTAGAGAAACATCAAAAGCATTTCAGTCTGCTGAATTTTGGCACTTCTCTGTTTACACTAGATATATATTTATATAGCTCTCAGAACCATCACATTTTTAGTCATACTAGTAAGCAGAGCCAGACAAAACTGAGTGTCCAATATGATCATCAAATTCTTTGGCTGTCTTTTTTTAGTTGATATTTTAGTTTGAAAGTATTGAGCCCAAACACTGTGCTTTAGATCCATACTGCCCAGAGCCTGAAGTGCTGAGCTCCAAGGTTCTGGTTTGGAGCTCTCTCCAACTTGTCTGTAAATGGGGAACAATAAGGATATTTTCATGCAAAAATCTGAATTTGGGGCAGCAGAATTTATTAATTTAATGATGATTAGTGTGCATGTTAAACTATTTATGACTGAGGTATAGCATTCAAGATTAAAAATATTTTTGAAAACCAATTTAGAGACAGAAAGATAGACAGTCCCAATTCCAGGGTGACACATATATTACAGCTAGAAGTGGCAGAAATCAAAACCAAAAATACCATTAACACATCTACGACTGTTGTGGACAAGTAATTTTATCAGTTAAGTTTAAAGAGAGACGTTTCCTTACTACAAAGATGATGCCACAAACTGCTAGCCATCTGCGCAGGCTGGATGCTGGCTTCCACTCGAATTTGACCCAGCTATAGGGTGTGAACTGGAAAGCGATTCTCTTTATTTTACCTCTGAAAGAGAGCCATCACACATCACTCTTACACCAGATTTAAGAAATAGAAAATATCCATTCTTTATAAACACATTTTAAAATTGTTTAAAATCAGGCATCGTTTCAAGCCACTAAACTTTTCTGCACTGAGCTACGGGACCTCTATTCACCCTGTATTATACCCATGTTTAAATGAAAGCTGCAGGGAATCAATGTACTCCTATTTAAAAGCCCATTAAACACATATACATTTAATTTTTACAAATCTAAATCTACATTAAGTAGATAGCTTTTATCCTAGGTTAATCAGGTAAGAGCAGCCTCCACAAACCTAATTCTATACCAGTAGCACATTAGAGACGATTATCAAAAGACATTTTTAAAACACAGGAGTTGAAGGAATAATGGTGTAACTATACTGAAGCTTTTAATGTTCTTGATCCGGACACACAACTAAATCAGAGGACACCCTTACTCACAAAAATATTTTCTATCCTCAGATAAGAAATTCTGTAGTTCCTGTCTGTATTTATTTCAGCTTAATTTATAAACATGCCTGGTTTCCAAACAACTCTGAGCGTGAAATCTAGAAATGGCAACATGGAAGATGCCATTATGGACTGATGAATTTTCAGAAATTCAAATCACTACATGAAACAAAGTTTCCGTTAATATTTAATTCCGCATCAGTGGTCACAAAATAACCCACTATTATTGCATATGCTTCAATCTTCACTGAATAAACTTTTCAGTGACACAACCACAATGCATAATTTGGATGGTTAGATGAAGGGGAAGAGCCAGGAATCTTTCTGTACAAATTGGGGGGGAGGGGCGCGGCGGATACCCCCTCTCCTTAGCTATCCCACACTTCCCAACCCCCTGCCCTGAGCCCCTCCTCCTCCAACACTGACTCCTACATGCCCACATTCCCAGCACCCTGGCCCTGAGCCCTCAACCATCTCCAAGCCCCTGCCTTGACTCCTGCATTCCACACACCCACAACCCCCTACCCAGAGCCCCTCCTTGACCCAAGCAATGGTGGGTAAATTTGCTAGTCTACTATATGTTTGAGAGCGCTTTTATGTGCATCGGTCTTTCTGAGTCTGTTTGTTCAAGAACTCCTAAATTATAAGAGCTAGGACCACCAAATTTAGTAGGCAGCTTCCTCTCATCATAACTTGAAGCAAGGTCAGGCTTTGGTTGTGCAAGGACAATGGGATGTGCCTGGGATTTGATTATCTCTAATCAAACTGAAAAGGAGGGGTCTGCTAGCAGTGACTGTCATGCTGACAAATGACCAGAGGGGGGCAGCCGCATCAGGAACACAGACCAGTTGGGAGCATGGCTCTGGCTATTGCCAGCCACTGTACCTGGCAGCCCCTTGCTAGCCACTGCAGCCCCGGCCACTCCAGCCAGCCCCGGGAGGCAGCAGAGTCCCTGCCATCCCAGGGGAACCGCTAGCTTGGGCTACCCCCCTAACGCAATCCCCTCTTCTGAGCCTTCCCCCATGCTCAATCTCCTACCCTGACTCTTGCACCCACCATACCTTGCCCTGAGTCCTGTCCCCCCCCCACCCCCAAGTCCTGCCCTGGCCCCCACACTCCCTACTCTCTGCCCTGACCTCCCTCCCACAAGTATCCAAGCAATACTGGGTAAATCCTCTAGTTTTAAATAAAATCCCCAAACTCATTTGAGTTCTGCTACTTTTGGTTATGGAAGACTTCTAAAAGTAGCATACTTGTAAGTAGGAATGTTCCAAAGTCCTTGCCATTTATATGTTTTCAAAGAAAGCCATCCCAAAGTCTTCATTCCACAATAAATCCCAAATCCATTGCATAGGATTACATCCATTATCCACTAAAAGGGGGAAAAAAAAGTATTTAAGCAGTAGAGCTACACACATACACACACACACACAACTTAAGCTTAATTGTTTAGTGACAGTTGTAAAAGGGAAATGCTCTACACTGTTACGTGCCGGTACGTGTTTTCATTGAAAAAGGAATAGCTAGTTCATCCAATACTAAGATTCTTAGGACACGGGTGTCTCACTTCCTGCCAGCCTTGCTGCCTAAATATACATTTGATGGGCACCACATTTTTATGCAGGGGAGAATAGTAAACATTCTTCTTATCTTTCCTATTACTGTAAAATGATATCCCGTTGCTCAATGTGGTTGTGGCTCTACACGTCCCCTCTCTGGTGGGAATGTCTTAAAGAACATAGGGTGCTGGAAAGGACAATTAAACGTTTCCATAATTTGCTGTTCTTCAAGATGTGTTGCTCATGTCCATTCTCCACCCAGAGTTGAAGACTGGAGGATGAATAAATTTTGTACCCGAATAAATCCAAGTCTCCTCAAGTCTTTATTTTCTGGGTTTCCCCCCAGGCTAACGGCCTTCAAAACCAGGAAACTAGGAGTTAGGACAGAATAGAAACTCTCATGCCCCTTGACAGGAACAAAGTATTTGCATTCCATCTGCTTGGAAATGGGGGGAATAGAGATGTGTGTTTGGCACAGGGCAGTAGCAATCATGGCCACCCTATTGTGGAGGGGTAAGGCCACCTGGCCGGGGCTGCCTGTCCTAGCACCCCAAAGAGTATACTCCGGCCCCTCAAGTTCCTCCACCTGAAGGTTCAGGTTGGTGGCCACCTTTTTAGGAATTCTTGGTGGGGCCGTGTGTCATCCCTGGGGACCTCTGGAGGGTACCCCACAATGGCTGCGTCAGGTGAAGAGGAGGAGGAAAAGGAGGCCTGCACCAGAAGGACCTCTTTAGAACCCGAAAAGGCTGAAGGCTGTGCACCTCCAACTCCTGTTCCACTTACAGGGTGGCAGCCCTTGAGACTTCTGATGCCAGAGGGCGCTTAGTGGAAGATGCCGCCAATGCCAGACATGCTGGCTACTGAGCACAGTGTCTGGGGCAGCACAGGGAACCCCCCATAGGTTCCAAGGATACTATTGGGTTGGCCAGGCCTATGGCGACTGAGCAGTCTGGAAACCCGTCTGTGGTTTCGAGGGTGTCTGATGAGGTGCTTGAGCGAGAGGCATCGAGGCTTGGTCCAAGGACAGGCCGACAAAGTGCGGGGTGCTGGGCAACCATAAATGAGAGCTGGTATCAGTGCAGTACCACACACGGGCCACTGGTGCCAACACCCAGCATGCGGAGGAGCAATGGGAACGGTTCCGATTGCCTGGGGACCTGCGGTGCAGGCATCAGTGACCAGTCAGCCTATAATGGGCTTGAGAGCAACTGTGGGAGTGCTGCCAGTGGGCCGGAGAGAGGTACAGGCAGCCCCTGACTTGCGACATAATTGGTTCCTGGGGAAGCGTTGCAAGTCAGGGGCGTCGTACCTCGAACCCTCATTTACAATAGGTGCCGTCGTAAATGCGGGCCGAGGACGTAAGTCAGGGGGTTTCAGCCCCTTCCGCACTTACAAAGGACACCTGAAAGGCCTCCAATGTCAATGGCACCTGGAGTTGTTCAATGCCGCTCTGCAACGGTACTGCAGAGGCAAGAGGGGGAGCCACAGGCAGAGGGTTCTGCTGTGCTGCACCAGAAGGGCCAACAGTATTTGCCTCTTGGGCTTATCCTTCTTAGGCCCTGGAGATTTGCCCCGTTGTGTCTCAGCTTGCAGAGAGTCGGAGAATGGTGCCGAGAGGCCAACAGCATCAGCAGACTGCTGTGCAAAGAGCAGTCCCCACACAAGAGCAGGGACTCTTGTACATTTCAAAGGAGGAATGAGGAAGTGCCTATCGACTAGTCGATGGAAATTCCATCGACTACTCGACTAGTAAATTAACTGATATTTAACATCCTTAGGCCAGACTAACTTACATTAGTGCCATCTGGTTTTAAAATCTAAGTGTTAAGAATCCTTAAGCCATCTCTTGGAGGTCTGCATAATTGAGACATTGTACAGTCTCATCTATGCTGCAACACTAAATTTTTAAAATAGCACTGGGAAGACTTTCTAATTTGAGCAACAGATGGGACCTGGTTAAGATAAGATTTTAATTTACTGCAGCAAAGTCATTTGAAAAGCACCTATGTTTGTTGTCAAATGAACAGAAACATTTTCCGGATTCCTTAATTTTCAAATATTGTGATTTATACTGTTGTCAGTGTATACCCTTCTCTAGATACATCTTTCTAAGTACACATTAATGTGGAATATACAACATATGCAGGAACAGAGAAATATGGATGAGCACCTAATTGTGTACAAAAAGGCTACCATTCCACAGAACGAAAGTCACAAAATGTTTCTCAGTAAAGGTATTTATACATTCACTGGTAGTTGGGCAATTCTAAAACAAGGGAAGGATTTTGTACTAAATAACAAACACAGTTTTAATCTGTTAAAGAAAGGGGAAGTGGGTGCTGAGCTAAAACAACAATCACCTGCATGTGCATAATACACAGCTGAGTAAGTTTACATCTGAGAGGTGGCACATGGATGCTCACCAGCTACATCAATCCAATGCCACAGCACAGTATCACTAGAGCGACATGTGTATTTGGGCCACAGATAGGTGAGCTAATCAAGTCGTTTTCAGCACTGAAGGTATACAGAATGCAGTACGTACATGATCCCACCAACATTCACTGAAGTTTGGAAGCTGATGTTCCAGACTATACTCCAGAAATTCAAACATTACACTGATGATCATACACATCCACCAGTCCCGAATCATTAGTGTCTGAAAAAAGAAGAGGGAAAGTTATGTTGGAGAATACCTTGCAAAGGTATAAAAGCAGGCAAGCAAGATACAGAAACAGAAGGAAATGCAAGTCAAATGCAGGAGTCTATTACTGTGTGCCTCTGCCACCAGGTAAAGGTGGTAGCAGCCAGCAGTGTTTTGGGGCTGCTCAAAAAAGACTCTTCCAGCTTGCTTAATGCAATTATCAAAGCAGCCAACTGTCCTCAAATCAGCAATATGGCTGTGTTCACCTATACTCACATTACATCTCCAAGTGACCCTGCTTAGGAGGCATTAAGTGGAAATTTCCTACAAGATCGTCTCAGTGATGCACTTAATTTATGGGATGCGGCTTTGATCTTCCTCTACACATCGGAATAGCGCCCCCACTCCTCACCTATCAGGAGGGAACTGGAAGAGGGAACTGCCATTTTAGATTTTTCACATGTAAAAACCAAACCTGTTTCCTACCCTAACTCATGTTAGCTCCTACAAAAACCTTGTTATTATTGGTGCTATGTCTTTTCATCCTCACTTTTCTAGGCAATTACACTAAGTTTTGGTCAAATTTGTTTTTATAAAGGAAAATACTACATGAATGCAACAGGAATCTCATTCTGAAAATTGTCTAGATCTAGGAGTATCAGACTGACACAAATATTCCTCTGATATCCCACATACACATTCAAAAAGGTCCAATTATTTTGCTATGTTCAAAACAGTCTTATATAGGTTAGCAAGCTCTTCTCTATTTGTGGCAAATTAATACAGCAGCGTCAACTTTTGCATTTTTGAATGGGAAGTAGTAAGTAAAGTGAAAACAATGATCTCTCTTATACTTAAAGTTTAACCTTCTCTGAATAATGTTGATCAGGAGAGGACATAGAATTTGACAACAAGGAATGCTAAGTAAAGTAAAACTTGTTAGTCAATTCAGTTGAACAAAGGAGAATCAAACTTAGACCTAAATGTTCAGTACCCCATGTATTGACCACGTTCTGCTATAAACAAATTCAGCTGGCATTTCTTCTATGTTTGGTACTTGCATGCTGACAATCACAGAGACTAAGGTATTGCTCCTTCAAAGTATTTTTAGGTTATGAACCAGAAGCTATTTGGAAATTATGAAGTGCTTAACGTGTAATTATATTGGTATATAATGTATCTGGGTGAACGATACTTTTTCCACAGCCTACACAGTATATTATCTTTTCCACAGTTTATGTTCAGATCACTCAAATATTTAAGGTGCTGAGAAAATAAAGGACTTTGGTTTTGCATACTCTTCATTTTATCCACCTGACCTTCATATGAATCATCTCTGTGGAAACAGAAGCTTATTAGTGGAACACTATTCAGAAAAGAAATTAAATGACCTACTATAGTCAGAAAAAAAATAAGTCTTTTATTATCTTATGAAAACACTTATTTAAACTAGTTCACGGATGACTGCCTAACATAATTGATTCTGAACACTGGTAACATTGAAGCAGAAGCAGTCAAGCTTTAAAGGCAGAACAACGGTAATGAAAATATCTGAACACAGAAGAGACTAATTCTTACTTTTAGGTACCAGCCAAGGAAGTGAGCAGGAACAAATCCATCCAGTTTGTCCTATAAATCAAGCAGAGAAGTTAGGTTGCTTGGTTACATAGAAGATGAATATTTATTCTCAAGGCCTCCATTTTTCTCTAGGTAATATAGCAATGGAACTTTTTAACAGCCTTAGCTGCTATTTGAAATATATGCAAATTCCATATGTATCACCTTACTCAGATAATGTGATATAAAGCGAAATGCAAAGTCCAAGGAGGGGGGAACTGGAACTAAGAGAGGGTGTAAAGGTTGAAGTAGAAGGCCCATGGAGAGCCATCAGAGCACACTCCTTTCCAGAATCTGTAACAACCAAGTTTCCCAAGTTCACCGTTGATCTGCTGTCAGCAAATAGATGCGAAATCCACTGGCAAAAAGTGTCCCATCCCAATCTATTATTGGTGCATCTAGAGTATAACTTGCTATTGGTATCAGTTACTCCATTAGCTCACATGGCAGAGAAGCAAGCAGTGGATCTAAAGTTCCAACCTTGTCCACTGCACAGCCACTATAACAGCATGGACAGCTGGAGACCAGTGTGTACAACTGGCACCAATTCCTATAGTTTTACATTCTGTGCCTCTGGTTTGTGGAATTAGGAACAAAAATTCATTTGGCTTCTTAAATCTCAGGTGAAGATACAAAAGAATGCAATTTATGGCATGTTAACATTTAGACTTCTAGCTGTGTGCAAAAAGGAGCTAAAGATGCAAATACTAATTGCAAACAGAAGCTGACTAGTAGGAACAGAGAAATGGGTATGGATTTACATCAACAGTACTTTTGGAGAAGGGGAAAATAATTTAGCTGTTGTTCAATTTGGTTACGTAGAGCTATGTATCTTGACCTGATCAATACTAAACTGTCAAGAAAGGAAAGGGAAAAGGAAAGTGGTGGGTAAGAGTCTAAAACTAAAGACAAGGCATAAAAAGATTATGGATTCAGCACTAAAACATATTCAGAAGATTGCACATTAGAGTGATCAAACAGGCAATATTTCACACAAAAACATCAGGACTCGCTCGGCAAGGGCTTTTTCATTTCAATTTCTTACCCAGACATTGTGAAATGGATCAGTCTCATTGCCTGGATCATAAATAAGGCAGTTCCCACCATAGTCTCTTTCTGGCAAGGCAACTCCTAAATTTGGATCGATGTATTTCATGAACTGTCTGCCATCATGTACAGTCTGCAGAATTAACACATCCATCTGTTAGAAATTGGTAGATAATAGGCAGGAAAATCTGAAGGATGCTAATTCACGATTCCCTATCTTCAAATGATTTTTACATTTACATTTCAGAATGCTTCAGACACATAACCAAGCCTCCTTAAATGAAGGCAGAATGGTTATTGATTTATACTCTCAGCTCTTGTGACCTCCAGTACCAGGTGCTGAAGCAGACTGAAATTACTGTATTAAGATACAATCCTACAGTCTAGACTAGGAAAACTAGAGACAGATTTCACTGAACTGACTAAAGAATTTGCATACCCCATTTTTTTAAAAAAAGCACACACATATCATAACTGAAGAGCTGAAGCATAACCCACCCTCTTTCCTTTTCCAATCACCTCAGGGAGGGGGAAGAAACAGCCACAAACTTAAGGCAGTTCATTCTTCAAGGGCTACAATATCTATTGTCCTCATATCAACTGTTCATTTTGGTTCAGGTTTCCTAGGATAGGAAACATCCAGCAGCATTTCAAACTAGCTATAGTTCATATGTCAGCTAACTTTATGCATGCTAAAACCCTGCAGATTTCAAGCACAAGATTAAACAATATACAAAGAGGTGCTGTCATGCACATGTGTTACTTCAGTTTCTGAAAGGACAGAATCAAACTAAATTCTATGGTTACAGAGTTTAATAGATGTCCTCATCAAATAAGAAATAAAAATTTAGTTTTATGAACTAGTATTATGAACAACAGGACTCTTCAAGGAAACTGAAGGAAAGTCATTAGCAAGAAGATTAGTTCATGTACCATCAAACAATTCCCATCACATGTAGCGAATTTGCTAATGAACAAGTATTTCGTAATAGAATCAGAAACACTGTCACAGCCAATACTTTGCATTAGCAGCAATATGATAAATGGAGTAATGCTTGTTATGACAGGTTAACGATCAGACAAGTAGGAATCAAACCAGCAAAGTGTAATGGGGAAAAGAAAAACAAGTCTGTATAACCAAAGGCAGTAACGTAAAATAAAGTCATCAAGTAGAACTAATTTCTCATTAACACAACAGAAACATTTGTTACACTAATGAGCTTGTATCGGCTTTTAGGAGAGTCAAAAATATTGATCTATAGAGAATGGATTAAGTCCAAGAAAAATGTACGTTCAAATAGTTACAAGATAAATATCTGGTTTATACTTGAAGGATTGGTCAATAGCTAGTAAACGTGTGCTTTGGAAATCAGTGGATGAGCAGACTTAGAAGATGACAGAACACACAGCCAGAGGAAAGAAAAGCAATTATAAACAAATTGTTATCCAAAAAAAGAAAAACTACAGCAGTATAGCTCAGCATATGCAATCAAACTGAAGCACGCAAATATTGATAGCAAGCTGCAAAAATACTGTCTGGGAAAAGAAAAGATAATGAAACCTAGTGGGGACATGAGAATGAATGGAAACCGAGCACCAAGGGGGGATACAAGCTACAGTAAACTTCCGATAATCCGGCACCTTTAGGACCCAGGGGGTGCCGGATTATCAAATATGCCGGACTATCGGAAGGGGGGGCTATGACGGGTCTAGGGTGGTGTGGGGGGGATGCCACCCCGACCCCTCATAGCCCCCCCTTCCGATAGTTCGGCTCTGCCCCAAGCTTCCCCGATTCAGCCGCTGCTGGTCAGTTTCAGCAGCAGCTGAATCAGGATGCCTGCGGCAGAGCAGCTGGGGTGCTGCCAGGTTGGTCCGGTAGTGCCGCCCCTTGGCGCTGCGAGACCAACCCGGCAGCACCCCAGTTGCTCTTGGGGCGCCTGGGGCACAGCAGCTGGGGTGCTGCCGGGTTGGTCCCAGCGCCAGGCGGCGCTACCGGACCAACCCGGCAGCACCCCAGCTGCTCTGCCCCAGGCGTCCCAAGTCAGCCACTGCTGAAACTGACCAGCGGCTGATTCCAGGAAGCCCGGGCAGAGCAGCTCTGCCTCGGGCTTCCGGAGTCAGCCGCTGGTCAGTTTCAGCAGCAGCTGAATAGGGGACAGTTGGTGCCGGTTGGTCCCAGAGCCACCAAGGCGGCAGCGTTACGGGACCTGCCGGCAGCCTCCAGCTTCAGCTCTGCCCCGCTTCCCGATTCAGCCGCTGGTCGTTTCAGCAGCGGCTGAATCGGGAAGCCGAGGCAGAGCAGCTCCAATGGTCCGCAGCCCGGAGCACTTCTGGATTCCTGATGGTGCCGGACCATCAGGTGTGCCGGACCATCAGATGCCGGACCAATGGAGTTTTACTGTACTTAAAAAAGGGGAACAAAAAAGGCTCAAGACCCCCAATACAGGGGGGCAGAAAGCTTGTAAGAGACCTGAAGAATGAATTTTGTTAAGATCTAATAAGCAAGTATCATGTCAGAACAGACCGAAATATTAAGCCTGACCTAGGGGACTTGCTCAGTGGGCATTAGTACAAATCAATTTGGACAAGCCAGTAGAGATAATAATTACTGACTGCTTTCTTGCTCATAAAGCTTCTGATACTGATTTTTGGGGAAGTAACAGGAAATACTGGCAGGCTGAATGAGGGAAAAACGTTCTTACACGATTATGCAAATGAATCTGCACTTCATTTGCATTTTCGATGGGGCTCATTTACATTCCCCTTTCAGAAGAGGAATGTAGTTTAGACGTAGCCTTTCTGGGAATATGCTCCAAGACTTCAGCCATGTGCATACTGCAATATGAGAAGCTGCAGGCCTGACTCAGAAGATCTGTGCAATGCAATGTGTCTGCGTCTGCATTAGCACTGTTCAGACACCTGGGGTCCACAAACTGTAAGCCCAAGATTACAACACAGTATGCTAAATCAAGGACTTGAAAACATCAACTCTGCAGTCCCAGGCACCACTGAGCTTGACCACATCCAATGTATCCCAAATATACTGCTCCTAGTCATCTTATGCAGCCACCAGGGAACTCTGCCTTCCCACCAACTCTGGTAGCATCTTGATGTTTTCAACTCTCAGATTTTGAACGACGTGGTATGAAGAGATAGGAAAGGGGGTTATATAAGTAGTATTGCCACCTTTCCTCCATGCCAGAAAAGAACTTTCATATCTGAAGCAAATCCCCAGTTGTTAAGAACCAATTCTTAAATTCCTTACCTGAAAAAGTATAAAGATGAGGAAGAGCTCATACACAACGCTGACACAGAGCCAAAACCTCCAGTAAGCTATAGAAACAAAGAAGATTTTATCAAGGCTTCTGGAATAATATCAATTGGCAAAGTTAGTTTATCAGTAGCACGATTAGCACACAGTCACACAGAGCAGGGCTCCTCCCTTCACAAAGAAATACTAATGCCCAATTGTGAAAGAAGGAGCTCCAGCAATAAGCTTCCCAAACAGTGCAAGTGGGAAGTATATTCAGACAGCATTCATAACGGCTCATTAAATCAATCCACTCACAGAACTTGTGGAATTCCCATTAATCTCCCAAACCAATCCATATGCAAGATAACACTCATCTACATCTTTTCATAAGGGTCACAAGAATGCATAATGCAAGTCATTACACTTTTAATGCATGTTTAAGAGAAAAAGCCTACTCCCCCCAAAAAAACCCTGGATTTTATATCTCTTGCATTACTTTCCCTATGAAAGATTTCTCAAGTTCCCCACCACACTTTATGACGACTCCTAAAAAAAGCAAACCTGTTTCTTACTGAACCAATCCCTTCTCCTCCACTGTCTGACATTACTTGACTCTTCAGCTTACTTTTTACTCAATTCCTAGTACATCTTGGCAAACCTCTTTTTGGACACCACTGAAATTAGTGTCCCATTGCAGTCCCAATTACTTAAGATCACTAAGCAAGATTGCTGTTTTCATTTTTAGAAGCCTATCTTCTTCTCTGTGAAATGCTACGTTTTCTTGAAGATGAGCAGATGGCATTTTTCAAAGTTTACTGTTAAAATGTTATTACAAGCAGGTTAAGAAAAGAAAGCAAAGGGATTAGCATAGGGATGTAATAACGTAGTTGATTAATCGAATACCAAAAGCTTATCGGTTAATGCTCTAGACTACACAATTTCCCCTCCTCTCCTGCCAGTAAATTTTTAAGCAGGCTGGCCAGCAGCCCAGCTTAGTCCCAGCTTGCACTGGGTCTGGGACCTACCCCTGCTGTGACTGCATTTAAAGTGTATTAAGAGCCAGGCAGGCAGGCAGTCTGGCTCAGTTCCAGCTTGTGCTGGGTCTGAGAGCTCAGACCCCTCCCCTGGACAGGAGTTGCTGTCACCCCATGCTGCTGCCTCTCTGTCAGAGGTAGCAGCACAGGGCAGCAGGCTGCCAGTCTGCAAAGGGAGCTGGTTTTTAAACTGGCTCCCCTCACGGACCAGCGCCTGCCTGACACCCCACGCTGCTGCCTCTCATATACAGAGGTAGCAGCACGGAGTGGAAGGGGGCTCCTCAGGAGTAGGGCTGGAGCGAATTGGCTGCCAGACCAACTCCCAGGGACTAGAGAATAGTCAAGTAACCGATAAGGTTAATCGACTATTCAATTAATGATATTTAACATCCCTAGTTTAGCAGTAACTACATTACAAGATCTATGGAGACGATGCAAACTATTAAGACACAGCTGTTTCAGAAGAAAGTTTTAACAGTATTTCACAAAAAACGTGTGGGGTTGTGATGATGTATGATGGAAGATGACCATTTGTATCACTGTTGCTATCACTGGTATAGAAAGTATATCATGCAAGGTGTCAATGGAAAAGTTGCAGGCTGTCAACTATGACTATCCCGATTAAATCCATTTAACATCACTGTATTTGAAGATATGAATATTAGCTATGCATCTGCATGTCAAATGTGTTTATTCTTGGGGTGACACTGTATTTTCATAGAATACTAGGACTAGAAGGGACCCTGAGAGGTCATCAAGTCCAGTCCCCTGCCCTCATTCTATACCGCTCTCGTTAGCTCAATATGAATGAACTATTCAAGATTGATGGGCCATTAAGAAGAAAACTCTCTACATAACTCTTGAAGATGCCTCAGAGAGCAAGGAAGTCGAAGCTGTGATTCAGCAAAACACCGAAGGGCACATGATGCGGAGAAGTGAGCTCTGACTATATCTTTGTAAGTAACTATGGGCATTGTTTGGCATAGTGACTTTCCAAGCACATGGCAAAGGATATAAAAGATACCCCCATCATCTCCATTTTGCCTCATCCCTGCTCTAATTCCATGGACTAAAAGGAGTATTTTAAACAATGGACTGAAGTTCTTCCAATCTTTGAAAGTTACCAGAGAGACTTTTTACAAGCTAAGAGATTATTCCATCACTGCCACCTTTGTAAGTACATGATTTTCCAATTGAGAATGCCATTCTTTTATTAATAAATTCCTAGTTAGTTGACTAAGGATTGCCTGACAGCATGATATTTGGGGAATATATGAAATATATATATTGACCTGGAGATAAGTGTCTGATCTTTTGGAATTGGTTAGAACCTCATATATGGTGAACTGGGTTTCAGTAACCTCTCACTATGTTAGATCAGTTTGTCTGGATGGGAATGAAGTACTGGCATGCCAAATGGAGACTGTGTTTGGTCTCTTGGTAATTAGTGCGGTGTT
Source organism: Rafetus swinhoei (assembly GCA_019425775.1). Taxonomy (NCBI): domain Eukaryota; kingdom Metazoa; phylum Chordata; order Testudines; family Trionychidae; genus Rafetus; species Rafetus swinhoei. The sequence goes on along the minus strand of CM033446.1, from coordinate 15,800,394 downwards.
ACAGAAGCTCTTCTGTTACTGGTTTGGTAAATCTAACTATAGAATAAACCACCAGTTTTGGATGTGTGCCTGCCCTGAGTGTGAACTCTCAGCGTGGTCCATTCTAGGCAGCTGGATACAAGTGTTCCTCTCTGTTCCACCCCTTGCGTCCCCTCCATCAACAGGCACCTTCCCACAAGCAGGACACAGAAATGAGGCCTAAAGAGAGTAGGGGCCCCAACTGTTTTTATTACATGTTTGTACAGCGTCTAGCATGATAAGGTCCTGGTCTATAACTCAGGCTCCTAGGTTCCACTGCAACACAAATAAATTAATAAAATCAAAACCCTAGTATTGAATGTCAACTCCCTCTAATGAGCAGAGCCAGACCAGATACCTTGAACCTAAACACTTGGGAGCGTTCAATCTGTAGGTAAACTCTCCCATATGTCAAGAGTTTGGATTAGGGCCTTAGAAAGTTCCATGCTGTGAACGACGATCCAGAGTTTCGGCTCAGTCCACCTCTATGATGAAGCATCCATTACAGGAGATAAACAAGCTCCAAGCAGTATGTGACCAATTCATCCTAGCAATGTTTGGCTAACCATGTCCACTAATTTACATAATGGGGAGCAATTTAAAGAACTTTTGATTTGGGATTAGATAACACTCAGGTCCGATCATTCCTGGAAGATTTTCTTGAGAGCGCTAGCACCCTATATAGAACTATAAAGAAACACATATTTCCAGGGCTACATCTGGATATTTGGCCTGACTGGTTCTGGACAAACAGGACTCTAAGGGTACCTCTAGACAGTAGCACATACCTCAAAATAATCTATGCAATTTTCGCAAATTGCGGAGCTTATTTTGAAATTTGGCGCCATCTACACAGCACTAAATTTTGAAATAAATTGCTATTCTAGCATTGTCCTTAATCCTCGTGCAATGAGATTTACAGGAGGCCGGAATAAGAAGCCCGTTATTTCAAATGTATTTCGAAATAAGAGGCTTCTTGTGTAAGACAGCGCAGATGCTATTTCGGGATAAAAGAAGTTATCAAGTGGAAAGAATTAGCTATTGCATGACATTTTCTCAACTTCATGAAAAAACAAGCAGTTTAGTCCTTAGCTCTAGTGAGGACAGGTAAAATATTCTAATATTACAAATCAGACATTAAAACATCTACATAAAAAGGAAACTGGAGGAACTCTGACACAAGTACACATATTTTGAATCAGAGTCACTTATCAGTGTTTCACTGTGGACAAAGACTGGATTTTTAGAAGAATACACATACACTTTGCAACCAATACGTAAAAATATCAAATATTAGTCCTACAAACTTTGTGCACTGTTTTTTAAGACTAACTGAGCAAATAAAACCCATTGCAGGGCTAAAAAAGTTGTCTAACAGATTGCTCCTAACACTATTTTAAAAATAGTTTCAGATGTGAGAGGCTGTGATTATTTTCAGCAAAACTGCCAAGTAAAGCTTATCAGGATGGCCTACTTTATATGCTGGGGACAAATAAGGTAGCAGTTCTGACCTGGATAACTGGGAGTTCAGAGCTTTTACTCTAACTTCCAAACAACTCAGACTGAAGATTAAACATCAATAATTTTATTTTCAAGTGTACTAAATGAGAAAATATGCTCTTGGAATAGCCCACTAAGAATAAAGCACACTACTGAAGTAGTGAACACAGATTATCCAACTAGCATTTGAAGAACGATCATAAGAATTGTCCAAAATTACTCATTGTCCTTTTTCTCAGTCACACAACACTACGAAAACAACCATACTAGAGAATCTTCCCTCAAGGAAAAACATTAATATGAAATGACATTTGTGCAGTACAAGTTGGTTTTGTTCCTGCTTCCTACTGCTAGTTACCCTTCTACAACTCTTGGTGAACCCTCACTAGTCTGACATTACCTTTGGAAAGGAACAAAGTACCAGATACCTATCGAATTTCTGTTTTTGTGCATTAGTAAAGCAAAAATCACTTCCAGGATAGTTTTTGTGAGGGCTACAAGAGTTGGCTCCCTTCAATGAATACCTTCTAATGCTTGCAAGTGAGAAGCATGAAGGAAGGTGTGTTGCCTCAAGAATCTAGACTATAAATACTACCCAACCCAATAAAGGGTCAATGCTTTGTCAGAAGAGATAGATTTGGATTTTGCTAAATGGGGAATCTAGGGAAGGGAGCTAATGGAACCAGCAAGATTGCAGTTTTTAAACTATTTGACAGATTTGTGAAGTATTAAAAAGGAATCAATTAGTCTGGGTATTAATAGGACTATTGTTCAAATGATCAAATTCACATAGAAGCTTCCTTAACCACCCCCGTTTCATAGATAATTTTCACCAGAATCAAAACTATAAGCTTCAGTCTGATAGCTCTCCTTCTTTCAAGAGTATCATTTATAAAGGTAGAAAACATTTTTAGAGGCTATAGAGCTGACAATTCTAAGCAGCATATGGCCAAGAACATCCCTATAGTCCTTCAAGGTAACAATATCTTTCATAAACAGAATAAAAAAAATTGCCATGTAGTAGGCTGCCCAAAAAGGGAGATCTTAAACTTAAAAATGTTCAAGTTCACTGCTGTATTTCTCCTTGCAGAAGACAACTTTCTCTCTCCAAGGATTCTTTTTAACCTGCCTACCACTCCCTAGCAGAAACAGGATTCCCAGTATGAAAGATTAGAATGAAATAAAAGAAAACTGTAACCTAAACTTGAGAGCAATGAGAAATGCTTAATATGCAAGTCTATAGAACTATCCCCATTCTTATAAACTATCATTACCAAAATATAAAAATAGCCAGGAGAAGTTTAATTACTTTCACAGTTCACCAGACTCAACACATAGAAGTTTTATTCTGCTGTTTTATAAAGACTCCCTGAATTCTTACAGGATTAATCTGGGTAATTTTGCATGCAAAGTAGAATAATTTGTCAGATTACTTGTAACAGCAGTCCTATACCAAGTACGTTGTTTAGATCTGTGTCAATTAAGAGCAAAAGTACACTCCTTCTGGGTTTTAGGGGACAATTTGATTACCTTCTCTAAACTAGGGACCATGTGAGCCTTTTTGCTAGCAATGTGATATGCAAATCCCATGCAAATAGCTGATTTTAAAAAGCACATAGTAAATATGTGTGTCGTTTAGAATAATTGTTATTCCCCCTTTTTAAGGGGTTGTTTTCAGACAACAGAAAGAGGGAATGTTTAGGGAAGGGGTGAGCAAGAGGCAGTTAGCTGGCCAGTTTCGGCCTGGGGCTACCTCTGCAGCACCCTTACTAAAGAGCAGCTGCAGCCACTTTAAGCAGCAAGCTGCTAATTGCTATGCAGTCCCACCAGGGAGCAGAAAGCTTTGCATGCTGTCCCCACCCCCTAGTAAAATCCCTCAGCTCCCATTGGCTAGTTTCCAGCCAATAGGAGAGGAGACATTTTGCTGAAGGCAGGGGCAGTGAATGAAGCCTCCTCACTTCCTCCTCCTCTCTCACTCCCTCCTTTTCCCTCTGTGCTGAAGCAGTGCCACCTGGAGCAGGCCGCCCACCATACCAGCAGGGAGTCTCAGGTTCCTACAGCGCTGCTGTCTGGGAGCCACCTAGATATGCACCTCTCAGTCACAGCCTGCCCTCTGGCACCCCACCCCCTCTCCTATAACCACCTGCCCCAGGCCACCACCCAAACCCTCTGTATTCCCTTCTCCCCACGTCCTCCAGGACACAACTCCCTCCTAGACCCTGTAACCCCTCTTATACCCCTCCCCCAGGCTAGAATCCTGCACACATATCCCTCCCTGCACACATATCCCTCCCTGACCCTGCACTCCATTCCTGTGCCCCAGATCATAACCCCCTCCTTCACCCAAACTCTCAGACTCCACTCTCCTTCCTGCACTCCAGTCCTCTTTACCAAGCTCCCTTCTACACCCCACCTGCCATCCAAGTCCTTGTGCCCCCTCCACAGAAATGTGGCCCTTGACCACTTACTAAAATCTTGGAGTGGCCCCCCATTAAAAATTATTGCCCACCCCTGGTTTAGGGCAAGGATCTCAAATTCCATTTAAGTGTTCAAATAATAAAATAGGTGAAGTAGTCTTGGAAATACCTGCTGGCTATAAATAAAGGAGAGGTCTTGCAGCATGAGGCAGAAGCTGTGGGATTAAGATTACTGTGTAGTTGCATCATGTTGATGAATTTACATTGCATACAAAGGAAGCATGCCATGAAATAAAGTTACAAACACGAACACGTACATCATTTAAACTTAGAAGCTATTTATAAAACACTAAAATTATTGCTACAGAGTTAGCAATTTATTAGACACTTCGAAAAAATTAAAGGATTAAATTACCTGGATGAGGTCTTGAAAATGGTCCATCTTTAGCTTGAGTGACACCAAAACATAAGAAAACCAAAATGCTGGCAACAATACCTCTGAAAATAAAGAACAAAACTCAATATGTATTTGCTTCACACCTCGCTCCAATAAAGAAAATCATGACAAAAAGAATCTTGGTTTAAATCCTTAAAAGTCTAGAACATCTTGTCTCTTTATACTAGCGTAATTTCCACAGATCAGTTATGCAGCTCACTGGAAATGTATGTTTCTTTTTTTGCAGTTTTTGTCAAAGGGGAAGCAGATACAAATCCACACATTTAGGGTGTCTAACAATGCGTATTTCTATTATAAAAGATTTATGATATTTTCTGAAAAGCTCTTAAAACTTCTATAGTTTAGAGAGTTTTCTTTGTCCCATTAAATTGCATGCAAGTTTTGCTGAGAGATAAATGGCTGAAAATAATCATTTCCCTTCTCCCTTGTGTTGCTTAGGAATATTTTAGCTAAAATAGCTGAACATGAACATTCTAAGACCATGCCCACACAGCTGCCAATTCAGCAACACACACAATGCACTGGAAATACAGGAAACTGCAGGAGTAGCCACACTGGGGGTTGGAGAAGACAGCCAGGCCACACTTCCTGACTACACCAGAGATCTGGCATTTGGCCCAGGGCCTCAATCCCATTTCAGATACCAGCCTTCTGCAACCAGCTCATGTTTAGTTTTATAGCTCAAATGGTAGACAATTGGGTCAATGTGAAAGGTTCAGTTTCAAACTCTGCTGATTATATGATAGATTATTGTAGCTGTAAAGAACAGAATTTGTTTTTACCTTTTAAAAACTAGGGAACTACATGCAGAAAGTAATAAAAGGACATTCTTTAGGTTCATCTGTTTGCACTTTTTATTCTTTAGGTTGTAAATGCTTCAAAAGTTAGGAAATGCCAGGTTTTAGGTTGCTTGCACTTTGGAAAAAAAAAGATGACGATTCTCTTGGCCTACGTCTACATAGCTTCCCTCTTCCGCAAAAGCCTATGCAAATGAAGCGCAGATTAGTATAGTGCCATGCTTCATTTGCATAATTAAGTAGGAGCCATTTTTGCGCAAGAGCCGTTCTTCCTGAAAAAATGAGGCAGAACAGTTCTTGCACAAAAACGGCTCCTAATTAATTATGCAAATGAAGTATGGCAATATGCTAATCCGCATTTCATTTGCATAGGCTTTTACGGACGAGGGAAACTGTGCAGACGTAGCCTAAGTGCCCAGGCACTCAATCTAAAAGTGACTATATTATTACAAAGCAATTTAAAAAACCAGCTTGAGAGAGAAGCTGCAGCACTTGGTTTCATTTACAAGTTTGACACCTGGAATAGAGGTCTGTAGAAAGACCTGAACTAGATGGGCCACTACATTCCACACCCTAATGACATAAAAAGCCAAGCACCAGGTACTTAGAGCACACTATTAGCCTCATTTAGCATGGACAATCTAATTGACAATATTTCTCTCTCTCTCTCTCTCTCATATTTATTTGGACCTCTTAACTCCATTCATCTGAAGTAGTAGGTTGTAGCCACGAAAGCTCATACCACCATCTACATGTTTTGTTAGTCTCTAAGGTGCTGCAGGACTATTCATTGTTTTAAAAAAAAAATTCCAGTTACAGACTAACATGGCTACCCCTCTGAGACTACAATATAATCTTTCATAATGCTTCTATTCCTGCCTATCCATGCTTCCTAACATATTTCTTCTACAATGAAAAATTAAATGCAATTAAAAAGAACAAATGACTACTATAGCACCAGACTCCCCATCTCACCTACCATTCTAGTAAACTATGCTGATCCAATGCTCAGATCTCTGAACATCAAGCGACTCATGGACAAGGGGTCTGAGTTAAAGTGTCACAACCTATCCTCAGTTTATTTGAAGTCCTGCAAATTTGTTACAACTTCAAGATATTGGAATCTATAGAACTTTGACTTATTCTCAAATTTTCAACTCTTGTACATTTAAGTGCAACTCATGCAAGTTTCTCCTCATGTAGCAGCCTTAACATAAAAAGTTGTTGTCTGAGAACTAGGGATGTAAGCGTGTACAAATTGTACCAACTACACAATTAGCCAATTACCCACCTCTTATCATCCTTACTGAGAATTATGGAAAAATGGCACCTTCTCCTCCTTCACCTGTTGCCCCAAAGTAAAAAACACCGTAAGAGTTAGAGGTCTGCCAGTTAGTACTAGGATGCCAATATCCTCAAGAGTTACCACCTGTGCAGGATGGCATCTATTAACTTGGTTTTTTACTCTGAGAAAAAAAAATTAGCTGCAGTTATCTATTGCCTAGCCACCTTAGGTATATCTACCTAGGAGTATGTTCCAGTGCTGATCAGTGACGTTAACACCAGATACTTTATGAACTGGTACTGAAAGATTATTAACTACTTTAAATTGATGGGAGGAAACAGTGTAATGTCATTACAGAAAGTATGATCAAGACCCGATGAAAGCACTCAAATATGGACTTGTTACTGAGTTCAGATACAATTTTTAAAAAACCTCAAGTGGCTGTGTATCGTTTGAGGTTTACTAGTCAATTGTTATCACATGAACTAAGAACATTTGTGTGGGCAGAGTTCCCATTTAGGCTGAAACAGCACTGGTAAGAGCACTAGAATGGGAACTGCTAGCAGAAATAGAAAATACAGGCATTTTACAAAGGGATTTAGAATTGCGCATTCCACGGTTAGCATAACTCTGATACAAAATTACTAATATAACTGCCAGTTTGTGCCTTTCATTAATTCTTTATCAAAGTTCCAAACCACAAAAGTACCTTAAAATATTACTTCAACAAGATAGCTCATAAAATGTAGACAAAGTTGTGGTTCTGACTTTTCCCCCCAATATCAAGCCAACAAATGGACTAATTCTGCTTGCGGGAAATGGGGAATTATTTAAAGTTAACCAAATGTCAAAGTAGGGTCATCTGTTAGCACCCTGTCCACATGGGGTGGAACTCTGTATGAAAACTAAATAAAAAATGTACTAATACGATTTTAAAAAGTTAACGTGCAAAAGGTAGACATCTGATTAAAAAATATTCTACTACTGCAAGACAAACATGGCTCCTTCAGAAGTTTAGCTGGGGTCTACCCAGAATTTCGTCTGACTACTAGCAAGTCTTAATATTTTTTCAGTAATCTGTTTAAATGGCTAAGTAAAGAAGTTTTACAAACAACAAATGATGACAACCAAGTATTAGAAGCATTAATTAACAGTCTTCAACATGTTGATAAATGTGTTGACACAAGAGGTATATATTAGGGTTGCACACTACAATTAAGTAGAGAGGATTAGAGAAGCATAGTCAGGTAGGTTCCACCAAGCTTTTCAAATGGTGCAGAAAGCAATTAGCTATTTTCTAAGAATCTAATTACATTCTATGAATATTTGATTCACCCCCCCCCTTGCATTTGAAATTATGAAACTTGCATGTGAAATTAAGCATGTACATGCACATTTCATAAGCTAAAACGATCACTCTACACTTTTTTTTATTTGCACCAAGTTTCTTATATTTATCATAATTTGTTTAGGCCTGAGCTAAGAGCTCCAAGGCAGCATCTTAAGTTTCCATCATGTCATATTATCCTGGGTCCATCTCCAAGGGAACGAAGTTATTTACATCTTTACTTAAGAAAAAAAATCTAATAGCAATATCAGCTGGAGATTAATGAAGTGGATTTTTTTATAATTCCCTTCTAACTTTAATGAGCTGAAAGAAGTTACGCAACACCAGCATTTTCCCCAAAACACTCAGGTGGCCGAAGCATTCTTCCCAATGGTCACATTTATTTTCCAGTTGCCACCATACTGTGTCCTAATGGGGGAAACCTGAAACTTTTAAAGTACAACCTGTTTTCACCCCTCCGTATAGTGTCTTGGCTTATTTTGGGATGAACAAAGGACTTTACTGGGCATTGATGGTCTATTTCACACTTAGTCCCATACTTAGCTTAGAGAGGCATGGCTAATATATCTATTTTCCTGGACAGGCAGGCTCAGCCAATGCAGGATCCAAGCATGAGGGATTTGGGGGAGGGTTCATGTATGGCTAATTTTTTTTATGGGGGACAATCTGGATGCAGGAGGCTCAGTCAGGAGTCCAGGAGAGGTCAGGAGACCTGGATGCACAGGGGCTTGTTCGTGGGTTATGGGTGCAGAAACAGTGAACTCTGTAGAAAGGTCTAGGTGGTTGAGTCTCAGCAGGGAAGGGGAGGGGGGTCAGCAGGGTGGGTTCTATGTGCTGGAGAAGTGGGACTTGATGGGGTGGAGTTTCAGCTGCAGCCAGTTGGTGCTCCGTGGTATGGGGATCCAGATGTGGGGCCTCATCAGGAAAGCCCACATGCCTAGGGGTAGGACTCATTGATGTGGAGGTCTTCATGGGAGGGTGTGAGGGGTTGATGGAGGGGATCCAGATGCAAGGAGTGGTCAGGCGCAGGGAAAGCTGAGTGGGTGTTCAGATGCACGGGGTTGGACAGACAAAGGAGCAACTCCCAATACAATGACCCTTCTCACCAACTGCTGAGGATCAATGGGGGCAGGGAGCAGGGTAGGGATGCGGATTCAGGAGAGGTTTCTGAGGGCAAGTCTGACTTGGCCACTCCCTACTCCATGCAAAAGACATGTGTTCTAACCTTCCCCCTCCTACCTCTAAGCCCAGACAGACAGAAAAAGAAGCTAAGCCCAGTGCAGGTTAGGAGTCAATAGCAGGGAATGTCCCCAACCCTGTGGTGGGGGGAAAGGCTTAGCAGGGTGAGGGTTCAAATTCTGGATATGAGGGAGTGAGGTGAAGCAAGAGAATCTGGGTATGGGGGGCCAGGATGTACTGGCGTTGGGCAGACAAGGGTAGATCAGATCCAGCATTGGCTGGGGCATTCCCAGCTCACTTCCTGCAGCGCTGTCTGCTCTGAGCACCCGAAATCAAGCACCTGCACTGCCAGAGAAAGGTATGTAAGCGCTCTTTGGGTTCCCTTTGCTTACTTGTCAAAGTCATTTTTCTGGAGGGAAGAAAAATCTACAGGAGACATGAACTCTGCATGTATATAATGGGTACAGAACTTGCTCTAAGACTATATGAATTACATTCTTTTCAAGGAAGTCTCCCCTTGTCGGCAACACAGATGCTACTCTTCTGGTGGTAGCAGTGACAGCATGATAAGGCACTGGTTGATGCTGGTATTTTAAACACCCACTGTGAGCAAAGTTAGAAGAAAGTAGTTAAGTGTTAGGGGCTATCTGCAAGCTTATTTTTGAAGCACTGTTGCTATGATGGGTGGACCTGCACTAGCATTCGTAACAGCTGAATTGTTTTTTCAGGAAGGGGAGTAGGGAAAAAGGTTAATATAAAATCAAAAAGAGCCAACAGGTTCTCTGCCCTCATCTTGCAAAAGGTGGTAATTTGTTAGAAAGTCACCTTTTCAGCTTCCACTCTGAATAGATTTCTTTACATAAAAGCAAAAATGGGAATGGATGGTCTATGGTTCTAATCTACAAATCATGCAACTTCCACTATTCTACAAGTCTGTCCTAGAGTTGCAAGCTTAGGAACTGCCTCAAGATGTGTCACATGGCAAGACTCAAAGCATTCTTCTTTAAGGAGATACTTGGCCTGTCTCAAGTCCCTCATGAGGCACTCAAAGTGCAACACTTGTGAAGTGGGATTAATCTGATGCAGGATTTATAGGAATAAAGTGCCCTTCATCACTGATAAGAAATTTCAACACTGTCCTTTGGTTAGCAAGACACTTTAAAATTTCCAACATTTGAGAGGTAATATCTGGTAGCACATAGGGTATCAGATTATAACACCATAGTTCTGTGCTGCAGGAAGTGTAATGAATAGCTATATTTAACCATGAAACATTTAATAGCCTAAATGGTCTTTTTTCTTTGCTGATTCTGAAGTGATCCACAGCAGAAATTGGTGTTTGTTTGCCAGCAGGCAGAATACACCTAGAGGATGATTGTGCGCTCTATTGTTGTGTTAGGATTGCTGTATGGATGATAAAAAGTCTTACCAGCTGATGGAAAACTGTGCTGACCTCCCCTACTCATTCAATTACTGGTTGTATTCTGATCGCAATGTCAACATACACAATACTAATCACTAAAAATGCAAGTGATTTATAGTCCAAACTCTATTTCCAACCTCAGCTCTTCCCACAAGAGCAGGGTTGCTAACCAGAACACAGTGATGTGAAGAGAATGTACTAGAAGATAAATTCCAGCCATAGCAAAAAGCTCTTTTGGATGACTCTCTTGCTTGTTAGTCTCCTTTTTTAAAAAAAATACTGATCACAGTACCACAATGACTAAACAGAGCTCTAAAAATTAGAGTTTTATCTGTGTTTATGCCCACTAGTGGCCACTCATCTTTCTCCTCAAATTTTTCTTCACAAACGTTTCCCCTGTACAGATGACAGAAAGGTCCATTATGCTGATGGCCACACACATTTGAAAGAAGGAAACTGCAGTGTAGACTGAAGGTTGCAGTCTAACTTTATTTACCTCCACCAATAGTGTCTAACTTCTGTAAGTCACTGATGCAGGAACTACAAAGTTTCTTGCATGTGTTCTAAAACAGAGCAAACGGCACAGAGATGGAGGGCAAGAAATATCAGCAGAACTCCTGGGTAGGGTGCTCAACACTGTGTGTAAAAAATAAGACTATTTTCTTAGCACCTCACCCCACAATATCATCATCAATAAAATAATGAGCACTAGGCACCTACATTCATCAAGGGCATTTCTTGCTGCTTTTTGCAGCAACTAGCAACTCCCAATCTAGTTGTACAGAGATGAAAAAACTGTAATAAGAGACTGATAGCAACCTTACTCCCAGGAGACCTATGTACTGTTAAGTACTATCTGCAAGTCAAGCATAAAAAGTATGTCCAGCTCTAGGGTTCACTGTTACTTGCTCGAGAACTTAAATGAGCCTTTTTAGTGCAGCTTATTCATTCTATCAGCTGTTTCTTCCACATCATCAGTGAGTATGGCCCGAGTGACTAGTTTTACCTAGTATGTGACAGCCTGAAGGTTCCTAGCATCTAATGATACAATTGTCCCAATATGGCCAGCAATGCTATCTTGCTAGGCAATAAAGCATACAGTTCTTGAGAGTTATGGTTCCACACTAACGAGTCCCTTAAGGACCAGAATAAATCTCTGGCTGTATACAAATTGAGCCTTAGCTTCCTGGCTCTACATCTCAATCTCTCCTACAGCTTCAGCTCCCCAATATATCTGATGCTTACAGCCAATTCACCATTCAGGTCTTAACTGAGAACTTACTAAAATATCCAGATTCATTCCTTCACTAAGATGTAGAAAAACAACTAGTATTTATACATCTTGTTAATACATTATGTAAAAAAGTTCTAAACATCTTTAAATCAAAAGGCATGATTAATCTACTACAGAGTTAGTTTAGCAGCCTCTATTTTCAGAAAGCTATTTTACAATAAATATGACCAAGATAACTTGTGAGTTAAGTTTGTAGTATTCATCATTTGCGGATTTAGATAAACTTCTTAGCACATGCACGAGTATGATACACTGAATGGGCTTAGAACCAAACTAGGAAGTGATTTGTAGGTCAGGACAGAAGTACATTTGTAAAGATAAACAGCTGTCTGAAAGCAGGCCTCAAAAGCACCTTTGAGACCCTAAGATTTTTTCCTTACGAGAAAAAGTAATGCTGTTGGGAGGTGCCAGACTTACAGCTCTGAAGATTCCTGTCTGCTTTTTAGTAAAAAGACAAGGACAAGCTCACTGCAACAGCTTATTATAAAGACATAAAACCGACTGTTTTGGAGGGCTAAAAGTAATTCAGAATTAATATTTAAGCTCAGTCCCTTTTCAGAATCTACCTGATCGAGTGCCAGTTGTGGTGGTGTTTGTGATGCTGGCCCTCCAGTGATCAGAAAATAACTAATCTTGGTCAGTACTGTCTTCTTCTAAGTTTGAGTTGAGTGATGTTGAAGCAAACAGTCCTGTACCCACTTATCAATGACTAACCATTCAGTCTCTCTTCAGTGCTAAACAATTGGGAGGTGCATGAAACCACATACCTGGAACTGAAAGAGCCTTGATAGAGGCCTTAAAAGGTAAGACAGAATGCCTTTTATGGCTTTTTAAAAGAGTTTGTCAACATAATTTCACTTCACCACCCTAAATTCCTTCTCTTGCTGTACTCCTATTTCACAAGATTGAGCTCTTGCCCAAGCTAGTTATTTTCATGATGCAAGTGAGAAATATTAAGGTTGTGATTTATTTTACTGTGTGTGTGTTTTTTTAAAGGCAAAATCTCACACTTCCCCCAAATCTGCATATAACTGATGGAGGGGGAATTGGGTGAAAACATGCCTTGCCTCTTGTAGCATTAGTATTCGAATCACTAATTTCATTTCCCATTGCGTATTTTCCCCTAAATTCATTTCTGGCAACCCTTACAGAGGGCAAACCCCATATGGAAATACCAGCATTGATGGCAATAAGCTTCTCCCAGAGGCACGGTCATCCTTGTTACCCTTCTCTTCAGATGACAAATAGGTTTGGTGAACAGTTTTACTAGTGAAAACACCGTTTCTACCAAGAGAGATCCAGAAACATGTCACCTAACACAGACACTCTGGATACCAAAGTGTACCAATGTGATAGGGTTCAAAACAATTATTTCTATATTTGAGATGTGGGGTAAAAGAATCTGGAGTATTTCAGACTGGTAAGGATGGTAACTACTCACGAACAGTTACCGGTAAATAACCTCTTCTTTCATAGTCTATGTGCATTCCCCTTGTGGGAGATTAGCAAGCAGTGCTGTCCCAGGTGGAGACCGGGCTACGTGTTCACAGCTAAATATGGACTATAGCACTACCCTCCCAAATCCCAGCTGGAGTGCAATGCTGAATACAAATTGCAGCTAGTGAAAGTGTGCACCAAATTCTAAGTTGCTGCTTTGCATATCTGCAGCAAGAGAACATGCTGAGCACTGGTTTCTTAGCTGACCTATAGCTATACTCTATACATCTACTAATCTGGACTCGGAGAGAAAGTCTCTGCTTGGTAGTGGGCTCTCCCTTGGCATCTCTCCCCACATGAAACAAGATATTTTATTTTCTCAAGGGCCTGGTCCTTTCCAAGTAAGAACAGTGTGCCCTTAAATCTACAATATTGAGACAAATTTCCCTCAGTGGGAGTGGAGTCTGGAAAGAAAATAGAGAAAGAAATACACTGAGAACAACATCTTAGACATGAAGCTGGTATGGATTTGTGGTGATTTTTTTCCATGTGGACCACAATATAAAGTAGAGTGAAAGCACTAAGCTCACTTAACCTCTACCCACACAACTTATCAGGATGGCTGTTTTGATTGATAGATGTTCAAAAGAGACTTGTAAAGCCCCTCCATCAATTTTGTTTGGAAAAGATTTAGGTCTTGGAGAGTGTCTCCCTAAAGGATGGGGAAGGAATGTTTTTGTTTGTGTACTCTTGTGCAATACATATGCATATGGTTCACTCTCTTAAAGGAGACAAACGTTGTCGTGCAAGATCTCTCATGCACTTGCAATAAACACTCCAGAGCAGTTCCACAGCTCAATGCCCAGGTGCAATATCCCACACTTAGGACTGCAGTAGCTATCCAACATTTATTCCCCATCACTGGATGAGACTATGTTCATCACAGAGACACTAGAAAAAGCTTAATGTATTAAACAGAATGAAATATTTGCAATGGAAACAGAAAAAGAGTCAGATTAATTTTCTTCCACATCTATGTGCGTTATTACCAGGATAATGGCATTAAATTCAGTACCAACATATTCTAATGCATCACGTTACTGGGTTTGTGTGTCTCAGCCTCTAATCCAAACACCTTTGACGTGTCATAACTTCCCCTTATGTTTTTCCCTTCTCTATTTTAGGAGACACACTATTCTGTTCTCTAAATTGGGTATAGCCGTCACCAAAATGCCATTTCACCACTGGTTTTGAAAGGCTGCACTTTCATTTCACAGCTTCTCACTGGGGCAGAGCACTTTGATCTGCCCATTTCTCTGCACATCATTTAGTTCATATCCATGAAAAACACTATCAGCTTTGCACACAAGTACATGTATCGATTTCATCAACTATGTACCATATATCTGATGGAATAATGAACAGAAAGAACTTTGTTAGAGGGAGATGGACGTAGATACTTAATCATTTGAATGTAAAAAGTGCCCCTTTGTAAATTTTTTCCTGTAATCAGAATTAAAAAAAATGTGCGTCATAGTTAAGAAATCACATGTGTGGAAAAGGCAGCTTGATGTTCTTTGGGCAATCTAATTTTGTTCTCATAATTTATGGCAGTGGCACTTACAGCTTTGAATAGGCACTATTTTTGTATAAACTAGTAAAACTTGAACAGTCAATCAAAGACTACATTAAAATCATAAATAAAGTTTTGCATGAGGGTAAACCATACTTTTTTTCCTGCTCTACTTCTATAGAGGAAAATGTTTGATGAAGATTGATCAGTTTGAATGTAATGTAATTGTAGAGATGGAACACATTCAGTTAGAAAATCAAGTGTAGAATTGTTTTGTAACAGATGCTATTTGGGGTGCAAGTTATGTTCACTCACAGCCCAAAAGTACATTTCCATTAAAACTTCCAGAAAAGCCTTGCATAAGCATACAATAAATTAATATAAAGTTTACACAGCACACTTGTTTAATTAAATATAAAATGTAAAAGACAGGCCTCAATGTATCAGCAAAGAGGCAGAATGAGCTGCGGTGGGAAACCGAATGCATTAACAGATTTTATAATTAGTTTGATTTACACAGAGAGGGGCACATTCTATACTTACTAGAGACTAAATGCAAAGACTTGAACCACACAAGTCTATAGGTTGTAGTTTAGTTTTGCTGGTTTCACGCTGACAGGACAAATATATGGCATCACTTCTGCAAAGGATAGTTACCTCTTTGTATTGTAGGCTGTATCTTGTGGAGTTTCTTCAAGCAAGGTTACATATCCCAGTGCACATGTGAGGATGAACAGGACTGTTAAGGTGTGAGCTCTCCTGCAGTTTAGAAAAGAGTCAATTAACACTAGAAGATCAGAATGCGGGGGGGGGGGGGGAGGGAGGGGGTATTTTGGCATTGAATTTGCCACTAAAATCCCATATTCAACACTATTGTAGCTATAGGTATAAATGATACCAGCAGAGGAGTGACCAGAACAAAGCTGTCATTTATATCACACCTAGTTTTCAATGGAATTGTCTACAGTGAGTACATTTTATAGCCACTCATGTGAGTTAAAACAACAGCGTCAGAAGTTGAGGCACAACATGCCTGCATTATTATTATTACGTACACATCTGCTGATCTCAAACCTCAGAAAAATAAGGTATACAATAAAAACTGCAGTGTTGCAGTAGCAGTGGAATCTAGTTTGAAGTTGACAACTTTTCCTTAAGAAAACCATACTTTCATTTAATATCATTACCTTGAGTTTCTCACCCTGGCCTCAGCCATAAATTGATTTTTTTTTGGAAAGTTTGATGAAATTATCTGAAATCAAGCCATAACACAGAAGTGTTTAATTTTTCAGAAGCCTGTATAACACTATTTTGCTACTAAATCTTTAAAGTAATTTAGGTATAAAACTTCAAAAACAGTACAGAATTATTCTAATAAAGGCTAGTGCTTTTGAGAAACTTTGGCTGTGGCTCAGGTTCTACCGCTCTTACATTTCCATACTGTGCATTCATTTCCTTAAAATGCAACTAATCCCACTCAGAGAACTAAAAGCAATTCCATCAAAATTCCCTCACCACTTTGAAAAACCAAAGCAACAAATAAAATTACCTTATACTTCAGTGTTTATAAGACAAGTTCTACTCAGAAGCCAATTTTTCCAACAATTCAAGGTGCAAAACATAATCAGGACTCAAACAGGTGCATTAATCCTGATGGAAAACATGCAATACCTCATAGGCAGGTGTAATCCTCTTCTGCCAGTGTTAAGTAGAGTTCAACGTTTAAAACTATCCTTTCACATAAACCAAAAAACCACAGATGAACTCCAGAAATGCAGAGTAGTTGCTTAAGAACAAAATTATTTATGAATTTTGAAAACATCACATTTTATTCACAGGATGCAAGAAAGAAAGCTTCCTGCTAATCAGACGCATCTACATTTTGTCCAGAGCCTCTCTCAGAACGCAGAAAAAAACCCAGATGATTCAGATATCATATACTTAACATTCATTGGCCAGTCATACAACTCTACTCCTACTTTACACAGCACTTTACACAGCACTAAACTAGTTTAAAAAACTAGTTAAAATCCCGTCATAAAAGGTATTATGCAGTAGGATACTGTGTGTGCTGATCTAATTTAGTTACCCTGAACATAGTCTATTAATTATGGCTAATCGCTGTAAACCAGAATGCTGCATCACTGGAAGACGCTTCATTCTTTCTCTGAAGTTTTCAAGGCAGCAAATTCATTTTCATTTATAAAGATTTCATTCTTTGTTTTATTTCTTAAGTGTTCCTTTTATGAAGCAATCCAAGAGCCAGTTACAATGCAGGCATGACTGCTGTCCCAATCAACTACTCCAATTTCTTTAAGACATGTACCTCCCCAAAACAATTTCTTCTCAAAAATATTTTTAGTTCCTCACAGCTTGCTAAATAAGATGTATTCAGCCTTAAAGTATACCCTCATTTGAATAAATAAATGTAGTAAGTAATCTACAAGAACGTACTGATGCTCTAATTTCACTCATCCCCTTAGGGAAAGAGCATCACGGTGAAAATTAAATGTTCCTGAATGTTTCATGTGCTCTGGAAACTGTTCCCATGCTCTGTTAATCTAGGAATCGCAGCAATATCTTGACATTTCAGCTATTAGGGTTTCTTGTTTAAAATGCACAAGAAGAACCTTTATGTTCATCACTTCCCTTTCAGCTTTTTATGAGTTTTCATTTGCAAGTTGAAATTATAACCTAATGTCTTTAGTACCACTCTTTTAAATAAAGTTAGATTAACCACAAATACTTCAGAGGGACAGAAATTCAAAAACTGGAAATAGTCAACTAGTGGTTTGCATTTTTCTAGAAAGATGGGGCTGGGAAATTCACAAATCTGTCCACTGTGGACATTCATGTTGACAAAGTGCCAACAGATGATGTGTTATGCACTTAGGAGACATGGTAGTGAGCATCACAAAACTTAACTTTTAGGTGGCTAGAAAAAAAATAAATCACGGGCTTTGTGAATCAAAGTATTGTTCTTGAGTTAGGCACCTCAGCTGCTTATGCAATGAGTAGGCAGATATAGATCCCTGACACACCAATTCACAAAAGCCAGCACACTAGGAGAGCCAGAATGACTTTGTAACCTGGGGGTAAGGCACCTATCAAGGAGGTAGAAGGCACATCTAGACTACATTTTACTTTCAAAAGATGATATGCTAATTCCCACCGACTTTGCATATCTTCTTCCGATTGCTTTTTTCAAAAGAGTTTTCTCCGAAAAAGCAAGCAGTCTAGACACGGTTCTTTAAAAAAAACAACCACCCTTTTTTCCGAAAGAACCGCGTCTAGACTGCTTTTTCAAAAGAGTTTTTTTTCGAAAAAGCAAGTAGTCTGAAGATATAGAAATTCACGATGAATTTGCATATCTTCTTTCAAAAGTAAAACGTAGTCTAGATGTGCCCTCAGGATCCAATACCCCCTGTGATGCTGACATACCTGGTGCCAGCCACTCTTGCCAAAACTTTAAGCTGCAGCTGAGCACTGACAGATTCATTGTTGGAAACCAGCCCATGTCACATGTGTTAGTATGGTTAAGATGGGTATTGGATCTATAATAACGTGTTTAGGACTTAGACTTAATGAAATGCTTATAAGTTGCTACATGCATTAATTTCACTTAAAATTTCTTTATCACATGCTACAAGGTAATATTTAAGTTTTTGCTTTGTAACACAAAAAAATGTTTACTCTGAAACCTGCCCACCGACACGGCCTATCAAAACTAAATGGGCCACTAGAGGAACTCACAATGCAAAGACTTTGTTAATTGCCTCTTTACCAGCAGGAAGAGGTTACCTGGGGGGAGGAGGGAAGGACTCATGAGGAGCTTGAATTCTGGAAGATGGAAATGAAAATATTTGTCAGTTACGGTATTTTTCCTCTCTCTTTTTGCTTTTTGGATTCTCAAGGCCTGTGTTGATCCTCAGCATCAACCTTCGCAAGGTCTAAAAGATTCAGAGCAGACAGATTATTGCAACTGTAACCTGAATATTATTGTGGGGTTTTTTTGGGTGTAAAATGCCCATCTATCATTAAGTCCATCTTGACTGGGATAGACTGGAATGCCCAAAGGAATTATCAGTGACTCCGTGGTAAGGCTGTAACAATGCTGTACAAGTTCACACTTGCTGCTGGCTTGGTGAAATCTCGACAGTGCCCTGAGCGTGACACACTCAACCATCAGCCACTCAAGAAAACGTGAAACCCCCCTCATTCCACTGATTAATTATCCATAGTGGAACAGCTTTCACGGGAAGGTTGGAGGGAGCCCTGCATCAAATTATTCCAAAGAGATCATTGGTTAGAGCATGTTCCTAAAAGGTGGAAGGAAGGCCTGTTCAAATAATTTTTCTTACCTCTTACTTGAACCTGTGACTCCTAGGCTACGTCTACACTACAAGGTTTTTGCGCAAAAACAGCTGCTTTTGCGCAAAAACCTGTGGAGCATCCACACCTCAAATGCGCTTTTGAGCAAGGAAATCAGCAGTAAAATGGCAGAGGGCTTTTGCCGGTGTAGATAAACCTCCTTCTATGAGGCATAACTGCCTTTTGCACTACAGCTATTGCGCAAAAAGGCAAGTGTGGACGCTCCAGAGGGGGTTTTTTGTGCAAGAAACACTTATGGGGAAAAAGCACAGGTGCGCTGATGGAGCTTTCTTGCGCAAGAGCATCCATGCAGTGTGGATGCTCTCTTGCACAAAAGCTCATCACTTTTATGATGCGCTTTGATGTGTGGACGTGCTCTTGAGCAGTGTAGACGTAGCCCTACATCCCAAGTGAGTGCTCTAACTACTGGGCTAAGTTTAAAGTTAGCATAGCACAGGGCATGCACCATGACCAACTAATTTCGAATGAGACCCAATCCACTAAGCTGTCTCACAGCATGCCCATTGGACTGAGCTCCATATGCAGGAGAGGCAAACAAAGACCCCCATTCATGAATCATTCTTGGGTTAAGCCAAGAAATAGGTGTTTAGATGCTTACAGCAAGGCAGCTATGCAGATACCCAAATACAAAAATTTAGGCACTGAAGGCACTTTTACCAGGAAAATTTAGGCTCAGGATGAGTTTAGGTTTCTAGAGAGCTTAGTGGGATTTTGGGCACCATATGCAATCGACAAAATACCTTTGTTATTCTAGTCCAAAACCCCAACATCCCTCAAGAGTAAATCAGGGACATTACACATGGAAAAGAGCTGTCAGTGGTTATATGATAAAATGACAAACCAGCCAGAGTTTGGGTAGTTATAGTATATGGATATCTAAACAAAATAGGAAAAGATTCTGTCAGAAACATACCTTGAAATATCGAAGTAAAAATAAATTCTAAAAATGTACATAGACCAAAGAGGTCAGACATCTTTTATTTTGTACACAGGGTTGTATGCTTCAGTTTACAAAGACATAAGCAGTACATTCAAGGGTAACCACACTAACGCAAGAATTAAGGGAAGTATGCAGAAGGCCTATATTTTTCTAGCTAGTATTCTTTGGAAAATGAAATAATCTAATGACGTACACGATTTGAAAGGAAAGCTAAATACATACTACAAGAGTTTGATTTATATACCAGAAACATGGACTATAAACAGAAGCTGGGTCTCAAAAAACGTTGCTATAAGAATATACACCCAAGTATACATAAGGCAGAGATTCGTGGCATAGGACAAACCAGAAGATACAAAACAGGGCTTACCACAAGCTTAAATGATACTATAGCCATAACAGATAAACTAACATCTTTCTTACATTGTTTTTCCATCTTTCTACCCTTCCTGTACTTTATGTTCCCCATCCCTCTTGTTCAACACATTTGAGTAAAAACACAAGCCAGTGTAAAAAGTGCTTGCCTCATCAGCCTAGTTAGATGTTGAATGGGTTGTTACAATTTAATCACCTCTCCTCCTCTCTAAATTAACAGAACTGTGCAGACAATTCCCAGAGAAATACAAAGAACTGTAAGAAATACACACATTCCTAAATAAGATGTAAAGCTTTTTTTTTTTTTTTTTAAAAGGTACAATTTTTAAATGACAAAGTACTTTCATGTCACATTTACAACCACAGGCATTTAAGAAAATGAAGGGTGATCATCAGGTAGCTTACCATTTCCCACAACACATTTCTTTAAAAAACCAGTACAAAGAAATTCATACTTCATAACCAAAATTCACAAGGAAGTTGAGGTTGTTTCTTTGAATTCAGTAGTTAAGTATATTCTTTTATGGGGTAGTATCAAATGAAAAATATCTGTCTCTCTATAATCTGGCAGTAAGATTTTGATAAAATATTGTATTTAATAGCAATGGCATCTATTTATTTTAGAAGTTTAATGGTACTAATTTAGAATAATGGTTTATGTGCATTCGGACCTGATTCATGTGCCACTTCATGGGTACATGTGAAACTCGGGCCATTTAGCGTGTTTATATTTTATGATTGCTGATAGAGACATATTTTAGATTACAAATGCAATACCTGAGCGGTCCCGAATGATGGGGTTTGCCACACTAGGGGAGGTCATGGCTCCCCTCCCGGCTGTCAGATCTGCCCCCCCACCAGCCTGCTGTACCCAGTGCTGCCGACGCTGCTCTCCCACCTGGAGATGGGGCTGTGCTGGGGGCGCCAGGCTCCACTGCCCTCTGCCTCAGCTGAGGCTGTGCTGCCATTGTGGCTGGCCCCGATCAGGGCTATGCTCCTGGGCACTGCCAGCCCTTCTACCGGCAGCCCAGGCAGGGTTGGGCTCCCCACTCTGCCAGCTCAGTCAGGGCTGCGCTCCTGGGTGTTGCTGACCCTGCTGCCTGCATCCCAGGTGGGGCTACACTCCTCACCACCAGCCCCAACTGGACCACAGATGTTGCTGGACCAGAAAGTCACGAATTTTAGAGGTTTAACATGTATAAGATTTACTATGTAGCTAATTCCCCCCCCCCTTTTTTTTTAAGCATTTGAGTTTTGTACATGATATGATTCTGCACATTTTTTAAAGTTTATGCAACTTCCAAGTTGGTTTTAAAAACATCTTGTGTTTAGTTTTCAAATTAATGAAATGGAGGTAACAAGATTATTAGATTGGCCAATGCCATTAGTTCCTTTATTTTCACAATTTCACAATAGCTTTGCTGTGGGAAGAAAATGTCAAAAAATGTGTTCTCTGTCCACATTGCATCCCTCCAGTGTATTTATAAGGCTCATGAAAAAAACCTGTTGACAAGGCTGCATTATATAGAAGTAATACAGTCACTCCAGTCTCTCTGCCTTTGCTTAATGAAAAAGTAGTTGAAGTCAGAGGTTGTAAAGTATTCTCCATCAGCTTTTGCTTATGACAGTTTCAGTGACAGAATCATGTCTTGCTTTCAAATAACTGCAATCCTTTTAAATTTTTAATAATCTTGCCCTGAAAACTTTCTGACTAGCCAATGGAAAAAAAGTGTACCTAATGTATCTGGATTTACAGATCACTTAATCTGTGGTATATGTGTAAAAACTGTTTATGATTTTTTTAAAAGTGAATTTGCCTGTGAGTACTCAAAATCTATTACTTGATATAATAAGATTCCATTGGGTTGATTCGGGAGGAGGAGGGTATCAAAGAGTAAACGCGTCAAAAAATTAAAAAGCCATTTCTAATCCTTATTTCTACCCTGTATAAAGATAGTTACGCCATGTATTCAAAGCCAGAACAGTTTTAATTAACCAAAAGTTTCAAGGGTATCTTCACCACAGTAAGTCAACAGCTGATGCTCTCCTGTCAACTCTACCTATGCTTCTCATTCTGGTGGAGTACCAGAGTTGAGGGGAGAGCACTCAGAGGTGATTTATCATGTTTATACTTGATGTGATAAATTGACCCCCACTGGATTGATTGCTGCCCTTTGATCCAGTTGCTAGTGAAGACATGACCCTAGTCAAAAGCATGTTAGCAAATGCGTTTTTGGGTAAATGTGTAAACTGCTGAATGTTTCAGTCATCACACATTTACATGCAGGGAGGGCAGGCAAAAGCTGGTGCTTGTGGGGAGCTGGCTCCCGCCTGCCACGCTTGCTGTCTCTAATACAGAGAGCTGGGACACAGAGAGCAGGCCTAAAAGCCTTGGGTAGAAAGGCAGCAGCGGGGGAGGGAGGAGAGACAGGAGCTGGTACACATAGGAAGTAAGGACTTTAAGGACTAGATAAGAAAATGCTTATTGAATAATTGAGTCAACTAGTTGCTTCCCTCCCCCCCCCCACTTTTGCTGCCTCTCAGAGGCAGCAAGGGAAGGGGTGGGGAGGGAGAAGAGGAGGTATTTCAAAGCAGCAGCGCCGCACGGAGACTGGGGTACAGGCTCGGTGCAGTGCTGCTGCTTTGAAATGCCCCGGTAGCATTTCAAAGGGGCAGCACTGCACAGCTGATCCCGAGCTCTCTGCAGCGCTGCCCCTTTGAAATGCTGCGGCGGTGTTTCAAAGGGGCAGCGCCGCACAAAGCTCGGGATCAGCTGTACAGTACTGCTCCCCTTGAAATGCCGCCACGGCATTTCAAAATGGCGGCGCCACGCAGCACGGAGCCCGGGGTTCCCAGCTGACTCCGGGTTCTGTGGAAATGCTGTGCGGAGCCTGGGATCAGCTATGGAGTCCCCAGCTGACCCTGGGTTCCGCACGGCATTTCAAAGCGGCAGTGCCGCATGGAGCCTGGGGTCA
Source organism: Rafetus swinhoei (assembly GCA_019425775.1). NCBI lineage: Eukaryota > Metazoa > Chordata > Testudines > Trionychidae > Rafetus > Rafetus swinhoei. The sequence continues at coordinate 15,776,984 of CM033446.1, read as the reverse complement.
GCGAGGGACTCTGTGTCCCCCGCTAACCCCAGGCTCCATGCTGGCACTTCCACTTTGAAATGCACAAGAGCCTCTGCTGGGGCTCTTGTACATTTCAAAGGAGGAATGCAGAAGTGCCCATCAACTACTTGATTAGTAAATTAATCGATATTTAACATCCTTAATAGGAAGCCAGCTTTCAAGCTGGCTTCCTGTGCGAACTGGCTCTGATGGAGCTGCCTGCCTCCACCCCCACTTCGCACTCCTGCCCCTACATATATGTAGAGCTGGCTGGAAAGCCGACTTCCTGCATGTGGGTATCAGTTCCCGCTTCTCCCCTTTTGCTGCCTCTGATACAAAGGCAGAAAGGTGGGGGCATGTGTGTGTGTGTGTGTGTATTTGTTAACTGATAAGCCCAGGCTTATTGGTTAATTGTGTTAACAATTACACGCTAATATCCCTACTCACTATCAGTAACTTTGTTTAGTTACAAACCATTTCCTTCAAATACAGCCAGCGCACAAACTTTCAAGGAGATTTTACTATATGTAAAGTTTAAAGCAGAAACAAACTTCTGAGCTAAAGGGAGAGACAGTCAAGCTTCGAAATCCCTAGCAAGGGCTAACTCAAACAGTTGACAGGTTTGCACAAAGCTTTGCATAAATATCATCTTCAAAGTATGGCTGGTGGTTTAAGCTAACCCAGTTTTCCAGTCCACCGTTACTGAGGGACAAAATACAGGGTTTCAGAATGAAGGCTGACTGCAGACTACTGCTCAAACTACTCCTCTCCAGAGTTCAGTAAAGGTATGAAGTATGTAGTTCTACTGCTTTTTTTCAGCTGCTTTGTTTCTATTCTTTTTAGAACATGAAACAGAACTGTATCCCCTTCCTGATTTATAATCCGCCCCTCATGTCTCTCTCCATATTTGATGCTCTTTTACTGCTTTCTCTCTCATCTACCTAAACCCCCAAAGAATAACACAGAACAGCCACAATGGGACAGAACTGTTTTTCATATATTTTGCAGCAGTGCCTGATGGGCCCAAGTCAGTTCAGCACCCTACTGTGCTTTCTAGACAGCAGCAGATACAGTACTTGCCCCAAAAAACTTTAAAAAAATCTAGGTTAGAACTTCAAAACTTAGATCATTTAAAGCTACAAAAAAATAGCACAATCAAAGAGCACCTGCTTTCAAGAAAGTAACAAACCTGAGTACATTTGTAAAGGCACATAATGTTCTTATTTAATATCATACTTGTGACACTTGAAAAGGATATAAACAGCCATTTTTCTTGCCAAAACATTCACACACAAACTGGTGACTCCCACAAAACAACCATTCAATAATGTCATCCGTCCAGTGGCATTTGCACAGTAGCATCAATAGCAGCAATTTGAAGATGGGCTAAGGTTGCAAAATGAAATTTTCTGCTGGTGGGAAAGGTAAACACAGATTCAAACATTTTCAGAAAATATCTGAATCTGTCCCAGTGATTTACAATAACTGATTTTAAAACCAATATATCTAACAATCAAACTCCTAATATAGACCCATTTAAAACAAGGTTTAAATTCATATAAGGTGTTTGCATCACAGGTCCATGAATAACTAAATTAATTTTAAATTATTTACATTAACTAGTGTTATTTTGTAGTACAGATAAGATTAAAACGAACTAAGGATATAAAATTACATTTAATCAGTTAACTGGTTAACCATTACATTTAACCTGTTAACCAATTAAATGGGCTCCAGCAGGTGGGGAGGCCAGGCCTAGTTGGAGCAGCCCCCAGTCCACGGGATTGCGGGTGAGGGGCTGCTCCCAGATGTCGGTTAACATCACCCAATAAGGGTGATGCTTACCGGGTAACCAGTTACCCGTTCACATCCTTGAAAGAAACATAATTAAAATACTAAAAGAAAAACTACATTCTTAAAAAATGAACAGAACCCTCAGGTAAGGAAAGGGAGAAAGAATGCCAGTGGACAAAAGATAGGTTAGTCTTCTAGCAGCATGAAACTGATTTTTTTTTTTCAAATGCTTCTCTCACCCCTCTGGATTCCAAAGCAATTAACAAAACAAGTCTGAGGACAGTGTTTCAGGGATCTGAAGCAGGAGGGCTGAGAGAGCCCTTCAAATGCCAATACCGCAGACACAGGCTCCTGCCTTATCAGACCACAGGACAGACACAGCTCACATCTCCCACAGCCTCTTCACCCTCAAGAGCACAGAAAAAGCTCTAATGCATCCTAATCACCTCCACCTCCTAGCAGAGATAATCCCATACTCCCTTCCTATATGTGAAAGAGATTGTGATTTATCTGCATTATAGAATTGCTGCTATCAGTTTTAATGCTATTTAATACTGTCCCCAGGAGACAAACTGAAGTGCATACTACCCAGTGCTCAATTATACTCTTCTGCAGTGCCAGATACAGCCCTTTAAAGAAGCACCTGTAGTACGACATCTAGGATCTTATGTCTAGACATTTTGGGGAGCAGCAGCAGGGGAGATGCAAGTGACAAATAGATTGCAACAAGTTAGACTTGGTGAGCATATTTTGTTATGGATCACTGAAAGCTCTCTGATCACTTGGATACTGTCTAGGGCAGGTGTTCTCCACCTTTTTCTTTCTGGGGCTCCCCAACATGCTGTAAGAACTCCACTGTACACTTGTGCCACAACAATGACTTTTCTGCATTTAAAAGCTAGGGTCAATGTTAGGGGGTAGCAAGTTGCCTGGGGCCTCATGCCACAGAGGCCCCGGTGAAGATCAATTGTTCAGGCTTTGTCTTCAGACTCAGGGCCTCAGACTTCGGGCCCCATGAATAGCGCTTCAGCTCTGTGCCCTGGGCCCCAGCAAATCTAATGCTGGGCTCCCTTGGAAGACCCCCATAAAGCTGCTCACAACCCCCAAGATGACCTGGACCCTGGCTCAAACATTAATCTAATGCATTCTTCCATATACACTGGCTTGCTGAATGCAGCACCAATCAGTGTGGGGACTCCATGTTTTATACACACCATAACTGAATAGTAGATACTTGGGGGCAGTGTTCCCTGTAAGCTGTGTGCTTGTATGGTTGCTAAGGAAAATTCAGATGCAACCCAGCTGATTAGCAGAGAGCCCACAGCTAGGTTTTTGGTTTCCAATGGTGGTGCACATTTGTACATGCCTCAATGCACATAAAATTTATTCTGCGTATGGATAGAAAAGATCATCGAGAACATTGCTTGAAGGCTCTAACATCTGAGAGAAAGGCATAATAAGAACAAATGTGAAAAGTACTTTTTCTTAAAAAAAAGGGGGGGATTAACCATTGTAACAAACTTCCCAGGGAACTGGTTGATTCTCCATTTATTGATATCTTCAGAGAATGTCATTCTGGAAGATGTGCTTTCGTCAAAAAAGTAACTGAGCTCAGTACAGGGTTAAAGGTTTGAAATTCTATATAACAGGCTGAATTAAGTTAAACCAGATGATGCAAGATTTCTGACCGTAAATCTATGAATATCAGCTATGCCAGATCAATGTAGGACCCTTGAAATCCTTGTATTCAATCCCTTCTGGCTGGTGGAAGGGAGAAGGGGTATTTATCTTTTGTTCCCAGGAGTCCCTCAGCTACCCTGAGAATGGGAATTTTCAGCACACATCCCCAGCCTACTGTAATCAGATGTGCCTGTTCTACACTATTCCTCTCAGCTTTCCCGCAACTCAAGGAGGTTTTAGAGCAGGGGTGGCCAACCCATTAGAGACAGAGCCAAAATAGCAATGGACAGGTGCAAAGAGCCACATACGGGGGGAGAGGGGGAATGTTGTTGAGGAAAAAAAAAAAAGCAGCCGCGCTGGGGGAAAATAGGTGCCGGTACACCATCCCAGGGACGGGGCTCCAGGCTGGACAGTGTTCGAGTCAGGTGGAGGGTTGGGGTGCTGAGCAAACCACAGGCTTGTGGCTGTGAGGGTGCAGGAGTTTCGGTTGAGGTGTGAGGGGCTCAGGGCAGGGAGTATGATGGGCTCAAGACACAGATTTGCAGTGTGTGGATGGTGCAGGAGTGTTGTGGCAGAAGACTGGGTATGTGGGGGTGCAGGACTTTGGGGATGAGAGAGGCTCAGAACAGGGGGTTCCAGTGTATGATAGGCTCAGGTTTGGAGTCTGGAGGGGTGCAGGAGTGTTATGATGCTGCGGCCATATCGGGGCTTGGCCCCAATTGGGGGCTTGTTGGCCATGCTTCATTTTTAAATAAAATATGTCAAACACAAAATGTTTCAGTGTTGTCTTTATTTATGAGAGGGGCGGGGAAACTGTTTTGAGTCAGGGGTCACTGACCCACAGAAAAGTCAGTCAGGGCCACAGAAGTGAGATGCAAAAAACAACCCTTCCAAAAAACGCCAAGCCTCACTAATGTGGCCCCAACTGTGCTGGTGGGGGCAGGGGACAGAGGGCTGGGGCAAGGTGCTGGTGGGTGCTGGGGCACGTGTCAAGGTGCTGGTGGGGGCAGAAGACATGGTGCTGGTGGGGGGGGTCTGGCCAGGGGACAGGGACAGCTCGGCCAGTACCTAGGGATCCGGGTCTCAGGAAGCGCGCAGGATGCTCTTCCCCTCCCCTCTCCTCCCTCCCCCTCCCATAAACAGCTAGAAAGCTTCCTGAAACACCGGGTCTGTCGCTTGGCCGGGGACTTCCTTCCTCCTGCTTCTTGCCTGTGCAGGGCATGTGTGTGTGTGTAGGAATCCCAGGATTGCATGCCCGCTCCAATTTCTCAGGAAGCGTGTGCTCTTCCTCTGCTCCCCACAACAGCCGCATGCTTCCCGAGAAGTTGGAGCTGGCATGCAGTACCAGGATTCCTACTCCCTCCACCCACCCTCTAACCCAATCCCCATTCCCTTCCCTCCTCCCCTCCCCTCGAGCAGGGCCCCTCCCCCCGCTCTAACCCTCTCCTCCCTTCCCCAGAGCCAGGCACCCCTGCTCTAACCCAATTCCCCTCCCCTAGAGCCAGGCACCTACCCCCTCTAACCCAATCCTCCTCCCTTCCCTTCCCCCAGAACCAGGCACTCCTCCCTGCTCTAACCCAATCCCCTCACCCCCAACCTTATGGCCGGGTCCCGGAGCCAGAGCCGTTGCCATTGCTACCACCATGCGCCTCCTTCTACAGGCTGGCTTTAAGCATGTGCTCGCTGGGACACCATGCACCCCAAAACCTGATCCCTCTCCCCTTCTCCAGAGCCAAGCATCTCCCTCCCCTCCCCCGCTCTAACCCAATTCCCCTCCCCCCTCTAACCTTATGCCCAGGTCCCAGTGCCGGAGCCATCGCTGCACCTGAAGCTGGAGCCGGAGCCGCTGCCTGCGCTCAGCGGTCAGCTGTTAGCACATGCAGGCTGGGACTGTGAGTGCGACCCAGCCTGCACGTGCAGGATATGATGCAGTGTGCTGGGGGCTGTGAGCAGAACAGTGCGGGCCTTGAGCACGCATGAGGCTCAGAGAGGCCTGGCCGTGAGAGTAGCTGACCTGAGAGGTTCCGGGTTCCATCCCGGTTCCATCAGGAGCTGCAATTTTTTTCTTCGGGAGCTGCATGCGGCTTGCGAGCCACGGGTGTCCTCTGCTGTTTTAGAGGCTGTCTACCCTGTTTTCGTGCACTTCCAATAGTGATGTCAAATGTTAACTGGCCAGCATCACCCTTACTGGGTGATGCTTACCGTTACTGGTTAACAGGAGGCACGGATGGGCCAGATCAGCTTTCTAGCCCAGTGTTTCTCAACCTTTTTTATAAAGTACCCCTTTTTCAAACAAACAAAAATTATAAGTACCCCCAGTACCTACAGTTTTCAGACACACAACATTTTTTTCCTACCATTGCAACACATTTGTTTAAACAACTTAATCATAGCTGGACGGGCGATGAAATTTTTGGGTGCAAAACGTACAAAAATAATAAAGCACCGTAAAACTCAGTTTTCTCCAAATTTCAGTTGTGTCGACATGCCCCCCAGACTTCTGTACCACTGGTTAAGAAACACTGTTCTAGCCAACATAGGCAAGGGGCTGATCCAGCTCAGCCTGGTCGGCGCAGACCCCACCTGCCTCTTTTTAAGAAGTTAAACAGAACATTAAACCAGTTAAATGATTAAATGGGATTTTACATCCCTAACTTGCAAGCAAATGCACTCAGTTATCCCAGGCTACATCAGAATGAAACAATCCAATTTTTGTTAATTTCACCTCCTCCCACAGTGAACTGAGAAAACTAAAAACAGACTTTTCTGCAACTTGCAGAAACTGAGCTGCAGCTTGGCACTGGAGCTGCCTGCCTGCAAGCTTACAAAGAGAGCGCTGCTTTAGTTATTTGTATAGTGGTAGTCCCATGACACTCAGCCCCTTTGTGCTAGGCATTACACAAACATACAAGAGCCAGCCCTTGCCACAAAAACAATTTGTATTCACATTTTGGATGGCTTTCTTCACAATCATAAGAGCAAGAAAACACCAGACCATTTGTTGGTTTTTTCTGTACAGACTAACTCAGCTACCCCCTGAAGCTAATGAAAGTTTAGAATCTGTAAAAGACGGATGCGCTTGCCGTGGGTGACCAGGAAGTTTTCCTGTTCAAATGGTATTTCCATCCTTGCTCTAACAACAACAACATGCCTTGAAATAAACACAAAGGGCAAACATTTAATGTATTTTCAGGGAAAGTGAAAAAGCTGTCTTCAAGTCACCAGCACCTGGCAAAATACATCCTAGAATACTCCAGGAGCTGACTGAGAAGATGTCTGAGCCTTTAACAATTATCTGCATTCTGGTTATAAGTAGCACCAGAAGAATTACTTCTTGTGATCTACTCCTCACTAATTAGAACTCAATTGAAGCAGTGCGTTCAGTTATGACAGCGAAGACAGTTATGCAAATTAAGTATTACTTCTAGGAAGGGCTTCCTTTTAATCTGTCCATAAATATATTCAATACTTTTCATTTCGCACCCTGGATAGGCAACACCAGTAACTTAGTTCAAATGTTGGTGGACTTCAAGGGCAGCAGCTCTGGGTCCTATGTAATTCACAGTCACAAATACAAAAGACCATAATCTTATTTAAGTAGTCAGTGAAGCAAAATCCAACTTCCTGCTAAGTGAAAAATTAGATTGCCATATCCCTCAATATTCACTGAAACTTCTATGGACACTTTCTTTGGGAATTTTGGCTGTCAGTGCTGATGATAATAGGAACTATGGAAAAAAAAGTTATCATTGCTTATTACACTAACTCTACAACACTGAAAAGTTTTATTGCAGTTGTACAGTTTGCCCTCACTGTTCTTCTAGTGAAGACCAATCAACACATAGGAAATACATTTAAAAAAGCTTTCTTCTAAAGACAGCCATAGAGATAATGGCATATTTGGGTGTCAACCTAACTCTGCTAAGAGTGGCAGTTTTAAACATAACCCTGTTATTTATTATGGCATTTTTGCTTACTCTAGCATATTCAGATACTAGCTCTAAATCTAATATAGACTTAATGACAAATTCAAAGTCTTCACGTAGAGGAAGACATATGAAAATGGCAGAACATGTCACTATTTGTACAAAACATAACCAGGAAATAGAGAACAGTATTAGAATTTTTAAACTTCAAATAATATAGCAAAAATGACATTTAAAACACAGTAAGTAATATTTTTACCCATTTTCCATTTACAAGGTGGCACTATCTGCAGACCTCAGCGAGATCCAGTCATTCAACCTGAACGTGGCAAATTCCCAAAGTGTTCTCTCCCAGATAGCTCCTGAATTCTGTTTTTTCCTAGCTAAATATACTTTTGGTACAGCAGGCTCCCAGTAATTTCCTATTGACAATCCTGGGATCTAGCCGCATCTGGATATTTCCTTGCTAACTGAGCTTTAAGATAGCAGGAATGTATCAGAGGAGCCATCAAGATCAACACACCCCCTCTTTAATGACTGCCAAAACCTGCAGGGCCAGAGCCAGGAGCAATGCAAAGCTCAAGCCAAATCAGCTCCTCCTCTGTTCAGGTTTCCCCCCTTTCTATTAAGCTTCTCCTTTCTAGTGTCAGCACACTGTGTTCTCAGTTCTATCTGTAGATCAAACCAATGAATGCATTTCTTTTTAAAACAAAATTCTAAAGATACCTGGCAATTTGGTTTCCTTTTCTAGAAAAAGATGGCATGCAGCTCAAAAACGTCCCAGAGAAACAATAGGAACTTACCACACACAGAGACCGAGATTACTCAAAATACTTTAGAATGGAAGATTTTGAAATATTTCCCTTTGAGGCTTTCCCCGGTATACATGAGTCTGTCTCAGGTGACAAAATTCAACAAAAATGGAAACGAAGCTCAATTTAATCATTAGCACTAAGATGGACTATTGACACATTTCAGATGAAAGAAAATTATGTTTACCACACCTTGTGGAATTGGCATGCAGTAAATCCAAGTGAAGCAAGTTCCACCAGTCAAGTGGACTAAAGACAATTGGTTTCATGTTTCTGGACCAATAAAGAGGCATTATGTTAAAAAAAAAAAGCTCTGTGAGGGGGAATCCCCTTGCTGTGAACACATACAGCTCTTCTGATAACCATGTACATGGTGAAGAAAAAACAATACATGGAGATGGAGTATGAAATTCCACTTTCCCAAAAAGAGATGCGAGGCAATTCATTTACAAAATCACTTGGTGAAAGAGTGGGAGAGAGATGTCTTGGTGAAGAGTGAGGCTGCCACTCCTAAATGCTTTGGAGGAACCAGTAGACAAAATACTGTTACATAGTAGGGATGTTAAAATGAATGTAATTGATTAACCGTGTATTGGCTGAAAATTTCAGCAGATACACACAGGGCAGCAGCCAGCTCCCAGTACACAATGGCTCCCACCTGCTACACTGCTCCCAGGGAGCTGGTTGCTGCCCCGATACAGAGGCAGCAGTGTGGGGTGGCAAGCAGCTCCCCATACGTACCAGCTCCTGCCTGCAGCTCCATATCAGTGTGTAGCTGTCTGACTAACCAATAAGCATGGGTTAACCTGTTTAAATGGCTATACTCTTACAGCCCTATTACATAGTAAGTTCTACTACAAGGGAACAAGGGTTAATTAGGGCAGCAAAAAGTTTAGTGATTTAATGTTGTTAGTAACTGGATCTTGAAAGGGCCCCAATGCCACAAAAACCAAAGAGCCAACACTAGACTTCAGGGGGTACTTATCTATGAGAAGAGGAATTATCATTCCCCCAAAAAAAGACGAAAGGAAACAGAAAAGAATTATGTAAATTAGAAATGTTAAAGAACTAGAGAGCCATCTTGTTTGTCTTTCCTCTTTTCCTTGCAAGTACTGGACAGAAGTTATTCTCTATTGCTCCCATCCTAAGGACAGGTTTAAATCCATGTCTGTTACCCTTTAAATAAATCAATTAAAGCAATTTAACTGAATTAGTGCAAGTCTCTGTATGGACATTCTTATTTTGAAATAAAAATGGCTACAGTTTTTTTTTTTAAGCTAGATCAAAATTAGCCATTTTTATTTAAAATAAAGCGTGTCTACAGACTTGGACTGCAACAACTACATCTGTTAATACACTGAAATGAAGTCTGCATGTAGCTCATCCCTAAGGGATCTAAGCAACAAGACTTATGCATCTAGTTCTTGGAAGACTTTAATAGCCCAATATTTCTCAGTGCCAGAAAATGTGTCTTGATCCTCTGCCTAAAGTACCCTTTGTTCAGTTTTATGCAATTACTCTTAGTTATACCCTTCTGGTTCAATTCTCTTATTCTTTAGTATTACTCTTTATCATATTGGGACACTAGCAAGACAAAATATGGCAAAAAGATTCTGGTGACAGAGACCACATCCCACTATTGCATCATAATTCAGAACCTTTACTGTAAGGCAGTGGTTTTCAGCCTGTCTTTGCAGGTACTGGGAGTCCACAGACTATGTGATGAGTTAGTTCACAGAGATCTCATTGAGACAGTTACCCACTGGGCTGATCATACCACTGAGCCTACCTACCTGCCCTCTCGGGTGCCTCACCACTTGGCCCTGCTGAGCCACACGTTCTGGTCTCCCCCAGCAAAAGCACAGAGTTGGGGAAACAGCCCCCAGCAGAGTGACACAGACACTGTGATAACAGCTCAGCTCTGGGAGGGCTCAGTTACAGGGACTTGTCATCACCCAGGAGCACAGCCCCAAATAAGACCAAACCCCCAAATAAATCCATCTCATTCTGTGTAAAACAGTGGTCCTTAACCTGGGGGCAATTACCCCTCAAGGGGTAATTTGGCATATTTCAGGGGGTAATAAGTTTAAAATACAACAGGTGTTCAATTTTGTTCAACATAATGGATGAGAAAACAAAATACCATAAAAATGATTGTAATTTTCTTTTTGTCTATTGCCATTTAAAAAAGGAGGAGGGGTAATTCTGGATTATTGGTTAAGATTAAGGGGTAACTGCCACAGAGGTTAAGAACCACTTGTGTAAAAGATTTACACAGAGCAAGCTCATGAAGTTTGCTCTCTATCAATGAGAGATATGCACAGCTATTGTTTTTCCCCATAACAATTATTTACACTGGGTTTGATAAACAAAAATATTTTAAGTATAAAAAGTAGGATTTAAGTGACTGCAATAAAAACCAGACAGATCCAAGTAAGTTACTAAGAAAATTTTTTTTAAAAATGCCTCAAACACTAAGAGAAGCTGTTACAAATCATATTTCTCACCCCAGTTCTTATTGCAAATGCAGTTCTTCCCAAATCAGCTTTTTTTTTTTCCCCTGACCTGGGCCCAGCAGTGCTCCTCCAACCACTCTCAATATAGGTTCTCTCCCTCCCCCCCCAAAAAATGTTCTTGTTAGAGATGTAAAATCCCTTTCATCAGTTAACTGGTTAAACATTAAGTTAACCTAATGTTTAACCAGTTAACCAACTAAGCAAGATTCTAGGTGGGAAACTGCTCCAGTCTGGCTGGAACAGCCCCCAATGCTGGGGCTGCCATGGGCTCCTGCACTAGGGCTGCCACCTGCAAGAGGGGGCCGCTCCCAGTAGCCAGTTATCCATTCACATACCTAGTTCTTGTGTATCCTCACAGGGTGGGGAGGCAGTTTCAAAAGCCATCTGAAGACAATCACTGTTTTCTTACCCTCCCTTAAATAGAATTTCCTGGCACAGGAATCCTTGGTTTCATTCCCCCCCCCAACACAAAAGAGTACAAAATTCAAGATGGATTCCAGCACTAGGTGGCATGGTCACATACTAAGTTCCCTAGGGTGAGCGCCTGCACAGGCACACAGAATTTTAGTCCCATCCACCTCCTTAGCAGAGCCGTGCAGCAGCATGGCTGCAGCCCTGCACTTGCCAGCCTACAGGTGGAAGATAAGCTGGTGGTGGGAGGAGGGGGCTTGGTGTGGAAGTGGGGGCTGTCCCCAACTCCCAGAGCTGGAGCTGTGGCCAGGGCCATGTGGTGGCTGCCTGGCTGCTCCCAAGGCAGGGCTGCGGGGCTTCCCTGTGTGCCAGAGGTGGAGCTGCAGTGCAACTCCTCCTGGGGCCAGGACCCCCTGCATCTCTGTTCTCCTTCCCCCCCCTTGCACTCCTCTTCCTCCCTCTCACTGCCCTCTGGCCCTCAGAGCCCCTGCCGGTTTCCCCCTGGCTCTCCACATGTTGCTGCTCCATCCCCATCCCGCTACTCCCTGAAAACCCTGGGGCAGATAGCAGTTTCCCTCTGCTCCAGATAGGGACTAGCAGTCAGCCCCACAGGGAGCAGCCTGGGAAACTGCCTGCCCCACACACGGTCTACCCAGGAAGCAGCACTGGGGAGAAGGAGGAGGAGAGAAGAGAATTGGAAGGTCTCACTTTCTCCCTACAGGGGGGGACAGCCTGGAAGCAGAGCCTGGGATCACAGCAAGGGGGGGGGGGGGGGGGCATGAGCTGGGGTCTCTGCACTGGGAGTGTCTCTCAGGGAGCAGCAGGAATGTCCCCCTCACTAGGAGCCTTCCCCACACGGTGGCACACCTCTGAACCAGCGCACATGACCTCAATATTGGTGCACAAGACAAAACTTACTCCACTCATGGATGGAAAATCTTAGCAGGAACACTGGTCACGTGTCTTTGTAGGACCAACTAGAGTTTGGACTTACAGGATAAACAAAACTATTTACAGCACATTTTCTTGAGCACTGCATTAAGTTTGTTAAGCACCACTAATGGCTTTCATTAGACCTAGAGTAATAAGCAGGTTTACACTTCATATTTCTAACTTCACATATAAGAATGATATATGTACACGAACAGAATATGCCACATTATGCATAAAGCATATTCAAGTTATGCATATTCATATCCAAAAGCATATTTCCATAAAAATAAGGGGGCACAGTATCACAGACTATGTTTGGGGGCCACAAAAGGCTGCTGTTACTGTAGAACAGTGGTTTTCAACCTGTGGTCCACAGACTATGCCTAAGATTTCCAAAAGGGTCTACACCATCATCTGAAATTGTTTAGGAGTTCATTAATGAAAAAAGGCTGAAAAACACTGCAATGAATCCCAGATCTGATGGCCTGTTTGTTTGAGAACTGTAGAGAGCTGTGCAGGAGCTACTTAAGTTATGTTTAAACCTAGCCATGACTGGGAGGTTAAAGCACTGAGGCTATGTGCATACTAGCGAGTTTATAGTGCTACAGATAGATGCAGCTGTGCCACTGTAAAATCTCTGGTATTGCTGCTTTATGCTGACAGGAGAGTGCTCTCTTGTTAAGGTAATTAAACTACCCCCAACAAGTGGCATTTTCTCACTGACATAGTGCTGCGCACACTCTACCACTTATACTGGCATAATTTACGTTGCTCGAGGGGGGAAGAGGGGCGAGAATATTCACACCCGTGGGAGACATAAGTTTTCCTGACACAAGTGGTCGTGGAGATGTAGCCTGAAATTCTCCAGGTGTGTACTGGAGAAGAATTCGTCAGATCTCTAGGCTTAGGAGCTGTATCATCTAGGGGGAAATGAGCCAGTAGAGAGAGCATTGCCAGAAGCGCAGAGACTATTGGCATCCCTGCTAGAAAACACTGGGGCGTCTTGCTGTTGTGCCAGATACCCGCCTTCCCCACCGATCCCAGGCAGATCACCCCCAGGCCGGGAGGCAGAAAAGGCGGCTTAACGGGGATTCAGTGTCACAGCGCGGATGAGGGCAGTGGGGGCACGGACCCGACAGGGAAGCAGAGAGAGGCTGAGGGGCAGGGGCGGCGAGCGCTGGGGCGGCCCACGCAGGGGAACGCTGCCGGCCGGCCCTGGAAGCGAAAGGCTCCGGGGGCTTCCTGCAGCAGAGGGGCGCTGGGGCCCTGCTGGCGGCGGGCTGGGGCCGGAGTGCGCAGGGCGCCCCCGGGCAGGGCGGCCGGAGCACAAGGTCGGCGGGGCGGGCCCGGGCCGCGCTCTCACCAGAAGAAGGTGTTGGTGCCGTCGTCGTACACCTCGGACTCGGTGCTGCGGCGGAGCGCGGGGGCCGGGGCCGGGGCCGACAAGTCTCCGCGGGGCCCCGGGGGCGCCTCCATGGCCGCCGCGGCCTCCCCGCCGCCGCCGCCCGGCTGCTCCTCCAGGGCGGCCTTGCTGGGGGCCGCGCCGTGGCTTCTCTCGCCGCGCCGCATGGAGTCGCCCCGGCCGGCGGGGCTCAGGCGGCTCCGCGCTCGCCCCCAGAAGCCTCGGCCGGAGCCATCGGGCCGCGCCACCTCACAGAGGCGCCCCCTGGCGGCCCCACGCGCTTAGGTCACAACCCGCGCGGCCTGCGTCAGCCCCGCCCCGCGCATGCGCGGCCCCCCGAAAAGGGCGGGTCCTGGGCGGCCAGCTGCGCTTCCCGTTCTCCGTCCTGATGGGACGCTCCAGCAGAGTGGCCTGGCACGCGGCTCTGGCGGGGCCCTCTCCTGATTGGGTGTTTGGTTGAGGAAGGGGTGCGGTTTCCCGCGGGAGAGTGGCTTTGGTTGCCATGGCAACCCAGCTCCCCTGCAGCGTGCAGGTGGCAGCAGCTGAGCCCCAGAGGCTGGGGCAGGCTGCACTGTGTGTTGCTCTGTGTGGCAGGGGGTGCCCTGCTGCATGGTTGGCTGCCCTATGGCGTTCCCCTAGGGCTCTGCATTGTAAACCCCATGTGGGCCCCTGGCCTTGCCTGGGCCACTCATGCAAGGTGGGGTTGCCAACCTCCTACTGGCGCTAAACCAGGCTTGCCCCAGCCTCTGTCCTGCCCCTTCTCTGAGACCCTGCCCAGGCCCCATCCCCCACTCACTTGGTGCCCCCTCCATCACTTCTCTCCACACCCTCACTCATTTTCACTGTGCTGGGTTGGGCAGTGCAGGAGGGGGTGTGGCAGTGATGGGCAACCTGCAGCCCACTGAAGTACTATGTGTGGCCCGCAAGACATTTTATTTACCGTTGCCCATGCACAAGGTTGCCAGATTCTTTTGGTTCTTCTTTGAGTGCTTGCTCATGTCCATTCCAATCAGGTGTGCGCGCGCCGCGTGCACAGTGTTCCGGAGCTTTTTCCCTAGCAGCAGGGGCGGCCCGTCCATATAGGCAAACTAGGCGGTCGCCTAGGGTGCCAAGTTAAATGGGGCGCCAAATAGTTGTGCAATATCACTGAGGGGTTTGGAGGTGGGGGCGCTGATTGCATGGTTCACCTAGGGTGCCAGTTGCTCACAGCTAGTCTAGGGCTGCCCCTGCCTAGGGCAGCACCGGCATATCAATGCATATATACCCTTGCTGGCCCCTCACCCCCTCAGTTCCTTCTTACCGCCAGTGACGGTAGGTGAAGCGCTTTAGACAATTAGTCTACCCTAGCTCATTGTAATTAGTTACTGTTCTGATAGTTTGTTTAGTTTGTAGTGTAAATAGTTGTTAAGAGTTAGTGATCAGAGGGGCTGTTATCCCTCGCTCCTCTCCCTGGGCTGGGGAGGAGATGCTAGGGCCCCACGGCTTTAAGCAGTGCACATCCTGCTTTAAGCAGTGCACATCCTGCCTTAAGCCCATGCCCGTTGGCAACCCCCATGACTCCTGCCTAAGGTGCTTGGGGGAGACGTACTCTACCCAGAACCAGGAGAGACAGAGACGCCAGACTGAAGAGGCTCCTCATGGAGTCTTCTCTGCAGCCGCCGGCACTGGAGGGGCCTCAGTCAGTGCAGGGCACCCCTTCCTTGGCACCAGAGGGCGCTGCGGCTCCGGCAAAGCATAAGTCTAAGGCTTCACGGCACCGATCACACTCCCCGGGGCCAAGGAGACAGAAGGACGCCAGAGGCAGATCCCTGGAAAGGAGGGGCCAAAAAGTGCGGCCAAAGGAGGGGCACTTAGCAGCAAGGACTCCTAGGGAGCCGCACAAGGAGAGGGGATCCAGGCTGAGGCAGGGGGTTGGAGTGCAGAAGATATGGGCTCTGGGCTGGAGGGGTTCAGGAGTGGGGGAGACTTTGGGCTTGGGTATGGGCTAGAGCACAGATGGGATAAGGACTTGTGCGAGGGCTGAAGGCTCTGAGGTGGAGCTGGCAATGAGTATTTGGCTGTAGGAGGGTATTCCAGGCTGGGACTGAGGCGTTTGGCAGATGGGAGGGGGATCTGGGCTGGGGTTTGGGGCCTGGGATGGGGTCAGGATGCAGATTCTGGGTGGTGCTTACCTCAAGCAGCTCCTGGAAGCAGTAGCATGTTCCTCCTGCCACTCCTACATAGAGGCACAGCCAGGCAGCTCTGCATGCTGCCCCGTCCACAGGCACCACGCCTGTAGCTCCTATTAGCCCTGGTTCCTGGCCAATGGCAACTGCACAGGGAGTAGAAGTTCAGAGAAGATCTCAAGCCGCAGGCCAACCTTTGCATGCAATAACATGTTGAAGGCGAAATGTAGAAAGACAAAATTGCCATTTTCATTCTCTTCATGGAGATGGTGAAGAGAAAAAAAGAAAATTGGAAAAGAGGAATTGGGAGACTTTTAACAAAGTCTGGGAGTGTGGAAAATGGTGATACACTATGGTCCAAGCTGCTTATATGTTGTGAGGGACAGAATGATGCATGGATTTCAGATATAAGAGTGTACACCAAAGCCTTAATTAGGGTTATTGTGTATTCTGGTTTGTAAAAACAACAAAAAGCAGCTGTTCTGGCATTTTGCTCAGTTACCAGCAGTTTTAATTTGCACATGAGACAGCCTAATTAGTACTAGGACAACACAGCTGCTTTGGTGACTCCATTTGTGTGGGGGAGAGTGGGACAGTGGGGAGTTAAAGCATCTAGAGATGGGGTCATGTGGCCCTGTCTGCCCCAAAGTCATTGTTCTGCATACTGCACCATATTTTAATACGTCTCCACTTCCTTCGGGGGAGCTGTACATTCGAACAATCCAAGAGTTTCCTAATCAACGTTCTGTGTCTTGCTCTCACTCAGGATCTGACCTAAAGCCAACTGAAATCAATAGAAAGGCTCATCAAATGCATTGAGCTATGGATCAGGCCCTCAAAGCTTTGCAAATACAAATATGGAACTAATGTAGATTCTCATCCTGGAGTTCCTGACCCTCCTGCAGGGCATGGACAGGTGGGTTTCTACCACTCGGTCTTCAGGCTAGTGGGAGGGAAGTCCTCAAAACCTTCCTTCATCATCATCACATGATCCCTCTCCTGTCATCCATTTCCAGACAGGAAATGGTTTTATGGTCTTTTATGGTTAAATGGGAGAGGGTCCTTAAACTTTTTTCATATACCATTCATATACCATTGTCGTGGGATGATCATATGGAAGAGACTAAATGAATGGAAGTTATGCCAAAAGGTAAACGCATCTGAGGCATTAAATGAACGAAATGGCCACGTGATGGCAGCACATGATAAGCAAGGAGAAGAGACTGTAACAGTTTTTAACTGTTGCTGAAACTTTGGCTATGTCTAGACTGCAGGCTTCTTTCAAAAGAAGCTTTTCCAGAAGAGATCTTCAAAAAAACCTTCTTTTGAAAGAGCACGTCCACGCAGCCGAAGCGCATCGAAAAAGTGATCTGCTTTTTCAAAAGATAGCGTCCATTCAGTGTGGATGCTATTTCGCATGTAAGCATGTAAGCAGTGATTGCTATGGATGGAGTGGCCACCAGGGCATCTATGATTTTTCCTCTTTCCTCTTCTTCCGAAAGAACTCCCTCTTCCACGTCCACACATGCCTTTTTCCGAAAAAGTTCTTTCGGAAAAAGGTTTCTTCCTCAAAGGGCATGTCTAGACTTGCTTTCATTTTCGGAAGAAGATATGCAAATTCAGCACGAAAAAGAAAGTAGTTTAGATGCGGTTCTTTCGAGAAAAAAAAACCCTTTTTCGATAGAACCATTCTTCCTAAAAAAATGAGGTTTCTTTCAAAAAAGGGGTTTTTTCTTGAAAGAACCACATCTAGACTACTTTCCTTTTTGAAAAAACCACTTTTGAAAAAGCGATTAGAAGAAGATATGCAAAGATGTGCCCGAAGATTACCAACGCTGGAAAATCCCCTCTGATCTTTCATTTTTCTTTCAAAAGAATGCGATTGCAGTGTGGACGTGATTTAAGTTTTTTTGGAAAAATGGCTTTTTTTCCGACAAAAACTCTGCAGTGTAGACATACCTTTTGTGACACAAGCTGTATTTGACTCTAGAGCTGCAATTTGAATCAAACTCCAAGGAGTGTTCTAAATCATTCACTTATGTGTAAAAGGAATTCTGACAAAGTGAGCATAGCCACACTTTTCCTTGTTATTTTATTAGCAAAATCCATGTAATTCTTTATATGTACTGTGTATTTTGAATAAAAGGTTGCAACATACGCTTCTATAGTAAGTGGATAATATCTTAAAGCTCATTGTTGCTCCATAAAAATCAATTTCACTGACTCATAATATGGCAGTTCTAAATACTGCATAACCCTGCCTCCAATCTGAAAAACTGCCCTTTTTTCTGGCTATCTCTAGTGTCATAAGGTATAAAGAATCTTTCACTTGGTACAAGAAATGCCACTGCCAGAAGTTACAATATATAAGAACCATTACATTTCTGAGAAAAAGCAACTCAAACATGTTAATGGGACACTCTGCTTTGAATGGTCCCTTAGAATATGAGCTAAACACATATGCTAGACAATCTGTTTTACTTTGCATTTAGCTTTGATGCGCGGAGTACCTTTCCCAGACCTGATGAAGATTTCTGTGTGGCTCAAAAGCTTCTCTCTCTCTTTCACCAACAGACATTGTTCTCATAAAAATATTATCTCACCGACCTTCTCTATTTATTTATCTTTCTTTGTATATATTTATATGGATATCCAACATCATCACAGCTGACCCCAGTGACAGATTCAGATTCTAAGCTTTCTTTTCATAAAAAAAAATAATTCCTTGTGAATAAAACCTTCAGATCTGAGCCAAATGTAGAGCTGTTTCAGGCAGTCTGAAACAGCACTAAGTTATGTGTGAATTTATTAATCGTAGTGACATGTAAATGACCTAGAAGGTGATTTGTTTGCATTGATTGTGTACACAAGGACTAATCTGATAGCTATGACTTCAATGGGAAATCTCCCTTTGATTCAATGGGCATTGGCACTTTCTCATAGTGAGTGTGCAAACCAGGTAACTGCACTTGCAAATGTCAAACAAATAGGGCAAAATAAACAGTGATTCTATCAGCCCTGAATACTTTTTGTTCATTGAGTGCTGCTGAATGCAACGGGGACTTTATTAATAAAAGGTTAGCTATTCCATTGTTATCTGGAATCTGTTTATTTTATACAATATATTTTTCACAACTTGTCAAGGGTGTGAAGAGCTTTTGTGGAGTAATTAAATTTGGAGTTGTGTTGCTTTAAATGGGTTTACTCTGAATTTACATGGTTGTCATTGCAAACAGAATTTGGGCTGCGACGGGGGTGGGGTGGGGGCAACACAAAGACCCTTTCTCCTTCCTCAAGAAATTGTTTAATCCTCCCCAACTGCCCAGCATTGTGTAATGCCATAATCTCTGCACAGGCTAGTCCAGATTCTCAACTGGTGTAAATAATCAGCATAACCCCATTCACTTCGGCAGAGTTAAATCAATATGCCCCTGCAGAGGATTTAGCTGTCTGTGTTTAAGTCAAGAGGCAGGGCCTAGGCCCACTTCCATTAAAGTCAATAGAGATGGTGGTTGGTTTCAGTGAGCTGAATCAGGCCCTGGCTGAGTACATTAACGAAAGGGAAAAGACTCCTGAAACAGAACTGCTTCTATGGTGCTATCATTAAGCACGCTAGATGGCGATGTAAGGCTGTACCTTAGATTGGAACTAACGCTATAGTCTATGTATTGTTTTAAGTTTGTGGTCAGGTCCACACTGTTCTAATGGGATCTTCTCTAGCTGCTAAGAAACACTTTTGACAAACAGCATTTAAGAATAATATGGCTAAGAAATATTAGTCAGACTCACAGCAGTAGCTTGACATCATTATGTAAAGTTGCATTAAATAATAGTTTTGGTATATATATGGATGTAACTCTCTTCACTCATCTTTATGATGGATTGTTCTGGCTACAACGGTACTTGAAATCATATCTCTTCAAAATATACTCATTAGTATTAAGAAATAGAAGAAAAAACCCTATAGGACCCTATGCTCTCTTCTGGGTCCACCCATTTCGTGCCACTGAGCAGAAAGTAGTAGAATCTGGCCCTGTCTGGCTAGCTGACAATTCTTCCCAGGTAAGAGAGCTCTCAGCTGGAGTAAAGGGGTGTAACTGGTTTCTATACTAACTGCCTCAATGCACACACTCACTTGGGCTACGTCTAGACTACATCCCTCTGTCGGCAGAGGGATGTAAATGAAGCACTGCGAAAGTGCAAATGAAGCGGGGATTTAAATATCCCATGCTTCATTTGCATAATCAATAATGGCGCTCTTTAGAAAAAACGCTCTTTCGAAATTGAAACCGCAGTCTAGACGCTTCAACGGGGCACTTTTTTGAAAGATCCTGTAAACCTCAGATAAGAATAAGGGAGCCTAAGTTGAGAGTCAGCTGGCTTTTAGCTCAACCAGTAGAGGCTCCTACACTAAGCGCTAGAGGTCCCAAGTTGAAATCCTCCCAGCGATGGTTACACATGGACCATTGGGAAGAGATGGCATCTCCACATACAGCCCCGCTTCACCTCCCTGTGGCAATGCTGGTGCCCCAAGATAACTTAACGGCTTTTCAGACACAGCTGGACTTTGTTCTTCTGATGTCCGGGAAAACAGGATCATTTCTAACAAGTGAAACTGCTGTACCATTCTTTATCAGCTGCCTGAAACTGTGCAAACACACACACCCCTTCATCCTTGCTCCTGCTGCTACTCTGTGGTTGCACACAACAAAGATTTCACACCCTTCAATTCCCACAAATAGCTTCTTGGAAGATAAGTGCCTGCCCTGACTATACACACAGCAGGAAATCTGGAACTCTTCTCTTTTAAGACTTGCAAGCCTGATTCTGATCCTGTTAGAGGCATTTGGCAAAGATACTGAACTAAATGGACTTTATTTAGTGTAGAGTCAGGCTCTGTAAGTCCTGGTTGTCTTGCAAGTGAGAGTGCATCTAGAAGTCCCTAACATGACTCAGGCCTGGTCTACGCTAAAAAAATTAGCTTGATCTAGCTACAGCACTCAGGGCTGTGAAAACTGGTGCACTGCTCACCGTACTTAGCTCCACTTAATCCCTGGTGTAAACACAGCCAGTGGAATGCAATCCTCAGAGAGGAGAATTAATGGCACAGGTGGAAAGTAGGATGGGGGTAGGGCTGGGGATGAGGGCTTTGGATGCTGGAGGATACTCAGAGCTCAAGGTGGGGAACGGGGTTGGGGCTTGGGTTTACTTGGGTGGCTCCCTGCTGGGGACAGCGAGGAGGGGCCCCTTTCCTCTGGCCACAGCAGCTCAGTGTGGGGGGCCAGCAGGGAGGGGCAGTCCCCTGCCATTCCTAGAAACTCCATGCTGGGGCAGGTGGGAAGGGCCTCTTCTCCACCATCCCCAGCAGCTTCAGGGCTTGGGGAGAGAGATCTCTCTTCGCTGAAGCCCTGGGCCCCAGTGCGGGGTGTAATGGGAACTTGTGCAGCCACGTGGCTGTGCAGCTTAGGGGGAACTTAGCACTCAAGTCACATTTTCAACTGTATTCTGCAGCCTTGGAGGCTAGACATTCACTTTTATAAAAAATTGATATTTTCATGTAATCAAATGACTCCAGGAGTTTGGGATTTAAAAAATACACTAAACATGACGAGACTCCTAATAAAATTACAAGAGCTGGCAGACTGCACACACAAAGGTGGCTTTATTCAATCAGAAACTTTCTTTAAAGTCACCCACTGTAACTCTTCAAATGCTCAGATTCTGGCATATTTCTCCCCCCTTTGGAAAGACAATGCTCCTGTGCACTGAGGTCTGCCCATTACCTAGGCAACACAGTACCAGTTCAAACAGGATCCTCCAAATCCTCGTGTAGTGAGCTGTTAATCAGGCCTATATCAAATGTGATCAATCACGTGCAATCCATATGCTGGCTCTTGCTGGAATTTGGACACTGGACTGTAGACGATTGCAGTTCTTATAAAGGAGTAATGTGCAGTGGAACTTGAGCTCAAGAGTTTGGCGATGCAGGCTGCAGAGATGCACACTACATGCATCTTACTTCAAAGAGACTTTAACACCAGATTACAGAAGGAAACTTCAGAACTTTCTTTCATCCTTAAATTTGACACTTTACGAATGGGCCTTAACAAAGATGCTAATTACCTTAAGCATTACAAAAGATAGCTTCCCACTTATCACCCCTGATTAGCCATTCATTGACTCAAATAGCTATTCCCTCCCTCTCTCCCCCTCACCTCACCTTCTGTACTAAATCTGATTTGTCAGTTTAATAATGTGTTCACTTTTTTCATTGTATTCCTTTGGTATATATGGTCATGGCAATTCTCTTCCAGAATATGATCTGAGGAAGTGGGTCTGGCTCACGAAAGCTCATCACCTATTAAACCATCTTGTTAGTCTTTAAAGTGCTGCATGGTTTTTCCTTTTGTTTTAGCAAGATCAGACTAACAGGGTTACCTCTCTATTGCAGAGATGAAAGTTGTTGTTAGCTCACCCTCTTTGAACTACTATTCACATTCAGACTGTTTGTAAACCTCCATCTCTTTCTGCAATTAATACTCACCTACAAGGGAAAAAACATTACATGATTCTACAGAGCTCTCAGACTCAATTTACCTTAGGGCCAGTGCCAGTCCTCAAAGCCTCCTGGCGGGACAGTGGGCAACCCCTCTGGCAAGACTCCAGAAGGGCGGCAGGAGTCTCTTGCACATGTCCACACCCCCACATCTCCCAGTCCTGACCCTTCTCCCCACGCATTTCCCAGCCCCACCTGCTACCCCCAGGTGATTTAACTCCCCCCTCCCACCTGCCAGTGCAGCAAGTCTAGAGTGGCTACTGGCTGCTAGCTCTGTGCTGCTGCCACATCTTTGTGGCCTGGGAGAGGTGTGTGCAGAGTTGTCCCATCCATACGATGGTTTGGGGCTATCAGGGGGCCCCACAGCAGCCACCCCAATTGTCCCATGGATGGGATGGTTGCCCATACTCAGGTTAGTCCGCAGGGCCCTTGGCAAGCTGGGGCTGGCAGCAGTGGTCGGACTCTCCTGCACTCACTGGAGCAGCAGGAGCCAGGGAAAGTGGAGCAACTGGGCTGGCCTGGAAGAAGGCGGAGGAGTGAAAAAGAAGTTGCTGGGTCACTCTGCTTCCCTGCAACTCCTGCTGCCATGGTGAGTGCGGGGGGCCTGACCTTGCTGCCAACCTGCACCAGACCCCCCCCCCCCCGGTAATCCCCAAGACCGTGTCCCTTGGGAGAGGGGGCTTGAGGGAAGGAATTCAATGAGATGGGGAGAGGCGTAGTGGGGCTAGACCAGGGGGCTGGGCTTGGGAGAAGGGTACAGTCACCTACCCCGGGGCTGCAGGAGCTCATATGCCAGCAGGCCTGATTGTGGAACTGCCTGGGCCATAAAGGGCCCACAAGCTGTGAGTTTGAGACCCCTGCTCTACAGTGAGAGGTGCCAATGTAAGACAGATGGACTCAAAGGGGTTTTTTATTATTTTGTTTTTCTTGAAACAACCTGACACCTGTTGAGTTTTATCAACCCTCACCATTTGCATTCTTGACATACTGCACAGTAGAGCAAGTATTTGTCTACAGTGGCAAACCTGTGTCCTACAGACATGCAGAGCAGGAGGTGACTGGCAGCGCCCTTGCAATAGAATATACACCCGTGCTAGTCCTTTGACATAGGAACATGCTGGAGGGTTAGTCCGCAGGGCCTGGAAGAAAATACATTTTAACCCTTGTTAAAATTCTGCTATTAAACTGTAAGGAGCAGTTGGAATGATTTCCCTGCCTCTCATGGGTTACTGGAAAAACAATGGGTCACAAAAATACTTCTGATGAGGAAATGCATTGCCTGCAGAATGCAATAGACTACGGCAAGCTATTTCAAAAGTAAGACATTTTCCCAGGCAAGACATCCCCTGATTCCCCAGTACCTCTCTGCCACCCACTCACTGCCCTGTATTTCAGATGTCACACCTTGGACAGGGTGCCATACACTCTAACTACTCAGAATACTCTTTTCAGGAATGCAGCCAGAGTGTTTCCAGAGAACTGCACTTCATATTAAGTCTGCACATCCTATGGCGATGAAAAAGGGCTTTGTTGAAATGGGAAAACAAACAAAGAGATTTCCTTGTCTCTCCTTTCTTCTTCCCTCTAGGAAAGCTCATAGCCCTGCCCTTCCACAGTGCATGGGGCTTGCCATCGGGGTGGATAAAGGCAGGTCTTGGCCCTAGGCTGGGAGAGGGTGAATGGACCAATAAAGTGGGGTTACAAGCAATGGCCTCTCAATTTTTTTTTCCATCCATGTGTGGAATAAATTTTGTATGTGCACCAAGACATGTGTGGATGTGCACCACCAATAGAAACACATCCTGCCAGCTATGGGCAGCTGAAGGCACTCTGCCAATCAGCTGGGTAGTACCTCAATCTCTCCTGGGTGGCTGCCCAAACACACAGTTTACAGGGAACACTGGTTACAAGGGGTAGGGACATGGGTGGTGGGTGAAGGCCCAGCTAGGAAAGGCAAGCCCCAGCCCCACCCTTTCTGCCTGAAGCCCCATCCCTTCCACCTGAGACCTTGCCCCTTCAGCAACCTCCCAACCCTAGCCACGAAGCCTGATCCTTCGGGGAGGCCAGGGAACATGGGCAGTTTTGGGAAGGCAATGCCTTCCCTTGCCTACATTACACACTGCCCATGGGTAGGGGCCACTGTTGGTAAAGAGAGGGGAGCAATAGGCAGAACCAGCAGGAGATGAATCAGGAATGCCAGAAGCATCTAAGAGTGGTAGCTTGGATTTGCCAGCAGCTTTCTGATTGTTTTTTATCTAAGTTCCATGTAAACTTAAACCCCCACTGCTTTTCACAGGCTAGAGGGGGAAAGTTTTGTGGGAGCCTCTTGTTACAATATTGTCAGCATGTTCAGATGTGACTACACTCACTGAGAACGATTGCTTTAAACTGCTCTGGATAGCATATCAAATGAAATCTGAAAGCCTACAGTAGGAAGCAGCCAGATTGTCAGCCTGGCCATGTCAAGGTGATCAGAGCTTCAGAGACATGGGGAGCAGCAGGAGATTTCCACAGCTTTTAAGGTCTGTAATTTTTCACTTTACACCAAACAGTCCCATAAAAAAAAAAACCCCCACACAGAAAGCCAGATTCTCAACTAGCACCAACCCGCAAAAGCCCACGCAGTGCAATGAGCACTATGCCGATGTAAATCAACGGAGAATCAGGCCTACGAGCCATACACTAAAAAGAGCTGTCAAAATTTGCTGCTTTCCCCCGTGTCCCCAGCTGCAGCTCTGGCATTTGGGTTCTAATGCATGCCAACAGGCTGCAGCTTTGGGGGTCGCTCAGCTGCCTGGTCCTGTTGATGGTGGAGCGTCGGAAACATTTTTGGCATGCTGCTTTGTAATTTCCCTCTTTAGAAAGTGAGCGGATCTTATGAGCTTTTCTTGTGTAAAATTTTTACACGGGGTAAGACAGATTTATTTGGCGTTTGCAGGCCCGTATGCACCCCCAAGGTTCTCCAAGTAAGCATGCTTCGGCCAGCCAGGGGAAGGCAGGAGTGGTGCACTGCCCAAGCTTCCTTCCCCCTGCTCTGGCCAGCCAGGGGAAGGCTGGGGCTGATTTCTCTGCTAACTTGGGGGACCATGGGAGGTGCATTCACACCTTTGCAGTCCACATTTCCAAAAAAAAACCCCTCTCACACAGCCCAGAAATTCCTGCGTACGGGCCTGGTTTGGGGGTTGGTTTCCTGAGTGCTGAACCCTGAGAGCTGAGCCCTCCTGGAGCTGAACTGGTTCAGTGCCTGTTTTGCTCTGCAGGGAAGTCGTAACTCCAACTCTGTGCCTTGTCTGGGGGAGACCAGAGGATCTGGCCCAGCAGGACAAGGTGGTGGGGATCCCGAGAGAGCAGGAAGGCAGGCATCAGCAGCATGATCAGCACAGCAAGTGACAACCCTCAGGGGACTTCTGTGATTCAACCCCCCACAACCCTTTTCCCCTCTGCCCATGGCTGGTCCTAACCAATTGGTGGCCTGATGAGGTGAGGCCAGCCTGGGGGCCCAGCCAGGCGTGGAGGGCAGAGAAGGTCAGATAGGGAGGGTCGATTGGTCAGGCAGTCTCATCCCCCCCCCACCTTGTAAGAGAGGTGTGTGTGTGTCCCCACTGTAAGAGAGGTGTGTGTGTGTGTGTGTCCTCTCTGGGGGTAGAGGTGTGTGTGTGTCCTCTCTGGGGGTAGGGGTGTATGTGTGTGTGTCACCTCTCATCCCCACCTTGTGGGATAGTGTGTGTGTGTGTCCTCTCTGGGGGTAGAGGTGCATGTGTCTGTGTGACCTCGCTGTGGGGTAGGGGTGTGTGTGTGTCCTCTCTGGGGGTAGAGGTGTGTGTGACCTCTCTGGGGGTAGGGGTGTATGTGTGTGTGTGACCTCGCTGTGGGGTAGGGGAGTGTGTGTGTGTGTCCCCTCTGGGGGTAGAGGTGTGTGTGTGTAACCCCACTCCCTGTGAAACCCTAAAGCCCACCCCAAGACTAGGGCCACTGTGGAAGAGGTAGGCGGGACCATGAGCCTGGGGCTCCGGCCTAAGGCAGCCACCCGCTGGCGAGCGCCACTCCCCGGACTCAGCGCCCCAGCAGATGAGGGCGCGGGTGCCGGGACAGCGCCCTTCCTGTGCAAGAAGCCGCCGCCGCCGCGGCAGCAGCAGGATCCTGCCCTGCCCGGAGGAGGGAGCGCCTCAGTCCCGCGGAAGCGGAGCCCTGGGACGCTTCTGAGACCAAGGAGGGGGCAGCAGCGCCCGGGAGGGGCCGATCTCGGAGGAGAGCGGCTGGTTCTGCTCCCCACCATGCAGGTAAGAAGGCGACACTGCTCCGCGCCCGTCAAACCCAGGCACCTAAGTGAAGTCCGAACCGATTCTCATCCGCGCTTCAGACGCCGTGTAAACAACGCGATCCTCTTTGGAACGCGCTCCGCAAACGGAGCGTTCCCTCTCCCGGCGCCTTCGCCGCGGGAAACCGACTCAGTCGGGGTCATGGCCATTTCAACGATCTCCCCTGGCATCTGCCCCAGTTGGCTCTGCAGATCTGGCTCTGCAAAGTGCTTACAGCCGCCGCTTCTGTTCAAATGACGTGGACTTCGGTGTACTGGGAAGGGGGGTCAAATCAAGAAAGGAGAGATGGGAAGCAACTATTTGCCGCTGGAGAAATAATTTTCATTGACACTTGGACTCAGATCTTGTGAAGGGCTCTGCCGGTTTTTGTGGAGAGTCACTTTTTTTTTTTTACATCAGCTAAGAGGCTCTTAAGCTTTCACAGTTAGAGGTTTTGAAGGAAGAAAGAAAGAAAGAAAGAAATCAGGCATTGATTTTCCTGAGTCCAAAAAAGATTCTTGGAATCTCCCGCGAAGGCCGGAGTGAATAGGAAATATAGGCATGTATTTTGTGTCAGTTCAGTTCAAGTTTCCTGCCAGTTTGAAATGTCCGTAGGCTGAGCAGAGAAGCTGTGGAGATGAGCTGCTTGTTGCAAATGGTTCCTGAAGATCAGATATATGAATGCTCATTGTGGTAGGTCTCCAAACAGCTGCATTAACCCTATGGGGGTGGAACCTTTTTTGGGTCCAGGGCTGCTGACCCACAGAAAAATCAGTCGGGGGGCCCACACAAGTGAGAAGCAAAACAAACAAACCAACAAACCCCACCTCACTGATGTGGCCCCCAACTGAGAAGCAGAAAGACACTCCCCACATTCCTCATACACACCAGAGCCTAGGGGGGCCCATGCTAGTATATTTTGTGTGCGCCAGCCCCATGGGGGGCTCCCAAATGCTAGGGTGGAGTCTCAAGCCTTGCAGGCTGGATCCTGGCAAGCCGAGGGCCAAATTTGGCCCCCAGGCCTTAGGTTCCCCACCTCTGCCCTATAGACGTCACTCAAGTGAATAACTCTCATGCATGTGAACAGTCCCATAGCCCTACTCACAGGTGCTTTGTGGCCTATAGCAATGATTCCCAAACCACGGGACGTGACCCAGTACTGAGGCATAGGGCACTGGGTTGGTTTTGCTCACGAAAGCTCATGAGTCTCTATATTTTGGTTAGTGTCTAAGGTGCCACAGGACCACTCGTTCCACATGTGAGGGTTCAGCCTGAGACGCTTTAGGACCCTCTGGAGGGGGCTTGTGCAGGCTAAAGCTAAAAGTGTGGCAAGGAGACATATGTGCTGGAACTAGAGGTGAGGAAGGGGTGCTGCAGCACCCCCTGGCTTGAAGTGGTTTCCATTATATACAGGATTTACAGCTTGGCACAACAGCTGCCAGCACCCCCACTAGAGGGGGATGACATGTTTCCTCACCTGGCTTCTCTCACCTGGTGGAGCTGATTACCTGCTCCCAATATGGGTCAGGGAAGAGATGGGACAACTTCTATCAGTTAAAGGCAAAAATTAGGGGCTGACATTTTACACAGACCATAGCCAATTCAGAGACATAATTGCCACAGCCTCCCTAATTCAGCCTCCTTGGCTGCGCACAAGGCCAGCTCTGTGGTCTTTCTCTGGCTGCCATGTGCTGTTCCAGACACACTTTGCAGCCCTAGAATTAGTTTAATCAACTCTTGAGGATTCCCCTGGGCAAGGAGTATACCTGGTGATGTAGAGCTGATGTAGTAGCTCCCCAGACTTATTTTGTCCCAGAATTGGACTCCCAGTGATGTCCAGGGAAAGGATTATAGTGGCCCCTTAGCCAGGCAGCACAAGTTAGAACAACCTGAAGGCTGCCGTGACTTGTGCTGGAGATCCAGGCTGGTGCAGGATAGCAGTGTTCCCTGTAAGGTGGGTGCTTGGGTGGCCCCCAGGAGAGATTCAGGTGCCACCCAGCTAATTAGCAGAGCACCCACAGCCTCCTGCAGCCAGCAGCATGTGTTTCTAGAGGTGGTGCACATGTCTTGGTGCACATAACAAAATGTATTCAGCCCATGAACGTAAAAAATTAGAACACTTCAGGATAGCCCCAGTATGTGGTGCTTACAGCCACCTTTGTGTTTGCCTTGGTCTTGTGCTAGGCAAAGCTTGGCTGGAATAGGAGGCACTGAAAAGACATTTTTCCTATCAATCAGCCAGTTCCCAAGAGGCTCAGGTGCAGTGTTAATGAATAGTTTTCAGAAATCTGGGTTTAATTTGTTCATATATTTTTTTATCTGTCGGGTATGGAGTTCTCTTTAATGCCATTGAATATGGCTGTGTGCACTGTGACCAAGTTATGGTTGCTGTGGAAACAATAACGAGCACTCCCCATAGAGCCATAGGCAGGAAGTAGGTGTTAAATGGAGGAGGGCCTAGATAGACTGGCTTGGGCAAAAAGCAGCATGGAACAGAGGATTGTTGGGACCCTGGAGGGGGCATGTTGGAGACAAAGTACAAGGCACCAGTCAGTAGGGTGGTGCCTCCACAACTTAATTCTTCCCAAAGTCTTCCCTAGCTGGCAATTCCTAGACCATCTATTCTGGCTGGCAGTGCGGCTGGAGTTAGCCCCGGAGGGCACATCACATTGTATTTGCTATTTAATGGTTATTTCTAAACTGATTGACATTGGCGGGAAACGGATGCCTGGGGCATTTCCCACTCAGGCTGCCTGAAAGACGGGTTGGAAAACACGGGTCTGCCCGAAGCAGGGAGGAGGAGTGTAAATGACCTGGAGAAGTTCCCTGGTGCAGTCCTGGTAATGTAAAGCTGTTCTCTGATGCCACCCTTTCCGTTTGGCTCTGGGAAAGCAAACTGATTGGGGTAGTGCTGGCTGTATGCAGGGCTGTGCCATTACAGCCATGTCTACCCTGTGAAGGTCTGGTGAGGAAAGTGCTGCCGACATGCAACAGTCACCAAAACTGAATACCAGTCACACCGGTTTTTCTCCCTCCCACGGTCGACATTTTGTGGCCACATTGCTAGCTCCCTGTGGGCAGACAGAGCAAAGCACCGTAGGTAAGCATCCCACAGTGCAGTGTTGTGGGAAGGTGGAGCTGATCCCTGCGTTTCTTGGGATTCTCTCGTAGACATAGCCTTAGAATATGTCTCACATAGACAAGGGCCAGAAGAAGGGGATGGGAGAGAACCAGATAGGGTGAGCCTTAGAGAGGCAACAGGCCAGATGCACCAGGGCACTTTCAAATGGTGTGAAGCCACTATCATGCTCCTGTACCACCCTATTTCCTTGTCTGGGTTGTGCCTGAAGAAAGAGGCACGGTGCTAAGGCTCCTCCGTGCCCTACCAATCTCAACGGCCACTGGCAGCCAGTGCAAACTAGAGCAGCCTTGAGGCTGCTCTCACTTGCACCAGAAGCAGCAGACTGGTGCAGAGCAGCCTGAGGATCAGAGAGCCACAAAGAGGGCTTGAAGCCCCTCTCATGCTTCCCTTGTGTGGCTGCATTTTCTAGAGGTTGAAGTGGAGGGTGGGATCATGTCAGCTCTGTTCCCAGCTGGGCTCAGACTCCCTGTATGGCCTAACAGAGGGATGCAGTAGCAATTTCAGAGCTCTGTGTCAACACTGTGGGAAGACAGGAGGTGGGGAAGGGAGGGTAGGGCTTTCAAGCCAGTAAACCCTGGGGATGGGCACATATCTGGTTATAGTCAGGTAGTGCCCTCTTGTCCACTCCCCAAATACCGGAGCATCAGCTGTGTTACTGGGCACTGGCTCAGTTAAGAAGCCGCCACTGTGGACATGGGGGGCAGACAAGTTCTTCTGGTTCTAGCACGGAGGCTGAAAGCTGCTTATACAAGCAAATTGTGATGTAAGATTCCAGGCTCCAATCACTCACTGGAAGACCAGGAAGTTAGAGAGCATTGACAAAGGAAAAACTGAAAGTCTCATGTGGAATAAAAGAAGGAACGTCGATCTTTGTATGGCCGAAACCTCCCTCCTATTCAGCTGAGCTGGGTCACGTATCTGATCACTGGCAACTTGAGTTGTTTGCACATGGATCCCAGTTGTGAGTGATGGTAGCAGAAGGCAAATCTGCTGTCCCATACTCATTGTGAGAACAGATATTACAGATCTGTAATTAGTCCAGCAGAAGCTACTGGGTCTGAACCTTGTTAATTTGCTGGAAGTGTAACAAGCCACCATGGTTTAGCAATTGCTGACAGTAACAGTGAGCAACAGCCTTTGATGGATATGTTTCACTGCTGGGTCTGCACTCCTCACTGTCGGACTAACGCCTCCTCTCTGAATGGCTCCCTCAGCCCTTTGAGTCTTAGTCTCTGGCTGCTCTTTCAATGCTGGTGTTGTGACAAATGAGCCGCTCAGCATACACAAGAGATGTCAGCAGAAGCCAGGCCGAGCCTTTCACGTCAATGGAGCTGCCCTTGCTCATACCAAGTCTGGATTTGGTCCACACATTTTTGCGGACGCATTCCTCAAAAGTATCAATAGTTCAGGAAAAGGCTAAGTTCTTCTCCTTACCATGGTGTGATCACACTGAGGTCAGTGGAATTTCAATGGTGCATGTGAGAGCAGATTTAGACTCACAGTGTAATAGAGAGTTGTAAGGCCCATCAGAAAGAGTGTAGGGCTTGAGAAATAGGTCTGACCCAAAGTCCCCAGTTCTGAACTTTCTGGGGGAGGTTCTGAATCCAGATCAGAATGTAACAAGTAAGTGGCTTCTAACTTTATATACACTGACCCCAAGCCCTAGATCAGTGGTTCTCAAAGTGCGGTCTGTGCTGTCAAAGTCAGACAGGACTCTCAGATTTGTCAGACCGCTCTGTTTATTAGCAAAGCCGCTCTGCTAATTCACCCAGAAAATGTGAGTACCATACAAGATTCAAACTCCTTGATTTATACTATCAAAAGAAAGCCAATTTAACAAGATTAAAAGAGAGGCAAAACTTCACATGATTAGTATGAGGCTAGTCAAGTATCTTCATTTCCACATCAAGCACACAGCAATCTCCTGTCCATATCTCCCTTGTTATCTCAATTGCTTTCTGCCTAACACCTAATGTTCCTTTTCCTATTATCCCAGGCCCACCTGGCTAGCACTCTGATCTGCATACCTACAAACAACATTAACATACTTTTCTCCTTCTTGTTCAGAAACAAACAGTATTCCTTCAACTTATTCAATTATTACAGCATAATTCATCTCTCTCTTATAGTATAATTCTTTCTACTTTCACAGTGCCCATCTTGCAGGTAGGCTGCAGGCTCAGGGCTTGCCCCCTCCAGCTGCAGGGAGCCCCCACTGGCACTCCAGCCCCCCATGTGAGGTTGGAGCGCCAGCACTGGCTTCCCGGTGTGGGAGAGGGAGCTTCGTGGGCTGGATCTGGCTTGTGGGGGAAGGAAGTGGCTCCATGTGCTGCCACTCTCCCTGGCTAGGGGAAGGGCAGTGCAGGAAACCACTTGCCTGGAGGCTTTCGCTGCTGCTCCTATTGGCCAGAATCACGACCAATGGGAGTAGCGAGGAATGGTGTCTAGGAGCAAAGGGAGGCACAGAGCCAGGTAAATGTCCCTATCCCCCTTGGGAGTGCGGGATCTGGACACATCTGCTCGTGCACCTCTTCCCACCGAGACCTTGCACCCACCCGCCGACTCCCTAGACCCACCCCACTCCTCCCTCTCACCCAAACCTCCCCACTCTCAGCCTGCTCCTGTGCCCTACCTCTCCCATCAGACCCCACATCCCACCCCCTCTGGCACCCAGTCCGTCGTCATGGGAGGTTGGCAAGTGGTTCACGGAAAGGTCTGTATTGAGTGGGGTGGGCCACAGGTCAAAAAGTCTGAGACCCACTACCCTAGATCTAAACCCTGCTGAAACTTGGACCACTGGAAATTCAGATCAGAATTTTGCCATCTGAGCCCCTTTCTAGTTAAGAGCCCCTTGGCCATAACCCTATCAAACAAGCCTTGGTCCACTGCAGAAGTAGTGTGTATGGAGTAAAGAATACCTGTATCACTGAGCTGTAAGAAACTGGCTACTCCTTTTGTGCTGAACATGCAGCCTGTCTTGGTTAATCGGCTCCTCTTGTATTTCCTGCACACTTCCAGAAGTGACACTGCTTTGGAAGACACTGAATGTAAATCAAATGTACTTTGCATTTGAAGGCATGAATGTGATTGATTGAGTTTACCTCTGAACTGATTCATCCCCTGCTATCCCTAATTAGGGATCTGAATAGTGATGCCTAAATTACTCTGCAGAGGACTGAGCAAATACCTGTTTTTCTGCCAAGCATGTTGTTAGTGCTGTCACTTGTCAATACTTCACAGTGCCTTTCAGAGACGGGTCATTGACTCTTAGTGCTGAAGCAGGGTAGTCAGCAATCTGCCGGTTCTGCTAGATCCCATTGCTTATTACTTTCACAACTTAAAATAAATAGCAAGGACTGTCTAGCTGCACAGAGTTGTTGACTCAGTGAGAAGAGAGCATTAACCCTGCCACTGTGTTCAGAAATTTGTTTGCAGATTTCCTTTTGCACATCACGGATAATATGTACCTCACTTTTTAGCCTTGTGTCTTGCATGTAGGCCAGTTCCTCATGTCCTGCTGTGAACAAGCACAAGCCCATGGAACTTTACCTGTTTACAGCAGCTGAGAATTTGGCCTCAAGTCTGAACACCACTCCTATTTTCAAGTGCGTGTAAGTCAAAAGGATGGGTGAAGTTTGCTGAAATAATGAGACGTTAGATGAATCGGATCTACTAGGGGCAAAAGTCTTCTCTCAGACCGGGGTGGCAGTACTCAGCCTGGGCATACTGCTCTCTGTGCAGGCCTGATCCAAAGCCCAACGGAGGCAAGGAGACTCTTTCCAATTCCTTTGAGGGGGTTTGGATCAGGCTGCACATCTCACAGAGAGGTCCACCGTGAATTTCTTCTCTCCGCACCAGCCTGGGGAGATTGTGGACTCTCCATCAGTGGAGATATTTAAGAGCAGGCTGGATAGACATCTATCAGGGATGATCTAGAGCAGTGTTTCTTAAACTTCTTCAGATGGAGGAGCACCAAACAATAATTGTTTTTATGAGGAACACCAAGGACTTTTTTTTTTATGCTCAACAAAAAGAGAGGCTGGGGAAAAGTTATTGAGCAAAAAAAAAAGGTCGGGGGAAAGTTATTGAGGGGGAAAAAAGGGACCTGTCCCTTTAAGGGTGGCCATTTTGAACTCTGTTGTTCTCCATGGCACACTACTGTGCCACAGTTTAAGAAACACTGCTCTAGACAGTACTTGGTCCTGCCCTGAGGGCAGGCGACTGAACTTGATGATCTCTCCAGGTCCCTCCCAGTTCTACAATTCTATGCAGAAGTAGGGTTGCCAGATGGCTGAAACAAAATATCAACACCTCCCTCCCGCCCCGCCCAAAAAAACCCACCAGGAAAAAATTTTGTTGAAGGAAAAAAAAAGGGGGGGGGACCAAAGTTGTTGAGCAAAAAAACAAAACAAAACAAAAAAACTCCAAGAAACTCCTGGATCACTGCTAGGGGTTACCAGGTAGTCATTTAAAAAAACCGGACACGCTTCATGGGGTGGGGTGGGGGGGGGGCAGGGAGGACCAGCCAGGAAGGGAGCGGTGCTGGCCGGGAAGGGGGCAACAGGGCTGGCCGGGGAGATGGGGGCCAACGGAAAGCAGGGCTGGTCATGGGGGTCGGGCGGAACGGGCTGGCCGCAGGATATGGGGACTGGCGGGAGGGGAAGGGGCTGCAAAGGTGGCTGGGAGGAGGGGGGGAAGCAGAGCTGGGGTTGGGGCGCGGGGCTGGCCGGGAGGAAGGGGGAGCGGGAAGCACAGCTGGTGGGGTGAGGGCTCAGCGGCGCTGGCCTGGAGAAGGGGGAGCGGGAAGCACAGCTGGCGGGGGCAGCAGCGCTGGCTGGGAGGAAGGGGGTGGGAAGCAGAGCTGGGGTGGGGCAGGGAGAGTGCAGCGGCACTGGTCGGGGGAGATCAGGAAGAGGAACAGGCCGGCGGGGAGCAGAGCTGGGGCGGGGGGAGGGTGCAGGGGCCTGGCTGGGGAAGTGAGGGAGAACTGGCAGGCCGGGAGGGTGAGCAAATCGGACGACGGGGAGCAGGACTGATCTGGGCACTTGCCTGTCCCGCGCAGGCTCCCGGTGACACACGAGCGAGGAGGAGGCTTCCCCTCATCCTCACACTCAACCGACTGAGGGCTCCCGGCGGCAATCGCGGCCCCGCCTCCCAGCCGGGACTCCCAGCCGCTCCCCCCGCCCACGCCAGGCTTCCGTCCAGTGCGCAGCCAGAAAAATCAGAAAATACAGACATTGCACATGTCCGGTATTTTCTGATTTTTTTACTGGACAGAGCGCGCAAATACCGGACTGTCCGGTACAATGCCGGACACCTGGCAACCCTATGCAGAAGCCCAGCAGATCAGAAAGGAGAATTTTTCCTTGCCTCTTCAGAACAAGTGATCACAGATTTTCTCCAAGGTTGGCCCTGGGCCCTTATCAGAAAGGAGCCACGTGAGCCTTAGACTGGGCTTCACTCTGTTCTTTCCTGAGATTTACAATGATCTTTCCAACTTGACTGAAGACAAATGCCTTTCCTCTGGCCACACACAGTCCTTCTTCCTTCCAGCTACTAAGAGCAGCAATACTCAAACACTCATTGCATCCACATTTCCTATGGACACGGGCAAACCCAGACTGGCCTCTCTCTCTCCAACCTCATATCTAAGCTGTCTACCCAGCCTGAAACACTGTCACAGTGACCATGCTGAGGCTGTGCTGGAAAACAAACATAGGGGTCCACATGCTGTTAGAAGACATCTGGGGCCAGAGCCTCATCCGGTATGCATTGGCATAGTTCAGTTGAAGCAAACAGAAAACAGCTGATTCACACCAGCTGTTCCTTTCCTGATTTGCCCAGGTTGCCCCAGGAGGGGCTGCATCTCCACACCCCTGCTGGCCTTTTCAACATTATTCAAGAGTTAGTTAAGGAGCTGTCATGGTTTTCACTTTCCCTGCTGTGTAGACTCACAAATATCTCAGGACAGAAGAAGCAAGAGCCCTTGGCAGAATATGCTGATCATCACACTATTACCTAGGAGTGCCTGGAGCTGGTTCTCTTTTCCCTAGAGACAAAGAGGTGCTGAATGCTTGCAGTCTTGAAGGGAGCTGACAAATGTAAAGTCTACAGGACAGAGCACACACAGTGTGAGTGACTGTTTCTACCACTGGTCACTGGCCCCTGAAACTACTCCTCCCCACCCCCCAGAGGCATTAAATATATGAGCATACTTAGCCTCTCTGCAGTGCTCAATGCTTCAGGAATTTCTGTGCAGCCACGAGCTCCTCTTCATTACACCCCTGTGGTGTGGGAAAATATTATTGTCACCAC
Source organism: Rafetus swinhoei (assembly GCA_019425775.1). NCBI lineage: Eukaryota > Metazoa > Chordata > Testudines > Trionychidae > Rafetus > Rafetus swinhoei. Next base: position 15,741,034 of record CM033446.1, on the reverse strand, counting down.
AGCTGAGAGGAAATGTGAAGTGACTTCCTCCAGGCCAGCTGCCAGTCAGTGCCAGAGATCTAGTAATAAGACCCTTTATCTCCTAATCTGTGCTCCACGCTATATTGCTTCTTCCTCCAACTACCACACAGGATGTGGCCTAATTAAAGCCAAGCCTTTAAGGTCAACTATATCCCCAATCCCACCTGCACAACCTGATTGTCTTCAGATTATACCCAGCCATTGCTTCCAAGGGCTTTTTTCTTTCTGCATATGTTGAAAGTGGCAAGCAACTCTCTTGATACACACACAGGAGGAGAATCCACCTCACTCCTCTCTCTCAGCTGGGCAGGGCTAACTGAAGGAAGAAGCAAATCAGCAGGCATATTGGAAATACACACAGACAGCTGATCTGCTGGGGAAAACCCTGCCCTCTCTTACCCAACCAGGGTTTGAGGAGAAGTGAGCTTTCCGCAGTGTGACTAATCATTTGAAGAGGCTCACGCACAAAGGGCAATCTAAGACGTCTTTGTCTCCCCAAGCACTCTGTAACCACTGCCTGCCTGTAACCCTTGTCCCTTTTTCTCTTCTCCCCCTCAGCCAGCAAGAGACTGAACCACAGACAGAAATATAAATAGCTCCTCCCTTGCCTCTCTGCTTTTTTTCTATATACTGTAGTTTAATTGGATCCCATGTGTTCCAATAGCACCTCTATGCAATCAGCCCCTCGATCTCTCCTGATCTTTTCCCCTCCAGTTCAATCACATGTCTCTGCCAGCTTCTCACACATGCCCTCCTGTACCTAGGCTTATACTTCCTGGGCCAGCCCTGAAATACTTCCCAGCTGGATTTTTTTTCTCTGGAGTTGCAGTTCGGATATATTATTTGTTCTTCCCTTCCTACCTTAAGCTAAAGTATAGTGTTGCTGGGTGATCTTCACCAGCTTCTCTCTCCCGCCTCCTGCAGTGTCTCATTTTGGGAGGCTGTTAGGGTAAACTCTTTGTGTTGTCTGCAAAGTTCTCAGGATGGAAGACTCTGTCCCTTGGTAAGATGTTGTTAGTTCGGTGGTTAAGGGAAAGGGGCCCTCACTAAGCTACAATATGGAATGAAACCCTGGGTACCTGCTCTTCCCAACAGAAACGAGTTCAGTTTCTCATTGAAGAGGTGCCCCTCCATTACTAACAGCAGAAGGAGGCGGGTCCTCCCCCAGGAGATCTTGGTTACTATGGGGACATTTCCTGTATTCCCACAGTGTGAGATGATGCCAGTCCATGGAATGCTTCATGTCCCTCCTTTTTTCATTCTCTCCCTCTCCCACTAGGATGAAATTATGCTGACTCCTTGGAGAGATTCTCCCTCAGAACACTTGGAGGCCTTGATTCCGGTGAGTTACAACTTCCCCAGCCGGTGCTGCAGCAGCATTTAAGTTCAAGCTGTGGTGTGGGAGTTCCCCACAACCCATGTGACCTCAAATTACAAATCCCACCACAGTCTGATTATTTCTCCCTCTCTGCGCCTTTAGTGCTGATAAAGTCCCCCTGGGAGTCCTCTCCAGCCCTGGTAGAGAGCCCCTGTCCTGACATCCTGCTTTGGCTTTGCAGACAAAGTATCCAGTAATCCCAGCAACAATGGGAGCCTCCCCACAAGCCAGTGGGGGAGAGAGAGAGAGAGAGAGTGTGTGTGGAGGGGTTGCTTCCTCACCTTGTTCCCACTGGGAAGGAATCCTTAGGGGCCTGCTAGACTGGCCTGCTGAGATGGAGTCTGGCCTCTGCACCCAAGGAGGCAGCTGTAAGGATCTGCTTTGCAATGCCACCGCTAGCTGATTTCATTGGGCTGTTTTCCTTTGGCCAGAACCAGATGCAGTGGGACTTTGTCCTCGTATGCGACAAACACAAGCCTGGCAGCAAGAAGGATGCTAAGAGGAAGGAATTCTTGGAAGAGTTGGAGAAGAAAGGCTTTCAGCTCAAGGTGAGATTAACTAGGGGAGGGCAGATCACTGGATACATGGGATCCCTGGCTGAGCCACATCACTCAGCCCCCTTAGTGCTGTGAGCTATTGCATCCCGGAACCCAGGAAAGATCTATGAGATCATCCAGTGCCAGATTGCTCCTGGCAGCATGTTCTCCTGGACTGTGGGCATTCCAGTGGCCAAAGACCCAAGTGGTGGGGCTTCCAACGCTTCCCTCGGGGAGATGTTTCTGCAGATGGATCTCGTCCTGAGGAAACTTGTGATCGTTGAGCCCACTTGTGTGTCTTCTCTCTTCCTATTTTCATCCCCTTACTCTAGGCTTAGCTGCTCCTGGGTTGTCTTATGTCATCTTCATAGAGCATGTGCCAGTTCCCAGTGCTACAAGGCAGCTGTGCGACGGCCCCCACGGAGGGATTTGGGGGATTTGGCTGAGGGAGCGTAAGGGAAATAGCCCGCATGAAAGACTCTCAAAAGCTTCCCTTCCCCTCTTGCCCTCGAGCTGGCCAGGTCATGGTTCCTCCCCCAGCCCCTTTCTTTCTTTTAAAACATCAAAGGAAAGCCCATCTTGTTATCACAGTCCCACATCCTGATGGTGCGTGTCACAAAGTGTAATCGGCCTGTTCAGAGCTGCAGACGGGAGGCTCCGCCTAAAATGATTTCCAGCCAGATGTTATGCAGCTTTCATCTGATCATCTGTCCCTGGCAGCCTAGACACTCCTCCGCCTGCAAGCTGAGCCACCGGCTGGGTTTATAGCTCTACAGGTGGAAAGCCAGAGCTTCAGCTGATCTAAAAGTCCCCACAGTTCCGCTGTGATCTACAGGGCTGCATTGACTTAGCTGAGGATCTAGCCTGTACTTAGGCAGTTCCAGGGCTCCTCGCCATGCAGACCACGGGACACCACCAGAGGCTTCCTCCTCGGAGTGACAATTCAGGGTTCCTTCTCCACAGTTCTAAGGCTCTTGGGTGCTCACTCCCATCAAACATACGTGGGGCTTGGTTCCCTGCGCAAGGCAAGACTTTCCTTTTGTGCTTGTTAGTGCGCAATAAGCTCCTCCATATCAGATGGGCTAGCTTGGCCCCATTCCGGTAGCAGCAGTGGTTGAGGGCATAAGGAAGGCCATTCACAGCTGTATAATAATTTGTTCCTGGCTTTCTCAGCAATGTGTTGTCTTGCTGTTCATTCAAAGCTGAGTTTTTCCTCCAGGAAATCCTAGTGCAGCCACCTTCTCCAGATATGAGGACAATTCAGCCTCCTTGATCATTCAGTCCTGGGCTTTCCCTCTTTCCCAACCCTTTCTCACCAGTGGACCCTGTGACCCTGTTCTGGATAGACCCTGTTCCTGGAATGCAAAGAGTTACTGATGAGTTGTGACAGCTAATTTTTTATATGATGGACCCAAATTCAGAGGAATGAAAAATACATCACGGACCATGAAATCTGGTCTGTTGTGTGCTTTTACCCTATACTATACAGATTTCACAAGGCAGACCAATGTTTCTCAAATTGAGAGTCCTCACCAATGTGCCCTCTAATCTTTTCCCTTGATGTGCGGAATACATTTTATGTGCACTGAGGCATGTGCGAATGTGCACCACCAGTAGAAACAAAACTTACCAGTGGGTGCTCTGCTCATCAGCTGGGCAGCATTTGAATCTCTCTTGAGCTGCCACACAATTGCACAGCTTACAGGGAATTTCTGAGTTGTCTTCTGAGCTAGGTGGCTGGAAAGTAACAGCTGTTGGCCGAGAACCCAGCTCTGAAAGCAGCACCTTGCCAGGAGCAGCGCAGAAGTAAAGGTAGCAGTACCATAACCTCCCTTACAATCCCCCTCCACGGCTCCTTTTTAGGTTGGGACCCTACAATTACAACACCATGAAATGAAATTTACAATTTTAAAAATCATATGACTGTGAAATTGACCAAAATGGACCATGAATTTGGTAGGGCCCTCTTTCTATGGGAGGCCAGAATAAATGATCTAACGGACTCTTCTGGCGTTAACATCTATTTATCCCCAAGACCCAGATGGCTTTCTTCCCTGAGAGGCAACATCCACCTTTTCCTGGCTGTATTGTGTCCTTATCTAGCCCTGTCAAGTTACCAATATGACAGATTGGATCACAGAGGTCCCCTTGAGGCTGTGATCATACCACTGAGCCCACCTGTCTGCCCTCTGGGGCACCCCACCAAGCTGTCCTGCTGGGCCAGAAGCTCTGATCTCCCCCAACCAAGGCATAGAGTTGGAGTGACGGCCCCCCAGCAGAGCAACACAAGCACTGGTAACAGCTCAGCTCTGGGAGAGCTCACTTACAAGGATTTGCCAGCACCCAAAAGCACAGTCCTGAAAAGGGACCAAAATCCCAAATAAATCCATATTACTCTGTATAAAGGTTTTACGCAGAGAAAGCTCATAAAGATGTTCACTCTTAATGAGAGATGCACAGCTGTGGCTCCCTCTTGGTAATAATTATTTACACTGGGTTTACTAATAAAAGTGTTTTTATGAAGTATAAAAAGTAGGATGTAAGTGATTGCAAGTGAAAACAGGCAAATCAAAGGAAGTTACTAACCCAAAATAAACAAAACAGGCTAATTACGCCTAATACACTAAGATAGGTTGTTACAAATGTATTTCTCAGCCCTCTGCTTATTCCAGATAAATTCCTTCATGTCAGGGCTGATCTTTACTCTGGCCTGGGTGTAACAGCTTCTTAAGTATTCCCTTAGGGTGGGGAGGCAGTTATCAAAAGCCAGCTGAAACTATGTTCATTGCTTCCCATTCCTTAAATAGAATTTCCCCAGGGTGGGAACCTTTTGTTTAACTCTCCCTGTCCCCATGGGAAAATATCAGATTCAAGATGGATTCCAGCACCAGGTGGCAGGGTCACATGTCTAGGACCAACCAGAGTTTGGGCTTGCAGGAAAAACAAAGCCATTCACAGATTTACATTTACCTTGAGCACCAGGCCATTAAGCCCCTAATTGCAATCAATGGCTCTCGCTCATATTTCTAACTTCACCTACAGGATTGAGACATGCACACAAATAAAATATACACGTTCAGGGTACCATAGGCTCTTGATTGATCAGTTACTTGACCTGTTTTGCTTAAAGCATATTCGAGTTATGCATATTTATATTAAAAAATATATTTCCATAAAAATATAGAGGTGAAGTGTCATGAAAAAGTGAAGATGCTCACTATGGTGATGGGATGGGTCTCCTGACATTGGAGTTAATCTGCCTCAGTGAGAGGTGATAGCTCAGTTGAGGGAAGAAATCTTCCATTGACCTGTGCTTGTCTACACCAGTGTTTCTCAACCTTTTTTTATAAAGTACCCCTTTAAAAAAGTTATAAGTACCCCCAGTACCTACAGTTATCAGACACACAATTTTTTTTCTACCATTGCAACACATTTGTTTAAACAACTTAATCGAACCCGGGTGGGCGATGAAATTTTTGGTTGTAAAAAGTACAAAAATAATAAAGCGCTGTAAAACTTATAATAAAAATTCAGTTTTCTCCAAATTTCAGTTGTGTTAACGTACCCCCCAGACTTCTCTCAAGTACCCTAAGGATACTCGTATCACTGGTTGAGAACCACTGGTCTGCACTGTGGGGTTAGGTCAATATAGCTGCGTCCCTTCAGGAAGGTGGATTTTTTTTTTACACCACTGGAAGATATAGCAATGCTGTTGTCACTTTTCAGTGTAGCCCAGGCCTGGAGATGGGAGCAGGGAGGAAGCACTCCAGGAAGAAGAGAAGGCGTTGAAGAGGGGCTTGAATTTGGAGAAGTGCGAGCACTTTTAGCTGATGGGAAAGAAAGAACCATCATGCCCAGGGAAGTGAAGTGTGGAAGGAAGAAGGGGAGGGACAGAGGCATGAAGTGGGGAGGAGGAAAGGAAGAGTTAATGGAGCAGAAGGACAGGACTCTGAAGAGGATGCGAGTTTTTGGACATGGCTGCTCCTCTGCCTCTTGGCTCTCTGTTTTGCAAAGGTTTGCTCCGGAGCTGAGTGCCCTCTAACGCTCTCACTGACCTGACCTCTCCACAGAGCAGCTCTTTACCGATGCTCCAGTCATGCTGGATACTTCCAAGGGCTTGCTTTCCCTCTCCCTTGCTAATCTCCCTTCTCTCTTATCCTGCCCCCAGAAAATTGAGGACAAGAAGCTATTCTGGGGGATCCGAGCCCCAAGTGAAATCTTCCCAAAATACCAGTGGCTGCTGGGGAATCCAGACAAGGGGTGGCAGAATCAAGACAAGCAGGAAGGTGTGCCCATCACCACCAGGTGAGCGTTTCCTTGATCTCAAAGGCAACAGGGTGCAGGGGTTTGCTATTTCAGCTTGTGATTATCATGTCCCCTAGGGTGAGAAGCACCTGTTAGCTGGATCATAGGCCCCCTTCCCTGCATCCCTATGGGGAATTACTGTGTTGTGCTTGGTATCCTCCCTAGAATAACACTTCAAATCAAAGAGTGATGCTGAGCTCCTGTCCTCATGCATTGTGCCCCCCCAATCTGGTCTCCACCGATTCCCCACAACTGAACCAAATCCTCATTTCCTCTTCCTGCTCTTCTCCTTGCTCCAGATCTCTTAACCCATTCCTGAATCTGTGGGCCTTGCTATGGTACTTTAATATAAGAACTGCCATAATGGGTCAAACCAAAGGTCCATCTAGCTCAGTGGTTACCAACCTGTAGATTGCAATCGACTGGTCGATTGCGGGGGCATGACCAGTTGATCATGAGGCATTCCAGACCACCCCCCCCCCATTTCCTCCCACCCCCAAGAAGGAGCCTGCGCAGACAGAACCTCCCACAAAAATGAAAGTAGTGCCAGCTTCCTTTGACAGGGGGAGGGGACAGTCCCGCAGCTGCGAGCCAGGTCTGGGGTCTTAGGAAGTGAGCAAGCTGCTCTTTCCTTCCCCCAAACAGCTGGCACACTTCCTGAAAAGCTGGGTCTGTTGCGCCACCAGGGACTTCCTTCCCCCTGCTTCCTGTGGGGGGTGGGAGGAGGGAGTAGGAGTCCCAGGACTGTGCATCAGCTCCAACTTCTCATGAAGCACATGCTCCTCCTCTGCTCCCCACTACAGCCAGCGTGCTTCCTGGGAAGTTGGAGTTGGTGCACAGTCCTGAGACTCCTACTCCTCCCCCACCCCATGCAGGAAGGCAGTAGGAGGCAGGAAGTCCCTGGCTTTTCAGGAAGCATGCCGGCTATTTGGGGAAGGGAAGAACAACCCGTGTGCTTCCTGAGACCTGGACCTGGCATGCAGCTGTGGGATCCCCAGATACCTGCCGAGCTGTCCCTGTCCCCTCCCCCTGACCAGACCCCCATGAGTACCCTGTCTCCTGCCCCAGCCCCCTGCCCTAGCCCACACCAGCACCCTGCTCCTGCCCCCTGGCCAGAACTCCACCAGCACCCTGCCCCCTGGCCAGACCCCCACCAGCACCTTGCTCCTGCCCAGATACCATCCAGCACCCTTCCCCTGCCTTGTGGCCAGACACCCACCAGCACCGTGCTCCTACTCATTGGCCAGGCACCCACCAGCACCCTGCCCCGCCTCCTGGCCAGACACCTACCAGCATCCTGCTCCTGCCCCCCCTCCTATCCCTACCCCAGCTTACTCCTGTACCCTATTTTCCACCCAGATTCTACACCCCCATCCCTATCCCACTCACTGGCAGCCCTGTCCCGCACACTGGATCCCTCATTTTTGGCCCCACCTCAGAGTGTAGAGGGGCCCACAGATTCCACTAACTCTGGAACCCCAGAAGAGTTAATCTGGCCTGAGGCCTTGAACCTCAGTCCTGCCTACTGTCCCCTTACATGGGGCTGGAGGGCCAAGAGAGGGAGGTGTCTCAGTTGGGGCCACATTAGTGAGGCTTCGGGTGGGGGGGGGTAGAGGAGTTGCTTTTTTGCATCTCACTTGTGGGGCCACGACTGACTTTTCTGTGGGTCAGTGACCCCCTGACTCAAAACAGGTTCCCCGCCCCTCTCATAAATAAAGACAATGCTGAAACCTTTTGGGTTTGACATAATATTTTACTTCAAAATGAATCCTGACCAACAAGCCCCCAATTGGGGCCAAGCCCCCATTTGGCTGCAGTATCATAACACACCTGCACCGCCCCCAGACCCCAAATCTGAGCCTATCATACAGTGGAATCCCCTGTTTTGAGCCCCTCATAGCCCCAAATTCCTGCATCCCCACATCCCCAGTCTTCTGCCACAACATTCCTGCACCATCCACACACTGCAAATCTGTGTCCTGAGCCCATCATACTCCCAGCCTCTCTGCTCTGAGCCCCTCACACACCTTAACCCAAACTCCTGCATCCCCACATCCACAAGCCTGCGGCTTGCTCAGCACCCCAACCCTCCACCTGACCCCAACACTCTTCAGCCTGGAGCCCCCTCCCTGAGCCAGCAGCCCCTTCTCTATCTCCTCCTACATCCTACACCCAGAGCTTGCACCTCTCACCCCTTCCCACACCCAAATCCCTCATTCCCACCCCAGAGCCCACACATCCTGTCTCAATCCATTGAGAGTGAGTAAAGGCTGGGGAGAGCAAATGATGGGGAGGAGGGGAACTGAGAAGGCCTCAAGAAAGGGGGGGGGGGTCTTGGGGAAGGGATCGGGTGGATCTTGGCTCGCCCTGACATTTAAAAAGTGATCTTGGGTGTAAAAAGGTTAGAGACCACTGCTCTAGCCCAGTATCCTGTCTGCCAACAGTGGCCAATGCCAGGTGCCCCAGAGAGAATGAACAGAACAGGGAATCATCAAGTGATCCATCCCCTGTCACCTATTTTCAGCCTCTGACAAACAGAGGCTCGGGACAACCCTACCCATACTGACTAATAGCCACTGATGGACCTAACTTCCATGCATTTATCTAGTTCTTTTTTTGAACCCTATTGAAGTCCTGGTCTTTATCTTTATTTCCCATTTCCCTGATAATCCCAGGCAATTACACTGACCCGTGCTCACCATTCAGTGTTTAATTCTTCCCATTTGGGTTTCCAGGATCTATGTCGTCAACTTTATCCTGCAGCACACAAAGATTTCTTCTGGAGGTAAGGAAATGCTTTCCCCTTTCTAGCTTTCTCTTGCCGGGCCCATGTGGATAGTCACAAATACTCACCTCTAGTGCAAATCACACAATCACTTGCATTCCTAGCTCTGCCCATGGGCACACTTGAACTGGCACGTGACCTCGTGCGCACACCAGTGTGACAGGTGCTGTACAGAAATCTTGGCATACTCGTGGGGGCAGCAGGACCAGCGCCTGAGGTTGCCATCATCAGCACCCTGTGTACTGACCAGTGGGGGATGTTCTATGTCAGGGGTGGGCAATAATTTTAGATGGGGGGGCACTCCCAAGAATTTGGAAACTGGCTGAGGGCTGCACTCTTCCTTGATATTAATGGAGGACGTGGGGGTGTGTGTGTCTGGAATGGAGGTTAGATGCAGAAGGGAGGTTGAGGTAAGGGAGAGAGTTTGGATGAAGGAGGTGGTTGTGACCTGGGGCACTGGACTGAGCCACAAGGGGTTGGATTGTGACCTAAGTCGGGGAATTGGGGTAGAGGAGGGGGTGCAGGGAATTGGGTTGTGAGCTAGGGCAGGAGGGGACTGTGATCTGGGTCAGAGGACTGGGGTGCCAGATCTGGGAGGGGATATAGGTGCAGGAGGGGGGCAGAGGATTTGGGTATATGGAATAGAGAGCAGGAGTGGGGGGGCAGAGGGTTGGGGGAGGGAGGGGCTCAGGAACCAGAGGCAGGCTTTGACCTGGAGACTTACCAGCTAGCAGCCCAGCACTTTCCTGAATGGGCCTCCCTGCCTACCCTGTCCCCACACAGGCTGCAGCCATCTGCTCTGTGAATTTCTACGAGCCCTGGAGGGGGGAGGGATGTGGTGCTTCTTGTCTGCCTGTTATTGAAACAGGCAGCTCCCATTGGCCAGTTTCAGTCAAAAACCAGACAATGGGTTTGTGCTGGGGGCCAGGGCAGCTCCTAAAGCCTTCTCCCCTCCCCTCTGGGCTTACAGATTTTAAAGAAAAACCACCCAGCAGCCACATTTCTGAGCGGCATGTGGGTGGGGAGCAAGAGCGGACTGGCAATCAAAATAGGCCCGGGGAAATGCGTTGAGAACGGCCCTCCCCATGATGTCACCCCTGCAAGCCCCGCCCCCTTTTCCTGCGTCACGTCCAGCACACGGCACAAGCTGTGGGTCGGGTTCCATGCGCTGCATAAAGTGCGGACGTGGAGCTGCTCAGAGTGCGGGGCAACGGCGCCCCGTCACAGGTGGATACGACGGCCCACTGGGAAATTCCCGATATCCCGCCGGGCCAGTCCGCCCCTGCTGGGGAGAGGCAAGCGGGGGAGCCTGCCTTGGGCTCTCTGCTGTGTCCGTGGGCCGGATGCAATGGTTTTGTGGGCTGAATTTGGCCCGTGGGCTGTCTTTTGCCCAGGCATGTTCTATGTGCTCTGTCTGCAATGGCTGTGCCCATTCCTCACTGCCCATTCCTTTCCAACATCTGAACTCCAGTGCTGGGCAGGTTTCACCCACAGCCTTTTCTCTTAAGGGGAGTTTGGACGCAGGGTCAGCCTGGGTTCTATTGTATGCGCGGGGCTGGGGAATTGTGCTGGCCTGTCATTGCTAACTTTCCTGTTCCTGCTTTGCTGCTAGAGAGGCTCCGGAAGCTGATAAAGGAGAAGGTCTTTGAAGTAGCATTCCCACTGCACGAGGTGAGGAACGGGCAAGTACCTCCAGGCTGAGAGTATGTATGCACAGGCGGAAATGGGTGTGGACTGCAAATGCAGAAGAGGAAGTAGGTTAGTAGGGGAGGAATGGCTGGGAAGATCGAGGAATAGGTCACGGTCCTATAGCTCCTTTGGCTAGGTGAGGGTGTGGTTGGCATGTGTCTGGAAAAAGCCCTCGCTAACATCCTAGTAGGAGTGTGTGGGATGTGGGAGAGGGGCAGCTGGCAGGTGTCCTGTCTCTCTCGCTGTGTCTGATCTGGATGCTGCTGTTTCCAGCAAGAAGAGAGGAGAAAATCCCTGAAGATGTTCTGGGCCCCATGGAGAACGAAAAAGTACAAGGAGGAAATTGAGACTTCCAGGTAACCCACGCCCAGGGTAGGGCCAAGGGGACCACACAAAGCCACAGTGTAAAACAACCAGCTAGCATTCAGGAGTCATAATAACTTCACAGTCCATGGCTCTGAGCACCCAGCTCCTTCTACTCCTCTTAGTTCTCCAGATGACTCCAAGCTCAAACCGGAGCTGGGCACACTTGTTTTGCTTCCCTTTGAGCCCACCTGGCTGCTGTGGGTTTAGGAGAATAGGATTTTGTTAACACTAGATCAGACTCTTGGTCCTTCTAGTCTAATATCCTTTAGCAGCCAGCTGCATTGGAGGAAGGTGCAGCAATTCTGCAGCAGGTAATTATGAGACCTGCCCCCCAAGAAATGGGCCTTTTAGTCCCCCTACACCCTTCCCCCAGATATCTCATGTTGTGACCAAGAGGGCTAAATCCCTTTCAAACCCCCTGGATATATTAACCCTTACAGATTGTAGCCCTGGATAATCTGGTCTTCCATAGAAATGTACAACCCTTTTTTTTTTCAATCCTGCTAAGCTCCGGGCCTCTCTTGTATCCAGTGGCAATGAGTTCCTCATGCTCCTTTGCTCGGTTTAGAACTGCATTTCTTTTGATTGCATTTTCAGTTGCCATGTTTCATTTTTATTCTTGTACTGCATGAGAAATTCCTGACCTACCTTCTATGGGCCATTCAAGTATACAAAGTAATAATTGTCTCATCTTATTAGTCTCCTTGCTAAAATAAAGAATCCCAGTCTTTTCAATTTCTTCACCACAGGTTATTTTCCCCCATTCTCCCAAATCCTTCTCACTGACCATCTCTGAACCCTCTGAATGAAGGATGTTAAATTTAGATTAACCAACTAATCGAACAGTCGATGCAATTTGCATCGACTATTTGATCAGTTGATAAGGGCACCTCTGCCTTTGAAATGTAGCAAGAGCCCTGCTAGCTCTTGCTACATTTCAAAGGTGGAAGTGCTGCAGGGAGCATGGGGCCAGTGGGGGATTCAGGCAGTCCCCGCTGGCCCTGCGCTCCCTACTTTTGAAATGTACAAGAGTGGGGGCTTAGGTTAGGCTCTTGTACATTTCAAAAGTAGAGAGCGCAGGGCCAGCGGGGGACTGCTTGAGTCCCCTGCTTGCCCAGTGCTCCCGCAGCACTTCTGCTTTTGAAATGTAGCAAGAGCCCCACTCTTGCTCCATTTCAAAGGCAGCAGCACCGCTAGTCCCCACTGTGCCCCTACGGCCCCCATGGAGACAGTGCTGGGGAGAACCGGCTTTTAAGCTGGCTTCCCCTCAGCACTCTTCGCTTGCTGCCTCTCTCTGAGGGTACGTCTACACTAGCCCCCTAGTTCGAACTAGGAGGCTAATGAGCGACGAAATTGCTAATGAAGCCGGGATTTAAATATCCCGTGCTTGATTACATATTCGTTAGTCGCCATTTTGGAAACTGACTAGCTCGGTAACTGCCCGGCGTCTGCGTAGCAGAAGCGGGATTCGAGATAAACCCTTAGTTCAATTAACTGTTACTCCTCGCGGAACGAGGTTTAACAGTTAATTCGAACTAAGGGGTTTATCTCGAATCCCACTTCTCTGCTGTGTAAACGCTGGCAGTTACTTCGACTAGTCAGTTTCCAAAATGGCGACAGCCGAATATAATCTGCCGGATATTTAAATCCCGCGCTTCATTAGCAATTTCAGTCATCCTCATTAGCCTCCCTAGTTCAAACTAGGGGGCTAGTGTAGACGTACCCTGATAGGCAGCAAGGTGGGAGGAAAGCAGCTAGTCAAGTCACTAGTCGACTAGTTGCTTACATCCCTACTCTGAATCTGTGCTCTCCTTTTGGGGATGGGGGGATCAGGACAGAACGCAGGGTTCCAGATGAAGCTGCACTGTTAGCTGTATATGGAGGCATTCTCCTTCTGGTGTTAAGTCTTGGATTTGTTTACTCTGACTAAAGCTGCACCTCCCAGAGGTCTTCAGCAAACTCCCCGACAGTGATGCCAGGGTCTCTTACAGGCTCATTGAGAACCCAGGAACGAGCAGCTCCAATCAGTCCCTCCCACGGGTTATCTGGTTGCTAAATCGCTCAGCTTGGTTACTCCCTCGGAACTTCCCCACATTCTTCTCTGGCCTTGACTAACCTGAGTGTTCAGAGTTGTGTTCTCAGGAGACATTTGCCACATCACTGTTCGCCCTCCCTCTCTTCCAGATCATTAACGCCTGTATCATCAGGGCAGGGGCCAGTGACGTAAGGATTATGGGGCTCACAGATATATGGGGACAGCATCTCCCATCCTGAGGTCCTGAGGGGAAAATTCACAAGGGATTTCCAGGGTGAAGACCACTGCCGAAGAGCATTTGGCTGACATTGGATATAGTCACTGCAAATCTGGGACTAGAGGGGGATGCCTGGTTTCATCTCCTGCCTTGTCTTTCAGGAATTACTTTGGGGAGAAGGTGGCCTTGTATTTTGCCTGGCTAGGCTGGTACACCTACATCCTATTGCTAGCTGCTGTGCCAGGCATGTTCCTCTTCGTATATGGGATCTTCCATTTTAATTCCAGTCAGGTCAGGTAAGTGCACTGAGGGGACACTATGTGCACGTCATGTATCGATGCATGATCAACTGCAGGGAAATGGAGGTGGTCACATCGCCTAGACATGGCATCCAGTTTTGGGGGCCCCAGCCTGTGAGAGCTCTTTCTATGGAACTGCCTCTGACTCCTCCAGAGGGCTTGCCGGGTCGCTGACCTCTAACAACTGCTCCGCTTCCTGAAACCACAGCAGGAATCTCCCTTAAGGGCAGGAGCTCTCCCACCGCAGGACAGCGATCATAATGGCGCGTGTTCCGCAGTCACATGATGCCACATTCTAGCGCCTAGTCTGGCCCTTCTAAGCCACCACGGACCAAACTGCTGTGGAGGATGGGGATGCATCGCAGGCAGGGGTCGCCACATTGTCCAAGCTGCAGATTACGAGCTTGCGAGATCCCCACCTGGCTCTACCATAGCATGGATATTAGGTAGCTGCCATGTAGAGCTTTATTCCTTCCACTAGCTGGGAGTACCTCTACCTCATCCTTGGCTGCTGAGTGTGATAGATGGCATAAGCACCCATCTGGTGAGCTGGCAAAGCAAACACTGTTCTCCTTCCTTTCTTTCCTGCTCCAGCAAAGAGATCTGTGAAGCCAACACCACTGTCATGTGCCCGCTCTGTGACCAGAAGTGCCCGTTCTGGCAGCTGTCGGATACTTGTACCTACGCCAAGGTAAATCAATGCTCTCCAGAGAAACCTTCCGTTTCCCCACTGGGCCCTTGTTTCCAATAGATGCTGTGCCTATGCCTCCTCAGAATACCCCCAGCAGCACGTGGCTGATACAAATACATTGGAAACAAGAAGAAGACCAAGGGTAGGGTCAGCCCATTACTCAGTGAAGAGGGAAAAGCAATAACAGAAATTGTGGAAAATGTCAGAGATGCTTAGTGACTTCTTCATTTTGGTTTTCACCAAAGTCCTTAGTTCGAATACCGTTTAACTGCTGCGTGTAGCCGTGGGCAGTTAGTCCAGACTAGTGGCATTTAAAAATGGCGACCGGACGGGAACATGCAAATAAAGCCCGGGATATTTAAATCCCGGGCTTCATTTGCAAGTTTGAATGCCTACATTAGCCTCCCTAGTTCGAACTGGGGGCTAGTGTACACATACCCAAGCTAAATATGAGTCACCAGTGTGACACTGTTGCCAAAAATGCAAACATGATTCTGGGATGCATTAACAGGAGTGTTATAAGCAAGCCATGAGAAGAAATTCTTCTCTACTCTGTGCTGATCAGGCCTCAACTGGAGTATTGTGTTCTGGGTGCCACATTTCAGGAAAGATGTGGAGAAATTGGAGATGGTCCAGAGAAGAGCAACAAGAATGATAAAAGGTCTAGAAAACATGAGCTATGAGGACAGATTGAAAGAACTGGATTTGTTTAGTCTGGAAAAGAGAAGACTGAGAGAGGACATAACAGTTGTCAAGTACCTAAAAAGTTGTTACAAGAAGGAGGGAGAAAAAATACTCTTCTTAACTTCTGATGATAGGAGAAGCAGCAATGAGTTTAAACGGCAGCAAAGGAGGTAAATCTCCCTAAAGGTGTGTCTAGACTACATGGCTCCATCGACGGAGCCATGTAAAGTAGTTTACCTGACATAGTTGATGAAGCGGGGATTTAAATAATCCCCGCTTCATTAAAATAAAAATGGCCGCCGCACTGTGCCGACAATTAGCTGATCCGGTGCAGCGCAGCAGTCTAGATGCGGATCGGTCGACAAGGGAAGCCTTTGCCCATCGCTCCTGTAAACCTCGTTTCACGAGGCATAGGAGCGTGGTCAAAGGCTTCCTTGTCAACCGTGCTGCGTCTAGACTGCCACGCTGTGCCGGATCAGCTGATTGTAGGCACAGAGCGGCAGCCATTTTTATTTGAATGAAGCGGGGATTATATAAATCCCCGCTTCATTGACTATGTCGGGTAAACTACTTTACATGGCTCCATCGACGGAGCCATGTAGTCTAGACACACCCTAACTGTCAAGGGGTTAAGCACTGGAATAAATTGCCTAGGGAGGTTGTGGAATCTCTACCACTGGGGATTTTTAAGAGCACGTTAGACAGACACCTGTAAGAGATGGTCTAGACAGTGCTTGGTGCTGTCATGAATGCAGGGGACTGGGCTAGAAGACCTCTCAAAGGTCCTTCTAGTTCTATAATTCTATGAATAAGTTTCCCACAGGAAATGAGTCAGTTACTGAAGGTGGCTGCAGGGAGATCTTGCAAGAGAATTGTGTCCAGCTCTGTTGTCTTGCCTGTGGGGTAGGAACTTCCCAGGCCCTGGGTGGAGTCCTAAGAACTTCTGGTTTCTCTTAAGTGCCATGGAGCTGCTTTCCCTGTTCTCCCACATGGGACTAAGCTCAGTGCTTCTTCCATGGTCCTTGCAGAACCCTGGGGGCTTCATCCATCCCCACCAGCCAGAGATGTGTCATCCCTTTCTCGGTCTCTTCTTTTCCAGGTCACACACCTGTTAGACAACGAGGGGACAGTTTTCTTTGCCATGTACATGGCTCTCTGGGGTAGGTTTCTGTCTCTGTGTGCTGAGCATGAGGCCTTGAAGCAGGAAAGGGTTCAGGGAACAATTTTTATAACAGGGAGTGCTGAGAGCTATTGAACCAAACTGTAAAGACAATGGAAACCACTTCACGTCAGGGGATGCTGCAGCACCCCCTGCATCCCTAGTTCTAGGACCTATGAAAGGGCCTGCCAGCTGCAGCCTGATGACAAACAGGTTCCAAGGCTGTTGATTCAGAACCGACCAACTCCCTCTCTGCCTGGCAGAGTGGTGTAATTTACCAACGGGCGGAGTGGGGTTGGGCAGCATGGTGGGGGGGGAGGGGAAGGATTGGTGACGTTTCATACATTTGGGGATGGGTTTGGGTACTTTGTCACTTTAGATCATTGGTTCAAATCCAGTTCTGGACATTCCCCCTCTGGTGTCTGCCCCGTGGCCTATTGTGAATTGAGTTTGGTGGCCCATCTCCCTATGGGTCCCTATCTAATCTGGTTCCCTTTCAGCTCTGAGGCGACCAGCATATGCCTTATAAAAGCATCGCCACGGCTTGCGCTAACTGATAGCCTCAAGGTCTTGCTGGGCAATCGGTGTTGGAGAAGTGGAGACTGCCTGAAGTCAGCTGTCCCTGGGGCTACCCCGAGCTCTACAGGGGCCGTGTGGGCCTCCAGCCCCAAATTCTGGCATAAAACCACACTTGGATCTCCACCCTTTCCCTCTCTCCTGTAAAGCCTGGCACAGGATCTGGCCCATAACGCTCTGCTAGCAGCTCACACAGCAAAGATATGAGAAATATTCCCCAGAACAGAGGGGAGGGGCAGCCCACGAAGCTGGGGATAGGCGTCTCTCAACACTGGCTACTATAGACTGGTCACCAAGTCCTGGAAGTGCATTCAGACCAGCTGGGCTCCTCATCCTGGATTGTCCCCAAGGCTCCCAGCAATACACACCCTCTGTTTGGAGGGCTTTTCTGCAGAGGGTTCCAGGCGACTGCCCTCCCTGTTGGATGAGAACCTGGATGCTAAGCAGCCCTTCCCCGCCCTGGCCTGCAGAAAAGACTTGTGCTCCTGTGATTCCGTTGCTAAGTGGGTGTCTTCATGGAGCAGAAGGGTCTCTGCTGCTCTGACCATGCTGTTTCACCTACAGCTACCGTGTTCCTAGAGCTGTGGAAGAGGAAAAGGGCGAAGGTGGTCAGTGGCTGGGAACTGTACCAGTGGGATGACGATGAGGTGAGAATAAGTCTCTTCTTTGCACTGTCTCCCTCTTTATAGACTCATAGACTTTAAGGCCAGAAGACAAAACCGTGATCATCTAGTCCGATCTGTGTGTTGCAGGCCTCAGAACCTCACCTACCCACCCACTCCTGTCATAGACCCCTAACCTCCGGCTCAGTTACAGGTTGAACCTCTCTAGTCTGGCACCCTCGGCTGAACCATAAAATTTGCCGGACCACGGGAGGTCAATAGTGTCTATCAGCATTACCAACACTTCCACTGCTTATTGGGCTCTTCGAGACATTTAGGGGTAAATTAGAGCTAGATAACAGTACAGAATGCTGAGAGCCAGGATTGGTGGCTGTCAACAAACTTTATGGAACCACGGGAAACTTGGTCACACCTATGATAACACCTGGCTAACTAAAATCATGCCGGACCACAGATGTTGCCGGACCAGAGAGTGCTGGATTAGAGAGGTTCAACCTGTACTGAAGCCCTCAAATCATGGTGTAAAGACTTCGGGTTACAGACAATGCACCACTGATGCTAGTTTATACCTGCAAGTGACCCCCGGCCCAGACTGCAGAAGAAGGCAAAACAAACAAACAGAAAAATAGGGTCTCTGCCAATCTGACCTTGGGGAAAATTCTTTCCTGGCCCCACACAGGGTAGTCAGTTAGACCTTGAGCTTGTGGACAAGACCCAATAGCCAGACACCTGAGAGAGAATTTTCTGAGGTAAGTCGGAGTCTACCCCAGCTACTGTCACATCACCAGCCATTGGAGATGGTTTGCTGCTACCCATCGCAGCGTGGCTACGTGCTATTGTAGGCAGTCGCCTCAGACCAAACCCTTTATAAATTTACCAAGCCCAATCTTGAAGCCAGATAAGTTTTTTGCTCTTGAGCTTCACTCCTCCAATGGTTAGAAACAGGCCTGGCCAAAGAGTTTGCGGGGCACACGGCCACGCGGCTCCCAGTCAGGGCAGTGAGTGAGCAGGTGGGCGGGGCTGGGAGCTGGGCAGCGCGGGGCCCTGAATAAGTGGGGCCTAAGGCAACCACCTTGCTTGCCTTGCCCAAAGGCTGGGGTTTAGAAACCTTTGTTTGATTTCAAGCTTAAACTTGTAGTTGGCCAGTTGATAGCCATTTGTTCTGGGGTCCATGTTGGTTGTTAATTCAAATAACTCTTGCCCCTCCCTGGTATTAATCTCTGTGATGTATTTATACAGAACAATCACCTCTCCCCTCAGCCTTTGTGTAGTCAGGCTAAGCAAGCCAAGCTCCTTGAGTTTCCTCTCAGAAGGGAGGTTTTCCCTTCCCCTGATCATCCCAGTAGCCCTTCTCTGCCCCTGACCCCCGCCACTCCCGATCATCCCCGCCTCCCGACCCCTCCTGGCCAGCCCCGCCCTCCTGGCCATTCCCCCCCACTTCCGTTCTGAGAGCATGTGTGTCTGGTATTTTTGTGAAAGCCATCTGGTAACCCTATTAGCAGGGCTTGACAAACCACGGTGAAATCTCCTCGCCAGACCCGCATTGCGCATGCGCATGCCGCCGGTGAATGGGGCAACCGTCTGAAATCTACTCGCCACGGGCGAGTAGATTCACTGATTTGTCGAGCCCTGCCTATTACTGGATGCAGCGTAAGAATGACTGTCACTCCTGTTTATGGACTGCTCAGTCAGATTCGTCTGCAAGGTGCTTGTCTGTATGAGAGAACTCTCAGCCATTTCTAGAAATGTCCAATCCAGGCTCAGTCATGGAGTCCCTGTGCTGGCCAGTGGGGGAGAATTCTGGCTTTGCCATGCAGGCTAAATGACAAAATACCTTAGGATCCTCTACGATGGGGTGGGGAACCTAAGGCCTGTAGGATTGCCAGGTGTCAGGTATTGACCCAGACAGTCCTGTATTTTTGCTCCTGTCCAGTAAAAAAAAAAATTCAGAAAATACCGGACACCTAAAATGTCTGGTATTTTTGGATTTTTTCCTGGCCAGGAGGCGAAAACCCCGGGTGCTTACCTGGTTCCGCAGGGGAGCTGTCCGGCCCAGAGCAGGAAGACAACATGGCAGATGGCCCTGTTGGGGCCAAAAAACCTCAAAGGCATTTTTTAAAGGGGCCATGCTGGGTTTTTAAAAATTTTTTTTTTTTTTTTTGCAGGGTCCCTTTTTTTTTTTCAACAACTTTGGTCTCCCCCCTCTTTTTTCTCAACAGATTTTTTTCCCTGGTGTTTTTTTTTTTTTTTTTTTTTGAGGGGGGGGCGTGTTTGGTATTTTTGGTTAAACCATCTGGCAACCCTAGCCTGGTGGCCAGATGCGGCCGCTAGCTTGCCTGGATCTGGCCCCCAAAGCTCAGGGCCTTACCTCCAGTATTAGGAAGCCTGCACTGGTTCTCCAGTCCCCTCTCCCTGCCATCCCCTCATATGGCTGGAGCACACAAAATCGACTAGCCTGGGCCCCCCTGCTTTAGTGTGCAAGGGAGAATATGGGGAGTGTCTTTCTCCATCTCAGTCAGGAGCCACGTTAGTGAGGGTTTGGAGGGGTTTTTTTGTTTGTTTGTTTTGCTTCTTACTTGTGTGCAGCCCCTGACCAATGTTTCTATGGGTCAGCAGCCCCCCGACCCAAAAAAGGTTCCCCACTCCGCTCTACAAGTCCTGTTCCTCTTCTGCTCTGCCAGAGCATGCCATATTCATCCCATGCTTCTATCTCATACGTTCATCCCATGCAAGGCAATATACTGCCCCTTGGTTCACTTTCCCCAGTGTACAGCCCTGATGCATGCTCTTTCTCCCTCATTCCCAGGAGGAGCTGGCCTTGCAGCTGATCAACAACCCCAAGTACGAGCTCAGGGAGTACCAGCACTCTTATGTTGGCAGCACTGCCGTGCTTCTCTTAGTCCTGCTCATGGTACGTGCGCTCTCGGTTGTCCCGGACACCTCTGACCATGTGTGGGTTTCTACAACACTGAGCTATCGGCGTTGGGGTGTCGGTGGAGTGAATGCAACAGAAAGGGGCGTGACAGCGGACAGGGGACTGCATAGCCTAGGGGCTGGGGGTGGCCTGCGGAGCCTTTCATCAGAGGCCACATGGATTCTGGCCCAGAACGGTGGAGATTTCAAGCCGTCGCCATTGTGTTGCTGCTTGGTGGCCAGTGCGGTGAGCTGAGTCTGGTTCCTAAACACGCCCCTCCCCCCAATGAGTCTGCATTAACTAGCCCAGCTTCAGAGTGGACATGTATTGAGCAGGCCTGGGGACCGAGCACCCCTAGCCTCTACTACAGGGGAGTAAAGTCTAGGGTAACTAGATCACCCGTATTTAAAGGGACAGTCCAATTTTAAGCTGTTCTGCAGCTGTCCCGACTTTTTCTTAAAAACAGGCAAATTGTCCCGTATTTTCTATCTCCCCCACATCAGTTCTGGTGTGTGCTGCCAGCTCCCTGCTCACCAGCCCCCCCTCCCACCAGCAGTGAGTGAGGGGGTCCAGTGGCTGATGATGAGGGTGGGCATGCTGGGACTGATGACGGGTTGGGGGGAGGGAGGAGATGCAGTGCACAGGGCTGGCCCTTCCCCCTGCTGGTCCATCAGCACAGCCCCCGCTGCGTGCCAGCTCTCAGCCAACAGGGCCCTGCCCCCTGTCCTGTTTCCAGCCAGCATTGACTGCGCATGGCAGGCTGCGGTGGCTGGTGCAGATGCCAGGCTGCAGCCAGTTATGTGTGGCCTCTGCTGCCCACCCATTGGCCCTTTTCTCTTGGTCCCCTCCCTGCTTTGCCCCTTCACCCCCTAGCTCCGCTGTTCCTCCCTATCCCCACCGGCAGGGCTTGTGCCACTCCCAGCGCTATGTGGAGAACCAGCCCCTGTTGGAGCGCTCGGCTCAGCAGCTATATGGCCAGCTGGCTCCTTCCTTCCCCCCACTGCCTCTGGCTGGGCAGGCACCCTGGGAAAGCCCAAGGCCCTCTGACTCGAGGCGCTGGCCAGGAGGTGCTGAGACCTGCCTGGGCCAAAGCCCTGCACAGGGCTCGTACGGTAAAGCCTCACCACCCTTTGGCTAAGCTCTGGAGTGGTGAGGTTGGGGGGGGAGGGGAGAGCGATTTTTTTCCAGCCTGTTCATACCCCAAACCTGCAGGTTCCACAACAGCCCCCCCATGGCAGGGCCTTAGCACCCTTTCTACCCCCATCCCACTCCTGCCCCCAGGGATGAGCATGGGGCTGCCCTGTCCCCTGCTGAGCCCCCTCTCTGGTCGGGTTTGCTGAAGCCCCTGCAGTCCGGTTCCTTGGGCCCTGGTGCACAGTGTATCCTTCACGCTTAACCCCTTCCTGCCCATGCTGTAGCCTGCAGGGAAAGAAGGCGGATGGGTTTTGTTGGTGGCTAGCAGTAGCCTGAAGGGGTTAGCTGCCTTTTGACACCACGTGGGCAGGAAAGAACAAGCTACTTCTTCCAGTTGTGGGGAGGAGAAGAGGCAGGGGCAGGAGAGAAGAAGAGATGAGATCTGCAAAAACATGGGCCAGGTCACCCCTTCCTTCTCCCTCTCCCCGTGACTGGAAGCAGCTCCTGTCCCATCCTCCCACACAGTACCAAAAGGCTGCTGCTGGCCCCATTCTGGTGTGAACCTTGGCAGAAATCTGGGGGGAGAGGTGACCCCTTGTGCCCATCCACCTGTGGCCTCAGGAAGACGCGGCACCACTTATCAGGAGAGGCAGGTTTGTCCCAGGGGCACACCCAGGAATGGAGAATAGAGAGTGTTAGAAGGGAGGTTTGGGCTGGTTGGATGATCATCTCCTTTGCCCCCTCCCACCCATGTGAGAGGTGCATGGGAGTGTGTGTGTGTGGAGGGAGTGTTGTGTGTCACCCTTTCTTGTGCAAATCCTAAAGCCTTAAAGACAAAAAGGCAATTACAAAAATCCAATTATGCAGTATTTCTTTTCTGGGGGGACGGGGGCTCAGTCACCTTAATGTTAGCTTGAACATTTGTACTGCACAGTTCTGATTGACTGCCATTGAACTGGCAGGAGTATGGGCCATTTTACCAGGTGTCCTGTATTCAGCATAGGGAAATGTCATCACCCTAGTAAAGCCTCTCTGCGGGGACTGTCCCTGTGCTGGAAACATGAACTGCTGCTGGACAAACTCCGCCTTTTCTTTGGACAGATGTGTTGGGCGGGGCCGGGGGCGGGGGAGGAGCCGTGTCAGGCTGCAGGGCTGACACTTGGGCACTACGCTTCCACAGACACAGCAGGGAGACAGCTGTTTGCGTGGAAAAGGCCAGTTTCTTTCCTGAGAGCTCACTGGCCCATGCCAGCTGCCTGACTCTCCCCTAGGCCCCTGCAGAGAGTGTCCCAGCACACACACACACCCCCATGTGTCAGGGAAAATGGTCTAGAAAAGCCCTGTGCAAACTGTACGTGGGGGCAGGGGGTCAGTAAGGGCAGGATGAGTAACTGATGATTACTCTGCTCATGAGGGATGGCGGCATTAACAATGAGAATCAGACTCTACTTGCCTCCCTCACCCCACACACACATGCACGCTCCTGGCCAGTGTGTCTGTATTTACCCACTTCCCTGCTAGGAATTGTGCTGGGCACGGGTGTTCCGCCTTGCAGGCCGTGTGCGGGCCTGGATCTCAACCTGCAGCAGTTGAGTGTCCAGAACCTCTCGTCACCTGACTACATTGCGGTCTGTCATTCCCCACACGCACCCCAGTTGGCTCAGTTTCCCCCTCCGCCTTCGCTGCCTGCTCCCCACCCCCAGCTCCTCCTGTCTCTAATCCCCGACCCGCTGTCCTCCCAGATCGCCGTGCTCATTGGCATCGCCCATGCGCTCGTCATCTACCGAGTGGTGGCCACGGTCATCTTCACCCAGAGTGACTCCGAGTTCCTCCGGGAGCGGGCCAACACCCTGGCGGTGGTGACGGGGGCCGTGCTGCATTACATCACCATTGTCATCATGACCAAGGTATGGGGCACGACAGGACGGGGGCCCTCCTTGCTCCCCACCATCAAACACCCTTCTAGTCCCTTCTCTCCTTTCACCCTCCCTCCCTGCCTCTCCTCTATTGCAGGTGAACAGGCGTGTGGCGCTCTTTCTCTGTGACCTAGGTAAGGCAAAGCTGAGACGGTTTGCCCCCTGCCCCTAGCATCCTCCAGCGCAGCCAGCTGGAGTCCTCCTGAACGTTGGCGGCAGAGCACGAAAAGGGCTTCCTCTGTGGCTGGGTCTTCCCATTGATATCAATGGGCTTTTCTGCTCAAGCCCTCTCAGCAGCTCTCATAGAGCTTCTGTGTGGCCCAGGCCAATGGAATGAACCTGCACAGAGCTCTAATGAGCACAGTGGGCTGGAAGCAATTCCAGAGTTAAGAGTATTTCACTGGGAGGCCACTAGCTTCAGATGGTTAAAGGGTGGGACTCTGCTCCGGTCCCAATTCTGATCTCTGTTGCTACCAAGGCTCCCTTAAGGAGAGTTAAGTCTGGCAGATAGCCAGCAACCCAGTCTGCATGTTGGATGGCACCAACAGGCCTGTCTTTACTGCCACGGAGAGCAACACTCCACCAATCGATCTTCTGGTTTTCGATTTTGCGGGTCTAGTGAAGACCTGCTAAATCGAATGCTGATGGTGCTCCCATTGATTGTGGTACTCCTCACAGTCACAAGGAATAAGAGAAGTCAACTGGAGCATTTCTCCTGTTGACCTCCCGCTGTGGGGCTGCCCCAGAAAATTGATGTAAGGAACATCAACTCTAGCTACGCAGTTGTCATAGAATTGCATATCTTGCATCGATTTTCTCTGCCGTTGTAGACCTGGCCTAGGTGTTAACAGGAAGGCAGTGTAGCTGCTGGAGAGCTGGTGAAATCAGTGCTGAAGGAGTGGTATCTATCCTGCCCCTGGCCTAGTCTGAGTGGCCTTCCTGGCTAGCCCAGGCTCAACTGAAGGCCACAACAGAGGCCACGCAAGTACATGGATTGCTGTGTACATCCTGGATTGCCGAGGTTTACTCGAACCAGGGCTACACATTCCAAGGAACTGGGTTCAGGGCAGTAAAAGGCCGGAGTGCTTTGGAATGGAAGCATGATGGGCTGAAGGAGCCTGTCCAGGAAGAAACGGGGCTCCCGCTACCAGGACTAATCCACTTCCCTGCATTCCCGTTTCCAGAGGAGCCACGGACATTCTGCGAGCGCGAGAAGATCTTCACTGTGAAAATCTTCACCTTCCAGTTCTTCACCTACTTCTCCTCACTGATCTACATCGCCTTCTTCCTGGGAAGGTGAGTGCGGCTGCGCCCGACCCAGTCCCCAGCTGGTGTCATTCGGCACAGAAGGAGCTGGGCGCATTCACCCCGGGCAGAGGTCTGCATTAATACTGACATGCACAGCCAAAGCCAGTCGCCCTAGGGGAGCCCCTAAACCCAGTCAAGCTTGCCCCAGGCTTCTAACCACTGGTTGCTGGGGGAAGAGCTTGTCTGCTCCCTTGGGAAGGATAAAGAAATCTCGTGAGTGAGAGAGAGCCCCTGCAGCCTGACTTTGGGATGAAATCTTGGCCCCCAGGAAGTCACTGGGAATTTTGCCATTGATTCCAACAGAGCCAGGATTTCACCCATGTTTTTTTAGGAGGGTGTGTAGTTCGCCATCTCTTTCAGTTTGTCTGTCTTGGTTTCTGCCTGTCCCTTGCTTGCTGGGTTGGGGCACTTGGCTCTGCTTGTGTTTGGCTCTCACTCCCTCTCTTTCAGTCTCCGCATGCTACCTTTCACTCCTTTTGGTGTGTCTGCCCCCTGAGGAGTCCTCCCAGTTCCCTGCTTACAGAGGGAGCATCTGGGAGCACCAGCTTCAGACCTACTTAACTCTGCCCTCTCCTGGTCAGGATTAATGGCCGTCCTGGGAACTATGTGCGTGTAGCTGGCAAGTGGAGGCTGGAGGAGGTAAGTGATATGTCCACTGTGTTCTAATGCCCCACTGCTGTTTCCTGTAATATCTCTCTGCACCTTTCCCACCCCACTCCCTGGCACTGCCTTGGTTAAAAGCATTGCTTCCTTCCACTCAGTATAGCCCTTCCATCACTCCAGGTTCTTCCTGGACCATGCCTCTAGCACTCAGCCCTTTGTCCCGACGCCAGCCCATTGTTGTGCACGGCACCACTCTCTCTTCTCTTTGCAGTGCCACCCCAGCGGCTGCATCACCGATCTCTTTATCCAGATGGCCATCATAATGGGCCTGAAGCAGACCCTGAGTAACTTCGTGGAGTACCTCTCCCCGTAAGTCCACGTGCCATAGGCCACTCATGCCAGCAGGATGTGCTCCCAGGTCGGAGCTATGTATTCCTGCTTGTGGAATGAATCTTCTCTTATTACAAACTCCAGCTGGCATTCCCCCAGGCAACGTCTGGGGAAGGCAAATGTACGGCCTGTTACTGAGATATGTTCTGTCAGCAAATTCTCTTCAAGATAAACGTAGATCTGGTCAGGGGACAGGAACAATACCAAACAACACTGTGAGGAACAACAAAACCAGAACAGTCCATCCGAATACAAAACAATGGACTGGAAGGTCAGCACACAGAGTTCAGCTTAAATTTCATCCTAAAAATGATTTGAGGAAAGAACAAATAAATAAATTGCTCCTGGACAAGTCAGACAGAAACAGGGCTGAAGTCACTGAACAAGTTATTCCCCATGAACAGCTTGGCCTAGCTCTAACTGTCACCTGTGGGTTTGTTTTTTGGGGTGGGGGGGGAATGGGGGATCTGGCTACGGGGCTTAACGAAAAATTCACTCTAGTTTGAAAAGAGAAATAATTGTCTTTGACACCTGGGAAGGCCCTGCTGGCTAGCTATTGTGTAGGCTAGCCACCTCTTGTATGGTTAGGCCCTGACTTTGCTTATCTTGGGGAACAGTTACTCCAAAGTAGCCCTGTTGACTCTAGTGGGACTACACACGAGTGTGTGATTGTCAGTGTTAGAAGACTGACAGGCCATAGAGACACTACTGCTATTGGGCCGTCTTGTAGATGGAAACTACTGTCTGCTGTTGGTAAGAATTCCCTGAGTAGCACCAGCAAATGGAGCTGTGTGTTTGAGAGGGGGAGGGGAATGACTCTGTTAGACCTTACAACAGAACTGACCAGGGCCACTGACTTATGGGGGGGCAGCTGTCATGGGGCCTGGCAATTGAAAAGGACCCACGGCTCCTGGCCACTGCCACCCCTACTGCAGCAGCAACAGCGGCCAGAGCTCCGGGCCCTTTAAATCGTTGTTGGGGCCCCACACGGTGCACTCTGGGGAAGCCACTCTCAGCTCTGCACCTTCTGCCTCAGGCCCCACCCCTTCCAGGGGCTTGGAGCCCCCCCTTTGCCCAGGAGCCCGGCAAGTCTTTCTGCATCACTGGAACTGATTTTCAAGCCAGCTCCCCACATGTATTGGCTCCCGCGGACCCACCTCTTCCACCTTGCTGCCTCCTACAGTGGGGAGCGGTCAGGAGCCGGTGCTGGGGAGGAGCCAACTTAAAAGCTGGTTCCCCCCAGCACCAGCTCCCCAGTGCCACCTGCCTCCCTCCCGCCCCCACCCGACGCTGCTGTCTCTGTCGGCAGCCAGAAGCTGCTCTTTGGCAGCAGCCTCTGTCCATGGGGAGCTCAGACCCCCCGCGAACAGGGACTGCTGCCACCCTGTGCAGCTACCTCTCAAACCAGCTCTTTTCACAGACCAGCTACCGACTGCCACCCCATGCTGCTGCCTCTGATACAGAGGCAGCAGCGCAGGGTAACAGGGAGCTCCCAAGGGGGCTCCTGCACTGGCTGCCAGCCCCACCTCCAATAGGCTTTGCCTTCCGAATCCACCAGGGAGGGCCCCACCCACACTCTGCCCCCAGAATGCCTGCTGTAGGCGTACTGGGGGTGGAGTGTTGCTGCCCCTGAGTGCCCGGCCTCCCCAGTGCTCCAGGGCCGGGGAGGCTGGGGCCGCATGGTGCTGGGGAGGAGGGGCCTGGGCAAAAGCGGCAGAGTTGGGGGCTTGGCTTCCCCAACCCTACCTTCACCCACTGCTAAAAATAGTCTTGTAACTGCTAATATTTCATGCAGTTACATGACTACTGGTTGAACCTCTCTAATCCAGAACTCTTGTCTGGAAACATCTGTCATCCGGCATGATTTTAGCTGGATGTCCACTTATCAGGGGTACAGCCAAGTTTTCTGAGGTCCCATAAAATTTGTTTACAGCCCCCAGTCCTGGCTCTCAGTGTTCTGTGCTGTTATTTAGCTCTAATTTACCCCCAAATGTCCTCTGCTGGCCCCGTAAGCAGTAGAAGTAAGCTGCTAGACAACATTAACCTCCTGTGGTCCAGAAAATTCTCTCTTTCAGAACTGGTCCGGTCCCGAGGGTGCCGGACTAGAAAGGTTCAACCTGTATTCTATTGCCTGATAACTAACATCCCTATTTAACACGTGTCCCTCACCCTCTGCCCTTGTGTTACTATTCCTGCAGCTGGGTAATGCTCAAGTTCCGAATGTTGTGTGCCAGCCCAAAGTGCAAAGGTGAGGGTCAGAACGAGGAAGAACAGCAGGACCCCTGCAAGGAGGAGTGGCTCAGGAACTATCAACTCAACGAGGTCAACACCTTCAGCTTGTTCGATGAGTTCTTGGAAATGAGTATGTAGCGCACTGGGGTCACGGGCGTAACTCGTGGGCAGCAGGGACCTGGGGTTCCTGAGAGAGAAACGGCCCACCCGGGGACAGCGCGGTAACACCAAATGCCCATTCATGTCCCTGCAAGTGGGGACAGGCCGGCCCTGTGCCTGCACCTCCGGCTTGTGGAACACCGTTGAGTTTGGCGAGGCCACAGGCTCTGTTGAAGGGAAGGTGTGAGGGAACCAGCCCTGCAGCTCAGCCAGTTGGCAGCACATCCCTGCACTGAGACTGCAGAGCCCAGGAAGCCCCGGGCATGGGCAGTGGGTGAAGGTAAGGTTGGGGGAGCCAAGCCCCCAGCCCTGCTCCCAACCCCGCCCCTTCTGCCTAGGCTCCTCCTCCCCAGCACCATGCGGCCCCAGCCTCCCTGACCCTGGAGCACTGGGGAGGCCGGGCACTCAGGGGCAGCAACACTCCACCCCCAGTACGCCTACAGCAGGCATTCTGGGGGTGGAGTGTGGGCATGGCCCCTCCTGGTGATTTCAGAAGGCAAAGCCTTTCCCCCACCTATGATACCCACGGCCCCGGCAACGGGCACAGAGTGGGCAGATTCAGCAAACATCTGCCAGGGGTCACTCGCACATATCTTGCCCCTGGCATGTAGCTGTCCCACCCCAGGAAGAGGCCTTGGAAGGATTCGTGCCTCAGGGGTGGCCAATTGCTTTCCTGCCCTGCCCTGCCCTTACTTCTGGTAGCAGTTGGGTACTGGCTGTGACCATTGGTGGCTACTCTTCCCCCCTCCTGCCAACCTACACTTTGGGGAATGGGTGTGACCTCCCTGATCTCCCACCCTCCTCCCGTCCCCCCTCCATGGCTAGAGCCAGGAAGCGAGCAGATCATTTGGAAGGGTAGGGGGAGGTGTCTTACCCTCTCGTGCTGCCTGGCCGTTCAGGCGTAGCTCATACTGTAAGGACTTGGGACTCATGGGACCTGTGCTTTGTCCTCTTCTCAGTGATCCAATACAGCTTCACCACCATCTTTGTGGCTGCCTTCCCCCTCGCCCCGCTCCTGGCCTTCTTCAACAACTGCGTTGAGATCCCGCTGGACAACTACAAGATGGTGTGGCTGCAGAGGCGCATGGTGCCTCGGAGAGCCAATGACATCGGTGAGCTGGGGCCAAGGGAAGGGCTTCCCCTGAAAGTCATGGGCTCACCAGTGGGGTTCAGGGGAGGGGTTGGGCTCATCTTGCCCCAAGACTTAGCAATGCCACGAACTACTGCCATGGTCTCTCGCCCTAACTCCTGGTGCTCCTGTTGTGGCTCTGCCAGGGGCAGTTAGAGACAGAGGGGGCAGGACTGGGGCTGCAGGGGGGGCTGTAAGTCAGGATGGAGGCACGCTGCTAGAGGCCTGCATAGAATCTAGAGCAGGGGGTTTCAAACTTTTTTTTTCCTTATGACTCAGTTGAAGAAAATTGTTGATGCCCGGGACCCAACGTCATGTGACTGGAGTGTGGGCTGCAGGGTGGGGCTGAGGGCGAGAGCTTTGGGGTGTCGGAGGTGGCTCCGGCTTTAGGGCTGTCAGGGCTGAGGCAGGAGGGGTTTACCTTGAGCATCTCCCAATCAGCAGTGCCGTGGGGATGCTAAGGCAGCTTCCTGCCCTCCTGGCACCACAGACCAAGCTGCGCCCCCAGAAGCAGCTAGTAGCAGGTTCCCAGCCAATGGGAGTGCGGAGCAAGTGCTCAGGGCAGGGTCAGTGCACAGAGCCCTGGGGGGGGTCTACCCGTCCTCCCCCCACCTAGGAGCTGGGCCTGCTGCTGGCTGCTTCTGTGGCGCAGCACAGTCTGTGGTGCCAGGACAGGCAGGGAGCTGCCTTAGCGCTCCCAATGGTCCCCTGATCCCCCCTGCAGCAACGAGACCCAGAGCCCGACATTGCATGACCCGTAGTTTGAAAACCGCTGATCTAGATACTCTTTGCTTCCTCAAGTTCCTACGCAGCCAAAGTGTCCAGTGCCAGGGGAAGCTCATCTCTGTAGTGTTCTGGCTGATACAAGACTGCTGTACTGGGCCACCACGCTGTGCCCCTCCCCACCCAGAACACAACTCCCGAGATCAGCTTGGTCAAGCCCAGTCCTCCTCCCATTCATGGCAAAGGCAAAGCTCCCGGAGCAGTGTCCCAGCCGGGGTGGGAGCGCCTCGCTGGGCAGGCCTCTGAGTTCTGTTTTCTCGCAGGCATCTGGCTGCAGGTTCTGGAGGCGATTGGCATTTTGGCTGTCATTGGCAATGGCCTGGTGATCGCCATCACCTCAGACTTCATCCCCATGCAGGTCTACCAATACGCCTACAGCCCTTGTGTGCTGCAGAACCACACCAATATCGAGTAAGTGTCACCCTGCAACGCCCGCTGCTCTGCCCGAGCGAGCTGGACTCGGTGTCCCCCTTTTTAAAGGGACGGTCCCATTTTGAAGCCCTTCTGCAGCTGGCACGACTTTTTCTTAAAAACAGGCAAATGGTCCCATATTTTCTATCTTCCCCACATCAGTGCTGGCGTAGCCTGCTGCCGGCCAGAGCCCTTTTTTTTGGCAGGGCGGGAGCAGTCAACTTGATGTTAATGTGAACATTTGTACTGCATAGTTCTCAGTGACTGCTGTTGAACTTGCTTGAATATGGGAAATATGGTCTCCTTAGCCTGAGACACCACCATCTTGCTCATTTTCTGTGTCTCCGTGCATGCCTCCCTGCAATGGGGAGAAACCCATCTCTCCCTGTGCAACTGGTCGGCAAAGCCCAGCCAGGATAGCTGGTGCTCTGCCACTCTCCTATGCTCCCTCTTGCTTGCTGTGGCTCTTGTCAGGATGGGGGGATGAATTTGGGGGAGCTGCAGCTCCCCGTAGTGAGTGAGGCTGCATCACCTTCTTCCCAGCAGTCCCTCCATGCACTATGCTGCACGGTTAGCAAGGCTATAAAGCCAGCAGAAGATCTAAAGAGCAGCCAGTTTTGGCAGGAGGTGAGGCAGTGCCTTCTAGAGGGCACAGCAAGAACTACAGCCAGTGTTATTTTCCACTCCCATTTGCACAGGGCAGAGCAGATCTGTGGACAAGTTGGCGTCTGCTTTGTACACCACCCATGGAACTCCTTGCCAGAGGATGTTGTGAAGGCCTGGACTTTAACAGGGTTCAAAAAAGAACTAGATAGATTCATGGAGGAGAGGTCCATCAATGGCTATTAGCCAGGAATGGTGTCCCTAGCCTCTGTTTGTCAGAGGCTGGGAATGGGTGATAGGAGTGGGATCACAAATCATGCAAACACTGGCTAATTGTGCTCAGATGACTATCAAAAAGCTACCCGCTCACTAGCTGTTCTCCATTCTGGCTATTCAAAGTAATTAAAGCCTACTTTTGAAATGGACACTAAAGTAACCCATACAGAAATCCTTAGGGAAGCTCTTACATTTTGTGTAGAATAACTGCTACCTCTGGCTGTTAGCACTGTAAGAATGCACTCGGGGGACTCTTTCGCTCTGCTGCCCAGTTCCTGCTGTCTGACCAAATCCTTTACATGTAGAGTCAATATTTGGCTGTGTGGTCAAGCAGTAAAAGAGTGGATTAGTCTGCGTCCCAGCCTGGGACTGTCTCTCAGCCCCTCTCTTCCTCTCCTTCAAATCCTCCTTAGACTGCACTGCCCTGTAGATCTACCCCCTCTCCCTTCTCACCAACAGTCTATCCTCACTGTTCATTCCCTGCCTGGTCCTGTCTCTGAGCTGGAACCTGCACAGTGTCATGGGAATTCAGGGTGCTGGGCATCACCGAGGATCAGCCCTTTACATTGCCCTCCGGGAGTGGGATGTTTCCTGAGCTGTAGGCTTATTCATGCAGGGGCCTGAGCATGTCCCAGGAGTTTGTAGGAGCCTTCAGCCCTCAGAGAGTTGAGGGGACTCAGTACCTTGCAAAGGTTCCTTTGATTTGGATGCTCCATGTAATTTTATGGAAATATAGGAATGATTTTTAATAAGCAGCTCTGATGCCTTGATCCTACACCATCAAAGTCAATTCGTTGCCAGTAATTCCAATACAAGCAAGATCAGGACATAGATTCCCACCCTGAAAAGAACTGCCTGGAAGCTAGCTAAAGATGCCCATCTCTTCTAACCCTCACCTGGGTGCCCTTGTCTGGATGACCTCAGTAGGGCATTAGTATGACATTGTCTAATACAGGTTGAACCTCTCTAGTCCGGCATCCTCAGGACCTGACTGGTGCCAAGCCAGAGAATTTGCCGGACCGCAGGAGGTCAATATTGCCTAGAAGCATTACCAGCACTTCCACTGCTTACTGGGCTCTGAGAAGACATTTAGGGGTAAATTAGAGCTAAATAACAGCCCTGAACACTGAGAGCCAGGACTGGTAAACAAACTTTATGGGACTGCGGGAAACTTGGCCACACCTATGATACATGGACACCCATCTAACTAAAACTATGCTGGACCACAGATGTCGTCAGACCAGCGACTGCTGGAACAGAGAGGTTCAACCTGTACCCTGTTTTCTCCCGGTGCAGCTGTTTGACAGGTTACATCAACAACAGCCTCTCAGTGTTCCATGTCCAGGACTTTGAGTGGCAGATGAAGCTGCCTGAAAAGCTGCCGGATTTTATGAATGGGATCACAAAATGCAGGTAATGAGGGTTCCGTACTTTTGTCCCTTATCCAGTCACACATCCTCCCAATAATACCCTCCTGCAACAAGATATTTTTGTAGATGATATTTGCATGTTTTAAGGTAGCCTGAGAGGCCTCCCTTCCGCTACCCCACTTAGTGGGAGAGCAGACGATAAGATCCGTAGCAGGTGTAAACTAGTTTGGCCCCCAGAGTCAATGGATCAATATTGCTTTCTGTCAGCTGGAGCGCTAGCACTGTGAGTGGACAAGAAGAGGGTCAAGAGAAGGAAGCCCTATTACTAGAGTCATCTAAACCTGAAACAAAGTTGCCCTAGGGCCAGGCAGGTGCGGGACTAGATTATACGAACTCATAGGCGCCTTCCCCACTAACTCCTGTGACTCACAGTGAGAGGGGGCCCAGGGAGATGGGCTGTGACCGATGGGGGATGGGATTTGATGGGCAGTGCACACAGTGCTGACCGGTGTTGGCCTGTAGGTACCGGGATTACAGGAAGTCTGATGACTACAGCTACTCGGTCCAGTTCTGGCACGTCTTCGCGGCCCGGCTCGCCTTCCTTATTTTGTTTGAGGTGAGTGCTGTGGAGGGCAGCCCTGGAGTCAGCAATGCCCAGGCTGCCCAGGGAGCCTTGTGTGGCATGGGGAGGGAGACGGAGGGGGCAGAGGAAAGGAGCCCCGTGTTCTTCCCAGGGGGGAGTGGGCATGCCTGGCTGCTCTGAGGGTGCTGTTTCTGCAGTGACGTGGGTAGGAGCTGCGGGCATAGACTCTGGCTCCGTGGGCGCTCGGAGCTGGAGCACCCATGGGGAAAAATAGTGGGTGCTCAGCACTCACCGGTAGCCAAGCACCCCTTTTGCCCCATTCCCCCCAGTGCCTCTCGCCCACCAGCAGCCTCACTGACCAGCTCCTCCCCCACCCTCCCAGCACCTTCTGTGGGCCGCAGGTGGCGTTTCTGGGATGCTGCAGGAGGGTAGGGGAAGAGAGGGGACTAGTACACTTGTGGGAAGGAAGCAGAGTGGAGTGGGGGTGGGGTGGAGTCTGGGTAGGAATGGAGGGAATCAAGTATCCCTCCCCCAGGCTAGGGGGGAGTCAGCCCCCATGCCTGAGGGAGTTTACTTCTCACCTCTCCAGCCTGACCTCTTCAGCAAGGCAATTTAGCTCCTTTATTCTGGGACTGGCCATTTGCATCAACTCCCTACTCTGTTACCTGCCTCCCACTGTGTTCTCCTGCGCTCCCCCACACAGGCCATCGCTCTCCTTCCTCCTACATCTGCTGTTATCCCCCTTGCCCGCCTGCCGTATGCCCTTCAGGCAATGCCATGCAAAAGTGACTGGCAGAAAAGCAGCCCCTGTCTTTGCCTGGGGTGAACTAGGGCAGCCTGAGAGAGGCAGCTGTGCTGGCCGTGGTACCTTTGCAAAGCCGGCATTTTCAAGGGAGTATGGTATGCAGCTAGGGTCAAACACAAAGGTAAGAGGA
The DNA here is from genome assembly GCA_019425775.1 of Rafetus swinhoei. Taxonomy (NCBI): domain Eukaryota; kingdom Metazoa; phylum Chordata; order Testudines; family Trionychidae; genus Rafetus; species Rafetus swinhoei. The sequence goes on along the minus strand of CM033446.1, from coordinate 15,706,924 downwards.
ACCAGGGACTGTGGCTTGTTCTGCCACCCTCTCTGGCCCAGCTTTCCCAGGACTGGAATGAGAGGGGGTTGATGTTTGGGGGCCCTAAGGTGGCCTGTATTTGGGGCCTTAAGAGGAGGCATTACCCCAGAAACCATGCCTGGAAGCAGCTCTGAGTGTGTGTGTTCTGGCTCCCACTGACGTCAATGCGCGCTCAATCGGAGTCTTGATTGATTTCAATGGGAGTTGGATTGGGAGCGGGATTGGCCTGTGTGGTTGGTATATGCTAATGTAGCAGCGAAGCAACTGAGCACGGCCCTGAGCTATTACTCCTTGCTAATTGCTGCTGGGCCAGTGATCATAGCTACCTCCCCCGAGGCTGGGGCTCTGACTGCATGGTGGGCTCTGCTTGCTCATTCCAGCATGTGGCTCTGTGCATCAAGCTGATTGCAGCCTGGTACGTACCCGACATCTCCCTGACGGTTAAGAATAAGCATCTGGAGGAAAAATATAAAAATCTACTGAGCCGACTCAGGTGGGTGTTTTCCCAGGAATAGCTGTGAAGGGTCCCGTAGGGCTGTCTCTCCCACAAGGCAGTGATCTCCCACAGGAGACCTGGCTTCTTGTCCTGACTGGCTGTGTGACCTTGGAATTACTCACTGCACCTCCCCTGCACCACGGCCAGAAATATTAGTTGCCCTCTCTCAACCACCACTCCCCTGAGGGCTGCTCTGAACTAAGGATGTACAAGACTAGTCCACTAGTCGACTATCCGATAAGCATTTGCTTACCAGATGGTATTATAACTAGTCAATATTCCCCCTCCGCCTTTGCTGCTTCTATAAGATAGAGGCAGCAAAGGGGGGGGAAGGGGTACTTCAAAGTGGCAGCGCCGCCACTTTGAAACCCCAAGGCGACTTTTCAAAGGGGCAGCCGCTGCACAGCTGATCCGCGGTGCCCCTTTAAAATGCCACCTGTGCAGCTTTCAAAGTGGCAACCTAGAGCCCGGGGTCAGCTGGGGAGTCCCCAGCTGACCCCGGGCTCCATGGCTTCTCCTTTGAAAAGTGCAGTGGTGGCAGTTTCAAAGGGGAAGCCGCAGCATAGCTAATCAGCTGTGCAGCGGCTTCCCCTTTGAAACTGCCACCTCCGCCCTTTTTAAGGGGGCAGTGGAGCCCGGGGCTTCCCGCTGGCCCTGGTCTATATGCAGAGTTCCATATTCCCCCTTTGAAATGTACAAGAGCCCCAGCAGGGGCTTTTGTACATTTCAAAGAAGGAATGCAGAAGTGCCTATTGACTAGTCAATTAACCGCATTTTAACATCCTTACTCTGAACAGGAGTGGGCAGAGCAAAAAGGGGGAACACACTGGTGGGCCTTGACAACATCTTATATTCTGCCCAGGCTGCAGTCAGTGTAATGGGTAACAAATGGTCTGTGTTGGCTCATTCTAGTCAAGTCCTGGCAGGTAACCAGCCTGTTCAGTAGGGGAAGTGTGACTTCTGAGAAGAGAGTCCTACAAGCATTGGTTAGCCTTCCAAAGGGAGCAATGGAAGCTCATGTCCCTAGTTCCACTTAGAGTGACCCACCTGCTCTACCAGTCCCTCCGCCCCAGTGCTTGGCTGGCCACATTCTTCATTCTACAGAGCATGAAGGAGGGCTCCACAGCCCTTTACTGATCCATAGACCACAGCCTGAGAACCCCTGGATTAGATGTCAGAAAGTGAGGGCTGGAGGGTGGATTGGAGAAAGGGCTTCCCTCTCTAGAAAACTTCCACGGAAATGAAAATGTGTCAACTTTCCATGGAAAAGAATAGACTTTTTTGGTGAAAAGTCAACATTTAATCATCTGAAAACTGAAGAAATGCTGCTTTGATGCCTTATGGAAGGTGTAGTTCAGATGCTTCATGATGCCATTTTCCTTTGTAGGCTGGACTATATTGCAGGCTCCCTCTGTTAACGAAGGGAAGTGGTGCATCTTGGGAGTCCCTGACCCTGTTGCATTATGGGAAGTGTAGCCCAGCTAAGAAACCCAGCCCACAGAGGGGAATGGGGACATGAGGGAACAGAACTGCATGTTCCAGGATGGTCTATCCAAAGCAAAATCTCTTGGCTTTCCGCCATTTGCAGTTTTTCTCAATATAATTTGCTGAGAATAGAAGGCTCTTTCCACAAAAAGGCTTTTAATAGAAACTCTACATGCCCTAGTAAAATAGCTTTGCTAGAACATTTTCAACCAGCCCTTCTCACTAATTTGGACTCTTCTCAATTTTGTTTTTCTGTTCAATAACTCTGCTGGTGTCACTGGAACTACCTGGATTGTATCTGTTATCTTCCAGTGATCGCTCTACAGAAGTGTAGCGCGAATCACCGAGCACATGGTAGGGGTCAGAAGCAGAGATCTCAGACCCAGGATCCAGCAGAACAATGTTACGGGCATTGGAGGCACCTCCCACAAACTCTGCAATTGCAGCTCATTTCCTCCTATTGTTTTGGACTTTGCCTCTGAACGGGATGGGGTAGGGGAGGTGGGGAACAACAGGTTGTTAACTTTGCATGAGCAGATCATTTTCGATCTCATTGTGGCAGGGAAGAACGTGGTAGCTTTAAGAAATGCTGCATTGCAAAAGTCTCTCAGAGCTGGGGAAAACTTTTGCACTATTGGCCAAATGTAGCACTGGGAGATTCAAAGAGGGCTAGAAAAGGATTGATTTTTGCTACATTGGTCATGCTTTTCCACCATAAGTGGCAGACACGATTTACCCCTGAATCCCCCTCCCACACTGCTAAGAGGACATACCCTACAAGGCTCATGACTACTGAGATAAATGGGGCTACCCTGTCTATTGTACCAACATTGCCCCCTGCTAGCTCTCCCTTACTCCTGCCCCATGTCTAAGACCTATTTCTTGACTAGATGGAATTGATCTGAAGAGACCAGATTCCTGACCAGTGGTTCTTACTGTATTGATGTGTGACCTATTGCAAATTAACCTCTTGGTGCCCAAGTTTTATGAAATGGGGCAAATACCTACCTACCTCACCTGGGTACCGTGCAGCTTAAAATATTATTAGCTAAAGCACTTTGAGGCCTTGTCTCCATGGAGAATTTGCCCACATTCCATCATGCAGTGACCAGCCACTACACGCTCCAGATACACACAAGGAAATCTGTGACTGACATGGGTAGATGCTCACTTCAGTCTCAAACAAGTTAGTTCCACTGAAGCAGGTTGGGGCTTTTCTCAGCTATGTGTGTGATTTGCACTGGTGCTGCCTGTGATGCCAATTGCTGGCCAATGTGGATCAGCCCTTGATCAGAGATACTGCCTGCCCATTGTGTTAGCCTCAGATTGCCTGGCTGGATGAAATGCTAATCTATGGCAGGCTACCGGGCTTTATCGTCAGTAGTTCATTTTAATCATTTGCTTGACATTTAAACTGGGCTAAATGAGGAAGGCCTTGCAGGCTGGGCTGCAGAGTGGATTGATTACCTTCTCTCTCCCTTTGTGTCTCATACTTCTTACAAGGCTTTCTCCATACACTGGAGTCCCTCAGTGCTCCTGTTCACCTCTATCACTCAAAAATCAGCTGTTCTCTTGCTTTTACTTAAGCGATCACAGAAGTTCTTGCCATAGGTAAGGGTGTAAAGCAGGGCTTACCCTGAATCTTCTGCATCTCAAGTGAGCACCCTAAACCTTGGACAGTAATGGGGGAAGATGGCTCCCTCTCTTAAGCCCTGCGCTTGTCACCACTTCTCTTCTGGCTAGTTTAAGCCACTCTCTGCTGGCTTCAGCAGATCCATCCCATAGGTACCTAACTCTTCCCAGGTCTTGTATGGGGAGCAAACAGGCCAACAGTAGCGGTAACGGCAGCCAGGAGCCTGGGGCCCTTTTTAATTGCCAGGCCCTGGGGCACTTGCCCCCTGGCTAACAATTCCATTAGGTGGCAAGCTGCCCACAAGCTAGGCATTACAATGTTTAAGTACTGTTGTGGACTGGGCCCTTGTCAGCCTTCAGTGAGGCCTGACAGGTAGGTGTGAGAAATGTTAGTGTCAGAGTCACAGTAGAAGACACTCTTGAATCCCTTCACATGAAGTGCCGGAGCAGGCTGAGGTCCACGGACTTGGAGCCTATTGTAGGATCAGGGACTTAGAGCACGGAGGGGTGTGAGCCACACAGACCTTTTAATGCGGCCAAGCTAAGCCTAGGTGAGACAAACTCATGCCACAATGTTTCATTGGTTTAGCTACATTGGTTTAATTCACACACAGGGCTTGTCCACATGAGGGGTTTAAAATCACACTCACTTTCACTAGCCAGCACTCAAATGACCTTCTCAGCCCACACATGCTGCAGTTCTTCCAGGTGGATAAACTGGCCTGGTAATACTTATCCTACAATCCACTTTGAAAGTTCCTTGCACATTGAGATGGTGCAAACTAATGTTCACACTCAGGCACTGCTCAGTCACAGTAGGCTGGCAGTACACCAGCTTCTATCCCACTGTACTTTGCCAGGACCAGCCTGTCTGTTTATCTGGGTGTCCTCCACTGCTCTGGGGTCATGTTGCCCAGATGTTCCCTCCCTGTTCAAATGCTGGCAAGAGGCCAGGAACAGCCCATGTGTTCCTGCAGTACAGCCCTCAAGCTTTCCAGCAGTGCAATTACTGCCATCTAATGCCTTGTGCAGCAGCATGGAAGCATGCAGAGGTTTTTGATCAACTTGCCACCTGGGGAGAAGCAAAGGTACAGGCAGTCCTCTAAAAAATCAAAACACTGTAGTCTATGAAGACATCTCTAAATAAATAAGGTCACAGAGAGATCCTATTCAATACCACAACACTAACAAAGCACTCAAAAACCTCTACAAGAAACAAGTCACAAAAGATAGACCTCTAGCAATGCTCACATGACCTGTCTACTATGAGGGTTTTCTGGTTTTCTGCTGGGATGCCATTCCTGGTGCAAATTCTGTATTTAGACAAGTCCTCAATGTGTAGTTTAAGGAGTAAATTAAGACTTTTCTAGTTTTCTTAAATAATCACGGTAATTAAATGCAAATACCCCACCATCCATAACGCATTAAAGCTGAGCATCAAGCACTCAGGGCATTCCTGTTTTCCTTGCTTAATGTCAACTCTAAAGTATGTATTTAATCTATGTCAGAAAGTACACGGATTCAGCACAGTAACCAAATTAATCTGGCAGTCAAAAAAATCTTAACTTTTCTAACACCCTGATTTGTGATTTTTTTTTTTGTCAGCATTGTGCTTATACTAAGTTTTACATTCACAATGTACATCTAAGTGACTACATTATGTAATATGACAAAGGACTTGAGCCCTGATGCTTCCTGGAATGCAGGCACATGTGTAACTTTAAGCATGTGACTAATCCACTGAAGTCCTATGTGGCCATTTAAAGTATTTTTCTGGCCTCCTTCATTTTGAATGCCAGATATGTTGTATATAGTTTGAAATGCTCAGTGATGGTTGCTTGAACAATTGTGCAATAATAATGACTTTTTTTAAAATAAAGGCAATTTTATACAATAAACTTTTTTAAAGAAAAAGGTATTGCTTTAGTTTATTAAACAAAGAGTTGGACTGGGTTTGGATGATAAATGGTTGAAATGTGAAGGCCATTTTAAATATTGGCTTGTGGGAGAGAGCAGCAAACTGGTTAGAGTTGTTTGTAGTTAAGGCATTGGCATGGAACACAGGCCATCTGGGTCAGTTTCCAGCTTTGTATGACTGGGGTGATTTTCAAAGCTGCCACAGACATTTGGATTTGTGTTGTCCACATCTCTTAGCCTGTTTTGAAAAGCTCACCCTTAATCCTGGTATCTGTTTACCCATCTGTAAATGGAGATATTACTTCCTATGCTGCTTAGGCGAGTTGTGAAAATATGTGTTAGTATCTGGGAATGGCTCAGATGACATAGTATGGAGTGGAAATGCATACAGTGCACTAGACATTGTACAAACTTGTAAGACTAACATTTTCAAAAGCACTTGTAACATAAGCCTGATTTACACACAGATTTTATACCATTAACTATTTCAATGAGTAAAAAAACACCTGAAATAGTTATACCAGTAAAATCCAGTGCTAAAAGGTGCCTATACTGGTATAGCTATTTCTACATGAGAAAGGGAACAAGTTCCCTGTGTGAAGCATTTTTCGATCTATATACCTGTCCTCACTAGGGCTGTTACACTTCTTTATATCTGTACAATTAAGCAGTACAACCTGTGGGTGTTGTGTCATAGCCTCTGTCCTGTTTTCAGAAGTGATTTAAGTGCTTCAGACTTCCTCTGAGAAGGGGAACACTGAGGACAACCATAATAATTAAACTACTTTTTATTGTACACTTGTATACTATATCCTATTGTGGTGATACTTTTGGATTTGAAAGGGAACCCTGACGTTTTGCACACAGACATGCAATGCTCTTGCTGGCTGTGGTAAAAGCTGTTGTCAGTAGCTTTATTGATTGACTTAATACCATAAAATGCAGTACGTTGGCTATTAATACTACTCTCACATTTAAATAGCAACTTTCATCCCAATGCACCTTCCAAGCTACACAAAGGCAACCCTTCTTGCACCATTGAAATGCAGCCCCCACTGAATTGCAACACAGAAACTGTTATATGCACAGTAATGCCACAAGCTTAGAACAGAAAGTAAGGAAGAATCCATTAGCAAATATGATGCCCGATCATTCTGCAAGCTTGGAGTTTCAGTGGAATTGCATAGGAAAGCAAAATTTGTCCCTAAAAGCTTTTTTCTTTTCATTAGGCTAGGCTGCTGGAAAGGACTTAAGTATTTCATTCCCTCCTCTAAGGAACATTATTATGCAGGGTGAGATGTTGGCAGCAAGCACTTTAGAAGAACTCATCATTTGGAGTGGGGAGGGATCTGACATCAATCCTCCTCTTTGCCTCTCCACACTTATGGATGGAAGTACCTCCTCCTGGCACAACTCCAGTAATCACATGACAGGGAGAAAACAGCAGCTATTAAAGAACCCATTTACCACAGCTAAAAGTTTAGCTGAACTTATTCAGTGGGCAGAACAGCCCATCGCACCTGCTGCTCAAAGGGACACATGCTGCTTTGTGTCCTCTAATGTTCGCTATGGTGCTGACAACTTCACACAGTCAGAGGGGTGGATTTTGGAAGACAAGGCGTTCAGTGTTGCAGCAAATGTTCTCTGCGCACAGGCTGGGGTTTGGTGGCCTCATTATCCAGAATTACTGATGCTTAGTTATCGTGCTCAGGCGCATAGGGCATTGAAAGGAAAATTACACAGATCCAGGATGCTGGTTCAGAACCCTTGTCTCCTGTCATCTGGCAATTCCCTTCCTGCTGTTGACTCAGCACAGCTGGGTTCCCATGTTAATTTTTATTTTCCCCTGCAGATCCGTGCCTCTGGCAGCGGAGAGGCTCAATTTAAACCAGGCGCGTCCCCCTAACATTTCAAGGCTCATGGTTTTCCCTCGCCACACAAAGCAAGGCGGATGCAGCCCATGCTTTAAGGGCATATTTTTAAGCAAAAAGGGGGAGTCCTGCTCCCGACCCCACTGACTCCAGAGGCAGGTCTGCCCCTGTGCCCATGCAGCCCCCAGGGCTCAGCACTCCTACCGAGGTAGGCTTTTAGAGCACGCCCATCCCCGTGGACTCTGGGACTGCGGCAGGAGGCGCCTGACCCGCCCTGCTGCCAGGGGGTCGCAGGGCTGAGAAAGGGGGAGGGGTGGCCATGGCCACAGGAAAAACCCCCCCAAGGTGCGATGGGGACTGAGCCTCCCTCCCCGCCCCAGGTGATTGGCACCTCCACCACAGGCTGGGCGGTGGCCAGGCTGAGCCGCTGCGCGGGGCATGCTGGGAGCTGTAGTCCCCTTCCCACTGGGACTCCCAGCCTCGGGGCCGCCGCGGGACTACTAGCCCAGAATGCCCCGCGCGGGACGTAGGCTCCTGTGGGGAGACCCCGCCCCTCAGCGGGCAGGTTCCCATGGTAAGGGGGCAGCGCCTGGGTGCAGATGCCAAGAGGCCTCTTAGCCCCGGGGGCGGGGCCCCGGCTGGCGGTAGGTAGGTGTCACCCGAGAGACGGCCCGGCCCCCCGCCTCCAGCACCCCCCCGCGTCCCCGTCCTCACATCCCCGCCCCTCTCCCGTCACACCAGTGCCCCCCGCCCTCACATCCCCCAGCGCCCCTGCAGCCCCCACCCCAGTGCGCCCCGCCTCTCCACAGCGCCCCTGCAGCCCCCACCCCCAGTGCTCCCCGCCTCTCCACAGCGCCCCCTGCAGCCTCCCCACCCCAGTGCTCCCCGCCTCTCCACAGCGCCCCTGCAGATACCCTCCTCCCCAGTGCGCCCCGCCTCTCCACAGCGCCCCCTGCAGATACCCGCCCCTCCCCAGTGCTCCCCGCTTCTCCACAGCGCCCCTGCAGCCCCCTCCCCAGTGCTCGCCGCCTCCCCACAGCGCCCCTGCAGATACCCGCCCCTCCCCAGTGCTCCTGCTTCTCCACAGCGCCCCTGCAGATACCCGCTCCTCCCCAGTGCGCCCCGCCTCTCCACAGCGCCCCTGCAGATACCCGCCCCCTCCCCAGTGCTCCCCGCTTCTCCACAGCGCCCCTGCAGCCCCCTCCCCAGTGCTCCCCGCCTCCCACAGCGCCCCTGCAGATACCCGCCCCTCCCCAGTGCTCCCGCCTCTCCACAGCGCCCCTGCAGATACCCGCCCCTCCCCAGTGCTCCCGCCTCTCCACAGCGCCCCTGCAGATACCCGCCCCTCCCCAGTGCTCCGCCTCTCCACAGCGCCCCTGCAGCCACCCCGCCCCAGTGCTCCCGCCTCTCCACAGCGCCCCTGCAGATACCCGCCTCCCCAGTGCTCCCTTCTCCACAGCGCCCCTGCAGCCCCCTCCCCAGTGCTCCCGCCTCCCCACAGCGCCCCTGCAGATACCCGCCCCTCCCCAGTGCTCCCGCCTCTCCACAGCGCCCCTGCAGATACCCGCCCCTCCCAGTGCTCCCGCCTCCACAGCGCCCCTGCAGATACCCGCCCCTCCCCAGTGCTCCCGCCTCCACAGCGCCCCTGCAGCCACCCCGCCCCAGTGCTCCCGCCTCTCCACAGCGCCCCTGCAGCCCCCACCCCCAGTGCTCCCCGCCTTTCCACAGCGCCCGCAGATACCCGCCCCTCCCAGTGCTCCCCGCCTCTCCACAGCCCCTGCAGCCCCACCCCAGTGGTCCCCGCCTCTCCACAGCGCCCCTGCAGCCCCCACCCCAGTGGTCCCGCCTCTCCATAGCGCCCTCTGCAGTCCCCACCCCAGTGGTCCCCACCTCTCCGCAGCGCCCCTGCAGCCCCCACCCCAGTGCTCCCGCCTCCACAGCGCCCCTGCAGCCCCCACCCCAGTGCTCCCGCCTCTCCACAGCGCCCCTGCAGCCCCCACCCCCAGTGCTCCCCGCCTCTCCACAGCGCCCGCAGCTCCCCACCCCAGTGCTCCCTGCCTCTCCACAGCGCCCCCTGGAGCCCCCACCCCAGTGCTCCCGCTTCTCCACAGCACCCCTGCAGATACCCGCCCCTCCCCAGTGCTCCCGCCTCTCCACAGCGCCCCTGCAGCCCCCACCCCAGTGCTCCCGCTTCTCCACAGCGCCCCTGCAGATACCCGCCCCACCCCAGTGCTCCCGCCTCCACAGCGTCCCCTGCAGCCCCCCTCCCAGTGCTCCCCACCTCTCCACAGCGCCCCTGCAGCCTCTCCCACCCCCAGTGCTCCCCTCCACAGCGCCCCTGCAGCACCTCTCTCCCGCAGTGCTCCCGCCTCTCCACAGCGCTCCTTGCAGATCCCCGCCCCTCCCCAGTGCTCCCCAGCTCTCGCAGCGCCCCTGCAGCCTCTCTCCCCAGTGCTCCCCGCCTCTCCGCAGCGCCCCCTGCAGCCCCTCTCTCCCCAGTGCTCCCTGCCTCTCCGCAGCGCCCCCTGCAGCCCTCTCTCCCCAGTGCTCCCGCCTCTCCTCAGCGCCCTTGCAGATCCCCGCCTCCCCAGTGCTCCCGCCTCCACAGCGCCCCTGCAGCCCCTCTCCCCCAGTGCTCCCGCCTCTCCACAGCGCTCCTTGCAGATCCCCGCCCCTCCCCAGTGCTCCCGCCTCTCCACAGCGCCCCTGCAGCCCCTCTCCCCCAGTGCTCCCCGCCTCTCCACAGCGCTCCTTGCAGATCCCCGCCTCCCCCAGTGCTCCCCGCCTCCCGCCTCTCCATAGCGCCCCCAGATGCCCTCACCACCAGTGCTCCCCTTTCCACAGTGCCCCTGCAGATTCCCGCCCCTCACCCCAGTGCTCCCCCTCCACAGTGCCCCTGCAGCCACCCCCACTGCTCAGCCGCACCCCTCAACATCACCCACAGTGCCCCCTGCAGTCATCCTCACACCCAAGGGGTGCTCCACTGCTCCTTTCATTCTCTACCACCCATCAAGTTACTAGCTGTTGCCTCTCCCCTCCTCCTCCTCCCTCCTCTGCCCCAGTGTTCTCTACCACACCAGGTTGCCCTACCCATTTGATTCTTATGCTAGGAAGGAAACCTTCACTTTGCACAAGACCATCCCCCATTGATGGCATTATGCAGGCACCTCAACCTGGCAGTCACCCTGCAGAGATGCCCAGTTTATATTGGGATAGATCCCAGTTATACTGTGACCAGTGGCAAGTTTATGATACCAGACCCAACAAGCTATGCTCCGCTAGCAGCTGCAGAGATGAGGCACAGCATGCTAGAAACTGGGCTTTTCTTAGGATATATTTATGTATTTAAATTGATGGTGGCACAATCAATGCTTCGTGGTTTGGAGCAGCTCTGATGTTCCTGGCAATGTTTGGATTAGGGATGTAATAGTGTAGTCCAATGTTTCCCAATTTTATTTGGCCATGGAACCCTTTTAAACTCAAAAGAATTTTGCAGAACCCCTAATATAAGTCTTATATATGGAGCTGAAAAAAAGTATACCACAAATAAGTAAGGATAATAATAAACAAATGCTAAACAAGGTCATGAGATCAACATTTAGTTTAATTGCACATATTTAAAAACAAAAATCACATTTAATGCGTACAAAAAATAAAGCTCAAAAACGAATAAGCATTATATTGGCAGTTTTCAATGCAAAGAGTGGTTTTTCTTCTTTTCTTGGCAAATTCTTTTTATATTTGGTTTCATACTGGAAAGATATGTAGATTAATCTATCATAGTCAATTTATATTTGTCACGGTTACATTTTTAAATACAAGAAATCACGCAACTATACTGAAGTAAAGTATTCATGAGAGCACTGCCTGCGCACTCCCATATAAGAAGCTGGTTTGATAGCTGAAGCTTTTACTTTGTCTGACGCAGCGCTAGTATATTTGTATTCAGTCACCCACGTGATCTACGCTCCCTGAGAGTGAGTATGGGGATTTGCGGTGGTATATAACAGGCAATGGCACCATTGACTGACTTTATTAGAGGCAGCTGCACAGGGCGAAAGGCAGCCAGTCCGCGAAGGGAGCTGGTTTTTAAACAGGCTCCCCTCGTGGACCATTTCTCACCTGGCACCCCACGCTGCTGCCCCTTGATACGGAGGCAGCAGCGCGGTGTGGCAGAGGGCTCCTCAGGAGTGAGGCTGGAGCTCACTGGCTGCTGGCCTCACCCTCAGGGACTAGAGAATAGTCGACTAACCAATAAGAATTCATGAGGTTACTCAACTATTCAATTAACTGATATTTAACATCCCTAGTTTGGACACCCCAGATTAAAAGTACACATAGTAATTAGAGATAAGCCTGATCCAAAAGTCAACACTCAAATGGTCCAGATGTTGGGAAAATGTGGATCTGAATCCAAACATCACATCTGGCTCCATTCTTTTTGTGTAGTGTGTGTATGTGTATGTGTGAGAGAGACAGACAGACAGACACTAAACTGTTGGATCAGAAAACCCTCAAACTTGGAGAGAGCTAGAGACTTGACATCCACTTTTTTGATTTAATCTTATTTCTAATCATGGAAGCTAGTGAGTGCTCATATCCTGGCACCAGTTTTTTAAAAAGAAAGCTGATGAGCATGTGGTTCTATAGTAGAAAATGAACAGGCTATACAGGGTGATGGGAGGGACTGACGTTCATCTCTCATATTATGCTTTGAAAAAAGTGAAAGATTTAAAATAGTTTCATTATTTCTCTTTGTTAAAGGGGAAAAGATACAATACAAAAAATTTTGGAAAAAAATCACCCATTGAAACTAGAATGTCAGGGTATCACGAGCTTGGTATTACATGCTTAATGCTGACATTTTGTGTGGAAACTGATTTTACGTTGAATTTCAATGTAAGTTGCTATAAAATGAAAGATTGGAAATGAAAATACCAGGAGGGGGATTGATCAGTAAGGAAATTGCAGAATCAAAATACAGCTGATTGCAGGAGGGTAGGATAGTATAGTATGGTCAGGTTTCTTAGAAAATGGGTTTAACTTTGTGGCTAGGCAGAGGTGAGGACCTTTGTGAATGCATCCATGCATACAGCTGAAGTGCACATTCAGTCATGAGGATGCCACCGACCATTTTTTTAAATGCTGTGTGTTGTTAAAAACAACATTTGTTAGGGAGCTCTAGAGGAGCAAAGAGCACTTCTTTAATAATCTAGCCTTTGGAAAGCTAAGTGTGTACTCTTTACCCATTCCTGCTACAGCAGATATTGAATTCCCTATACTTTACTCTCTTGAATTTCCTCTGTGTTTCATTCTTCATTTGTCTTTTTAAGAACAGAAATACTGATTTCCAGAGACATAGGAAACTTAGATTTTTGTAAAATCTTTTTTATAATTTTTTCCTAATGCAAAACCAACAAAAATGCACAGCTTGGATACTGTGGCAATTGGCATTATAAGTAGCATTATGCAGTTTCCACAGGTGACATTTTTACAAAATGTCATGAGTTAATTATTAGCATGTTTACAACCAGTTTGATATGACAATATCAGTACACCCTGCCACAAGCGGAAGAGCTGCACGAAACTTGACAACTATAAAGGCTGACATAAGGACAATGCTAGCCACTCGTAGCCCCCTGCCTAGTGGTCATGTCAAGGAGAGAGAGGTTTCGCCATGAAGGGGACATGACTTGAATGCAGCATGGTACAGATATAGAGGAGGTGGAAGGCAGAGCTCTCTAGCGTTCAGGATGCTGGGATCCCCAGATGTTCTAGAGCAATGCTTCTGAAAGTGCTCCGCGAAAGCACTTTGAGAAACACATTAACTGGCCGCCCCAGTTTGTTTATTTACTGGTGCCACACGGCCAAGGAGCCTCACGTCTCCCATTGGCTCCGTTTCGCTCTTTGCAGCCAAGCGGAGCAGCTGGACGTGGTGGCCTGACCCACGCCACTTGGTCTTGCCGGATCACGTGGTCTTGCCGGATCAGAGAGCTGGGAGGTCTGCTGGAAGTGGAGTCCGGGACCAGCAGCTGGGAGCAGAGCCCCAAAGCTAGGAGCTGGAGGTTGGTAGTGGAGCCTGGAAGCAGGCAGCAGAGGGGCCAGTACTGACCTTTCCGAGGTTAGCAAACTCCCTGAGTTTAGGACCAGTAAGGTCCCGAGGGTGCAGGGAGGTCCAGTCTATACAGAGAGAAAACATAGAAATAAACAAGCCACAGAAATAAAGGGAAGATTTTCAGCATTGTTCTGTTTTTAATAATCTACCACATACCTTTATCTGCATTACCAAACAGACACTGACAGTAAATGCATTCATTGATCATGATTTCACTTGGGCATGAATTAATACAGTGTTTCTCAACCTTATTTTTATAAAGTACCCCTTTAAAAATATATATATATATATATATATATAAATACCCCCAGTACCTACAGTTTTCAGACACACACTTTTTTTTCTACCATTGCAACTCATTTTTTAAACAACTTAATCATAGCCGGGCAATGAAATTTTTGGATGTAAAAAGTGCAAAAAATAATAAAGCGCTGTAAAACTTAAAACAAAACTTCAGTTTTCTCCAAATTTCAATTGTGTTGATGTACCCCTCAGACTTCTCTCAAGTACCCCTAAGGCTGGTTGAGAAACACTGAATTAATACACACTGCTCTTTCCTACTGCCACTGATGCAGGAAAAGGTGTGCAGGGTAAGAGTCTTTGAATGAGATGTAAAGCTGAATGCCTCATCACTGGTCATTAAAAAATATCCAAGGGTGCTTTTTTGCAAGAGCAGGCGTGTTACTCTAGTGTGTTACCAACGTTTAAATTGGAATAGTTACAATTTACCTTCTTAAATTCCCCCCTTAGTTTCACTTGCCACAGTATTTCCCTTACTTTCTGCCCTTAATTGTGTAGGGCTGCTGTATGCTGTTAAACACCTGCTGTTTTTAACCCCAGCTATGGCTGCATTTCAGTAGTGAATAGAAGGATGTATAAATAGGGCAGCTGCTGAGTGCACTCAATTCCCACTGACTTCATTGAGAGGATTGGGCTCACAAAGTTTGTACAGTACTTTGAGATGAAAGACATTGTGTAAAAAGTTAGATGTAGGGCTGCATGCTCTGTTGATGTAACTTCTTTGAAGTCAGGAAGCTACACCACAGAATTTGCCCCCTCATTTTACAATTTATTTGAAGCACCTACAGTTTCTTCAGAAGTTCTCTCCCCTGAGATCCAAAGACTTAAGGAAGGGACGTCCTGTTTGTGGTTTGAGAGAAAAGCTGACATGTCATCCCAGCTTCTCTGAAAGAAGACACAATGTAGGTTGCAAACAGAAAAGAACAGTAGGTGTAACAAGTCTGACCCTGAGGCTCAGAGTTCTGCAAAAAGCCAATCAAAGTTGCCTTTGAAAAGGCTGGTAAAGGCATACAAGCTGCAGTGTCATCTTTAATCCTTTTCTTTTTGATTATTTTTGCCACGTGCATAATTCACCTGCTTTAACCAGATCCCATCATGTTTTGTACAGTGATGCAGGATCTAGCCACATGGACATGCTGAGGGGTTCTTTTGGAGATCACGGGCTGTCTACATACATATCAGTGTTCCAGAATAAAAGATGGGACAGAAGAAATTTCACTCAGGACAGACCCTCTTGGGGAAGGGTCTACAGCATTAAAGCTACCAGCCTGATTGGCCTTAATTGGCCCCTTCAGCAGAGTGCATGGTGGACACTCAGCTATCCTCCCACTGTGGAAGTGGACCTTACACGAGAGGGTTGAGGCCCAATGTGCGGGAAGTTTGCACTGCTGCCTTGGCCAAAGAAGATGTCTCCTGAGCTGTCAACTTGGCAGCATTTGCCAACCCTGTATTCACTAGGACATAATCTCAGAGGTGAAAGTAAGTGGGTGCGTCCTAGTACACGGCTCCGTCAAGAACTGGCTGAGCTGTGTGGCAAGAGTCATCAGGGAGCTATTTAAGAGCTGGCAGGAATCCAGGTTGCAATAGGATAGTACCAGTAAGAAATGTAAGTTCCTTTCACCCCTGCATAATCTTAACCAGGAATGGAATCTTAACCTACCAGCTGCTCTCCACTTTCCTCACTTCCTCGTCATGCCGCTTTCCAGAGCCTATCAAATGTTCAAATTGACAGACCACCTCTTCTCCCCACTATGACAAAACTTGCCACATTCTTCCTCTCCTTGCCTACACCTAGATCATTCAACGTGCCTCTGTTTTAAAAGTACCCATCTTAACACTTAGGCCCTGGTTTCCACAGATGCCACAAAGCCTATCAACTTCAGATCAGGGCTCAATGACACAAAGGTAGCACCATTAGTGTCTGGTTTATGTTAGCATTCCCACCAGTGCGAGGCTAAGACATACTCCTAGAGGACAGTGCTTAAATGGCTGGACTAGCTTGTTGTTTTCCTATATATCAGTCTTTTTTTAAAAAGAAAAATGGGTTTACACCATTAGTGTCATTCCATATCCCTGTATATTAAATGACTTATGGACCTACCTAACCCCAATTTGTATTGCTTGCTTCCCAGCAGTTCTGGACCGAGCCATACTTGTGCCCTGGGCAGCCGGCGTGCAGCGCATGCGCTGCCCCGCCCCCAGGCGCGCGGCACCTGATTGAAGTGGTAAGGGGAGCCGTGCGCCCGGGTGCGCGGCATATGCGCGGCCCTGCCCCCGGGTGCACGGCGCCCCTTACCACTTCAATCAGGCGCCCTCCATAGGTTGGCGCCCTGGGCAGCTGCCCGGCTAGCCCCCCCCCTTAACCTGGCCCTGCTTCCCAGTAGAATTGTAATGTCTGTAACACACATTATAGTCAAGTGGGATGGAAAAAATATCCCCTGAGTGACCTTATTGCTTAACCATAAATGGTTTGTCTCTGCATGGCTAGGGAGTTGGAACCCAGGGAATAGGTTATTTTCTCAATATTCAGTTCACAGTGTTGAATAACAGATTAGCAAATACAGATGTGTGTGAGAGAAACATTTTGCAAGCCAAGGAGCACAGTACAATGGAGTAGAAACTTCTGTCATAGAAGCTAAAATACCATAGAAGAGACACACATCTATGTCTAAAGCCTGACAGGCCATTGGAATGCAAAGACACCACGTAGGCTAACATTTATTATTACGTACACAGTGAAAGCAGGGTCAGCTGAACCTGTTTGCTGTAGGTTGGCAAGATAGCCTGTTCCCCTGTGACGGCTTCCATCTCGGGCTTCAAAATCCAAGCAATTATTTTTTTTAAAGTTTTAAAAGGGCAGGATTTTAGAGAGTTTTTTAGTATTGGTGCAACTATTCCTCACTGACGTCAGTGGAAATTTTACCAAGGACTGCAATGCAGACATCAAACCTGGATGTTTTTGAAAAGGCCATCCGTAATAGCCATTTGCAGTGTTGCAGTAGCCTTGTTGGTCCCAGGATCAGAAACACAAGGTGGGTGAGTCAGTATCTTTTATTGAACCAACTTCTGTTGGTGAAAGAGACAAGCTTTCAAGCTCACACAGACTTGAAGAATTCCTGAGTGTAAACTCAAAAGATTGGCTCTTTCACCAACAGAAATTAGTCCAGTAAAAGATATTCTCACCCGCCTGATGTAGTTAATTTCTGTCAACTTTCATGATTGCAAAGATAACCTTCAATGTGTAACCTCTGTATAACTGATGTAGTAGTATCTGTCTGAGCCTGCAGAGAGCCTGAAACAATAACACTGAGAAATGTGAGCTCAGTTGAGTCTGAAGTCTAAAAAGACTATATAATATAGCAGCATATTTGCTTGTCAAATCTTGCATGAAAGAGGGATGATCATTTAATGCACAATCTTGCACTGAGGTCTTTGTGAGTTTTACCATTGGCTTCAATGGGAGCAGATTTGGGCCTTAAATGAAGATCTGTCAAATAACTGTGAGTGAAGTCTAGTGGAGATTGTAAATACCACCACTGCTACCATCTAAGCTCATTTCTGCCTGAGAGGTTGTGTTGCATGCTTCCAGCATCAAGACTTGCCATCGTTACAGCATAGCACATACTCTGTGGAATGTTAATAATTATCTACTATGTGCTGTTTACCAGCGAGCATAGTTCACCTCAGAGGTGGTTGCATTTCACTGCTGGGTGAGTGATCAGTATAGATTCCCAAGAACTCTGGCCTCTGAAACTTCTGATAGCAAAGCAGAGGCTGAACTATAAATAATTCTGGGGAACACACTGAGATAACACCTTGACTGCCATATGCACCTTTTAGAGTCCCTTGGAGTGGGCTTAGGGATGTTAAATATCGGTTAATTGAATAGTCGATTAACCTCATGAATTCTTATCAGTTACTTGACTATTCTATAGTCCCTGGGGGCAGGGTCAGCAGCCAGTGATCTCCAGCCCCATTTCTGAGGAGTCCCCTGCCACTCCGCGCTGCTGCCTCTGTATCAGAGGCAGCAGCGTGGGAACCCAGGTGGGAGCTGGTCCATGAAGGGAGCCAGTTTAAAAACCAGCTCCCCTTGTGGACTAACTGCCTGTCACCCCGTGCTGTTGCTTCTGATACAGAGGCAGCAGCGTGGGGTGGCAGCAGCCCTTGTCCAGGGCGGGCATGTCTGAGCTCCCTGGGCTGCCTGCCCGGCCAGCTGCTAATACACTTTAAATGCAGAGCCGCAGTGTGGGTTGGTCCCAGACCCAGCACAAGCCAGGACTGAGCCGGGCTGCTGGCCAGCCTGCTAAAAAATTTACTGGCAAGGTGAGGGAAGGGGAAAGTATGTGTAGTCTATAGCATTAACCTATAAGCTTTTGCTTATCGGTTAATTGTTTAATCGACTACACTATTACATCCCTAAGTGGGACAAAGTCAGCAAACAAACTGTCAGTTTAAAAATTGTAAAATGCTTTTAAATCATCGAGGGGAAATATGGACATTTTAGATATTAGTGTAAAAAACACTGTGATGGATTGGGCACTGTGTAAGGATATCTACTAATAATGATTTCATATTGGCTCAGTTCAGTGCTCTCCCAGAATATTTCTGTCACTGGCCTTCGTGATGGGTGATGTGATTGGGCTGCTCTGCCTTTGAACCTGTGCTGTTGTGTTCTACAAGCCAAGCTATAAACAGTTGGAACCCAGAGCTAAAAGCACTGGTAAGTCTTGATGGCTTCGGTGGAGCTGTTGATTCTCAGTGCCTCTCAGGATTAAGGATGTAAAATGTTAAACAATTAACTGCTTATTAGATAATTGGTTAACCTTTGGGCCGCCAGCAGGAACCTGCACAGGTCAGGGCAGTAGCTGCCGTAGCTGCACCCACAGTGGCAGCCCCGGCCCCGGATCCCAACCCTGTGCAGGAACAGGTACGACCCCAGTCCTGGCTGCGCCTACAGTCCTGAATCCTGGGAGCAGGAGGGACCTTGGCTCCAGCCACACCACAGTGGCCCCGGGACTCCAGCCGCACCACAGTAGTCCTGCCTTGCCTGCTCAGAGTCCCATAAGACCCCCATCCTGGCTGCCCTCTACCCCCAGCCCGCCACCCGTTAACCAGCTAAATAATATAATTTTAAACGCTTAACCGGTTAACTGTCTTGAATGATTTTTACATCCCTACTCAGGATCAGACTGCTCGCAAGCTTTGGCAGGGGGTGTGTGTGCAAATGATGCAGTGGCTCACTAAATATGTAGTTTAGCCTGTGGGATAGGAAAGGGGGAAAGAAAGCATGTGTGAATGGCCAGCCGCTCTAGCTGCAGCCCTGGGCTTGGAGCGAATGTTACTGATCGCATCATCTGCTGTATGCAGGCTTAGTCTTGTCTCCGTATCTCCATTTGCTGCTTCTGCATTGGCAAGCAGGGCTCCTTGGGGTATTTGTTCTTCTTCCCCTGGGGTGGCAGCTTGATGTTTGCTGGAGAATCATGCGAGTCAGGGATCACGGGCTGTGCTCCACGAAGCAGCCATATTCCCACAGTGCCAGCGCCCTCGCAGGGATCTCTTGTGCAATCTGCCCCAACCCCTCCCAGCTTTGCGGACAGCAAATTCCTTGTTGCCAACAGGTTGGGTGGGTTTTGTTTTATTCAGTGCGTGGAGGTTTCTTTTTCCCTGTACGGTTCAGGTGGAAAGGTAGGAGGAGCAATAGCAGCAGGTGGGAGGGGACTCGCTGTCCCTAGTGCAGGCCTGGAGGCTTGTGATTGGGGGGAGGGTGGAACAAACCCTTAAAGCACAAAATGAAGGGCATAGGTTGAACAATGAAAAAAAATTACATAACTGGCAGGGCCAGCCTGCGGGATGGTCACATGAGCAAGGTGACTTGGATCAGGGAGTGCGCAGCATGGGCCGTGGCCCTGGGTCTGGGTCTGGAGGCCTCTGCCTAAAGCTGGAAGAGGGTTGCTGTGAAAGGTAATCCTCCCCCCCTCCCGCCCCCGTGTATCTTCTTTGCAGAGTGAGCGTGAGCCAAGGTAGAGGGGAGACTGGCCTCTGTTCAGTCTGTAACAGCTGTGCTGTCAGCCCTTTGCCTTCCCAAGGCGTTGGCAGGCAGCGAGCAGGAAAGGACCACAGCCCCACCAGGGGAGGATCAAAGAGAGGTAATGTAGAGTAACGTGGGAGCTTGGGGTTGGGGGCCGCTTTGTACAGTGCTTGGTGATAAAGGCAGACGCTGCTCCTTTGGAAAACAAAACAGGGACAATTGGCTGCACAGGCTCTCTAGCCCCATTGGTCCCTGCTGCTCTCCTCTAGCCTGCTTGGCCCTGTGGCCACTCTTCCATCCCTGCTGTGAAAACCTACAGGTTCTGTTACTGCTTAGACCCATGAGACCAAGCCCTATTGAGGGGGGCTCCCCTCCTTTCCCTCTCTGCTGTTTGATCCTATAGGCTCCTCTCTAGCCATGTTCCCCATTGCTTGATTTTGTGGGATCTCAGTCTGTGATCCCCTCTGGATGATACTGCTGGTCTCCATTATTCCCCTGACCCACCAGATTCCCACCCATCCCCTGCTTCTGGATACTCTGACACCCCTCCTGTGTGACTTCCTGGATCCCTCTCTTCTCTTCCCCGTGCTGTCCCTGCCACCTGCCTCTCCGAAGCGGCAGACCACCACTGGCACTGTCATTCCATACTTCAGCAGTGCCACCTTAGTTGTAATATGCGATACTGGATGTAACTCCTCTCAGTAGAGTGGGGAACTGCAGCATCGGTCAGTAAAACTGCTGCTGCACCTCTGTCTTGCCAAGAACTCTGGCCCTTGAAACTGCTGGCAGCAAAGCCGAGGCTGAGCTGTCATTCTGGGGAACACACTGAGGTAATCCCTCGTCTGGCTCTTGCACTTTTTGGAGTCCCTGGGAGTGGGCCAGTGCCAGCAGCAGCTAAATGAGTCTCTTGGGGCTACCAGATTCAGGACGGAGGGGCCCTGCTGCCTGCCTAGCAGCAAATGACAACATTATTATTATTATAAAAATACATAACGATGTGTGTGTTCTCGCTCCAGAAAAATCCAGCTGTCACCAGCCTCACCTGGGACTTGCCCTCTTTGTAGGTTTCCTCTACATGAGTTGATCTGACTGTCCTAAGCTCTTGCCTGCTGCCCTGCTTATTCCCCATTGAACAGTATGGGGAGCATCCTATGCCCTTGTCAGGGTCGTCTGTTGCTTGTGTCCCACTTCCTGTGTGACAAGAGGGGCATCTCCAGAAAGCCAAAGCTGCTATTAGGTTGACACTATTGGTCTCCAGCAAAACGGAGCTGTGGGCATTTCTGATTGGGATGGAGGGGCAGAGTGTTGGGTTCTGACTGGCTTATGAGGCTAGCTGCTCAGCTCTGTAACCTGTCAGCTCTGACCTCCCGCACATGCGGCTTGATGGCTGGTAAGAGTTGTGAGGAGAGATGTTCACAAGGCCGGGATTGGCCGCTGCCTCCTCAAATGTCCTTCCGCTCGGCCTTTCTGCAGCAACGTTTCATGCTCACTGTGAAACAGGAACAAGGGGGCCCTGGCAATGACTCAGGAGGAAGGGGCTGAAGGGATAAAGGGACCCTTCTCCGCTGGGTTGGAATGATATCACACTGGCTTTTAGGAAGAGGCTGAGCTCTCAGAGGCGGTTGTAACTGTCGTGGGCTCTCTCATTCTGACGCACTGGAGCAAAACGGTGTTAATCATCAGCTCCTCTAACAGGCCTGCCTGGACTGGGTCTGAACAGCCACAGCTGTTTGGAAAAAGGACTCCCAACCTTGGGTTTACCCTGCCTCAGCAATACCCGCCCCCAACACATGCCCCTTCCATGCACCCCCTGCTCCTTCCTAAGTGACTGCCACTTAAGTTCCTGTTTCAGCACTTTCCCTCCAGGTTTCTTGCTATCCCAAAGCTGGACCCTTTCTCCCAATCCCAGGGGATTTGTGAGAGGAGCACCTGGCTGTGGGCGGTCTGTTATGGTCAGGTGACAGAGGAGCCTGTTTAAACTTTTTCTTTGGAATTTTCTTTTTGTTGATAAGGCTGCTCCGATTATAAGTGTCTTTGGGTGTCTTTGAACCCATAATACAGTCCCCTGTGGTATGGAGAGCTGCAGCTGCTGTACCAGCCAGACGAAAACCTGAGGGCCTCAGACCCTGAGTTCTGTAAACAACAGATCCTATCACTTCCCATCTCGAAAGAAAGGCAACTGTTTTTGGAGAGGAAAGATTCAGCTTCAGGCAACTCTGTTGAGAAGTTTGTGGGCTCAGACACAGTTCAGTTCTGGGAAACATTATCTAAGAGCCATCGCACCCCCAAGCTGTAATTTCAGAAGCCGTTTGCATCAAGAGTGTCAAGTCCTGGGGCCCACTAGAGGGAAACTGAGATAAGGTTTATCTCTCTGCCCCTCCCTGGTATGCAGGATATGTTTATGGTGGTAGCGGCCCTGGGAAAATCGTTGACAATGTCACATTGTGTTTGTTGGTCCAGTATTACACTGTAATCTATAAGCTTTTGCACTAAGAAGGTTCTTTAGGTCAGTGCAGATCAGCTATGCCACCTTGCCTAGACTGGTTTTGTATAGATTGTTTACACTTTGTATACTGTTTGGGCCTGAAACTCTGCGTATGCGTTGACCCAATGCCTCTCTTGCCCCACCTTTATGTAACTTCTCCGTCCATTCACACATGAAGAGCAGTTTGCTGACTTAATGGAGCGACACTGATTTTCACCATTGAAAGATCTGTCCCAGTCGGTGAAGGGGGCAATCCAGGCTAGAGAGTGGGCCACATGAGTAGCCCTTCTTCATCTCAGTGGGCTGCAGGATTAGCACAACCAAGATAGTCTCCCGGAATAGAGCAGTTTTGCCAACTGCGGTTGCGTGCCTAGAATTCGCGGGGCAGGGCCAATTGAACCGCAGCAGCGCTTTGATTGGATGTAGAGGGAGCGCCCAGCTCTCACAGTCAATGATGTGTGCGATCAGCACGCTCCTCACTTCACATGCCCTTGCTCTGCATGCGTGTCCCTTTAGTAATACCTGTAGGCAAAAAACTATGCAGATGGAAACAAGGAGAATTTGGCAACCCTGCTCCTGGGCAAATGTCTCGTGGGCCACACATAAAACCCAGATGGGCTGCATGTGGCCCTCCGGCCGCAGGTTGCCCACCACCAGTGTTTGGACCACACCTCTCTTTGCTGTTTGTGTGAGTGTACTATTCCTTTGCATGTACGCTCTCCCACCTCTTTCCTCTACAGTCTGGCTGTAAGTTAGCATGCGTGTACACACCATATCTTTATTTGACGTGAAAGCTGCACCCACTCTGCTTAGCTCAACAGTATGAAAGGTCACCAGGCATGCAGTACTCGTTACTATAAATACATTGCACAGTTTAATTAATGACTTCAGTTACAGTTGGCAAGTCTAAGCTCCGTGCTGGAGGCAGTTGTCTGGCTGGAAAGTGCTGTCCTTGTGATGCTGGAAGCATGGGAGCTCCAGTGGGGCAGCTGGCAACCACTTTGTGGCTGAGCTAGCCATGAGAAGGAGCTCTGGCCAGCTGTAGACTAGAAAGAGAAGGAACTGTGCCCAGCTATGTTGTCCAGGATGCGGAAAATCCACCCCCTTGACCAGTGTAGTTAAGCTGCTAATTCTTCTGTTGACTGAGCTACAGCCTCTCTGGGAGGTGGATTGACTACAGCAGGGTTATGCAATAATTTTTGATGCGGGGAGCACTAAGAATTTGGAAAATAGTCAAGGGCCGCACTCTTCCATGATGTTAATGGACGAGGTGCGGGGTCTGGGATGGAGGCTGGATGCAGAAGGGAACTTGGGGTAAGGGATAGGGGTGCAGGATGGGATGTGGGATGTGGGAGGTAGTTTGGGTGAAGGAGAGGATTGTGACCTGGGCAGAGAACTGGGGTGCAGGGGATTGAGGTGCAGCCCTACAGAGTCTTAACTAGCTAATTAGGTGCCTGAGGCAAGACTGTCCTTGGCACGGGTGGGGGTACTGACGTGTTGCGAGGCATGAGCGAAGACAGCATAGTAGCTGTCTTTTCTGTGCCCCCTCAGCTATGTGCCTGAGGCATGTGCCTCACTCACCTTGCCCTTGTTACGGCCCTCAGCCTCTGGAAGGGGGTATGAGTGGGGCCGGGGGGGCGGGCAGAGGGTAGGGAGGAGGAAGGGGCTGGGGTGCCAGAAGCAGGTTCTAGCTGGAAAGTGCTTACCTGGGTAGTTCCCAGCCAGCAGCCCACCAGTTTCCACAGCCAAGCTCCCTGCCTTCCATGGCCCGGCAGGCTGCTCAGAGCAGCTGGCTGCAGGGGCCATGTGTGCTTCTCTGAAGGTCGCAAGCCCGAGGGGAGAAGTACTTCATGCGCAGCAGTTCCCATTGGCTGGAAAGCGGCCAATGGGAGCCGTGCAATTTTTCTGGGGATGGGAGCAGCACATGGATCCTCTTTCTTTCCCCCCAGGCTTGCAGCATTCACAAACACACGTGGCCCTCGCAGTGGATTTTTCTGAGTGGTGTGTGGGTGGGGCAAGCAAGGAAACAGGCTGAGGCTCCCGCTGGGCCATGGGTCGAATTCGGCCCACTGGCCGTATTTTGCCCATTCCTGAACTCCAGTACAAGAGACCCTCCCATCACTGTAGTGAGAATCTCCACTGAAGCACTCCAGCAGTGCAGCATTTTCAGATTAGGCATAGCCTGTGCATCGTTAAACAGCGAAGCATTTTGTGTCAAGAGTAAATGATCCAAACTTCTGAGAGTGGAGAAGTATGGAAAATGATGATTCTCCGCTGGGCACCTTTATTAGCTTCTGAAGTAACAGTGCTTTATAAACCATGACTGTCCCTGTTGTACCTCAGCAACCTTCTCTAACTGGCTTGAAGCGGTTCCATTATATAGAGAGCTTAAGGTTTGGTTCAGTTCTTATCTTTGCACTTGGTGTCCGATTCTTTGAGCTGGTGGTTGCAGAAGAGATGCAGGAAGGAAAACCAGTGCTATGCTCTCTGTGAATAGCATCCTCTGCAGAGGAGGAGGCAGTTTTGCAGCATCTGAGTTTCATACCACACTCTCTCCTCTCCCGCAAGCAGCGATGCTACAGCAGCATCCGGCTGGCTGGGGAAAGGTCAGGGCAGCCGGGGTCTTGGCCCAAGGCATGAGGAAGAGTTAAAGCTTGCTTAGGTTGGCTGAATAGGGCACCCTGCAGCCCAGGGATGGACAATAATTTTTGATGGGGGGGCCACTCCAAGATTTTGGAAAGTGGTCGAGTACCACACTCTTTCATGCTATTAATGGAGGAGATACAGGATCTGGGAAGGAGGTTGGTGCAAAAGGGAACTTGGGGTAAGGGATTGGGGTGCAGGAGGGAGAATGGAGTCTGTGAGGGAGTTTGGGTAAAGGAGGCAACTGTGATAAGGGCTGGCTCTAGGCACCAGCAAAACAAGCAGGTGCTTGGGGCGGCACATTGCCAGGGGCGGCATTCCAGCCTGCAGGAGGAGCAGGGCGGTGGAGAGCAGCCTGGAGGCCACCCCGAGCTGGGAGCCCCACACCCGGCTGCTTGGAGCCTGCACCTGGCCCCGGGGTGCTGGGAGGGCAGGGCAGGGTAGGGCAGGGTGGGGCGGGGCGCTGGGAAGGCAGGGCGCCTGGCCCCGGCGCAGGGCGGCCGCGGCTGGTGACGCTGAGCCCGGTGGGGCAGGCCGCAGCCATGGTGGCTGCTCCTGGCAGCCGCCTCACTGGAGCAGAGTTCAGTGGCTCGGTGGGCGCTGGGGCTCAGCTGCGGCGTGGCCCCATCCCTTGAGCGGGGAGCCCCGTGGATGCCGCCCCAAGCTAGGAGCCCCGCACCCGGCTGCTTGGAGCCTGCGCCTGGCCCCAGGGCGCTGGGAGCTCTGCGTGGGTAGCCCCGAGGCGTGGCCCCTGCTGGGGTGCTTCCTGGGGGGCAGCCGCGGCTGGTGAGGCTGAGCCCGGCAGCCTCTTCTTCGCCTTCATGAGTGCGGCCTTCCCCCCTCCCGTGCGCCCTCCCTGTAACTTCCCCACCCCCCCGCCTGTGTTCTCTTCCCCGCAACTCCTGACTGTGAACCCCTTGCCTGGCTGTCCTCCCCCGCTGGCCTGTGTGCCCCTGCCCACTGTCCCGCTACTGCCCCCCTCTCTTCGCCTCCCCAGGCTCGGCCTCTGCCCAGCAACCCCACCTCCTGGCCCACTGCAACCCTGCTGGGATCCGTCTCCTCTTCCCCCCCCCCACCTCCCACCTGGATCCCCATCTCCTGTCTGGCTTTCTAAACAATCCTCCCTCCTCCTACTCTCTGGCCCCTGAACCCTCCCCCTCTCACACACACCTGCCCAGGAACCCAGCCCCCTTGTGCTGTGTCCTGACAACCTCACACCTACCTGGGACCCAGGTGATTCTCCCTCTCCCTTTGTCTGAGGAAGGAGAACTCTGGTGTTCCCAGTGCCCGTGTCCCCAAGTCCCTTCCTGTCTGGGGCAGGAGAGCTTTATTGAAATTGGAATTGTGATCCCATTTAAATAGGCTTTGTTTTAAATAACATACCTTTAATATTAAATTAAAAATTGTTATGGCCTAAATTTATCATAACCTATTTAAATAACTTATAAATAAAATTTAAAAATTAAATAGAACATGTCTCCTGTCAACTTTTAAAGAAATTCTACCAGTTCACTAGTGTAAGTACCCAGAACCAGTGTTTACATCAGCAGTAGCTTCTTCTGCAGGTGAAGAGAGAATATTTTTATCACTTTGGTTTATTCAGCTAGTTCAGTCTAATGATTAGTTCATTCATCATTGCAAAACCAAGAGTTGACAAAGCAGAAAAACTCATTTTCCTCTTCTCTCAGTAAAAAAATGGTTATGAGAGTGTTCTAACATCTTGAAGAACATGATGACTAGATTCAATCTGTTAAATTCACTATGGATATTTCCTTTGTTTAATAAATGAATTTTAGATGCAGAATGTGTTTGGATACTTTTTTGTTCTGTGTCCTTCACATTTAAGGTAGTTTTATTTCATACAAAAATTAAATGCTGGTTTTATTTATTTTAAATAGAATTTCTGTCCAAAGAGAAGTAGATGCAGATCATATGTTTTAAAAAAAGTAGCCACCACTTAGCAAATAATAAATGGGGTAAAACCCTGTCTCTTAAGTGTTCCTATTACACATCATTTTGTAACAGAATAAAAATGTAAAAATTAAGAATCTGATTACATGTAAGTTACACAATTATTTGGGCATTTATTTAGTTGGTAGCTGTACTGAGTGTGTTCTCCTGGTTAGTAAATAGAAGCACCAAATTTGGCATAAAGATTATATTTATTTGTAAATCAACATGTTTTAAAGGTTGCTAATCAATAAGACTCAACCATCCTTTAGGAAAATATTTTAAAAGTATAATTTAAATGATTAATTGCTCATTTAAACCTAGGTTTTCTGCTTGCCGGTTTAAATCATGATTAAAATTAGAGATTTAAATCAAAGCTATTTAAATCAATCCACCCTGCTTCAGAGGCTGTTTGGTCCATCCCTGAAGGAGAAAGCACAGGGCTGCGCTCATGGAATAGGTCCTAGGCTAGTGGGGTTTTGTTGTCTGGTGCCTGTGTTGTTCTGGACAGTTGAGCTGGGGGAGTTGAAACAAAAGTTCTCTTAATCCCTTTGAACTGTTTCATTGTATAGGGAGGCTGATTCTTGTCCATGGACACCAAGAGTTGGACAGCTTATGTGTTGGGGTTGGAGTCTGAGTGATTATAAGGCTTCTAATAATAAAATCCCTTTGCAGAGTGAGGAGTGGGACCGGGACTCCAGCACTAGATGATGTGAACAGCTGCATGCTTTGGAAGTCTTTAACTGGCTTGCTGTAGATGAACCTGCCCTCCCATTGTCCTCACGTGGGGAGTCCCCTGGCGCTCTCCTAGGAGATGAAAATGCCCCAGGGTTTGGGCTCCCCCTGAAGCGCGCGCCCCATCCCCCAGGAAGCCGCACAAGCTGCATTTGCACACACACTCCCAGGAAGCTGTGAAAGCTGCATTTGCACGTGGACCCTCCCCAGACAAAAAAAAAGGGGGGGGGGGCGCAGCCAAAACATTTTTTGCTTGGGGCAGCAAAAAACCTAGAGCCGGCCCTGGTTGTGATATAGGGCAGGGAACTGGAGTGCAGGGTTTTGGGAAATGACATGTGTGATCTCGGGCAGGAGATTGGGGTGCCAGATCTGGGAGGGGTTGGGTGCATGTGGAGTAGTGGGGCAGGAGTGGGAGGCAGAGGGTTGGGGAAGGGAGGGGCTGGGGTGCCAGAGGCAGGTTCTGGCCAGGAGACTTACCAGCCAGCAGTCAAACCAGCCTGCCTGTCTGCCTGTAGGGCTGAAGGCTTGCAGAACTTAAAATGTTTCTGCCTGCTTAGCCATGTGCTTGAGTGAGTAACTGAGCAGGAGGGTGACTGCCTGTTAGTCAAACAGGCAGCTCCCATTTGCCACTTTCTGTCCAGAAACCGGCCAATGGGATTGTGCTGGGGGCAGGAGCAGCATTTGAATCTTCCTGTCTCCTCCGGACTCATAAGGGGAAAGCGCCCTGCAACCGTGTTTCTGAGTGGTGTGTGGGGCTGCAGGGCAAGCAGGGGAGCCTGTCTGGGACTCCCCACTGCCTTCTTGGCCAGATCCGGTGGCTTGGCGGGCCAAATCCAGCCCGCGGGCTGTATTTTGCCCAAGTGTGCTCCAGTCAAATCCTCTCCTGCACTTGCTGGTGGGATGTGAAGAGCCCGTAGCTGACCATTAGCTGCACAGCCTACTCATCTCACATGTTTTGAACAGTGATGAGAGAGAAAAAACAAGAGAGAACTGGAATGTGCAGCTGTTACCCACAAATGCAATGAGCTGACAGTGCTCAGAGCACACACAAGGATTCCCCCCCCACACACACTTCATTAAGGGGCAGAGGTGCAAGTGGGGTAGCTGTGAGGGCTGAAAGAACCAATTAATGCAAGAAAATGGAGACTACCGAGCTCGGTCGGATTACAGAGAGAATTTATGCTTCCTGGATCGGGAGCAATCTGCTGGCGTGTGAAGGGTCTAACGGTCAAGGGGAAGTGAAATGGTTTGGGGTGGTCGGGGGAGGGAGGAGCATAGAGGTCAAAGGGTAACGAGCTAGAAAGTTTCAGCTGAAGAGCAGCCAGGATGTTCTTCCAGTGAGATCCATTGGAGCATGGTGCAGCCTCCTAGGCGGAGAGTGGGGAAGCCTCAGTGAGTAATGAAAAGTGGCCTGGCCCGAGACCTTGCAGGGGATGGCTCCCTGTTTGCTTCACAGGTAGTGGGATTTTTTCCCCTCAACCTCCTCTGGTTTCTAGGAGGGGATCGGTCCCCAGACTGTTGGAAATATGAAGCAATATAGCTGAGCTTAGCCAAGTTAAATGGGGAGTCTAGGCCAAAAAGCCATGGGGAGAAGCAGCTTCCTTTGGGTAAACCCTGCATTTGAATAGAATGACTAGCTGGCCCAACTCCACCGGGGAGCACACAGTGTCTTCAGCCCAGCGCTGCAGCTCAAACTGGTTCTGCTTCAATTTGCTCTCCGACCACCTCCAAGCAGGCTGGGCCTGTGCTCAGCCCTTTGCAGGGACAGTGATACTTTCTTCTGCAAGCTCCTGGCTCCACAGTGTTTGCACAGCAAGCAGGGATAGCAGGTATCTCCCCTGCCAGAAAACCAGCTCCAACTAGTGCTGCTTTGGACGTGTGTGAGTGGGGGTTTTACTACTGATGAAGACAAGGCAGAGGGCTTGAAGGTCAGCTGGAAGACATGGGTCTGAGAAAGCTTGCACAGAATAAGTCTGGCTATGCCAGAGACTGGGTCAGCAAAGGCCAATCGCATAACCTGCAATTTCACTTGCTGAGCCTTTCCCTGCCAGCCATGCCCTTGCCCTCTTCTTGTGGCACCTGTCTCAGCTCCTGCCAAGTGAAGGTTTGTTCTCCACTCCCTGCAGTGCTGCTGATAGCCAGTCCCTGCATGGGAACCCCGAGCAAGGAGCAGAGCCCACCTCCTCTGCCACAGGTTTCTTTCATGGACTTGGGCAAGTCACTTAGTGACAGTGCCTTAGTTTCTAATCTGTGAAAAGGGACTAACCAGCCTTTGTTGGTCTGTTTTGTCTCTTTTCAATCTGCGCTCTGCAGCAGGCCTGTCTCCTCTTGTATGTACTGTACCAAGGACACTCTTGCTTGGGACTTCTAGGTGCTACAACAAGACAATACCGAGTTTCAGCCAGCCCAGCAGACATTTGTCATCTGTGCAGGGTGACTGGTGGTGGGGAACACTGTGCGCCAGTCACTGCATGAGTGGTTGCATTTCAACCTGGTATAATTTAATTTCTAACTTATTCCTGTGTCATTCCCAGGACCTTGACCGCTCCTACGGTCACGAGGTATGGAGCCAGCCGGAGCTTGGTAATCACTGGTTCTGTCCACTGGACGAGCTGAGCCTCCAGCAACTCTGGTCCAGCTCAGACTTTAGCCTCCTGCGGAGCAAAGACCCCCGCTGAACCCCTCTGCACAGGCCATCTGCCCAGCACACTGCACGCCAACGGGACCGCTTACCTCACCTGCAGGCTGGTGATGCTGGGAACTACGCCTGCACGCCCCACCTGAACAGCCACACAGACGCCTTCTTCACCATCAGGCTGGCCATGTCAGGTAGGGCTGTGGGAAGTGCCCCACATGTATCCTTGCAGAGCTAAGGCTAAACACCTGGCTTGAAACACTGGTGCCTCCTGCTGGCTGATGCAGGGAGTAAGCCTCTTCTGACAGCAATGTTGTTTGGCTGCTTATGCTGCTTCTGGCTTATTAGACACACAAAGTAGCCTAGGATATTTTGCGCTTCTGATACTCAGCAAGCAAAGCTCCAGGAGTGTATATGGGGTGTGTGTGTGTGTGTGTGGAAATTTTAGGCATAAGTGCCCTTGGATATCTAGGTTTGCTTTGACTGGAAATTTTAAAATCATATTGGTGGTGTGATACACCTCCCCCCACTAAATACTCCCCCATTTCTGAGCATCTGTTCACTGAATTTAGAAAGAAACAAGGGCAGAAGCAGTAACCAATGGAGGAGATAAGGTACAAGTATACAAACACCAGACTACTCACTAGTATGGCAGCATAGTGGAGGGGAAAGCTGAGGCGGTGCCTGTGGCATTTCAGTGGAGCCCGGAGTCAGATGGGGACTCCCCAGCTGACTCTGGGTTCCCTGCAGCATTTCTCCAGAACCTGGGGTCAGCTGGGGAGTCCCCAGCTGACCCTGGGCTTCATGGCACTGCCCCTTTGAAAAACTGAGGCAGCGTTTCAAAGGGGCAGCTGCCGCACAGCTGATCCCCGGCTCTGCGCGGCATTTCCCCAGAATCCGGGGTCAGCTGGGGAGTCCCCAGCTGACCCTGTGCTCCGCGCAGCATGCTGACCCCATGCTTCAAGGTCCCCTGCTGTTCCCAGGCTCCAAGGCTTTGAAATGCACAAGAGCCCCCGCTGGGGATTCTTGTACATTTCAAAGCAGGCACCTGCGTGCAGCCCATGCAGCCCAGAGTCAGCGGGACTTCCTGCTGGCCCTGGGCTGTATGTGGAGTTCCGCATTCCTCCTTTGAAATGTACAAGAGCCCTAGGGCTCTTGTACATTTCAAAGGAGGAATGCGGACGTGCCTATTGACTAGAATTTAACATCCTTAGTCCAGTCCCCTGCCCTCAGGGCAGGACTGAGCTCCATCTGGTTATCCCTGCTCTAACCTGCTTTATCTAACCTGCTCTTAATTATCTCCAATGATGGAGATTCCATAACCTCCCTAGGCAATTCATTCCAGTGTTTAACCACCCTGACAGGAAGTTTTTCCTGATGTTCAACCTAAACCTCCCTTGCTGAAATTTAAGCCCATTGCTTCTTGTCCTATCATCAGAGGTCAAGGAGAACCATTTGTCTCCCTCCTTCTTGTAACACCCTTTTAGGTACCTGAAAGCTGCTATCATGTCCCTTTCAGTCTTCTATTTTCTAAACTAAACAAACCCAGTTATTTCAGTCTTCCCTCACAGGTCATGTTTTCTAGACTTTTAATCATTTTTGCTGCTCTTCTCTGCTTCAATTTCTCCACATCTTTCTTGAAATGGACACAGTACTCCAAGTGAGGCCATAACTGGACACAATACTTCAATTGAGGCCTTATCAGCACAGAGTAGAGCGCAAGAATTATTATTTGTGTCTTTCTCAAAACACTCCTGTTAATGCATCCCAGAATCACATTTGCTTTTTTTGCAACAGTGTCACACTGTTGACTCATATTTAGCTTGTGGTCCTCTATGACCCCTGGATCCCTTTCTGCAGTACTCCTTCCTAGACAGTCACTTCCCATTCTGTATGATTGTTCCTTCCCAAGTGGAGTACTTTGCATTTGTCCTTATTAAACTTCATCCTATTTTCCTCAGACTATTTCTCCATCTTGTCCAGATCGTTTTGAATTATGACCCTATCCTCCAAAGCACTTACAGCCCCTCCCAGCTTGGTATCATCTGCGAACTTTATAAGTGTACTCGCTATGTCATTATCTAAATTCATAAAAATATTGAACAGAACCAGTCCCAGAACTGACCTCTGCAAAGCGCCGCTTGTTATGCCCTTCTAGCATGACTGTGAACCATTTATAACTGGTTGAATTACCATTCTCTGAGAGTAGTTATGCACCCACCTTATAGTAGCCCCATCTAGGTTATATTTCTCTATTTTATTAATAAGAAGGCCATGCGAGACTGTATCAAATGCTTTACTAAAGCCTAGGTATACCATGTCTACCGCTTCCCCCTTGTTATCCTAACAAAGAAAGCTATCAGATCGGTGTGACATGATTTGTTCTTACAAATCCATGTTGGCTGTTACCTATCACTTTATTATCTTCCAGATATTTTTAGATGAATTCTTTAATTATTTGCTCCATTATTTTTCCTGGCACAGAAATTAAACTGACTGGTCTGTAGTTTCCCAGGTTCTTCTTATTTCACTTTTTATAGATGGACACTATATTTGACCTTTTCCAGTCTTCTGGAATCTCTTCTGACTTCCATGGTTTATCTAATATGATAGTTAATGGCTCAGATACCTCCTCTGTCAGCTCCTTGAGTATTCTAGGATGCATTTCATCAGGCCCTGGTGACTTGAAGACATCTAACTTCTCTAAGTAATTTTTAACTTGTTCTTTTTTTTATTTTAACTTCTAAACCTACCCCATTTCTACTATCATTCTCTATGTTAGGCATCCAGTCACTACCAACCTTCTTGGTGAAAACCGAAAAAAAGAAGTTGTTAAGCACCTCTGCCATTTCCATGTTTTCTGTTATTGTTTCTCCCCTCTTCATTGAGCAATGAGCCTTCCTGTCCTTGGTCTTCCTTTTGCTTCTAAGTAGAATGTCTTCTTTTTACGCTTTATGTCTCTAGCTAGATTGAGCTCCTTTTTATGCCTTCGCCTTTTCTATGCCCCTACATACTTGTGTTATTTGCTGTATTCATCCTTTGTACTCTGACCTAGTTTCCACTTTTTATGGAACTCTTTTTTATTTTTAGATAATTTAAGATCTCCTGGTTAAGCCACGGTGGTCTTTTGCCATATTTCTGTTTTTCCTATTCAGTGGAATAGTTTGCTCTTGGGCCTTTAATAATTTCCCTTTGAAAAACTGCCAACTGTCTTCAGTTGTTTCTCCTCTTAGTCTTGCTTCCCATGGGACCTTACCTACCAGCTCTCTGAATTTACTAAAGTCTGCCTTCCTGAAATCCATTGTCTCTATTTTTCTGTCCTCCCTTCTACCATTCCCTAGAATCATGAACTCTATGATTTCATGATCACTTTCTCTCAAGCTGCCTTCCACTTTCAAATTCTGAACCAGTTCCTCCCTATTTTTGTTAAAAATCAAATCTAGAACAGCTTCCCCTCCAGTAGCTTTCTCAACCTTCTGGAATAAAAAATTGTCTCCAATGCAGTCCAAGAACTTCTTGGATAATCTGTGCCCTGCTGGATTAGTTTCCCAATAGATGTCTGGATAGTTGAAGTCCCCCATCACCACCAAGTCCAGTGCTTTGGTTGATTTGGTTAGTTGTTTAAAAAAAAGCCTCATCCACCTCTTCTGCACCACCTGTGAAGGGAGAAAAGCCTCAATTCCCATTGAATTTAAAGAAATACTACTGACTGCAGTGGGAGTTGGGTCGGACACATAGAGGAGGCCGGTGCTTAGAAGAGGAAAAGCAGCAGCAGCCATTAGGAGATTGGGGGCTGAGCAATGAGCAGCACCGTGCCCTAAGACATTTCTTCTTTTAGAGGGCAAGTAGCTCTTTGCCATGGATCTACACTAGTCTTTAAAAGTGAAGAAGTGGCAAATGTGGGTGAAAATGTGAGTGAAAATTGCTTGCTCTGTATGTATCACTGACATTTCAGATGTTAGGCACGTTGTAACCAACTTTCACTGCACACACAAACGAGAGAGCTTACTTCTCTGTGGGGAATGGATCCAGGATCGTCTACACAAGCCTCTCAGCCTTATGCCAGCAAGTAGGAGGCTGTTATAGTCATTGAGGACCAGCTGCTGAGGGAAAGACATAGCCCCGCACTACACCAGTACGTGACAGAGGGTATGGCTGGGCAGTTGAAGCATTTTGCACGTTTGCTTTCTCTGCGATGTGGATCTGCTCCTCATTCTACTACTCATGCAACCAATTTCTTGGTATGTCCTTCCTCTCCCCTGCAGATCTTTGCAGCATGCCCCCCGAAGTCCTCTTCCCATCCCGCAATCAGACTTTGGAGCCTGCCTTGGGAAGCCAGGTAACACTGAACTGCACCATGCGGCTGCCCTTTGAACAGGAATGCAACCCTGTTCTGCGCTGGATGAAAGATGGCCACGAGCTAGGCAACGAGAGCAGCCAATATACCAGCGAGTTGTTAAACTGGTAAGAAGTCAGGCTCATCTATAAATAAAACGTGGTACTGATGTGGCTACTGACAGGCAGGACAAAGTGCTTCAATCATTGTGTAAAGGTCATTCACTCAGCTAGTTAGCCACGCCTCAGTGGGGGTCCTGGACCCACCATCAATTTCAGAGTCTCCACTGAGCAGTACCCCAAATTCCAGCACTTCCTATTGATAAGCTCAACTTCACAGTACTGGAGTTCTGAGCCCAGCGTGCCAGTGCTCAAAACTCAGCAAGACACCCTCTCGGCCAAAGTGCTGCCCTCCACCACCTCCTGTTCTGGCCCTGGGCTCCCCACACAGCCCTGCTCTTGCCCCCCAGACCTCATCTTCAGCACCTCTGTTCTTCTAGGCTCTCTCCCCACAGCTCTGCCAGGACACTTCAGTCCTGATCCAGAACACCTCCTGCTAGTCTTGTCCCATGCCCGGCACAGCTCTGTCAATGCACCCAAGGGCAAGTCTACACTATTGCACATCACTCCAGCTCAGTGCAAAGCTGAAATGCTGGACAGCACAAAACTTGCTTCGCACACCGGGGAAGGGAGAAGAAAGAAGCTTTTTCATCCCTGAGTAATGTAAATTATATCAACTTAGGCTGTAGTGTAGACCTCTCCCCAATCTTGATCTGTAGCACCCTTGCTATTGCAGTCCTGGCCTTCCCTTTATGTCTGAGGGCACGTCAGTCCTCCTGACTCTCCACTTCCCATCCTAGGTCTCTTGGGGAAATATGTCAGTGATACCAGCTTTTTAGATGGAGGTTTTGTACAATTAAGAAGTGTTTAACATCACCCAGCATCTATTCGTTGGTGACTGATGCAGGGTTTGATCTAATGTCTCTGGAATATAAGCACAAGCACAAGTGTCCTAGTTATCCCTTTTTGTATGTTCTAAACATCATCATTCCTTAAACACACAGATAAACAATGAAGCACTGTGTGAGGGAAATGCCCCCCCCCCACAGACATATGTACAAAGCATGTAGACCAGCTGATGTTTCTGCCCATTTTATATTATGGCTCAGGGAACTAACACCAGACTCCCTACTAGGGATGTAAATACTCATTTAAAAAGTTAGCCAATTAAATGATATAATTTTAATTATTTAACTGATTAACTGGTGCCGTGCCCAGGGGGGAGCTGCTCCCACCCAGCCAGGCCCACTGTGCTGCAGACAGCCTTCCTCTTAACTGGTTACCAGATAAGCATGCCAAAAAGGCTAATGCTTACCAGTTAAACTTTTATATCCCTACAGTACAAAACCAGGGGTCTGAGGGCTGCTATACACCCTGGCTCACATCTGCCACAAGGGTAAAGTCACTGTGATCAGAGAAGCTCCTCCAAGTAGGTACTAGAGTCACTGAGAGCAGAATCTGGTCCCATCCTATGCATTTCCCCTACAATTACAGAGGCACATCTGCCAGCTAAGCTTCTGCTGACCCTCTGTGAAAACCGTAGAGCTTTCAACAGGTCTCCTTGCTCAATAGCAGTTAGCCTGAGCTTTGTGGCCTTTCACTGGCTAGACACTCTTTTCTACCAGAGCACGTTCCCTGCCTCCCCGGGGCATACTAGTTTGAGAGCACTAAACACACAAAGCTAGCACATTGCACCCTGCACCACTTCTTCTTTGCAACCAAATGCATTATCCCTGTTGCCAGCAGGAGTTGTAGGAAAACTGCACCTATGAGGGGTGTGACTATGGCGGGATATGAATGGAAAGTAGGGCCAGCAGCTTAACCCATCTGAGGCAAATCATCTGAAGTTCTTCTGCGCTGGAGGTCAAGGTGATCACGCCTGTGAGTGTGTGTAAGCACATTTATCCATCCACTTTGTTGGCCAGGCAATGGGGAGTCCATTAGAGCAACTCCTACCTTTTTGAAGACTTTCCTGCCACTAAAAGATTCTTAATTATAGATTTAGGAACCTGACCTTAGGGTGCTTTTTTGAAAGTCTTGGCTTTGGTCTCTAAAGGTACGTCTACACAGCAGCGTTATTTCGGAATAACTGACGTTATTCCGAAATAACAAGGTGAGTGTCTACACTACAAGCCATTATTTCAATATAATGTCGAGCTGGAGGACTTCTTACTCTGACTCCTGGTAACCCTCATTTCACGAGGAACAAGGGAATTCAAAGGAAGAGTGTCCTTCCTTCGACTTCCTGCTGTGTAGACAGCACCAAAAGCCGAATTAAGCTATTTCAACTTAAGCTATGCAATTGACATAGCTGAAGTTGCGTTGCTTAATTCGACTTTAGCCTTGCTGTGTAGATGTACCCTAAGAGAGAGGTGAATTTCCACTGAATGGCTAATCGTTTATTGTGTAGAGGACAAAGGTTCTCCAAAAGAATCTTCTCAGAAGTTAGAGATGGACAGCCTCTATCCTTCCATCCAGGCCTTTTCCCCTTCTGGGAAATGACAAAGCAGAGTTCCTGTAGACTACATTTAGAGGAGGAACAAAAAGAAGCTTCTAGTTAGAGTTCTTCAGTCCCATAGTTTCAATAGGACACCATTTCCCTGAAAGAGTCCACTGTAGCAGTGCACTAATGCTACTCTTGTATGTCCCCCAGGTTCAGTGACAATGAAACAGACACTTTCGTGTCAAGCGTTCTAGGGGTGAACCTGACAAGCGACGTGGACTATGGGGTGTTTGCCTGCGTGGTCAGGAACACTACAGCCACTTTCACACTACACAGATCAGGTAGCCATTTGGGCATTTACACAATATTAATACAAATGCAAAGAAGGGGCTAATATACCCTTTGTGGTAGAGTCTGCTGAATAAGGCCTTTCAACCAGGTTGGGCCAGTCTATGGCAGGCCCTACTTTGGTTAGCTCTTGGGTTTAAAGGAGCATGCCATGCACGTTAATCCTTTCAGTGACCTGCTGATGCATTTCCTGAACCGATTGCCACATTTTCTTAGCTATTGCTGTTTTGAAAGTAAACCCCGAGCCAGGAGTCTATTGGCATGGGGGGAGGGGAGGAGGGCAAAGGGGGCTTTATGAAATCAAGCTGCTCTTTCAATATGCTGACTCAATGTGGTGCCATAGGATGGCAACATAACCTGTAGCGGTGGAGATGGGGCTGCCTCCCAGAGGCTAGCCACCTCGGTCAAGGCTTCTTTGTTTTCAAGACCCCCAACAAGAAGCTGATGATAGGGAGTCTCTGGAGTCAGCCCTACTGAACTCTAGACAGGTACATGCCCTAGTGAAGGGATTCATCGGCCTCATGCAGAAGAATTCAGCTGGATAGTATGGCTAATTGTAGCCAGGAAGCACCAAGTACCCTGGACCCCAAACCCACTCATCTGTTTCTAGGCTGCCGTCACAGAATTTGGGGGCCCCTTTATATCACAGAGCCTCTATCATCTGCTCTGTGTGATCCTTCTTTAAGCAAATGCAGCTGAGCCCCTCTTCACACTGGTGGCTAGAGATGTAGAACCCCCGCCCCCCCCCGCCACCAGATCAGAGTCCATCCCATGTATATGCAGGACACATCCACAGGCAGACACTACAGCTGTCTTAGTAGTCTGACAACATGAGTGGTTTTAGCTAGAAGCTTTGAGGCTAGTAGCTTCTGCTTGGGTCTTCCCCCTGCAGACCACTACCTACCTCAAACCCCCTCATTTACCAAAGATGTAAAATTCCTTTAAGTCAAATACCAAGTGTACTGAAAAGTTCTTCTTGGTAATTGCAGAAGCTGCTGGACATGTGAGTGCAGTGGTGGCAGCCCTCCTGGTCCTGGGGCTGCTGCTGCTCA
Source organism: Rafetus swinhoei (assembly GCA_019425775.1). Taxonomy (NCBI): domain Eukaryota; kingdom Metazoa; phylum Chordata; order Testudines; family Trionychidae; genus Rafetus; species Rafetus swinhoei. The sequence goes on along the minus strand of CM033446.1, from coordinate 15,668,373 downwards.
TGGTTGTGATCTATGCCAAGTGCCGCTTGAATATGCTGCTGTGGTACAGGAACCGTTACGGGGAGCTGGAGATCAATGGTAACCCAATGGGCTTTTGTGAATCCTGTTTTCAATCTGATTTGCACTTTGGGTTTGGGGGAGACGGGGAAAGACTCCGTGTTCCAGACATTCCAGGCTTCTGCTGCTCCTGTAAAGATTTCATGAGAAAAGGATTGGAAAGCAGAAGTGAACTAGAATTCCCCTGCAGCCAGAGGGTCTTCCTGCCTCCACCAGCCTAGAGGGTGACTCCTACTCAAGGGCCAGCCTACCCAGGGTGTTCCTAGAGTGTGTGTCTGGATTGTGACTCATTGTTCCTCTAACAGTCTGTCCTCTTGGGTCAGTACATTCCAAAGGGAGCCTGCTCCCTATATTGAGTTAAGGGTGATGTTAGTTTGCTCTGAAAAGCTCTATTTGTTTAACCTACTCTAGCAAGCCAAACCAGTCTTGTCACAAACCAGCGCCACAAGCCAGATCCACAGGGAGGCCCTGGAATCACAGTTAATCCGCAGATTCAATTCACATGCTAATGAACTCAATCGTGATATGGGCTGGTGGGGACTCTACCTACTTAATAACCACTGAAGGTGCTAACAGCTCTCTGAGTGGTATCCTTCCTGTCTTAGGAATCTATCTATTGACTTCAATTTTTATCTGCTTAGGTTTAAGTACCCATTCTCCAGATACTTAATGATGCTCTGTCTCCCACCACCCTCCCGAATTAAAGCCCCTAAATTGAATTAGCTGTTATTCCTCCTGGAATGAGGTTTAACAGCTAATTCAATTTAGGGCTTTAATTTGGAATCCTGTTTCACTGTCGCGTGTAGACGCGGGCAGTTACTTCGGGCTAGTCAATTTCTAAAATGGCGACCGCCCGGGAACATGCTAATGAAGCGTGGGATATTTAAATCCCACGCTTCATTTGCAATTTCGGTCGCCCCTCATTAGCCTCCCTAGATCGAACTAGGAGCCTAGTGTAGACATACCCTAAGAGATTCTGTGTTCCTAAAAAGGATCCAGTGGCATTTACTTTACAGAGTTTCTGTATGCATATGAAAACCTGCGCTATTTCTTTACCTCTTATGAAAGACACTTTTAATTGTTAGCCCTTATCTACGCACCTCTACACCAGTTTAGATAAACCATATCTTTCTGTAGATAGGGATTTCAGTGTAAAACTGGTGCTTCTAGCACATCCTAACCCTCCAAGCATTGTACAGTGCAGCCTCCATTTTCCTCCCAGCTGTTCGTCCACTGCTCTGCCCACTCTTCTGGGTTTCAGGGTACGTCTACACTAGCTCGTTAGTTCGAGCTAGGTAGGGTAATGAGGGCAAGCGGAGTTGCAAATGAAGCCCGGGATTTAAATATCCCGGGCTTCATTTGCATGTTCCCGGGCGCCGCCATTTTTAAATCCCCCTTAGTCCGAACTCCGTGCCCGCGGCTACACGCGGCTACTACCGTTACTCCTCGTGGAATGAGGAGTAACGGTAGTTTGAATTAGCATCTTTAATTCGAACTATGTACTCCGTGCCGCATGTAGCCGCGGGCAAGGAGTTTGGACTAAGAGGGGATTTAAAAATGGGGATTTCTATTTTTGGTACGGTGGGGCAGAGTTAAGATAGAGTGACCTTAATTCTGAATTATACACTATCTTAGTGTTTTGAAGCAGAACTTTTAATTCTGTATTTCCAGGCTGGCTTTTTATTTGGGACTTTTTGTTGTCATTTCTTTAAAACAACAATGCTCGTAAAGATTTTTTTTGTTCAAAATATATGATGGATTCGTCCAACATTAACTGAAATTATGGTTGTTTTCAAGATTGCTGTAGCCATATTTGGTCCCAGGATATGAGAGAGAGAAGGTAGATGAGGTAATGTTTTTTATTAGACCATCTTCTGTTGGTGGGAACCTTGTATCTCCCACCAACAGAAGTTGATTCAGTAAAAGATATTGCCTCACTTACCTTGTCTCTTTAATTATGGTCTTTTTAAAATCTGGAAAGTCTAGTCATGTGTGTATTTTTATCTCCCATTTCTGTGTATTTAAAAAGCCCAACAGTATAGAGATGGCGAGAACCATTGCCAGGGTTGCTGTGAGATTTGTATTGTTACTTGTCTTAAAGTTGCTCCCAAACCAAAGCAGATGCACCCACCATCTCCATAGTGCTCTCCAAAACATCTACAAAAGAGATGGTTCTTGTCTCAAAAACATGCAGTCTGCTAACACAAAGCATTGGTGATAACTATCAGTGCAGTCCTCTTTGGCGAAAGCATTATAACGATGACACCAGGACACTGGGTTTAAGATCACATCCGGCTCCACTCCCTGCCTTGCTCCTCTCAGGGGCACAGGGACATTTTAAAGTCCATTCCCGGAGCTCTCTTGGTCCTTGTGGGTGGGATGTTGGGTTCCCTACCGGGTGCGTTTTTCACTGTCATTACAAATCCTGGAAATAGCACCATCTAGTTACACAGCCCTTCATATGCAGATTAACACGGGTGCCCTGCCCCAAAGAGATTCCAGCCCAAAGGGTCAGAGCAGTGCCTTCCCCTGTTGGGGAGCTTATAGGGAACTGGCTGTCAGTGCTGCCAAACTGAGCGCTGAATCTGCCACGTGGTCATGTTGTATCATTTGCCTCTCTCGCGCCCTGCTGGGCACTGTTCGCAGATGGGAAGCTGTATGATGCATACCTGTCCTATGCAAACTCACCGGACGACAGAAAGTTTGTGAATTTCATTATGAAGCCACAGCTGGAGAACCGTCATGGCTACAAGCTCTTCCTGGACGATAAGGCCATCCTGCCTAACTCAGGTAGGGCCCAGCCTGGATGCTGCCTCCCATCTCACCTTTGCCTGCAGACAGACACACTCCTGCTCCTGGAAAGTCAGCCTTGCCCTTTGATTATTGAAACTGCTTTTCAGGACACAGGAAGCCACACCCTGCACAGCAGGTCTGCTCTCTGGTGTGACATTCCCTTTGCCCTCCTAGACACCTTGCCGTCAGAGATTGTAAACACTAACTGATTAAGAGCACTGAGTTGTGAATAGCTGAGTATTTTAGAGATTGGAAAAGAGAGGAACTGAAGGGTTGTGTGTTCCCTCCGACATAACATAGCAATTCAGCGGGAGAGTTTGGAGTGGAACCCAGGAGTCCTGACACCTACTCCCTGCTGTAACCACTGGAAAACACTCTCTTCAGCTGCAGCAGTGTAACCTGAGTCTGAGAAAAAAGCACTTAATGCTGCAAGACAGGCAGGGTTATGAATTCAACTGTCTGCGAGACTGTGGGGGCCCCCTGTTGCCCTCAGTTTGGCTTCAAATGCTAAGGCAGCCTGTTCCCGGAGGAGGAAGAAGAATGGAGAGCTGGTGACCCATTCTGGCTCTGCTTCATTTTTGCCATGACTGTGAACCTCGTTTCTATTCTACTCCCCTAGAGCCTTCGGCAGACCTGATCATGAACGTGAGCCGGTGCCGGCGCCTCATTGTGGTTCTCTCGTATGCATACCTGGAGCAAGACTGGTGCAACAACAGTTTCAGGTCAGGAGCTGGACTGCTGCTTTGCTCCCCTGGCAGCACAGAGCTAGACCTCCCTTGTTTGTCAGAATGGCTGCATGGCAGACCGCACCCTGTTGTCCTTCCCCCTTTGCAAGCCCGTCATGTCGTTCCTCCTCCACGCTGCCCAGGCCCAACAGGAGAGTCCCGGTAAGCACAGGAGAGAGAGCCCCCTGCCCTCAGCTCTGTGTCCAGTGCCACACCAGCCTGTGGTGGCTGTGAGGAGCAATTGCAAGTAAAGCCTTGCTCAGCCTCTGCATCTCTGGCCTAGAGCATGCTCTGGGCAGACAGTCTTGAGTATTTATCAAGCAAACTTTTGTATGTTTCTACTGAGCATGTGCAAACTGCAATTTTTCCCAGGCCAGACTTGGGTATGTTTTCATAGAGGCAGCAAAAGGGCCAGGGTGACCACCTCCCCGTCCCACCCAATTTCCAGTCTAGTGTTCCAAAACCTGAGCTTCTGAATGAAACTACTGTAAGATTTTTTTTTAAAAAGGTAAAAATAATTCTTCCCTAATCTTGTTCTCTGATAACAGTGAACTTTTCAGTTCAAATTTTCCACAACATGTGCTAGACATCTGCCATGGGAAATTTCAGTCCAAACAGTGAAAGTTTGCCAAAGTTATAAGCAAATGACTTCTCAGAGAGAGTACTGGGCAATCTTAACTAAAGGCATCTCTTCCGGTTCCACCTACAAACCATGCCTCTGTTCCCCTTGCTCCCAGGCCAATGCTCACTGAAAGTCAATGGGCGTCTTTCCGTTGCTTTGCAGCTGGTCAGGGCAATGATGAGATGGGTTAGCTGAGCAGGCGTGATTCATTGCTCTCCTTACACCCTGCAACGGTTGCCTTGTATTGCAGGGAAGGGCTCTGGCGACTCTTGGAGCTGTCCCAAAGACCCATCTTTATTGCCTTTGAGAGCCAGTACCGGGAGATAGAACATCCGGCCATTCACCTGCTGAAGCAACACAAGAACGCTGTGACCTTACTGCTCTGGCGGACTGGCTCAATGGTAAGTGGCGGGGGGGAAGAAGAGGGGGAGCAGAAGGCTCTGGTCAGGAAGGGGTCTCACAGTACTGCTGGGATGCTTTTGGTACCCCTAGCCTTGGCAAGAAGCCCTGCATGGCAGACATGGTTCTCTGGGTGGAGGGCCCCAGACACTCCCCCTGCTCACTGGCCCCACAATGGTGCGTGCTGAATGGTCAGGCCAGGCCTATAGCTACTCAGGGAGAGCCTACGCTAGAAGCGCCACAGTGGTGCAGGCGCACTGAGGCCGCACATCTGGCGAAGATGCGCGGTGCCCACGGGCAAGAGCTCGCCTTGTTGCAGAGTAAAATCACGAGAGCGGGGAGCTACATGGAGAGGAGAAGCTCTCCCGCTGACAGCGCTGCGCACACCAGTGCGTAGGTTGGGGTAACTTACGCCCCTCGAGGTGGAGCGTGTTTACACCCTGAGTGAGAGGACTTAGACCCATGTGGGTGGCAGTGGGTACAGGCCCTCAGACAGCCCTGCTGGAGGGGTCCTGCAATATCAGAACTAGTAGCCTTTGAGCAGCCTGGACTGCAGCTCTCCCCAGCAGGCCTCTTGGCTCTGCCTTGGGCCCCCTGCACCGCAGCTCTCCTTGAGAAGCCCTCTGGCCCCTGACACATTACCCGCATTAAGTGCTGGCCGAGTCTCCCACAAAGAACAGTAAATCCTGTAAGCCGCATAATCCTCCCTGGCCTGGCAGCTCAGAGGAGCCTGGAGTTGTGTGGTAGTGACACAGAAGGCCACCTGGGGGCACCAGAGCCTGAGAGATGGTAAGAGACGTCGCCGCCTGCTACCAAGGTGGGGAAGAATGATCCTCTCCAGACAGACGCAGGCTATGGGGCAGGCTCTCAGAAGAGCTCAGCTCCCATTGAGGACAAGGAGAGCTGCGGGGGGCTGAGGACTTTTGAAACTCGGGACGTAAATGACTTGCCCAGAGCCCCAGTCTGTGCACAGAAATGACCCCACTTTCCCAGGTTGCCATTGCGGACATGGTAATTGGCCAGAGACATTGGCGACCCAGTTGTGCAGGAGACTGGACGTGCGTGTGAAGAGCGAGGCCCACAGCGGCAGCAGAGCCTTTTCAAACCCCTCCCTGCTATTAACACCCTTCCTTCCCCACTCACGTTCCAGAAAGCTGCGTTCCCAGGCACGCTGCCCTCCAGAGACGAGCACCGACTCCCGAGTGAAGCTGGGCTCCCCCGGTGCCGCTCACTTGGCTGTAGCCTCCTCACCAGTTCTGTGGCACAGGCTGCTTGTGCATTGTCCACATGTAGGCGCTCTCATTAGACTAGCCACATTACCCTGGGCATCTGACTCAGGGTGACTCGTAGGGTGGGAACACACTGCCTTTCCCAAGTGGCTTTGACATGGGCAACTGCGGCCAAGTTTAATGCTGTTTTTCACTAGCAAGCATTTTATGGCTGGCTCATCCCTGGCCCTTTGGCCCCCCAATTAGGGGACAGGAACAGCCATGTCCCACATTTGGAGAAATGCTGGGACTCCTTTCTCTGCCCTACTGGGAGTGCAGCCTGAAGGGGGGTGGGTAAGGGGTGGCAGCCCCATGCCCTCACCTGCTTCTCCCGCAGACCCACTGTGCATGCTCCCGGCAGTTCTGGGGCCATCGAGTCTCTAATTTCAGACTAGAAGGGCTCCGTTCACAAGTCCAATGTGAATTCTAGCAGCAACCCCAAGGTTGGACTGGGCTCTTTCCTTCCCTGCACCACCACCAGCAACAGGGGCTCTGCAGGCCAAACCCTGCCCTTAGCAAGCTTGGCTAATCCCCCTGCCTTCCTCTCCTTGGCTGTGCCAGTGCAAATCATGGCAGCTAATGGGCTTGCGCAGACACAAGCAAGGAACGCATCCTGCAGCCTGCAGAATCCTCCTCCTGCATTGTCACCAAGAATAAGGAAAGACCCCACTGTCGGATCCCAAAGCTCAGGCTCTGGCAGCGACAAAAGGCAGGTCCGTGGCTTTGAACTTAGCAACACCCATTGGATCCGGAGCCCCATTCTGTGCAGGGGAGACCTGCACTTTATCCCTCTCCAGAGCAGTGTGTTTGGGACTAGAAAGCTGGTGTGGCAAGTACGGATGTAAAAGGTTAACCGGTTAACCCCTCAGCATGCCCTTTACCGGCATGCTTACCTGGGTAACCAGTTCATCGGCAAAGGGCTGCTCCGGCTGGGCCCAGTGCTCCCACCCCTCATCTGCGGCATGGTGTGGCGGGCTTGGCCACGACGTGGTGTGGCGGGAGCAGGCAGGGGGCTGTTCTAGCCCAACCGGGCAAACCATGCCGCAGGCAGGAGATGTTCCAGGAGATGAAGCAGTGGTTGGACTGAAGTGGCCCCCCTGCCACAGTTAACTGCTTAAACCCTTTGTTTCCGGGATTTTACATCCCTATGGAAAGCTGGACTGAAGCTTTCTCCTGGGCCCCTAAGGAAGCCCTACCTACTGCTTTGCCACAGCTGTTCTTTTTCAGAGCCACACCTAGATTTGCAGCGTCTAGCTCCATACAGGCTCAGCAGTTCTGCAGGGATCTCCACCCAGGCTCGGCTCGTTTTTCCTGATCCCGGCTTGGCGAGGTGCCCTCTTGTGAGCACAGCCTTGTTGCCAGGGCTTCTGGCACGTGCAGGGACAGGCCCTTGCTGACCCCAGGGAGCTGCATTGCCAGAGTGAAGCAAATGCAAGGCCCCCTCCAGCTCCATGAAGCAGGCAGTGCAAGTGCCAGACTGTCAGTGTCTGGCAGGCCCCATCCGCGCTTCCCCTGGTGGAAGGGGATTGAAGCTTCTTATTGCTGTATTGGTCAGATCCCCGGGGCTTCTGTGCGGCCTTGTCCTCCAGCATCGGTCCTGGCACTGCAGCTGAGGCAGCCTGAGTCCTCCTTGGTTCAGATAACATGACGTTCCCAGCAAAGAGTCAGGGTTGCACCCTGCCCTGCTCTCTGGGGGGCCCAGGAGTGTGGCGAATGCCACCAAAGGGACAGAAGTTTGGGGAGGAACATGCTCTGTGGATGTTGCCCGGCACAGTGCTAGTCCCAGCTCTCTGTTACGTGACGGACCTGCCAGGTGCCTTCTCTGGGCAAGTCACCTCCTGGGTGCACCTCTTTTTCCTGCCCAGCCTTTGTCTGCCTGGTGTGTCTAGAGCAGTATTTCTCAACCTTTTTTTATAAAGTACCCCTTTAAAAAAATTATAAGGACCCCCAGTACCTACAGTTTTCAAAGACACAACATTTTTTTCTACCATTGCAACACATTTGTTTAAACAACTTAATCGTAGCTGGGCGGATGATGAAATTTTTGGGTGTAAAAGGTACAAAAATAATAAAGCACTGTAACACTTAAAACAAAAATTCAGTTTTCTCCAAATTTCAGTTGTGTTGACGTACCCTCCAGGCTTCTCTCGAATACCCCTAAGGGTACTCGTACCACTGGTTGAGAAACATTGGTCTAGAGCATATACTGACTGGGGCAAGAACTGGCCCTTCCTGCAGCTACTGATGGGACTAGCACAAGGGCGGCTTGGTGGCCGCTGGGACCTCTCCGCTCGTTCAGCACTACAAATAAGAAAACAAAAATCCCCTTGCCTCTGATTTTTGGCTGAGTTTCCAACTCCCTCTGCAGCAATGGGAGTTCTGTCTCCGTGCACGTCCCCGCAGCCAGACCTGCTACACGTGCTTCCTAGCTCACATGCCCCACTCCTGCACTCGGCAAGGTGCTGAGACTTGTTCGGTGGCGTGCCAGGGATTGCAGGCCTGACGTGCGGCGGAGGAGCTGGCGTGAACCGAATTCGGGAATGCTACCAGGGTTCTTCCTCTTCCTTCCAGACCCCTTCCTCGGATTTCTGGAAGGAGCTGTGCCTGGCTCTGCCACGGAAGGTGTCCTACCAGAGGACCATGGGGGGACCCTCAGACCCAGCTCCAGGAGGACAAGGACCCCATGCTGATTCTGCACAGCAGCTACCTGGAGTGTAAAGGAGACCCCCATCTGGAGGGAGACCTGGGTATAGTCACCATCTGTCCATGTCCTTATCTGTTTTAGCCTCATTCTGTCACAGGGGTGGCCCAACAAACTGGTGAAGCTGCAGCCACTTACTCCGTTAACACCTTGTGTGTAGAGCGCATGGGGCCAGACTCCCCTGTGGCATGTGCCCCGCCTCTAGTCCAGCTCCATGTGTGGAACAGCAACGTCCCACCCTTACAGCCCCCTTTGCAAGGGCCAGAATCTGCCCCTCTGAGGTTCCAGCCAAGATTAGTGGGATAACCAATGCGAACGGGCCATTGATCGACATCTCAAAGTTTCCTTGTTCCCCTGCTCTCCGCAGCTGCCTGCCTGAGTCTTGTGCTCTGACCCCACCTCGCAGAGAGATGTCTGGAGGTTTCCTTCCCATGCCCCCAAATCTATCCCTGCCATTGACTCTGGATTGGGTTTGATGTTAAGTTTCAATTATTTGATCAAATCCAGATCAGCTAACCACTCGTCACACAAGATGTCCATGTCTGGCAGTAACTAATAATCACCCTGGACAGCCACCAGTCCCAGCTCCTCCTTGGTTCCCCAACATGGCCACACGTGTCACCTTCCCTTCCCTTCCCTTTTTAGCCTCTTGGGAGAGCTCCACAGTTTTCTACAGGTTGAACCTTTCTGGTCCGGCACCCTCAGGACCTGACCGTTGCTGAACCAGAGAATTTGCCGGACCATGGGAGGTCACTATTGTCGTGCAGCATCACCAACACTTCCACTGGTTATTGGGCTCTTAGAAGACATTTAGGGGTAAATTAGAGCTAAGTAACAGCACAGAGCCCTGAGAGCCAGGACTGGTGGCTGTAAACAAACGTTATGGGACCGCGGGAAACTTGGCCACGCCCATGATAAGTGGACATCCGGCGAACTCAAATCAGACTAGACCAGAGATGTTGCCAGACCAAAGAGTGCTGGACTAGAGAGGTTCAACCTGTAGCATGGAATAAGTGGAGTCCCCATCCCAAGAAAGCCATTTTGGGAGGGGGAGCAGCAGCTGTGCGCTCTGGGACGCGGCTTGCTTTCCTCCCTGTTCCCTAGACACTAAGGGCGTGAGGGGAAAGTGCTTGCATTCCGTGCATGCCTCTCACACCTGGCTAGTGAGCGCCCTTCCCCAGCCATGTGTGAGAGGCATGCACAGAAAACAAGGACTTTCCCTCGCTCTTAGTATCCGGGGATGGGGTTAAAAAGTAAGCCACATCCAGGGGCGGCCTGAGGCGGGCTGCCGGCAGTTGGCGCCCCAGGCGGAATGTGCGATCGGCACCCCCGCACCCCAGGCGGAATGCGTGATCGGCACCCCCGCCTCCACAGCCCTCAATGACGTGATGTCATCATTGGGCGCCCCGTTTAACACGGCACCCTAGGCGACAACCTAGTCGGCCTATATGCACTGGCCGCCCCTGGCCACATCCCAGAACACATGGCTGCTGCCCCCCCTACATGCCCAAAATGGCGCCCTCGCCCCATCCCTTTCTCTGCTCAGGATGGAGCAGTCGGGTGGCCTCCAGGTCAACACTTCAAGGAGAGCTCGAGCTACATCGAAGGAAAGGGTTGCACCAGTGTCCGCTTGCCTCCTTCAGAGACCCCTGCTAGGCCTTGTCTCTGCCCAAGCCCCGAAACAGCTGCTGGGAGGGAGGGGCATTGGTACCCGCTCCAAAGGGCTTGGAGAGAGACTCGGGATTCGTTAGCACCTGCTGAGTTGCCGGGAAATCTGCTTTAATGTTAGTAGCAGGGATAATGTAAGTCCTGTGCTTATCAGAGATTTACAAGCAGCTGACCACAAAGCCTAGCTTGCTTGTGCCCAGTGGTTGGACTGTCAGGAGGAGACTGGAGAAATGACGGGCGTTGCAGAGAGGCCAGGCGGTGTGTGCAGCCTGACAGCTCTCTGGCACCCCCCTGGCACTGCAGCCCAGCACAAGGCATGGCAGCGCCTCCCTTCCAGCTAGTGCAGCACGCTGGGGCCTGGGGCCAGCCTTGGCCTCGAGCTTTGCAGGGCACTGTAAGGCGTCTGGGAGACAGTGTGACCCGCAGACAAGTCCACAGCTCTTCCCTAAGAGAAACAGTCTCTGGTTTGTTTTTATTTCCTGTTCTTCTGCTCTTGGCTGGTCTGGACTGAGCCTGGACTTGCTGTTCTATGGTAGAAAAGTCCTGTTGAGGCTCTAGCCAAAGGCCTCCCTCCGTCTCTGAAGCGAACCGGGAACTCCTGGGATTCCCCAGACCAAGAGCTGCAGGGAGTCCTGTCCCCACCCCCACCGATCTGTACCCTCTCTCCATCCCAACAGGTGTCAGTGGGTCCGTTTTAAGGGGCCCTCCGCCCCCTCGAATGACGGGTCCTGAGGGGCCACCAGCACTAGCCGCTGGCATCATGGAAGAAGTGCAGCTGGAGGAGGGCCAGAAGAATGAGATTGACATCTCTGACCTGGGATCACGCAACTACGGCGCAAGGACAGATTTCTACTGCCTGGTGACAGAAGACGACCTCTGAGGGGGCGGGATTGTTGCTCCCCCCCAGGACTGGCTGTCTCGGTGGCCTTGAGAAGGACGACGCTCTGCTCAGCTATTTTCTTTGACCCAAGGCGTGGGCAGGTCTTCAGCACTCCCATTCCTGGCTGCTCGCTGTGGGGGAGTCAGGCAGGGGAAGGACTGACCTTGTACCCCCCACTGAAGCCTCACACTCCCATGTGCATGCTGGGCAGCTTCTCTCCTAAAACCCTTCAGGGCCACGAGAAGCTGTTAGGAAAGAAGGATTCAGCCTTTTGCCTGGAACTTGGCTTTGGAGCGGAACCATCCCAGGGGAAGCGGGTGCTGCGAACCAGGCGGTGGCATTGCAGAATTGGGAGGCGGCCGCTGGTTGGTAGAGCCACTGGGCAGGCGTTGCCGTAACAGATGCCAGTGAGGTGTCGGTGGTGGCCACTATGTACCGAGATCCGTGCCGCAGTGAGCTCCTGGCTGCACTAAGGCACTAGGGCTGGCTAGGGCTGGGCTGGAGAAATGCCACACTGCGTGTGCTGTCACCTGACTGGGATTTGTAAAGATAAGTTTAGAGATCCATAGTGTAGCGTAGCCCTGTTGCAGCAAATGCCCATGGAGGCCTCAGCCATCAACTGGAGCTAGTGTGTGTGGATAAGAGACCAGACAGTGCAGAGTTCTCATGGGGAATCTCACCTGGGCGCATGACTGAAACATACAGCATGAGGGCAGACACACCAGGAAAGCCCCAGGGCTTGACAGCAAAGGCTGGTCTCCCCGCTGCTGCAGCACTTTGGCAGGGGCGGGTGGCTCTCTCCAGGAAGTTCCCTGTGGCGGCGGCACCAGACTTTCCCTCCCGGTTTGTTAGTGACCAATAGGACAACTCTGGAAAAGGTTTCCTTGTTTCACAGTGGTGCGGAGCTGCCCGAACCGTTCCCAGAGCACCTCTGCCCTTTCTTCCTTTGGACCACAATTAAAATAACTTGTTTCAAGCTGGGCTTGGCCTGGTCCCTCCGCCAGTGGTTTTAGAATAGGAGGTAGTTGCGGGCCAGTCGGTTCTTTGTGTGAGGAGGGCTGGAATCCCTATTAGGCCAGGGACCCACAACTCCGGGAGGGCTAGGCCTAGGCCAGTGGCTTGTAGTAGCAGGAAAGGGGCAGAGCTGAGAGGGGACTCGGGACCGGAGTACAGGGGGGACACAGGTCAGGACTGAGGATACACTCAGAGACACTGGCATCTTTCTACACTCTTGGCCCCAGACACAGCGCTTCTCCCAGGTTGCCTGTGACAAGGCATGGAAGTGCGCAAGAGCCTCCAGAAGCCAGTGCCAGACACAGATGCAGTATAGAAAATGGGGCCTGTCAGGAGACCCACCCCCCATTCATTTGCAGTTCTGGGCTTGGACCCAAGATGCTATGGGCCCACACTAGCCCCTGGCTTTCCGACAACAGCTGATGCCAGTCTCAGATCAGCTTAGAGATGGGTCAAGCCAGGCAAGTGATGGTGGGGGGGGCAGGCCTGGCCCCCTCTTCCAGGGAACTCTGGATCTTCAGAATGGCTCACTCCAGCCCACCCTCTTCCTCCTCCACAGACTAACCATAAAGCAAACAGCTGATACAACAGCTGTTCCTGCCCGGGGAGCGCAGTGCCTGGCTGAGCTGGGCACTAGCCATGAGCCTGGCTGGGAGGTAGACTGTGAAGGGGGCTCTTTCAGGGATTCTTTGGCTGAGACTCGTCCTCCTGCTGATTCGCTGCTCCACAAGGGGCTTGCAGATGAGCATTTGCAAGCAGTGGCCGGCCCTCAGCCTGGCCTAGGCCCAGGGGGCTGCCTGCATGAGCGGGAGTGTGGCTATGCAGGGCTCATGCCTGACAGTCCATCCAATGCCTTTTCTGCTAGGCCAACAGGGCTTCCTTAGCAGCCGGCTCTGAGGAGGGCGCCCCACAGCAGCGCAGCTCAGCCGCGTGGGGCCCCTCTGCCCGTGGCGACTGCAGGTCTGTGTCTACATTGGTGCGATCTTGCGCAAAAGCGGCCGCTGTTGCGCAGCAACTTGCTGCCTGTCTACACTGGCGGGGAGTTCTTGCGCAAGAACACTAACGTTCTAATGTATGAAATCAGGGCTTCTTGCGCAAGAACTATGATGCTCCCGCTCAGGAATAAGCCCTCTTGCACAACTGTTCTTGCACACGAGGCCAGTGTAGACAGGCAACATGAATTTCTTGCGCAAGAAAGCCCTATGGTTAAAATGGCCATCAGAGCTTTCTTGCAAGAGAAAACTACACTGGCATGGATGCTCTTGCGCAAAAGCACATCTCTTGCACAAACGCACATGCCAGTGTAGACGCTCTCTTCTGGAAGAGTTTTTGCACAAGAACTCTTCTGCAAAAGAGTTCTTGCGCAAAATCATGCCAGTGTAGATGTAGCCCAGAAGTGTGTGGTGCAGACAGAAGGTGATTAGCCAATGCAAAGGCAGGCTGGGTTTGGAGCTCACATCCCTTACAAAGCACCATGGGCGTCGGGTGAAAGCCCAGCTGGGGAAGGCAAGACCCAGCCCCACCCCTTCCACCCAAGGCCTCGCCCCTTGGAGCCAAACCCCACCCACCCCCAGCCTGATCCTTTCTGGCCACGTGGCGAGCCAGGCGTATCGTGATGCCCCCTGGCATGGCCCTCCCCAGCAGCTGGGAAAAGCCACACTACCCCACTGTGGCCCCATTCCCCCCCAGCGGCCAGGCTGCTGAACTGGGCTGCCTTCCCTGGCAGCTGGGGAGAGCCAAGCTGCTGTGCCGCGGTTTCGGCCTTCCCCGGTGGTGGTCCCAGCCTTAGGCAGTCGGTCATGTAGGCAGTTTTGGGAAAGCTGTGCCTGCGTTCACCGACTGCCCATGCAAAGCACCAGGGCTGCTGTCTGTACCACAGGTGACTAGTTTCAAGCACATTCACTCTGCTGGAGCAATGTCATTACTGCCTCAGCGCTCCTTCGCGTGCCTGTAGATGGCTCCCCATACTGCTCAGCCCCACCCGGCTTAGCGTGTGCGACCCAAGAAGCTCCCCACCCACTGGTCTGACTTCAGAACCAGTCGCACTGTGGCAGGTTGCTCGCACTCGTTACAGAGCCCTGCTTCAAAGCAACGCACCCTGCTGGCAGGAAATGCTCTAGTCAGATGGGCCATGAGGAAGGTTTGGCCGGCAGAGCTCAGCTGGGGTTACCTGGTTGGAGCCAGACAGAGGCGGGAAGGGGCCTTCAGAAAACCAGCAGAGGCCTGGCATTGCCTTGCTGCCGCTAGGAGGTGCAGCACTCAGACTACAGCTTATCCCTTGCTGCTGGCCCCTGCCCATGGGTAGCCGGCTGCGCTGGGGCATAGCGGGAGCATTACCCCAACAGCCACATCCTTCTCTTCCCCTTGTAAACACACAGGGAAGGACTCAGAAGCACAGAAAGAGCCGCTCACTGGCCAAAGCCTTTATTTAAATGACTCCGCTCCTGGCTGGGGAAGACTGTCCAGGTAACTAGGGAGACAACCACACCAAGAGACACCAGCGTCACCTGGGAACCCTGCTTGGCACCGGCCAAGGGCGTGAAGGCCAGACTGCTGCCTGCTACACTGGGGTCAAACCAGCAGCCTTCCCCAACGGTAATACCCTTGGGCCACCGGGCATAGAGCATCTAGCTTCAAGTCTCTGTCCCAGGCACTGAACAGCCTCCTCTGATGCAGTGTGTCCCTGTTGCTAAAGCCACCAGAATTACCCAGACTGCCCCGCTCCATTCTGCTCCCCACCCATCCCCTGAACGCTTCGCTTGTCTGACTTGCTTTCTCTAGGGAAACACCAGGGTGGCAGCACGCCCAGCACTTACACAGGGTCTCCCCCCCAGCGGTCAGAGCCCCATGCCCTCAGAAAGGACCCCCAGCCCAGACTGCGGGAATGGCAAACGGCTCCCAGCCCGGCGTCCCATCTACCCCATGCACGGGGGAGGTGGGAAGAGTCGGTGCGTTAGTCCCACAGCTGGAGGGGCCGAGCAGGCTGGTTCCTATAATCCCCAGTGTTTGTCCAGTTGCATTTTAAGTGGCTCAGGTAGCGGGGCTGCCAGCCCACCCCTCGTTCCCCAGAGGGAGCCCCCCCAGGACCTGCTGCCCGATATTCAGCCTACACTGACCGTGGCCCCAGCTCCCGCTAGCCAAAGCAACTCCTCTCCCTGGTGCATGTTGGCCAATAGGCTGCAAACCCCTCCCCACCCTGTGGGAGTGGGATCCAAATGCTCCCTGGGAAGCCTCCTCCACCCCCCCCCCCCAGGGCAGGGGGGCATCACAGCTAGAGCTGCGGGGGAACCAACCCCCCAGGGTGCAAAAACTGCAGAGGACAAAACCAAAGCTTCACTCACCCACCCACCGCTAGGTTACAGCCAGGCCAGGGAGCTTCCTCTCACCAGCATGGCCAGGCAGGAGCCCCCCTCACACTGCCGGAGCAAGCCCATGCTCAGCCCCATGGCTACCGCAGGACTGACCATCACAGTCCCAGCAGCAGCAGGGACAAGCACAGTCAGAGCCTCCAGTTTGTGCCAGAGGCCAGGCCAGAGGGGAGCAGCTGAATCATCTTGGGGGGGGAGGGCTGGGTCTGATGCCAGGCACCACTTCCGTTGCAGCCCCTGGGCTAATGTGGGAGCCAAAGTCCAGGAGTGTGGGACTCCTCTGGCCCCTGCAGCCCAAGGGCAGGCCAGCTGGTTAACCCTTTGGGGGGCACAGCAGGCCATCTGCTCACGGCAGGAGTGCTGCTAGGTTACAGCTCCCCAGACGGGCCTGCCGGCTCTGTGCCGTGCGTTGCCAAAGCAGAGAGCAGCTCCCTGTCAGCGGCCCCCACCCAGCCTCCTTCCCATCACACAAGGCAGACAAGGGAGTGGGAAGGCTGCTTAAAGCTACCATCCTCCACCCAAACAGCACAGGCCAAGCCAGGCGCTTCGTCGTTGGAGCTTCATCCGCTTTTGCCTCTAAGTGCTGCTGGCTGCAGGTGCAGCTAAGCCAAGTCCCTGCAACCTCCCCAGCCAGTGAACTGCAACCCGCTCTGCGGGGAGCACGGGCGCGGCTCTGAGCCAGCTTTCAGAAAGAGAAATGAAGCAGAAACTGGGCAGAATGTCATGCTCCAGTCTGGAACCCAGGAAGGACGCTCCGTGCTGCAGGAGCGCCCCGGCGTCTTTAATACCCAACAGAGCGGCGCCCTCCATCCCACAGGTGTGGCCTGTCTGCCAGGCGCGCACTAGGCCAATGGGATTGATAATCCTCCCAGGCAGCTCAGACTGGCTCCCTGTAGCCACTGGCTCGGCCCCTCCCCTTACATAAGGGGAAGATATCACACTGTGCTCAGGCACTGAAGTTTCCCTAGAGAGTTTGGTTTGTTCTGGCAGTAACCGCTTTCCCAGCTCTTTGTATCAGGCCGTTGGGAGCAGGGAGCAAAACCCGGCCAACAGGCAGCGCTACCACCCCACCCACCAGCGCCTCGGGGCGCTGCAGCCAGCAAAGGGAGCGTGGGGACCAAGCCCAGCCTGCTTGGAGTGCCTGGGCCGGCAGCCCAGAACATGCCCCGCTCTGGCATCTGGGTTGAATACACCTCACACAAACGGTGGCAACGCGCGAGAGCTGGGGCCTCATGACAGGCACGTGCACTGGGGGGGTAACCAGGACTGGGTCGCTGTCAGATCACACCAGGCGCCCCCCCAGCTAGCGAGCAGACGCTTCCCTGCTGAGGTGCTGCTGGGCTGTCCTAGAAAGCAACCCGGAAACAGGTAGGGAACGCCAGAGTCAGACTGGCCCTGGAGCTGCTTTAGGAAGGGAGCTGCCTTCTGATTGGCACAGGGCCTGCCAGCTCGCCCCCGGACAGGCACCAGAAGGGAAGGGTCCCTGGGAGGAGGGTCTGGTTGTTGTTGGGACCCTCGTTTACAAGGTAACTCGCTCTACAGAAGCCAGGCTGAAGAACACGCCTGGGACGCTCTGAGTAGCTTCACGTTTCTGTCCCCGGCTCCGGACAGTCGCCTCCGACGCAGGCCTGGGCTCGTTAACAGACCGTCTCGCCTTATTCCTTTCAACCCCAAGCCGCAAGCCCACCCCATAGCCACCCCTCTTCCCAACACGTTTGTGAGCATGATATAAGCCCCAGCCCCTCACCACGGCCCCAGGAGCCCCAGGAAGCCGGAGGCTCCTGACACCAGTGTCCCCCTGTGTGCACCCTTCCGCTCTGCAGCCCAGCCCCCAGGAAGGAGCTGAGATCCCCTTCATTTATAAAATACAAGTTCCTGGAGGAGTGGGGTGTGCGGGGAATAGTTACATAGAGACATACTGGGGCAGGAGTAATCCAGAGGTCCAAGAAGACCTTGCAACGACCCCTTGGTGTCCTTACAAGTGCTGGCAGGACTCCTGTGACGTCCGCAAGGCCTGCCAGAGGGAGGGGAGTCCCTCGACCTCTCCCCCGGGCCTGCACAGAGCAGTGCGGCTGGAGCAAAGGCCGATGTCCCCTGCGGAGAAGCGACTCCCGGCTGGCTTGAAGACAAAGCTGGAACGGGGGCAGAAATGAGACAGGCCAGCCAAGCTGCTGCGGGGTCGCGAGGGAGGAGGCGGATGGGAGCTGCAGCGAGGGGAGATATGCCGCAGTCTGTGCTGCTGAGAGGATCCTTTTCACTGGGCGAGTCGGGGCTGGTCAGTCCGGGCTCAGCTGCTCCTGGGACTCTCGTCCTTACAGAGCTAGGAAATCCTCCTTCCGGTAGCCCTTCTGCAAGAGACAAACGGATGCTCAGGAGAGAGGCGGGAGGAGAGGAGCTCTACCACTGCAGAGCAAGGGGTAATCGCACCTGCAGACCTACGTTCTCCACAGTGCCCCTCTACTGCCACCCTCTGACAGTCAGGCCCCGGGACAGAGTCTCACGCTGAACCCTCCAAATCCCTCATATGGGCCAGGGAAAACCCTGTTCCTTCATGCAGCAGTAGCTGCTCACACCAAGGTAAGGCTGTAACCAGGCTGAGGACCGATAGCCCAAGTTGTCCCCTCCCTTGGTTGCCCCTGGGCCATTTTTCCCTAATAGGGGTTGGATGCCATTAGACCGTCTGGTCACCTGGTGCTAACGGGCCAAGGAACTGGAGGAGGAGCGAGGAAGCCACTGTGGGGAGAGCAGAACCAGGAGAGGCGAAGCAGTGAGAGATGGGGAGGAGAATGAGGACCCTCAGGTAGCTCCCTGCCCACTCTCATGAACCTGCTGCTTCTGCATTTCCTAGACAGCCACTGCAGCCAAGAGGTACATCAATCCCGGGGGCTCTCGCCCCAGGGCTGCACTGGCATCTCCACAGACAGCCCAGGGCGCCTCCAGTGTGCATCCGATGGAGCAGGTGCCCTCGCACTGAGCACCAAGGAGTCTCCTGCAAGAGGTGACGGGTCCCAGCCCACCTGGCTCCATCTTAACACCTCAGGTCAAGACGGAGCAAGGAATGATGGGATCCATAGGCTCCCCCTTGGATTTCACTTAGGTGACCCAGAGCTCTCCCAGCAGCCCCTGTGCCATGTTGTGGGGACGTCCCGATGAGGAACTGGGGCAAGCCAGGAAGAGGCTGTTCCCTGGAGAATTCACCCCAGGTTTCATGCTGCGCCCAGGAAGCGTAGGGACGCTGTGCTCAGGCCCCTGCCGCACAGGCCCCGTCAGCTGGCTGTGCTTGCTGCTTGGATGGAACAAGCTGCCCAGTCACCTGGGATGTCACTCCCTGAGCCAGCCCCAAAGCGAGGGCTAAAGAGATCACTGGAGCGGGGTGTCGCTCTCCTGCCCTGCCACCTACTGCCCTGATTCCAAGACTAGATCATTTTAAAATCCCCCGGAGGCAGAGAACTGAGCACAAGGACAGTTGCTGAGCAGAGCCGCTTGTCCGTGGACACCTGGCCACGTGCAGGCTGACAGGGTGGCCATAGCTCCCCATTGACTTCCCACGTACTGCCCCAGGATGGGGGGCCCTTGAACAGGCATGGGGGAGAGATGGGCTTAGCCCCCACCTGTCACTAACTAGCTGCCCCTCCCAGCGGGTGAGATAACAGGCCGACCAGCAGGTCATTAAAGGGGGAGCCATGGGAAGGCTTCTGGAGGGGCCCTTCTCATTCTGCTAGGCCAGGCAAAGGGCTGGCTGGGAACAGCCGAAGCAGCACTGCCGGGCACAGGGCATGCAGCAGGGTCTGGGTTTTCCTGTTTGGACGGAAGCTGAATTGTGTCTACAGCCCTGGGAAAAGCCAAAGAAACACCCTGGTGGGTGGTTCCCTGATGCACTGGCAAGCAAGTTGGTCCCCCTGGCTGACCCAGTAGGGAAACCAAGGCAAGGTTGGGTGAGACCCTGTTCCACCCCTCTCCCGTCTGAATGAACCTCCAGTTTTTAAAGCAATGGCCCTTGAACACCAGCCTCCTCCTGCCCACCACCACCATCTGCTGGACCCACGGCCGACATGCGTCTTCCTGGGGGTGAATTATTCCTTGGAGCCTGCTGGGCTGCTTCCTCCTCGCTGCTCAAACAGGAGTGAAGGGGGCACAGGAAGCCTTTAGCTAATGACTAGACGTGTCAAGTTCGAGCTCCACGCAGCCAGCTTCAGTGTGCTAGCTTGTGTGTCAACGGGGCTTTGCAGCCGGGCAAAGCGAACTCAACCAAGCACCCACAAACGAAGCACGCAGGCTCCCTGCTTGCTACGACAGGGGAGTTACTGGGGCTGTAGAAAAATGAACTTAACCTTGATGGGAAATTCCAACGTTTGGAACAAAAACACAGTTTGGAATTTCCTTGGAGCACAAATTCTGAAAGGTTTGGATTAAAAAATGTCAGTGTTGTCTTCAAGTCGTCATTGTCAAGTCCAAGTCGAGTCTCAAGTCACTACAGTTCAAGTCTCAAGTCGAGTCTCGAGTCCCTAAAGTCACTTTCGAGTCAAGTCCCAAGCTGAGTCTCAAGTCTTAATTTAAAAAATGTCAAGTCACTTTTGTACAAGCCATCAATATCGGCATTTTCGGACAATTTTTTCACCAAGTCGATTTAACAAAATTAGCAAGTCTCAAGTCGAGTCTCAAGTCACAAACAATGAACCCAAGTCGAGTCTCAAGTCGAGTCACCTAGGCGACTTAAGTCAGACTCGAGTTCGAGTCGTGGGACTCGAGTCAGCAACTCTGAAAAATGTTGACGTTGAAACCATTTCAAGCAGCACGTGTCCTATCAGGTACACAAAGATGCTACTGAAATGTTAATGTTCCTCACGATGGGATGAGAAAGATTAAGTTGAAGTGAAACATGTTGAGTTTATCGAAGCAAAGCCACTGGATGCTTTCTCACCAATAGCAGCACGTGCCCGCCGAACATATGGGGATGGAAAAATTCCCCTTGCCCCATGGAAACCCATTGCGTGGAAAAGTTTTAGACCAGCTCTCTTGGTTTCCCTACATCTGCTCACACCCCCTAGCACCACTCTCTTTGTCCTAGTCTGGACAATGCCTTCAGATCAATAGCAGGAAGACTCCCACCAGGGGCAAACCAACCCTTGGCCTGGCCGAGAGAGGAGCCACCCAGCCAGAGGCTCAGCTGAGCTAGTGACTCAGGGAGGAGCGTACCATCTTGTAGTCCCGGTGAAGCTTGGTGTACTGCCACATGTTGGCCAGCAGGCTGGACGCTGCCCTGGAGGACTTCTCGCTGTCCGAGCTAGGGCAAACACACAGAGGACACAATGATGCTCTTTGCTCCTCTCCCACTAGAGTCTGTCTGGCACCGACCCAGGAAACACACGTGGGGCCGTGCTCTGTGAGAGGCACTATGAACAAAGGCTGGGGATTTGGGGAGAGGGGAGCAGAGAGGAGAACCAATGGAGTACGCCAGGACCAGATGGTCACTGCTCCACTCTGAGGGCCCCTCACATAACCGCCATGCTGGGTGCGGCTGGAGAAGTTACTGACACATGGGACAGCTGATTCCTGGGAAGATGAGGCGGGGGGACTAGAAGTGCCCATACACATATCGGGGCGAGGGAATTATTCCCCAAGGTGCGCTCCTTTGGTGTAAGGACCTAGGATGACTCCGTGGGAGCAATTCCTGGTGAGAAGACACACTCAGTGGTCCTGGGGCAGCTGTTGGAGTGAGTAGCAGGGACTCTGACCAGCCCAAGCTCAGCAGGGGGTGCAAAGTGGCAGGAAGTACCCTGCCTGCCACCAGACTAGTCGGGAAAAGGCAGACCAGGAAAGGGATCTCAGGCATTGACCTGAGCTGAGCTCCTGGGCGCCGGGTGCTGAGGGGCAGGACTGAGGGTGGGCTCACTGGGCTGGCTCCCACCTGTCCCTTTTCTTCTTGATGTAGAAGAGCTTCCGGAGGCCGTCGAAGTAGACGATGTCACGGGCGGCGACGGGGCTCCCCACCACCAGGTTGTTCAGCACGGCCACGATGTTCACGATGACGTCGGCTGGGGGCTCCTTCTCGCCCACGCTCCCGGGGAGCTTCTCAATCAGATGGCTCACCACCTTGGTCGCTGCCGAGGCAAACGGGCTGGGGTCAGGGGCCGGCACGGTGGGTGGGAGCCAAGCCTGGGAACCGCGCAGCCACCGTCTCTCTCAGACCAGCTTGGAGAGGAGGTGGCCAGCGGCCTGGCTGACGGGCGAGCCACAGGCACGACGGGGAGAGAAGCCAGTGGGTGCAGCAAATGGCCTAACGCAGCAGCAGCGCCACACAATTCCCAGCTGGCACCAAACGGAGGCGGGTGCAAAAGCCAGCGAGGACAGAGCCAGGGCTGTGCGTGGCCCCGCCCGCAGTACTGCTGTAGGGCCCAGCACAGGGGAAGCTTAGACGCACGAGCAGACAACAGATCAGGGCTCAGCTTGGGAAATGCTGCTAAAGCATCTGGGGTGAGCCAGTGGGGGGCCTGGGCATGCCGGCAGCCTAGGAGGGCGAGAGGACTGGCATAGCCGGGAGCCATGCACTGTGTGTTCTGTCATCATGGAGATCACACCGGCCCCGGCAACCTCTGGGCACATGGCAAAGGGCGGCCAGTGCTCGGCTGTGTGCGCAGAGGGGTCGGGCCCTAAGTTCCCTGAAAGCTGCGTGGCCAGGCAACCGGCTACCAAGGGCTGGGCCCTGCTAGACTGGCTGCGGCTGGGGAGAGGTGCCCCCCTCACCTGGCCCCAAGAGGCTGTGGCAGTGGAGGGCTGGGGGAAGTCTCTTCCTTGCCACAGCCCTGGGGCAGCTGCACCCCAAACCCCCATCCCCAGCGATGCCTCAGAGCCTTCACCCGCAGCTGGAACCTTCCCCCCAACCCGCTGCCCCTGAGCCCCCTCCCTCACTCCCAACCCTCGGCCCCAACCCCCTACACACCTCACCTCCATATTGGGGCACATACCAAACCCACTCAGCTGTGTTTGGGCCCCCCTGGGATGACCCCGGGGAGTGAGGAGAACGAGCTAGGCCTGGCTGGCCCCAGGGAGAGCTGTGGGGACGCTGCCCCTGAGGCACAGGCAGGAAGAGGAGCTGGGAAGGGCTCCCAGACGGGCAACCTTTGGCGCTAGCTCCTCTCCCGCCAGCTGCCACCAGCCTGCATTGCCCTGGGCTCTGGGCTCTCCCCCGGCCCTGCCCCGGCACTCACACATCTCGTCCTTGTTGCGCGTGTTGCGGGACAGGTTGCGGATCAGCCCGGTCAGGGAGCGCAGCTGGTGATGGTCAGCCGTGCGGACTCGGTCCAGCACGGGGTTCAGGATCCGCTCCTGCTCCAGCGCCACCCTGCTCAGCACCCCGGCCCACTGTGCATGGGGGTTGGGAAAGCGAGCATTAGGGGGTCCTGCCTTTCGATACCGCCTCCATCCTGACCACCCCGGCCCAGGTACCCCCCTCAGCACCCCAGGTGTCCACCTGGCTCTGCCAGCCGCCACATCCCTTTCCCCAACCTCACTTGGCCCCATTCTCAGGGCGGGGCCCCTCTCAGGTGCTGCCTTCCCTGCCCCCTCACACCTGTACTTCAACCTGCCCCACAAGTGGCTGCCCCGGACACAAGTGTGCCGCAGTCGGGAGGGCTGCAGGCACATCTGCTCCTCGAATGCTACCAGCTGCCAGATCACGGTGGGCTCTGGGGCATGAGACCAGGGCTGGTGGCATCACTTCCTAGAAGGTGGGTACAGAGGCTCAGCTTAGCCTGACCCCTCGGAGCACCAGCCACTGCTGGGATTTGGGTCCTTCCCCCCCACCCCTCTGCTGCTCCCTCTTCCTTTCTCTGGGGCATTTCCCCTGGTGCCTGGGAGGGCAGGGGCCATGTGCCCGCCCTGACATACAGACACAGTGACATGGGCCACCACGGTGCCCCACGTTGGCAGAGGGGACCAGAAGCCCGGGGGCCAGCCAGCCCCCCTGCACTGCCCCACCATGGAGTCCAGCCTCGGGCTGAGCCTCTCTGCAGCAGTGGCCTTCGAGAGCCCCGTCTGAGCCAGAGTCAGGCATGGGTGGGCAGTGGGCACTGGTCTTCTTGCTAACCTGTCACACACCTCCCTGGCCAAGGAAAAGGCCTCAGCCTGGGCCCGTCCCGGCGCCCAACCTCACCCGCCGGTCTCCGGCCGTGATGTTCTGCAGCGCCCCCGAGGCCGCCTCCGTGGTGTGCTTGTTCAGCTCGCAGCGCTGCAGCAGCCGGTTGTAGATGCCCACGATCTGCGGGTTCCAGAGCCACTCCATCCCCTTGGGGTCCTTGGAGACTTCCGTGAAGGTCACCATGTCTGTGTTCATGTGCTGGCGGGTGGGGAGAGGCCATCAGGAAACAAACGCAGCCCTACAGGGGGCCCGGCTTCCCTCTCGCCTCCATCCCCACCCCTATGTGTCCTTCCCTAGCACCCACATCTCCTCCCTATCACCCAGGCCACCAGGAGCACCCAGCCCCTCCCTGGGTCTGTGACCTGCGTGCTCAGCCAGCCGCGCGGGCGCCTCCTGGGAGCCTGCCACAGCCAGACACACAAGTATGTGCGGAACCCGACTGTAAACACCAACTTCTCTCACGGGAACTGCTTAGGCTCCCAGCCAATCACAGGCTCGGAAGAGCACCAGGTGACTCCTATGGCCTGTTTCTTCTCAGCCTGTGTGACGGGCCCTTGCAGGGCTCACAAAGGGCTGTGTCGCCCACTGTACCCTACAGGGCCATGGGGCGGGAGTCCATCTCACAGACATCTCACACTCACACAGGGCCTGAGCCTCCGCCCACCGGAGCCAAGGAGAGATACACCCTGGCTGCAATGGGCTGAATTAGCTGGAGGAATTATCTGCTCACCATTGTTCCTCTAATTTTTTCCATCCATGAGCGGGATACATTTTGTTAGATGCACTGAAGCATGTGCAGATGTGCACCACCAGTAGAAACACAGGCTGCCGGATGTGGGCGCTCTGCTGATCAGCTGGGCAGCCCCTGAATTTCTCCTGGGTGGCTGCTGAAGCGCTCAGCTTACAGGGAACATCGCTGCTCACCCCTCGTTGCAGCGACCCAAGACATCTCACACTGGCCATGGCCGATTAGAGCCCCTCTTGCTCCTCCCATGATGCACCCTCCTGCCCCATTCTCACCTCTCGCATCCTCCTGCCCTGGGGGCTGAAGCAGCCCACCAGCTCCCTGTCCCGGCGGTGCCATCGCCCCTCCGGTGCCCCTCCAGCCGCTGCAGCGAGGAGGGGGGCATCTCGTCGTACAGGCGATAGGAGAGGTTCCGCAGCACACACACGGCGTTCTCCACACTCTGTGGGTGGGGAAGGGCAGGTCAGTCTGGGCCCCTCGCCCCAGCGGGCTGGCTCTGCAGAGCCCACATGGCAGAGCAGCGGTTTTTCAACTTTTTTTTCTCACAACTCAGTTGCAGAAAATGCTGGATGCTCGCAACCCACCAGAATTACATCTTTTGCCTTGCGCGGGCTCCGGGGTGGGGCTGGGGGTTTGGGGTACAGGAGGGGGTCCAGGTTTGGGGGGAGTTCAGGGTTGAAACAGGGGTGGGGGCATGGGCTCAGCTTAGCAGGTCCCGGTCAGTGGGGGTGATAAGGGAGGTTTCAAGACTAGCCTGGCACCGCAGGCCATGCTGCGCCCTGCAAGCAGCCAGCAGCCAGGCTGGCTCCTAGGCGAAGGTGCACAAAGCAGCTCTGTGCATGGCTCTCACCCACGAGCACCGCCCCCCAGCTCCCATTGGCTGGTTCCTGGCCAATGAGAATGCAGAGACGGCGCTCAGGATGGGGGCAGAGCATGGAGCCTTGTTTCTCCCTCCTCCCGCCTAGGAGCCAGACCTGCTGCTGGTTGCAGCCATGGTGCAGTGCGATCTGCGGTGCCAGGGCAGGCAGGGAGCTGCCTTAGCGCCCCCGCTGGTCACCTGGCCACCCTGCAGCAAGGTGACCCAGTGCCTGACATGCCGCAGTCCTGGGCTGCGACTCATACTTTGAAAACCACTGGACTAGAGCCTGGGCCCAGCCAAAGAGGGGCTGGGGACAAGCCTCTCCCCAGGGCTGGGTTAATGCTCCCACAGTGCCACTGTGCCAACAAAGCCCTCAGACAGGTGTGTCTAAAGTGCCCATCTCCCTGGTATCCAGGCTCGGGGCGGCCCATGGTCAATGAGCTGGCCCAGGGCTCCGGGAAGCTGGCAGCTGCTCAGCAAAGGGCTCTGACAGCAGCAGCTCTAGGAGTCTGGCTACCCGTGGGGCCTACACACCTGCTCTCCGCAGCCCTAATCGCACCTTGGAGCAGCTCCAGGGCACTCTGCTGCCCTGGCCTGCTCTCCAGAGCCACGACATGCTGCAGGCTGGGACAGGCCCCGCTGGAAACACCCCACTGTTCTCAAGCTGGGGTGGCATGGCCCAGCACCAGCCTGGCACCAGCTGCCGTCCAACCAGCCCTGCAGGGGAGGCTGAGAGCTGGCCGAGTTCAGGGTGGGTGCCCATGCCGTGCTGCTGGGGGGTGGAGGAGGGCAGCTCCTTTGGGGCAGCGCCCAGTGAACCTCAGGTGTGTGGGGAGGGACCAAGGAAGCTGGCACCATGGTGATGTGGTGCTCGAAGCCAGGAGGAAGCAACAACAGAGTTTCATCCCTCCCCCCAGAGCCGTACCCCAGCCTGGGCTGGCAGCTCTAAGCAGTGGAGACGAGGGTCTTTAGCACAGAGGGGCAGATGCAGACTCCCTCCAGGGACTCACCTTGTCCTCTGACTTCCCCACCTCCAGAGCACTGTTGATGTAATTGATCATGGAGTCCACCAGCCCGTGGCACTCGCGCATCTTCTGCCGGGTCTGCTGGCTGGCAGAGCTGAGATTCCTGCCGGGGGAGCCCAGGGCACAGCATGACCCACACACCTCTGGGATGCAGTGCACTGTCCCGTCTAGGGGCACTTACAGAGAGAGCGATGACTCTGCTCTACTGACTTAGCCAAGAGCCAGCCGGCTTTTAGAGCCAGCAGCAGCGGCCCCTGCACTAAGCCCCACAGGTCCCAGGTTTGGCTCCGCCTGTTGGCGTCACACAGTGGTGTATGAAAGAGTCTCCCATACTCCCAGACTGCTGGGACACCCTCCTCTGCCAGGCCAGAGCCTCTGCCCATGTAGGGAGGGGATCCTATTTCCAACAGTGGTCGATGCTGCCAAGGGAGATCCTGCAGTGTCCCTATCCCTGAGCTGGGCTTTGCTGCCTGACCCTGCCAGCTCCCCAGTTCGGGCCCTGCAGCATGAGGATGGCAGGGATATAGTAGCCTGCCCAGCCTGGTGTGCAGGCTTTGGCCATAACACGGGGGAGCCAGAACCACTACTGGCACCTAGAGTGGAAGGGAGAAAGCCTCCAGTGTTGTGTGGCCCAGAGCTCTCCCAGCCTGCGTGGCTCCGTGGCCAGGGCAGCGGGCCGGCTCTCCGTGCCCAGGAGCTGGCCGCACCTTTACCTGAGGAAGCCTGTGGAGTTGTAGAAGATCTCCGTTTCCGAGGCGTTCTGCTGGATGATGGCGGCGCTGCCTGTGCCGGAGAGCGGGGCCAGGACCAGGTCGGTGAGATGCTCCAGCGTGTCCCGAGCCAGCCGGTCCTTTAGGGTGTCGCTGGAGGAGAGATTCCACAGGATCCCTGCCAGCCACAGAAAGCATCACTGAGCAGCCAGGCTGGATGAGGCGCTGAGCCATTTGCACTGGGGTTCACGCTCCCCTTCCTCTGACTAGACTGCCAGGCTAGCTGCCCCGGTCGGGGTCACACGCTCGCCTCCCAGAGCGCGGGTGCGGCTGCTCCCGGCTGCCATGGGGCTCCAGCAGCAAGGGAGCTCTGCCCCCCTCACCTGAGTCACTGAGTCCCCACAGGCAGCCCACAGCCCCTGTCGCCGTGGGAACAGGCAGCCCTCAGAGGACTCCTCCAATTAGGGATGTGAATAGGTAACCGGATGACACTTATGGGTAATGGTTAACCGGCACCCGGGAGCAGCCCCCACCCGCAGAGGGCTGCTCCAGTCCCGCTGGGCCCACTGTGCTGTGGGCCAGGAGGGGCTGGCAGCTCCCTGCGTGGGCCCGGCAAAGCTGGCAGGACCATGGGCTGGGGGCTGCTCCAGCCAGGCTGGAGTGGTCACCTACCTGGGATCCTGCTTAATTGGTTAACTGGTTAAACCTCACTGATTAGATGGGATTTCACATCCCCAGTCCCATTGGAAGATACTCAGAAGCTCAGAAACACCGATGCAGGGACCCCCAAAATGGCAGGCATGCTGCACTCTGCACCGAATTGGGCAGGCCTCATCTGTGGCCCAGCTCCATGTGGATGGGCGGCCTCCAGGGGGGCAGGGAGGGTCTAATTATCAGCAGCTCCAGCGACACCGACACACAAGTATGAGGCAGAGACGGCTGGGAAGGGAGACCTGCTGCCCCGCAGCTCCGAGGAGCAGCTCGTGTCATGCCACCGGCTGACTGATAACACCGGTTCCCACACAGTGGGAGACACAGTGTGAATCCAAGCTGTGCAGGGACCTGCTCCAGCCGCTCCGATGCCCAGCAAAGCTGCGGCGCTGGGGCGCTGCTCCAAGAAACACCCAGTTTGGGGGGCAGGTCCCAGCAAGTTCCCAGGAACGTGTCAGAGCAGGGCAGCCCCTCGGGCTGGTTATGTGCTGCGTGCTGCATTCCAGAGCTCCCCAAAGCCTCCCCGGCACAGCAGCTCCCTGGCGGGAGGGAGCGAAGCGTCTGGCTGCCCTGCTAGGGCTAGGAGCGTGGCCTGGGACACAAGCCTGGGTGCGATTCCCAGCTCCACCAAGGCTCTCTCTGTGCCCCAGGGTAGGTCGCCACGTGAGGCTTTGGGTCTGAGCCCCAGCTGTCAAATGGGGCTAATACCTCCCCGGGCTGCTGTGAGCCTGCCTAGAGGCACTCAGCCCCACAGCCCCCCCACTGCTGATGCGTTAGGCCCTAGATTCCCTGGCTGAGGCTCTGCGACACGAGGGCCCAGCCCCATGGGGGACAGCTCTGACCTCCCCGGAGGCAGTGAGACCCCCCGAGGAGGCCCCCCGCCCGCCAGGCACACCCTGTGTGCAGGGCCGGCCAGCCCGGGGCGGCGCAGCCTCCAGCTGCATTTAGCTAAAACCATGTTCACAGACTCCATTACGCTGCATTAAGCTCTTCGCGTCATTGGGCCTGGCTTCCCCATTAGCCCTGGTATTAGCTGAGACAACCCGAACCTGGCAGGCAGGATTAGCAAGAGCCTTTGTAATGGAGGCAACTGTAAGCTCTGCTATTCCTGCCGGCCAGACACAGAGCCAGGTGGGGCTCTCGCACACCCCTCCCACCCATCTCCCTGCTCCCTCGGCTCTCTCCGGCAGCCAGGCTGGCTAGGAGACTGCTGTCTCCTTCCCCCATCTCTCTCTGCCTCAGCCCCACCTCTTAGCAGCAGGCTCCTGGGGTGTCGCCCCACCTGGTTACCTAAAAGGAACAGCTTCCCTTCTCATGCCAGGGCGGCCTGGCTGGCTAGTCCCTCCTCCCACCTGCCGGGCAGGACTGTCTGAGCTTCCCACCCACCCAGGGGCCTTGTTTCTTTGCCAGAGCCCCGCCTGGTCCCCAGTGATAAGACCTGGCTGTTCAGTAACCAAGGCTGCCTGTCCCTTGACTGCCAGCACCTCAGAGCAGGGTTCAGGTGCCTGCGCTCTGGCACGCCCAGGGGCCCTGATGGCTGGTGTCATCACCAGGCGGGCAGGGGGATCTGAGCTCCAGAAACAGAGGGCTCCTGCTGCGCCAGCGGCCTCTCCCTCGCTGTGCTCCCTGCCCTGGCTCCCCGGCCTGCCTCAGAACGAGGCAAAGTAACCACGGGTCACGTTGGCCCCGTCAGCTCTAAAGAGAGCGGAGTCGCCAAGAGGGCCCGGCATAGCCACTGCCTCGCTGGCACTTTGTAGGCAGGAAGCCTGGATGGCTCTACCCCACAGCGCCTCCTGAGGGAATGTATTTCCCCACACCACACTCCTGTGGCGCAGGGCCATGCTATTCACCCCAACTTGGGAGTGAGACCTGCACAAAGAGACCAAGGGCTAGAACAGGGGTGGGCAAGATACGGACCGTGGGCTGGATCCAGCCCACCAAGCCATTTGATCTGTGGACGTCTTGCCATGCCCCTGCCCCCGGGCAGTCAAGACTCAGGAGCAGGGGAGTGCGCAAAGAAATGCGCTGTTCAAAATGGCTGGCAGCTCCCCCTTCCCCCACCCCGCCAGGGGCTTATGGAGCCTCGTGGGAGCCGCCAGCTGCTTTGAACAGCACATGACTTTGTGCACGCCCCCACCCACAGGTCCCGTTTGGCCTGAGCGCCGGTGAGGGAACCACCGGCTGTTCAAAATGGCTGGCAGTTCCCTCTAGGCGCGCGCACGCCCCTGGCAGGGTGGGGGCAGGGGACGAGAGACTTCATGGGTTTCCCTGCCCCCAGGCCTCGATTGGCCAGGGACGGGGAAGCATGCAAAGTCTTCCCTCCCGCCAGGAGCACGCAGCACCTAGAGGGTGCTAGAGGGAACCGCCCCTTCCACCTGAGGCCCCGCCCCTTCTGGGGCCTAGCCTGCAACCACTACCAAAATTGGTGAAGTGGCCCCCCCCTGCAAAAATTACTGCCCACCCCTGCGCTAGAGTCACACAGCATTTCGGGGCCTAGTGCTCTTTGAAAAGTGCCCAAGGTCACACAAGAAGTCTGAAGCCAGGTCTCCCAAGTGCCCAGCCAGTGATCTAACCTCCAGGCCTTCTACACTCCACCAGCCACTCTGAACCCTAGCTAGGTATGTCCAGGAGAGGAGTCATGAGCATGCAGCCTCGGAGGCTGAGGAACCATGGCCCCTCCTGCCATTGCTCCTGGGCAAGAAGGTTTGACAGCTTCTTATTCAAACCCTAACCTAGAACCAGCCAAAACAGCTCCGACATATTTGTTTCCCATTTTTTCGGAAAGGTTGGAAATTTTGACCAAAAACATTTTTTTCATCAACATGTCAAATAGCCCAATTCAAATGCTTTCCTCTTCCAATAGCTACCTAGTCTAGTGCCACCTGATGGAGATCTCATGGAACTACAATGGGAGTTGAAGGAGTGAGAATGAGGTTTGGACATTTTTGGCTGATCCCAGAAGAATGTGCTATCACCCATTTGGCTGCCTGGGAACACCCACTGTGGTGAGGGGGTGCTCAGTACTCTCAGGACAACCCCCTGTTTTAGATGTGCCCAAAGTATCTGGCAAACTTCTTGCTGAGCTGAAAATGTCCAGGCTTCGCTCCACACAAGGAGAGATTTTTTTTAAAAGCCACCAGATCTTGGTAGCCTTTGCTGAGACATGGAGCCTCCCTGCCATGAGTCTGAGCAAAGCTTTCCAATGGTTTTCGTGCTCTAGGTTGGCTGCTCCTCACTGAGGACTAGGGCCCTCTGCTGGCTGCAAAAGCAGCATGTGCATGGAAGGTGGGAAAGCAAGGAGAGGGACATTGAACAGGAGCCAGCAGTGGAATCTGGGGAAGAAGGCGGCTGTGATTTTGCACAGGAGGGATAACAAGGACCAGCTTCCCTTTTCCCACCCACCCTCTTTCTCCCTCCCCCCACACTGACCCGTGACGTTCTTCCGCAGCTCATCATCCTGCTCACGCAGCGTCCTCATCAGCTCATAGATGCCGTTCTCCTCCACCAGCACCAGCTTGTTCTCGGCATTGTCGTAGATGAAGTTGCGCATGGCGCCGGTGGCGTGGCGCTGCACCTCCTGATTGGAGCAGTTGAAAAGCTTCACCAGCTTGGGCACGGCCTGGAGGCTGCGAGCCTGGAAGGGAGGCAGGGTGGCGGGTGAGAAGGGGGCCGGGCCTGCAAACCCAGGAGTCTTCCCCTGAGTCACCACTAGCTCATGTTCATGGGAGGCTGCCCTCCCCACAATGCACAGCAGGACCTCTGGGGACACCACCAGGGTCACAGCCTGGCTAGGAGTGGCTGCTGCAGAGTTGTGTTCTCCCCTTTCCCACCCCAGCCAGCCCGGCGTGGCTTCTGTGTCCCCACCCCACCATGCACCCATCCCCCTCCACACCTGCTTCTTGGCGTCATTGTCACTGTAGCACTTGTGCTGGATGTAGGCAGCTCCCAGCACCTGCAGGTTGGGGTCGCTGGCCATCAGGTATTTCACTGCCGATGCCAGGTCAATGTCGTCAAACCTGGGAACCAAGGGAGGGTCCTGAGTGGCTACCGCGTTCCCAGGCTGCCCTCCCAGCAGAGCAGAGCACGTAGGACATGGCGCAGCCAGGAGCCCCCACCCCCGAGCCCTGTCCCCCCTTCACCGGGCCCAGGACACATGGTTGCCCACCTCTGGTCCAAGATGACTGGTCAGGGCAGGACTTCTTCAGCTCCCACCATGCAGCTGCTAACCCTGCCCTTAGGGGTGACTCCTGAGGAAGATGTGCTATGCCCAGAGCCAAGTGGGCCATGGCAGTGCTAGCTCTGGAAGCAGCAGGGCCCCAGTCAGTCCTTTGCCACAGCATCAGTCCTGCTGGGATACTTCGCCCCACTCTGCTTTGCTGCTGTACCTGATGGGTGAGCTGCAGAACTCACCCACTGAATGGGAGGGCATCAGGCAACAGCTTGATCCCTTAGCCATGGGTTCCCAAACTGGGGGGGGCGTGCCCCTCTGGGGGGGCATGAAGAAATTCCAGGGGGGGCATGAGGCGACCCAGCCACACACCCCGGTCAATCCCACCCCAACTTTTGCTGCTATTTTTTGGGGGGAGGGGCGGGAGGGTTTCTCAAAAATCAAAAAGGGGGTGTGATGCCAAAAAGTTTGGGAACCACTACCTAAGACGGAGGGACAGTCATGCCCCAAACTAGGGATGTAATAGTGTAGTCAATTAAACGATAAGCAAAAGCTTATAAACTACACGCATTCCCCCCTCTCCTTGCCAATAAACTTTTTATCAGGTTGGCCAGCAACCCGGCTCAGTCCAGGCTCATGCCGGGTTCGGGACCTACCTCCTCTGCAGATCTTCATTTAAAGTGTATTAGGAGCCAGGCAAGCAGGTGGCCCGGCTCAGTTCCGGCTCACACGGGATCCAGGAGCTCAGCCCCCCACAGACAGAGGCTGCTGCCACCCACGCTGCTGCCTCTGTAGCAGAGGCAGCAGTGCAGGGCGGCAGGCAGCCAGTCTGCACGGGGAGCTGGTTTGTAAAGTGGCTCCCCTTGCAGACCAGCCCCCACCTTGCGGACCAGCCCCCACCTGATACAGATGCAGCAGCACAGAGTGACGGGGGGCTCCTCGGGAATGGGGACGGAGCACACTGGCTGCCAGCCCCGCCCCTGGAGACTATAGAATAGTCGAGTAACCGATAAGAAATCATGAGGTTAATTGACTATTCAATTAATCAATATTTCAAATCCCTACCCAAACCATCCACAATGCAGGAGACTGGAAATGCAGCAGTCCCAGGGACTATGCCAGGCCCACAGTCCCAGTTCCCCTGGACCTTCTTAGAAAGCTCAGCATGTTCCTGTAACCTTGGCCAGGCTGGCTTCACAGCCCTCCCACGCCCTGACTCCTGGCTACAGGCGGCAGACTCACCCGCCGGAGTAGGAGTTCTGGGACATCAGGGTGTGGTGCCCGTTGTACATGTCGAGGGTGCGCAGGTCCTGCAGGTGGTGGTTGGACTCGGCCAGGCTGCGCACAGATGGGGCCCGGGTGCTGCGCTCCATTATGCCCCCGTAGGAGCTCCCCACAACTGGCGGGGGGGCTGGGAGGCTCCCGAAGGAGCCGGTGCTGAGGCGGGAGCGGTTGTTGCTCTGGAAGCGCTGAAGGGTGCGCATGGCGGGCGCACGGATGGTCCGGTTCTGAGGCACCTCCACGCTGTCCATCCAGTCACCGGGCCCCTGGGTCCCAGCGTTGGAGCCGGCACTCATCTGCCTCTCGAAGGTGTAGGATCTGGTGAAGCCGCCGTTGTTTCTGCCTCTGTAGAGGGTCCCCGGGTCCAGCTTCTCGGAGACTATGCTGTAGCGGTCGTCCATGCCTGTAAAGGGGCCCCCCCCGTCTGCCAGGCGCATCGAATGCAATGACATGGTGTCGAAGTTCGGCCGGGCCTGGTAGTGCCGCTCGTGGAAGGAACAGGGCCGGGAGGAGGCGCTGGCAGCCTGTGAGAGGGTGTGGTTCATGCGGTAGGTGGGGCTCGGGGGCACACCCCCGTTGCTGATGGTGGCCATCCTTTTGTGAGGACTGAGGTCCACCGCGGAGCGGGAGGACCAGCTGGTGGACTTGAGGCTGTTGTACCCATTCTTGGCGGGTGGCTGGTACAGCTGGGGGAGAGGGGGAGAAATGGGTCAGATGTGTCTCCTTTTGACAGGAAACACAGGGCATGTCCTGCTGACATCTGGCCTCGCTACCTGAGCCTGGGATCTGAAGGACAAGATGGGGCGGGGGGGACTTTTTCCTCCCCCCCTCCCACGCCCCAGGAAGAGAGATCCTGCAGGCTCAACAGTGCCTATATGGCCTTGGCAAAGGCTAGCAAGTGGGCAGTTGTCAGATGTCCTCGTCTGGAGATGCTGGGTTAGACAGGTCTACGGGGACTCACCACTGGGCCTGCAGACCCTTTAGCGCTGGAGGGGATGCGTGGAAGGGAACCAACCCAGCATGACTCTCAGATCCCAGCTGAGCTTGTTGGGTTTAAAAGCACCATTTGATGTGGAGGCTCTGAGACAGTGAGAAACCCTGGCCTTGGCTAGTGGGAGTTCTGCCATTCATGTTGGTACAGCCAGGATTTCACCCACTGACCGGGGGGGCCCGCTGGAGCCTGCTGTAGCACTGGGCTATGCTACAGTGCCTGAGTGCCAGGAGTTCCTGCTGCCCCCCCAGAGAACCTTGCCCCCTTGTCTTCCCTCCAATGGCACCTGGGGGAAATGTGCCCCCCTCCATCATGATCAGGACCAAGAACTTCCCTACACCTGGCTTGCAACCCACCCCCCCAGCCACTGCCCAGTGTCTGGGCTTCCTAAGGGCCACAGAAAGAGAAGCAGCCAGCTGATATAGCGTGCTCATGGCTGGGTCCCAGACACTGCGGTGAGGGGAGCCGTATACAGGCCCATCGGCCAGCCCCACCTGTCTAGCCCCACGCTGCAGGTGAGCTAGTACTCACAGTGCCCTTGGGGTCCAAGCCATTGGTCTGGGATCGGGAGCTGAAGGACTTCTGCAGGGTGTTGTTGTACTGGCCCTGGGAGGAGCTGATACCTGCAGGACAGACAGACAGACAGACAGTGTTAGCAAAACTCAGCATGCACCGTGGGTGTTCAAAGCACAGCGCCGGGGGAACGGGAACGGGGACTGGGCAGGGGCATAGAGAGGGGGTTACTACACCTGGATGGGAATACCCAGCGCTCTGGTCGGGGGGGGGGGGAGAGAGTTACACTCTGGGTTTGGTGACTGGCCCCTCCTATGCATCCGCAATCAACTGAACCGTCGCCCTGGAGCCAAGCACCCGCACAGTCTTGTCTGGCTCTGGCCCAGCAGCCCAATAATGCAGCCGGGCGGGGCCCATCCTGGCTTGGCAGCCACTGGGAGACTATCACATCACAGGGTGGGGCAAGGTGGGGTACAGTGGGTATGGACGCAAATACTGGCCAGGGTCTCATCTCTGCGCCTAGGGCTTAGTTTGGCCTGTGTTAGTGGATAGGAAGCTGGGAGCCAGTTCATCTGCTGAACCTAAACCTCCCAAGCCCCAGCTGCAACCCCAAGCCCTCCCCATGCCCTGCTGGCCAGGAGAGCCCCAAGCCCCTCCAGGGGTGGGCAGGCCACATGGGGAAGTGGCTGAGCAAAAGAGGGGTGCTCTGCAAGCGGCAGGAGATGAGCTGCCTATGGGAGAAGTCTCTCTCATGACCCATGGCAACTCCTAGGCTGCCTCAGCCCGCACACAGCTCAGCCCTGACTTCTAGCACTCCTCGGTAGTCCAGTCCTGGGCCCCTCAGCTCTGCCAGTGCCCCTGGCCTGGGCTGGCGCCCCCCTCGTACCACAGGCTTGGACCCACCCAGCTCTGATAATGCTCCTCTGTCTTGACCTGCACCCCTCTGTTATTCCAGCCCGAGCCCCACGCTGATCTGCCAATGCAACCTAAGCCTGACCTACATCCCCCTGGTTATTCCAGCCCTGCAGCTCTGCCAAAGTACCCCAGTCCTGACCTATACCCCCCTACTGTCCTAGCCCTGGCACCATCCAGCTCTGCCCACACCCCCCAGTCCTAACCTACAGCTAGGGTTGCCAGGTGTCCGGTTTTGAACTGGACTGTCCAGTATTTAAGCTTTCTGTTCGGGAAACAAATTGAGAAAATAGAAATGTCCGGTATTTTTAAAATCAGATGGAATGTAGATTGTGATGTAATATCAAGTGTGTCCAGTATTTTTGCTGAAACCACCTGGCAACCCTATTCTCAAGCGGCACATTTTGTTAATCTAAACATGGCCCTTTTTTCTTCACATCAGGTGTGGGTTTTTTTTCATGAAACTGAATTTTTTCACATTTTCCACAAAGCCTTTATCACCCCATATTTTACTCAACAGTTGTACTGGAAATTTGCCCAGACCTTTTCATTTCTCACTGGCTAGTCTTGAAAAATGAATTAAAAAAAAAAATTGGAAAGAATTTTTCAAAAGAAAAATCCTACCAAGTGCACAAACCACCTCCCCATTCATTTTTTTACCCAGCTCTTCGGGTAACAATGGCAAACAACATGCTGAAAGAACACAAGAGAAACAAGGATGTGGATGGAAAATGGTCGCTCCAGTGCACCATTGCGAGGACCAAATTCTTCGGAACAATGGAAAAATTGTGTGTGTGTGAGGGGGAGTAGTTTTTGGTTGGTTGTTTTTTTTTCTGTTTTCCAACCAGTCCCGAGCTGGGTAGGTGGCGGTATCTCCACTGGGATCAGTGAGGTACACCAACATGGAGGGGCTGTGGTGGGCAGGGCTCCACAAAGGCCCAAGCACCCCTGCAAATTGCTCCTAGCCTAGGGGTCTCTGGCTCCGTCTGTGTAGGGGGAAATGCTCTGCCAAGTAGGCCTCTCCTCCTGCCCCTTGTTTAAGTGGAAGGACTCCCCGAGGAAGCTGAACTCTCCCCTCCCCACTGGTCTCCCCACCCCCTTTCCCAAACACACTTTCCCTTTGTTAGGGCCAGCCTGTTTACCAGCGGCCTTAGGTACAAAGGGCCTTTAGAAGGCAACCAGCTGGCAGGAGTCCTGGAGATCGGAAGGGAGGAACCCGGAGAGCAGCGTGTGAAGAGGCTGGTGAGTGATTTGTACACCCTGAAAGACCTGTGCTGAGACCCAGCATGGGTTTCAAGTCGAGCGTGTCCAGCGGGCTTCAGCTCAGTGCACGGCCGATATTTGTCCCTGTTACAAAATCAACAGCAGAGCTAAGAGCAGCCGGGGGTGGCTTGCAGAATCACTGACACCAGCGTTGCTCCAGTAATGTCGCTGGAGATCTCCCTGGTTTATGCTGGTGTCAGAGGGTACGTCTACACTAGCTCGTTAGTTCGAGCTACGTAGGGTAATTAGGGCAAGCGGAGTTGCAAATGAAGCCCGGGATTTAAATATTCCACGAGGAGTAACGGTAGTTCGAATTAGGATCTTTAATTCGAACTACCTACTCCTTGCCGCGTGTAGCTGCGGGCACGGAGTTCGGACTAAGGGGGATTTAAAAATGGCGGCGCCCGGGAACATGCAAATGAAGCCCGGGATATTTAAACAACTCCGCTTGCCCTAATTACCCTACCTAGCTCGAACTAATGAGCTAGTGTAGACGTACCCAGAGAGAGGAAAACCAGGGCCTAGCACAGTCAGTGCCCTGGTGGTTACTAAGAAACCCTTCCCAGTAGGGTTACCAGGTAGACCCTGCCAAAAAACCGGACACATTTGAGTGGGGGGGAGGGACTGGCCAGGAGGGGCGGGAAGCAGAGCTGGTGGGGTCTGGGGCCAGCCAGGAGGAAGTGGGGACGGGACAAAGGAGGGGCCGGGAAGCAGAGCTGGGCGGGGGTCGAGGCCACGCGCTGGCCAGGAGGGGGCGACCGGGGGGAAGCAGACCTGGCAGGGGGGTGGGTGCAGCCACTGGCTGCAGCCAGAGTCCAAGGGGCCGTGCCCCTGGAAGGCGCTCCCTTTAGTTGTGAGCAGAAGCTGGGC
Organism: Rafetus swinhoei; assembly: GCA_019425775.1. Taxonomy (NCBI): domain Eukaryota; kingdom Metazoa; phylum Chordata; order Testudines; family Trionychidae; genus Rafetus; species Rafetus swinhoei. Next base: position 15,630,693 of record CM033446.1, on the reverse strand, counting down.
GAGGGGCGGGGCTGGGAGTCCCAGTCCCCGCACCACCCGGCTTTTGCACGTGACCACAGGCTCCCAGCGCCAATCGCGCCCCGCCTCCCAGTCGCTCCCCTGCCCTCACCAGGCTTCGGTCCGGTGCCCAGCCAGAAATTCAGAAAATACCGGACATTGCACATGTCCGGTATTTTCTGAATTTTTCTACCGGACAGACAGTGCAAATACCGGACTGTCTGGTAGAAAACCGGACACCTGGCAACCCTACACAGTGTAGCTAAAGCTAGGTTAGCTCAGGCTGATGCTGAAGGTGGGGGGAGGCTCCCTATTGCTATTGGGAGGCCTGAACTTAGGAAGCAAGATGTGGGATTTGTGGAGACCCCCAAAGGACATGTAATGGGGACCTGCAATGAAGAAGCACCTGCCACTGTGCTGTGTAACCCTCTACGAGGGAAAAAGGCCCAGCGGGATCTTTTCTTAACTGATATTTTTCCTCCTTAAAAGAAGCCCAAACCCTCAAACTTTTGTAATATCAAGAATGCAAAATGTGGTTTTTCCCAGAGTCGGCCTAACCCAAGAGCTCTGTGGGACTCAAAGGCTGGGCCCCCTCACCCACTGATGTTGGCCCTATCAAAGATACAACACACCTGGTTTCTCTCATATTCTGTGACCAACTCGGCTACAGCTAGACTGCCTCAGGAAAGGCAGCTCCCCCAGCACCGGCGTGAGTGACACGGACCAGCCGAAACTCCATCAGCTTTCATTTGCAGTGCCATCCACCCACTAGCTCACCAGCGAGCCAGACAGTCACTCAGGGTAGCCAGGGGCCGAATTTCTGCATGCTCAGTGCGCCTCTCAAAATCCAGCCACTCAGTCAGGTGCCTAATTGGGAGGCGTCTGTGTTGACACTGTCCAATTTGCTCCCTCTCCACCCATGGAGCAGGATGATGGAGCTCTGGAGTGAACTACAAAGCTCCTCTCCTTTGATTGAGTCTGTTTCGGCAGCTACACCCTCCTCACAGCGAGCATGGTGCAACTTGCCCTATTGACAATGTTTGCAGGGTAGCTGCAGCCATTAGAGAGACAAGGCCGGCAAGGTAATAGCTGTTAGTGATACTCAGAGCTCTGTGGAGCTCCCACACTTGTCTCCCTTCCCAGAAGAAAATGGTCCAATAAAAGCTATTACCTCCCACCCTTTGTCTGTCGAATCTATTGACTTAATGAGAGAGATCAGCTTTCCAGCAAGGGAGGAGAGGCAGGCTGGGACGTGAAACCCTACAGAGAGGCCAGCCCAGTATTCATTCACCAAGCGCCAGGCTGAGCTAGTCCACCTCCCCTCTTGCTTGCTCAAGACCCTATCCATGCAGGACCGTGGCTGGAGCTCATTTAACGGACTAGCTTTGGTGCCTACTCATTGACCGCTGGCCTGGAACGCGAGCGGCTCGCTAAGATGAACATGGGGCCTGCCTGGGTTCTTTTTGAGACATCCCGGCTCCCCCACTCACTGCCATTCCTACGGCTGTGTTCATTTGCATACTGATTGGCATGGTGGCCCCGCCTCTGCCCACTGCAAATGCTTCCATGTGGGACTGGAGAAACCATCCCAGGAGGCGGCACAATCAGCACCTCTGAGGAGAAGCTTGGATAGTGGGGAGGCTGCAGGTCAGGGCGGGGGTACATTGGGAGAGCACTTTGGGGACCTCTGCACGGTACCAGGGCGCCCTCCCTCAACTTTCTACCACTTGGGAAAGCCAAGGGCTGATGGGCACAGCCACCGCAGGGATGGGCAACCAGGAATGAGCGGCCTTCCTTCACCTCAGTGGGCCACAGCAGCCTGGCGCCACCTGCGGCCCCCGTGACACCCCTCTCTGCCCCCTTCCCCCCGCAACTCTCGCACACTGGGGCACCGGAGCCCCATACATCCCGCTCCTCCCTCTCCCTCCCAGAGCAGGCGCGTGAATCAGAGGGCCGTGCCAGCGTGAATAAGACCCTGCTGAGTGGCAGCTGGTGAGGAAGCTCACAGCCCCACGCTGGGCCTTAGCCAGGGCTCTCGTTGCAGCGCAACTCCAAGGGCAGGCTCTCCCACACAGGCTGCTGCTGATTGAGAGGCGCACGCTGACTTGTTAACGGCTGGAGTTCGGGGCAGGAGAGAACAGGCACAAATGAGTTAGTGTCTGAAGGGGTGGGGCACTACTCCGGCTGCCATGGAGACAGCACAGGTGGCATTCTCCCTATCAGTGAGTAGCCAGGCTAACCGATAAGGCCAGCCACCCGTCTCTGTAAACAGGCATCCCCCCGCTCAGGAGGTGGATCCCCAGCTGCCCCCAGAAGCTGGGAGTGCCAGTCCTGGCTCTGGAAATATAAGACCGTCCATATTGTATCAGACCAAAGGTCCATCTAGCCAAGTATCCTGTCTTCTGATAGTGGCCAGTGCCAAGTGCTCCAGAGGAAGTGATCCAGCCTGTCGCCCATTCCTAACTTCTGGCAAACAGAGGCTAGGGACACCATCCCTGTCCATCCTGGCTAATAGCCACTGATGGATCCCCTCCTCCAGGAATTTATCTAGTTCTTTTTAGAATCCCGTAATAATCTTGGCTTTCACAACATCCTCTGGCAAGGAGTTCCACACATTGACTGCAGTGTGTGAAAAAATACTTCCTTTGTTTATTTGAAATCTGATGCCTATTGATTTCTTTGGGTGACCCCTCGTTCTTGTGTTATGAAGAATAAATGACACTTCCTTATTTATTTACTTTCTCCACACCGGTCATGAATTTATAGGCCTCGGTCTATAGGCCTATATTTATAGGCCCCTTCAGTCATCTCTTTTCCAAACTGAAAATACGCAGCTTTATTAATCTCTCCTCCCATGGCAGCTCTTCCATACCCCTCATCATTTTTGTTGCCCTACCCATTTCCAATGCCAATATATCTTTTCTGAGATGGACGCCCACATCTGTGTGTGTGCCCAGCCCCTGAGGCCCTGCTCCTGATACGTGCATACTTAGAATACAGAAATCCTCTTACTAAGCACCCACCCCTTCCCATGAGGAATGAGAGCATGCCCCCACTCAGAGCACATGCATGACTGAGAGGCACCGCATGTCAGGGTGCGCACAGTTCTCAGGACAGCCCTACCAGCCCAGCTGTGATGAACACACAGCGCTGGACTCTCAAGGCAGCGTGACTCACACTCACTGCTCCTCGCTTGCTGGACTCCTGCCAGCCCCTCCTAGCTTCCCCAGCGCCCTGCCTGTCTAGATGGCTGTGACAGAGCACCGTGTCATGCGCCGCCTGCCCCACGCCCCCACCCTGGCCCAGCAATGCAGGTTAACCCTTGGGAGCAAGGCAAAAGCCAGTGAGTACAATACACCCAGGGAGCCCGCTAATGTTTTACTGGCCATGTGTGGAATGACTTTTGTTATGTGCACCGATATGGAGGTGATGTGCCATATTGGTGCACAGAGCAAAAGTCATTCTGGACATGGACAGTGTGTGGTGGGGATGGAGCAGAGGACTCTGGCTGGGGGTGTGGGCTCTGGGCTTGGCAGTTGGCAGCCCCAGTGCCTCTGGGCCTGCTGCATCAATAATAAATGTAAAAAATGGCTTGAGCCCAGGGGTGAAAGTAACAAATTTCTTACAGGCACGGCACCATTGCAACCCCCATGTGTGTGTGTGGGAGCCTCAGGCCAGTAGAGTGGGGCTGTGTGGGAGGAGTGTGAGGGGCTCAGGGCAGGAGGTTGGGAGGGGGCTCAGGGCACGGGGTTGGGGTGTGGGGAGTGTGAGGGCTCAAGCCAGAGGTTGGGGTGTGGAGGGGAAGGGGGGAGTGTGGGGAAGGCCTCGGGGCTGGGGAAATCCCAGGCAGGGGATTTGGGGCTAGCCTGAGGCAGTCCCATTTACAGTAGGTTTCTCATTGATCCCTGCCTCACGCTGCTCCTGTTCCCTGCCAAAAGGAGCTGTGGCTGTGTGCGGGGGGGCGGGGCTGCATGCAGGCTGGCTGCAACGCATGAACATCCCCTGCCACTCCCTTCCCCTCCCGCAGAGGCTGCATGTGCTGCGTCCAGCCAGCGCGGCGAGGGGAAGCAGGACAGGCTGGGGTGGCCCCCAGGACCCAAGCTGGGAGCATGCGTCTCCGCCTCCAGCACCCCCAGCTGGCCCCATTCACGGGTGGCATGCACATGCCTGCTGCTTCATGCAGCGCGGGGCCAGCCTGCAGGGCAGGGGGAGCCAGGCTGGAAGCACATACCGCTCCAGTCCCTTCCCTACTGGTGCAGCGCACTGGGGTGCACCGCCCTATTTTCAGCTCTGCTTGAGCCCCAGCGCCTTTCATTGCAGATTGTAGGACCCGTGGACCCGTCCCAAGCACGCGATTTCCTCCTCACACTATCACCTCCTCACTGAGCCAAATGCGGCACGGCTCCCGGCTCTGGTTTCTTCTCCTTGCCAGCCCCCTACCCGCCCTGGGAACCACCGCATCTCTCTCTTGGCTCTTCCTGCCTTCTTTGTGCCTCTTCATCTTGCACTTTCCTTTGTTCTAGCTCCCTTCCCCACAATACACCATCTCTGTACCTGTCCCCAACCTCCCCACCCCAACATGCGCTCGGTACCATAACTGCTTTGTCCATCAGCCCCACACCACCCTTCTGTCTGCTTCACCCCCAGCTTCAGACTCCATCTCAACAAAGGCCAAGTGGAAGAAGCCAAATGGCTCTGTAGGGCAGCAGCCTGGAGGGGTGTGGGGCCAGGCTGTGGTGCTGTCCCCAGTGCCAAGAAGGAGCTGGGGAAAACTCTGCCCAGGTCTGGCTGTAGCCCTGCCTTCGAGGAAGAAGTGGTGTGGCACTGAAAACGTCCCTAGTTACAACTGCTGCTCACCACCGTCGGGCAGGACTCATACCCGTTCTGCAGACAAAGAGACGAAGGCGGGAGTGGAGCAGCAGGGGTTGATCCCTCCTCACTGTGTTACTTTAAGGGATTTCAAGAGTGCGGCTTTGGCAGCCCCAGGCCTGCACAGAGCGGGGTTGGCTAGAGATTAGGGAATGCGGTGAGGGGACGTAGGGTTGTAGGCTAAGGCTGACTTTGCTGTGAGCGTGGATGCTTCCGGCTACAGCAGAAGCATAAACCCAGGGAAAAGTTGTGCTGCACAGGGAGGGGTGATGCTGGGTTTAGCTCACGTGTGTTACTTGCACCGGATTTAGCCTCAGGCGCTTGCCTTAATGTAGACAAAGGCCTGGGGTTAGGTGGTGGGTGAATACAGGGCTGGGGAGGCAAGCCCTTAGCCTGCCCCTTCTGCCTGAGAACCCGCCCCTGCCATCCATGGCTCCTATGGGTGCCCCCAACCCCCACCCCTGGAGCGCTTGCGGCCCACAGCCCGTCCTCCCCCAGCATGGGTGGCCCACCCAGTACACTTGCAGTCTGCAGCCCACCCCTCCAGGGCACTATTGGCCCTGCAGCTCCAGCATCCTCAGCCCCAGAGTGTGGGGTGGGAGATGCTGGCAGCACAGGGCTGAAGCACAGGCGCTGAATGGGGCAGGCGTGGGGGGCAGAGTGTGGGCCGGGTGAGCCAAGTACTTTGGGAAGGCCCTGCCTTGCCCTGCCTCTTATACCCGCCGCCCCTGGCGTGGTGCCGTCTCCTTGGGAGAGAGAACAGGGGAGACTTTAAGAACTAGGCCTCTGTGTCTCAGCCAGGTGCCAGGGAGCTGAGGGGTCCAGGCCTTGGGCACATCGGGCAGGGGGCTGCTATCCAAGTGCTATGAGACGGTGGCCCTGAACTGCCAGAGCAGGGCTGAGTTCAGGCAAGCCCAGGGCTGGAGCACCTGCCAGCCAGGTAGACGGCGGGTGATACCACCTGGAGTTGCTAGCCTGGTGGGGAGGGGCAGGTACCAGGTTGCCAAAATACAAGTGTGTCCAGGGCACCATTTTCCCTGCGTCCGGCCCTTCCCAGGCGCACGCTTAGGGGCACCAGTCTCTTTTAGTGAACAGAGACAGGCAGCTGCAGGGAAGGCCTGTCAGGTTGCAGGGAAGCAGCTAGGCCAAAATTCCAGGACAGGGCGTGGGTGCAGCACTCATAATTACCTTGGGATGGGGAGAGAGCAAAGGGAGGAGAAGCCATAAAGGCAGCTCCAGGTGCGCGTGGGAACGGCTGGGCTGCTAGGAAGAGGCTGCTAGGAAGAGGACGGGGGAGAGAAATGAGAATGGAGGGGGGAAGGAGACACCCTTTGGCTTTCTCCACTGCCTTCCAGCCAGCAATCTCAAACTTGGCAGGCATTAATCAAGTCAGCCCTCAGAGATTGTTTGTGCAACACCTAGAATGGGCCCTTTGTCCATGACACGGGGTCCTTGGGGCTACCAGAACACAAATAATAAACACCATCCCCCTTGGGAGATGATTCTCATTGGACAGGTGGGGAACGGATGCACAGGGAAGTTAAGGAACTTACCCGAGGTCATACAGGAAATCTGTGGCAGAGTCCAGATTAGAATGGATGGACCTGACCCTGCACCAGCGGGCAGTGAGTGTGACACTCACTCATTCTGAGGGGGGAGCTTTTTACATTCGCCTTGCACTAGTGCGAATAACTGCTGGGGTGCAGAGCAGCGCGGGGACTCCGTCCCAAATCTCCAAATGTACAGTCCTGGGCTGTAACAAACCATCCTCCCCAAAGGAGAAAGGCACAAGGGGCTGGAGGGATGGGGGTGTGGGGAGGTTAGTTTCCTTCAGACCCTCAAAGATACACTCTAAACACAGTGTTACTAAGTGAAACATGAAATAGCGACGAAACACTCCACTGCCACACATCAATGAGAGACAGGAAACACTTGGATCCGTCATCCCACATCAGGTCTGCCAGGTGCTGTATGGTCCGCGACATGGGGGAGTTAGAGATCATGCCCCAAGTCCAGAGGTCAGCTAGTAGGGCAGACCCTTCCTTGGGGGTATGTGAGCAGACAGCGCCCTGGGCAAAACCCAAACCCTGGATTTGCACAAAGGCTCAGAGCCAGCCATGCCAGTGCACACAAACAGACAGCCCCCCGAGCCAGTACTGGAAACCTGCCAGGCCTGATCCCCATGGCAGGCAAACTACTCCTGTTGACCTCTGCTGGATTGTGGCTACTCGAGGCCTTGTGAGGCGCCTAGAAAGCGAGGGGGCTGGAGTGGAAACCCACTGCCCAGCAGCACCGTCCATGTACCAACCGGCATGGGGCAGCCCTTTCCCCGGGTGGGGGGGGGGATCCACTGTAACCCTTTGCCAAAAATAACCCTAGGAAACGAATCCTGGCACCTTCCCAGAGCTGCAGCCCTGGCTCCTTGGCAGAGCAGGGGACAGATAAACACGCTCCCCGGCCCCCCCTCCAGCCCCTTGCAGCCCAGACTTGGGGAGAGCAAAGCAAAGAGTCATGTCATGCCCCCCGCCCGCCCCAGGAGCAAGGAGAGGGGTGGAGGCAAAGGCAGGGGCAGGGGCAGGGGCTCAGAACTGGGCAGGCGGGGAAGGCCGCCCTAGTGTGCAACCAGGCAGGGCTGTTGCACAACAACAAAGAGCGCTGCAAACCCAGGGCTGGATCCCGCAGGGAGGGAGCCAGCAGCAGCTGGGAGCTTCTCGCTTTATTACTGTCTCTTTGCTGGTGAGACCCCCCCAGAGGAGCAGACAGTGGGGGACAGTTCACCCCCCTTTCCACCCAGCCTGCCCCACACGGCACCATTCCTTAGCCGCTGGGACCTGGCTGGAGCCCTGATCGGTCCCCCCTCATTTTCCCGGGGAGATTTCCCCTTCCCCAGCTTGAGCTCCCCCCAGTCTGGGCTGCAGCGCTCCCCAGAGAGGGCAGGCAGCAGCGGCCAGTGCATGAAGGCCAGTCACCTCTGGGAGAGACAGAGCTCCACAGCACCACCCACTCGGGAGCTGAGCACCACACCAGTCACAGGCGTTGGCCAGTTGCTCCTCCTGCAGCTCTGTCCCCACCCCCCACGCCCTCCCCCGCAGACAGGTAACAAGAATCAGCCCTATTGTACAGATGGGGACACTGAGGCACAGAACAGCAAAGTGCTGTCACCGAGCAGAGCCAGGCCCAACTCCCAGTCCCCACCCCCTATTTAATCCCATCCCCAGCAGAGCTAACAGATGGGAGGGCTTGGAGCCCAGCCCCCAAAGCCCGGCCTGTGCCCTGCCCTTACCTTTGACCTCGAGGCAGTCAAGCCCAGATCCATTGGTCCTGGGGGCAGAGCCGCTCTTCTGCAGCATCCTCATGCGCACCTGCTCCTGCACCCGGGCGCTCTTCAGCAGCTCGGCATCGGGGGTCTCTTTGCTCTTCCTGCCCAGCTGCTGGTCCGAGGGCAGTGCCAGGGAGCACACGCCGGCCTCCGGCTGCAAAGCCGACAGGAGGAAGTTATTCTCCTGCATGGCTCCTGTCCCGGCTGGGTGGGGCGCCTGGCTCGGTCTGCCCCGGGACCCGGACTCTGCCAGGGAAAGGCCCCCACTGTTGTGAACACCAGCTCTGCTTCCGTCTCTCCGAGTCCACAGGGAACTGGGGGCTGCAGCAGGAGAGCGGGCGAGGCCAGATCCCGCCTGGGCCTGCCTGGGGAGTCCGTCAGAGCTGCTCTGGGGAGACAGCAGTGGGCGCCCCCAGCCCACGCCAGCCCTGTCCTGGCCCAAGTGCTGGCTTCCTGGGATGGGACTCCGCCACTCGGAGACAGGGTTACACCCCTCTGCCTAGCCACTGACATCACCAAGGAGGCCGGCTTCCCGCACAGCAGGTCAGCCAGTTCCACCTTAAGCAGGTGAGGCCTCTGGCAGGGGCTGGGCTTCCTGGGCTTTTAAGGTGGTATTCCAGGGATGCACAACCTGCCTGGCCACGCCTGGCCAGCTGAAGAAACCAGCACAGGCAGTTACTGCAGCCGCCACCCTGTGCCTCAGGGGCCAGCGCAGCTGGGAGGGTTGTGGGGATGCTGGCACCCTCCTCCCACCCAGCCTGCGTGGGGAGCTGAGTGGCCCTGCGGCCCGTGGCCCTGATGTGACAGCGTTGGGAGAGGCTGAGCGGAGACGCTGCCCATCGTGCTGCCCCACAGGGGCAAGAAGGACCCATGGAATTGCAGCCCCAAACGCCATAGCGCACGTTGGTGGGGCTGAGCAGAGGACGCTGTGCGTGGGGCCATGTCCAACAGGCACAGGGCAGTGTGTATGGGCTGCGACCCGGCTGCAGTGGGCAGGGCACCGTAGCCAGCTGAGGGGGTGGCTGGGGGCTGTGGCGGGTGCTGCATGGCATGGCAGGGCAGCAGTAGTTGGTCAGTGACTTGGCATGTAGCGAGGGGTAGATGGCTGTGTGGGGTGTGGCCAGGTGTGAGCTGCAGGCTCCTGCCTGCCATTATGTGTGAGCACAGGCGAGCAGGGGAAGGCAAGAGAAGTTAACAGGAAGCACCGACACTCAGCCACGTTCTAGAGGCACCAGGACTGGGCCAGGATGGAGCTGAGAGAGGGGGCAGCCCCCCACATCCTCCCTGAGAGAAGGTGAGCGTAGCACCCACATGCAGTGCAATCCCTGCACAGACAGCCCACTGACGGGCTGTGTTCCCACCTGACAGCTGACTGCCCCTGGAAACCTGGCCCTTGATCTCTTTGTGCCGCGGTTCCCCCCTCTTTCTGTTCGGGGGGATCATTCGCCCAGCCTGTACCTGGGCTGTCTGTGGAGCTCTGTAGGGCCCAGGGCTGTCTCTCCCCGTGTGTCTGCGCAGCGCCCAGTGCAATGGGACCCCGAGGCCCTATTGCAGGAGCTGCAAATGCCGGGCATCCCTTGCTGCCAGGAAGCAGAGCCAAGCCCTCCACAGCCCTAAGCATCACAGGGACCTATTAATGGGAGGAAGAAGCAGCTCGCCCTGCCTGGAGCCCTCCTGCCCACAGCCAGCAGGGGGCAATGCGGTGCATCCTGGAGACAATCCCTTTTTCCCTTGGGCAGCCCTGTGTGACCCAAGATCAAAGGTGCCATGGCCTGGGCGAGTGATGACTGCAGAGCCAGGCCCAGCCCAGCTTAGCCTCCCCAGCCTAATGGGAGAAGGGACATTCAAGCTGCCACTGCCCCTCTGTTCTGAGCACCCGGCTATTAAGCCCTGTGTGACTAGCTCCAAGTGCTCGCTAAGGATGGCTCCCAACACACTCAGGCTTCAGCAGAGGGAAACAGGAGCGCAGAGAGCAGGTGACCAGCCTAGGCAGTAGGTCAGAGCTGGGGGTTCAAGCCCTACACCCCAGGGGCTGGGCCACGCCCTCCCCCCTGTTACATTCCTGCTTGTTTGACTCAAGCATGGCCAACCCTTGTGCTTTTGGGCGAGCCAGTTTTCCAGCTCCTGAACTCAGCCGATTATGCAGGACTCCTAGCTCGTGCTTAAAAAGGAAAAGAAAAACACAAGTTTCTCGCCTTCTTGGTTGCAGAGAATAGCCTGAAAATGTGACCCCTAAAGAAAAGGGACCACACAATTGTTATTTTAAAACATCCTGTGTTTTTTAAGTGAATCTCACAATTTGGGGGGACAACTCCAGATTTTAGTGGACCATTCTGATCACATTCTTGGTGTTTGCTACACCTATAGCTTTAAAGGTGAGCTGCAAAAACATGCTGCTGCTGAGTGGGACTGTGTCCTTTTAATCTTCAGTGGGCTCTGAAGAAAAACAGACTGGTTTGTTTAGTTGGTTGGTTGGTTATTGACATTAGACGTTTGCACCCTTAAATAAGCCTCTCCTGTCAGACTCCATGAAATTCTTCACTGGAGAACTTGTGAACATAAGAACGGCCATACTGGGTCAGACCAAAGGTCCGTCTAGCCCAGTATCCTGTCTGCCAACAGTGGCCAATGCCAGGTGCCCCAGAGGAAGTGAACAGAACCTGTCATCCATTTCCAGCCCCTGACAAACAGAGGCTAGGGACACCATTCCTACCCATCCTGTCTAATAGCCATTGATGGACCTAACCTCCATGAATTTGTCTAGATCTTTTTTGAACCCTGTTCAAAACTTCCTTTTGTTTGTTTTATACCTGCTACCTATTAATTTCATTTGGTGACCCCTAGTTCTTATGTTACGAGAACAAGTAAATAACTTTTCCTTATTCACTTTCTCCATACCTGTTATGATTTTATAAATGTCTGTCATATCCCCCCTTAGTTTCCTCTTTTCTAAGCTGAACAATTCCCAGTCTTTTAAATCTCTCTTCATATGGCACCTGTTCCAAACCCCTAATCATTTTTGTTGCCCTTTTCTGAACCTTTTCCAATGCCAATATATCTTTTTTGAGAAGAGACAACAACATCTGCACGCAATATACAAGATGTGGGCATACTATGCATTTATACAGAGATGGTGTTACAGGTATTAAAGATGTGCTCTGGGCTTTGATGTGAACCTACTGCCAGGCCCAGACCCACCAGACTGGAGAGATGCTCCCACCATAAAAAAATTATACCTGGATTCTGAACATCTCAAGAACCCAGCTTCAGGAAGACTCAGCCCTGTATAACAGGTACCGTTTACCAACTCCAGAACCAACTTTTGAATTCTCCACCACTACACAGTTCAGGAGAGTTTGGAGCTGAGCTGTTGGCCTGGGTCAGCCTTCAAAAGCTGACAAATGTTAGTGCCCTTGTTACAGTCCTCTGACCCACCCTGGTTCTTTCTCTAGGCGGGAGGTTCGAGGCAACTGTCTCTCAGCGCTCTGCGTGCAGAGCAAGTGCAAGCTGGACAGACAAAGCCCTTCTGGCCAGATTGTGCCTGACCACAGAATAGGTATAGGAGGGAAGGGGGCTATGGGAGCCCCTTTGACTCCACCCTATTTTGGGGCAGGAGGCAGCGCAGCCCACACCTGCTCCTAGGAAGAAAACAAAAATACACAGAGCACAGAGGAGGGCACAAGGGACAGGACAGGACAGAGGAAGGAGCGAGTGCACGTTGAACCAGCAACAGCTCCATGGTGGTAGGAGGCAAAGCTGAGCACAAGTGAAGAGAGAAGTGTCAGACACAAGCCCTCTTTCATCAGGAAATGAAGCCAGTGACTAGTGACAGGAGTTTACAGGGAAGCCTGTCATCCTTTGTCTTGAAACAGTAACTCCCAGCCTGCTGCTAGACCCCTGCTCCCACCCCACCTCTGCTGCAGTGGGGTCTGATGGCTAGCACGTGGCACGGAAAGCCAGGACACCAGGGCTTTGTTCCTTAGGCAGCCACTGACTCACCGTGACAAACTTTGGGTGAGTTGTTTTAAACCTGCGTGTGCCTCCAGTCCTGCACACACATATGTGAACCAAGATCATAACCTCTCTGTGCTGCTCGGCTAACGACACCAACCAGAGGCAGCGGGTAATGTAGGCAAGGGAAGGCACTGCCTTCCCAAAACTGTCCAGCTGGCCAGCTGACCAAAAGGACAGCTGGGGAAAGCTGGTGCCGTGCCGCGTGGGGAAAGGCTGGGGACGGGCCGCGTTGGGAAAGGCTGGGGACACGTCACGCGGGGGAAGGCTGGTGCTGCGCTGTGTGGGGAAAGGCTGGGGACGTGTCGTGTGGGGGAAGGCTGGAGATGCATCATGCAGGGGAAAGCTGGGGATCCGTTGCGTGGGGGAAGGCTGGGGATCCGTTGCGTGGGGGAAGGCTGGGGATCCGTTGCGTGGGGGAAGGCTGGGGATCCGTCGCGTGGGAGAAGGCTGGGGACATGTTGTGCGGGGGAAGGCTGGGGACATGTTGCGCGGGGGAAGGCTGGGGACATGCTGCGTGGGGAATGGCTGGGGACGCGTCGCGCGGGGGAAGGCTGGGGACGCGCTGCGCGGGAGAAGGCTGTGGATGCGCCGCGCGGGGGAAGGCTGGGGATCCGTCGCCCGGGGGAAGGCTGGGGATGCACCGTGTGGGGGAAGGCTGGGGATGCGTCATGTGAGGGAAGGGTGGAGCTACGCCACATGGCAGCCCTGGGCTCTCAGCTGGGGTTGGACGGGACTTGGCTGGTGAGTGGGAGGTTGTTGAAGGGCCATGGTCTTGGGGGAAGGGGTGTGGCTTTGGGCGGAAGGGGCGGGGCTTCGGCTGCTTTCCCCAGCTGGGACTTCAGCAGCCTCCCATGACACCAACTCACCCCTGCGAGCTGCTTTGAGATCCTGAGGTGAAAGACGCTACGTACAGCCACAGTCCCATTAAGATCCTCTGCGCTCAGTCCCACCACCTGCGGGCCACTCAACGTCTCAGACTCTCCTCTTCACGCCTCTGTTCCTGCTTGTTCCCTGCACGCCTCTAGGGAACGCTCACCAAATGCCCTGGCATGAAACCCTTCCCGAGAACCCACTTGTCCTGCAAACCGCGGCGCTATAAAGGCCCCACAGCACTTCTCTCCAGCCATTCGCTCACTAAGGGACGTGCTGGCTCGGACTGGCCAACACTCAGGATTTCCAGTCCACAGGACGTTTCAACAGTCTGAAGGAGAAATTCCAAAGTCTTTGTATTTTGCAATCTGGCACGCACAGGGTTCCCAAAACTACCTTTGTTCGCACCCACTCTGGCTGCAATCGACAAAAAGCACGTGCTGTTCAATCAGTCCTGGGGCAGCCCTGCCATGGGGACTGCCCAAGGAGAAACCGGAGGCTTCCATGCTCCAGGGCCAGGTAGTTTGCCAGACTGCAGACGTAAGGCAACTGGACCGGAGCCTGGGAGTCTCGGGGTCCCAGGTCCCAAGTGTCACAGACCCCAGAAGCCAGCCGAGGACTTCCATGTTGGCAACTCCATGGCCAGGCATTTGGAAACCCTGAGAGCCCCAGCGCCTGGCCAGGTGGGTGCAAGGGAAGCGCAGAGCACTCCTGGGCACACGTGTGACTTTTAAACAAACGTTAATAACTCAAACTAACCGCACCAGGGTTAGGAATCACCTAGGCCACTGGCCCATTTCCCAGGCATCGGGGGACACTGGAGTTCTGGGGTGGGGAGCAGAGGCTGCTGGGTGGGCAGAGTTAAGGTTATCTCATGTTTGGCGTGACTCCTGACTGGTCCCACTCCCCATGACCCTTCAGGAAAGTCCATCTGCTCTTGGCCTGCTGGACACACTACCCCAGGGCAAGAACTGGCCCAGCACAGACGGCTGCCCAAAGGGAGTCCTGAGTGCAGCCCTGAAGAGGGGGAAGGGGATGGATAGTACCTGCATCAACCCCTTCCACCATCCAGATCCCAGGGAGGAATGTGCCATCACGCCGCTAAAATCTGTGCTAGGGCCAAGGTGCCTCGCCCCAGCCCCTCCCACTTGGCTCCTCCCTAGAATTTAGCTTGGTTGTACAGCGGGGACCCAGGGCAGCCGGTCCTGGCTGCAAGGGAGCGGAGCAGGGGCAGCAGGGGAAGGGAAGCACAGAGCAGTACCGTGTAGCCCTCGCTTATCCCCCGGCTGCCTGCAGACCTTGCACTGTCATCCTCACTGGTCTTCCCCGCGGCCCTTGTTAGCAGTGCCAGCCACTGACCTTGGTGGCATGTTTCCTTCTGCCATCGACATTCCAGTTCCTGGGGCTGCTCTCAGGGGATGGGTTTCCTGGCCCGGGGGGTGGGTACTTGTCCCTGAGCTGGGACCCGACGGGACAAAGGACTCAGAAAGCCAGAGCAGCAGGAGGGGTCTCCCAAGCCGGGCACTGGGGATTGGTAAAGGCCTGGCACAAGCATCTGCAAGGGGCGTGGTGGAGTGTGGGTGTCTGGAGACCTGGGTGCTAATGGGGCCCTGGATCTGAACAGCCCCCAGCTTCCCTGCCTGGATCCAGCTCCACCAGGTGCTTGGGAAGGAGCCAAATCCCAAGGTGTTGTCGGGGCTCATTGCTGGGAATTACTCACATCAGCCTCCAAGTTGCCCCTTGGCTTATTGGCCAAACTCCAGGGTCAGGATGAGACCTGCCATGGCGCTCCTGGCCCTTGTGTCTCCCCACTGCTAAGGAGGGGCTGGCTGGCTCTGCGGGGAGCAGGCCAGGCAAGCTGCTCCCACAGCCTGCAAGATCCTCTCAGGCCCCACAGAGCCTGGGCTGGTGCGTGGATCCCGGGCTCCCCCTGGGGAGAGGGCAGGGCCATGGAGCAGAGCAGCCCGCCCAGCACAAGCCTGCACTGGCCCTGCACTGCAGAGAGATGCCCAGCAGCTCCCCAGCAAGCCCAGGTTCCTCCCCAGGGGAAACTAGTTCTTATGAGGCTCCTCCCTGCTCGGCATGGCATGGGCAGCAGGGCGCCAGGCCCAGGGCGGCCCCGAAACAGGCCACTCTGCTGCAGCTGCCTCGCTAGAACACAGCTCCCTGCGACTGAGTGCACGGCCTGGGCGTGTACCCTGTGACGGAGCCAGGCTCACCCGCAGCGCCCATGTTCTCAGCAGTGGGCCCCTGTGATTAGCCAGGGAGCTCCTCTCGCCAGCCCTCCTGGGGACAGCGCACCCCCAGGCCGGGGAAGCGGAGCACGCAGCGGGCATGCCCAGGGGAGAGCACGAGAGTGTCCCTGCACGACACCAGTCCCCTTTATTGTACATTTTAATTTGCAGCGAATTGATAGAGCTCATAAAAGTGATGGACGGTCGGCACCAGGGAAAGCAGCGCAGGGAAAATGAGAGCACGTCATGGGACAAGTGCCAAGCAAACTTCCACAAGACAGCGCTGCCAGGCCCCTCAGCCCTGCCTGCCGCCCCTGCTATCCCACTGCTGCCCCCAGCGCTGCCAGCCCATCTCAGCACTGCCTGCAGCCCCTGCTATCCCACTGCTGCCCCCAGCGCTGCCAGCCCATCTCAGCCCTGCCTGCAGCCCCTGCTATCCCACTGCTGCCCCCAGCGCTGCCAGCCCATCTCAGCCCTGCCTGCAGCCCCTGCTATCCCACTGCTGCCCCCAGCGCTGCCAGCCCATCTCAGCCCTGCCTGCAGCCCCTGCTATCCACTGCTGCCCCCAGCGCTGCCAGCCCATCTCAGCCCTGCCTGCAGCCCCTGCTATCCACTGCTGCCCCAGCGCTGCCAGCCCATCTCAGCACTGCCTGCAGCCCCTGCTATCCCACTGCTGCCCCAGCGCTGCCAGCCCATCTCAGCCCTGCCTGCAGCCCCTGCTATCCCACTGCTGCTGCCAGCCCATCTCAGCCCTGCCTGCAGCCCCTGCTATCCCACTGCTGCCCCCAGCGCTGCCAGCCCATCTCAGCCCTGCCTGCAGCCCCTGCTATCCCACTGCTGCCCCCAGCGCTGCCAGCCCATCTCAGCCCTGCCTGCAGCCCCTGCTATCCACTGCTGTCCCCAGCGCTGCCAGCCCATCTCAGCCCTGCCTGCAGCCCCTGCTATCCACTGCTGCCCCCAGCGCTGCCAGCCCATCTCAGCACTGCCTGCAGCCCCTGCTATCCCACTGCTGCCCCAGCGCTGCCAGCCCATCTCAGCCCTGCCTGCAGCCCCTGCTATCCCACTGCTGCCCCCAGCGCTGCCAGCCCATCTCAGCACTGCCTGCAGCCCCTGCTATCCCACTTCTGCCCCCAGCGCTGCCAGCCCATCTCAGCCCTGCCTGCAGCCCCTGCTATCCCACTGCTGCCCCCAGCGCTGCCAGCCCATCTCAGCCCTGCCTGCAGCCCCTGCTATCCCACTGCTGCCCCCAGCGCTGCCAGCCCATCTCAGCACTGCCTGCAGCCCCTGCTATCCCACTGCTGCCCCCAGCACTGCCAGCCCATCTCAGTCCTGCCTGACACCCCTTCTATCCCACTGCTGCCCCCAGCGCTGCCAGCCCATCTCAGCCCTGCCTGCAGCCCCTTCTATCCCACTTCTACCCACAGCGCTGCCAGCCCATCTCAGCTCTGCCTGCTGCACCTCTGGTATTTCTATCCTGCCTCCCTTCATCCTCAGCTAACCCCCAAGACACTTGTGCCTTGCTGTGCTGCATACCTAGCTCCTGCAGCCCTGGGCTCAGGGGGGACTTGTTTGATTTCATCCAGCCTCTGTTCACTTAACCTCCAGTTCCCATATATCAAAGGCTACTGCACTCACCCCAGCCTCTCCTTATACTTGGAATCCTTGATGCTTGGAGAAGAATTTCTCCTTGGAGAATGTAGGGATCTTGGTGCTGAGGTGAGGACCCCAGAAGAGGCCACAGGCCTGGAGAAGATCGGCTCCCATCCCGGGTACCTGACCACGGGCCAGATCCAAAGCTGGGGCTGCACCCCCAAAATAGCATTTAACTTCAAAAAGGGGCAGTACTACAAACGAGGAGGCTAGTTACACAGACATTAAAGGAACAATCACCAGGGTGAAATGCTGACTAGCGGCATAGAAACCATTGAAAAACCATAGACGAGGCTGCAACAAAGTGTAATACCTGCCCCCTCCTCCAAATGGCACCAGAATCAAACAGCTGAGTAAAAGAGGGCCTCAGATTCAAAAAGGCACCCTTTAAAATTGGAAGTCAAATTGCAGTGAGGAAAATAGATGTCAGAAAAATGCAGATGTAAAGGTATAACAAGGCAGGTCAAGAGCAAATCTGAAATGCAACTAGCTAAAGACACAAATACTAAAAGCAAGACAAGTTTAAGGACATGAGAAGCAGGAAGGCTGCCAAATTGTCAGTTGGGGCACTGGACAGTCAAGGTGATAAGGCCGTTAAGGAGGAACAAAATGAATTCTTTGCATCCATCTTCACTGCAGAGGATGTTGGGCAGATCCTCTTTAGGGGACTGAACTGAGGAAATGTCCTAGACTGAGGTGTCAATAGAGCCGATTTTGGAACAAATTGAGAAATTAAACAGTATCAGGACACCAGAACCATGTGGCATGCACCTAAGAGTTCTGAAGGAACTCAGTTGTGGAATTGCAGAACTACTTACTGTGGTAAGTGACCTAATGCTTAAATCAGCTTCTGCTCCAGATGGCTGGAGGGTTGCTAATGTAGCACCATTTTTTTTTTTAAGTTCAGAGGTGATCCTTGCAATTGCAAGTTGGTAAAGCTAACTTCAGTACCAAGCAAATGGTTTTAAACTAGAGTAAAGAACAGAACTGTCAGACACAGAGATGAACACGATTTGTTGAGGAAGAGTCCACATGGCTTTTAGAAAGGGAGGCACGCCTCACCGATCTATTAGGATGCTTTGAGAGTGTCAACACACATGTGGACAAGGAAGATCCAGTGTTTCTAGTGTACTTGGACTTTCAGAAAGTCTTTGTCAAGGTCCCTCATCAAAGGTGCTTAAGCAAATTCAGTCATGGGATAAGAGGGAAGGTCATGGATCAGTAACTGGTTAAAAGACCGGAAAGAAAGAGTAGGAATAAATGGTCGGTCTTCATAGTAGAGAGAGATAAATAGCAGAGTTCCCCAAGGATCTGTCCTGGGACCAGAGCTGTTTGACATATTCATACGTGATCTGAAAAAGGGGGTGAACAGTAAGGTGGCAAAATCTGCAGATACAAAGTTACTGAGATAGTTCATTCCAAAGCTGACTAGGAAGAGTTACGAA
This sequence comes from Rafetus swinhoei, assembly GCA_019425775.1. NCBI lineage: Eukaryota > Metazoa > Chordata > Testudines > Trionychidae > Rafetus > Rafetus swinhoei. The sequence goes on along the minus strand of CM033446.1, from coordinate 15,612,295 downwards.
GGAGATTCACATGACTGGGCAAGAAAATGGCAGATCACTTTCAATCTTAATCAGTGCAGAGCGATGCGCATCAGAAATCATAATCCCCACGACACATAGAAAATGGTGGGGTCTAAATTAACTGTTGTCACTCAAGAATGATCTGGGAGTCGTCGTGAATAGTTCTCTAAAAACGTCTGCTCAATGTGCCGCAGCAGTGAAAAAAAATGACCCAAATGTTAGGAGCCATGAGGGAAGGGAATGATGAGACCGAAGTATGAAAAAGCCACCGTATCAATCCATGGTACACTCACACCTTGAACACTGCGTGTGTTTCTGGTCACCCCACCTCCAAAAAGATCTTGGAAACGATACAGAGAAGGACAAAAATAATGATTAGGGGTCTGGAACAGCTTCCATATGAGGAGAGATTAAGGAGACTGGGACTGTTTAGCTTAGAAAAGAGATGGCTAAGGACGGATATGTGAGAGGTCTATAAAGTCATGACTGGTGTGGAGAAAGCGAACAAAGAAGCATTATTTATCCCTTCACATAATACAAGAACCAGGCATCACCCAATGAGTTCAAAGGCAGCAGGTTTAAAACAAAGTCAAAGGAGTATTTCTTCATCCCACGCACAGACGACCCGTAGAACTGATTGCCATGGATGTTGTGATGGCCAAAAGTAGAACTGGGTTCCAAAAGAATTAGATCCGTTCACAGAGGATAGGTCTATACTGACGATTAAGCAGCATGGTCACGGATACCACACCTTGCTCCAGGTGCCCCTAAATCTCTGACTGCCCGAGGCTGGGACTGGATGGCAGGGGATGGAGCACTCGATAATTGCTCTGTTCTGTTTGCCCCCTTGGAGGCACCTGGCGCCAGCTGCTGGCAGGAGACAGGACAAGGCTAGCCGGACCATGGCTCTGACCCCGCGTACCCATTCTTACAACTTCCATGAGGCTGAGGGCCCGACCCTGTTTGTGCAGTGGGGCTGCCAGGCAGGGCATTTGGCACTGAGGAGGAGCCTGCAACTGCTGGGGAGTGGGAAGAGTGTCTAGTCAGGGACAGCTGAATGACACCCCTGCCCACCACCGTGGGGCAGAGCACAGCTCCGGGTTGCACTGAGCGGTGCTGAGCCAGGGGAACAGTCTGGCCACATCTCTGCCTAGAGTGACTCCCCCATTAGTCCCCCTACTGCTTGCTCACTTGCCCACACTCCCTCTCCCTCCCTTCTCCACCTGCTGCACCCTTGGTACTCCCCACTTCTGCCCCACGTCTCGAACTCTGGCCAGGGACCACTGCTGCTTCGCCTTTCCTCAGCGGTGTTGGGTGCAGGGGGGAGGCGTCGCCTGCAACCACCACTAGCTACGAGCGGCCAGGCGCCAAAAGGGCTCATGCAGCTCCTGCCAGGGAAGCCCCCAGACTGTTCCTCACTCTCTGCCCACCACCCCGCCTCTTCCCCCAGTGGCGGCTGTGCAGCTAGCAGAGCTCTGGCCTCAGCACCGCTAGGCCTAGTGTGGAAACGGAGGCAGCGAGCCGTGATGTGACAGGCCCAGGGGCACCCAGCTGAGGCGCAGGAACCAGCTCGTGTGGCTCCCAGCGGAGAGGTCTGTCCCCTCAGCCCCACAAGTTGGGGTAGCCACCTCGGGCCCCGCCTTTGCTACGCAGCCCCCACCCGAGTAGGGCTGATGGAGTCACTGGGGTGGCTCACCACAGTCAATGCTCAGAGAGAGGAGCAACTGGCCCTTAACAGAGCTGGGAAGTTACTGGGCGCTCAGGGCCTTGGGCTGGGTCTCCTTTGTAACGTGCTCTGTCAAAGCCCCACAAGCATCCCAGGGCACTGGCCCAGGAGGTGCAACTAACCCTTGCCCTAGGGAGTCAGCTGCTATCACCTCTCCCCAACCCCCGGCACTTCTGTGCCATTCGCAAACCCACGGCAGGAGCACTGTGGGACTCTGACACTTTCTTTTGCCAGGTCAAAGCATCCGCTGCCTGGCCCAAGCGCCTCAAGGCCAGCACACGGCCACTGCAAGTCCCACTCCAGGAGACGCCTCAGCCCCTGCCCACTCACTCTGGTGGAGGTTACTGCCCTGGCTGCAGCACCCCCGACTCCCACACCCCCCGGCCAGCCACCTCACCCCGGGGGAAGCGCAGGAGCCAGCACAAAGCACAGGAGCAGACTCCCTTGGAGACGGGGCTCACAGCAGCCCAGAATCCAAGTGACTTGGAGTTGGAAAATCCTGCAGCCTTAGGAAGTGGGGGAGCCAAGAGAGAGAGAAAGAAAAAACGCGGAGACGTACGGTGCCCTGCAGCATTCTCCTGATGACGGACGGAGCCCAGTGCCCCCCGTGGTCCCAGGCAGATCTCCCCTTCCGCCGCCGGATGGGCCAACCGAACTAACTGTGCCGTCTCTGTGGCTGCCGTCTGGCTCACTGGGCTGGGAGTGGGCGACACCCACTGAGCTGATCCAACCGGTTGTGGTGCCTTTGTTGCGTGCGTGTGGTGGAAAATGTATCATCGCCTCACAGACAAGTTTGTGCGCTCCGGGGTTTGGTGGAGCCCGGCTTACGCAGCTGCGAGGGGCGCTGGCTGCGCGGCGAGCACCTTGGCACGGGCTGGGGAGGCGGCAGGCCTCTCTCAGAGCTTCGCAGGAGGAGAACAAGGCCTGCATGGAGCTGCCATCCCAGCCCTCCCTGGATACACTCACATGTGCAGGCACGTGGGCTGGGCATCCACAGAGGAATCTGAGAGGAGGCTGGGACATTGCTTCAGGCGATGGCCCTGGAGGCTTTACAAGAGGCAAGCCCCGGCCATCAGTCCCCTCTCACACTCAGCTCCTTTGGCCCTCCTGGCCTACGCATCTCGGTCCCATTCTCAGACCTCCTTTCCCCTTTCTCTCCCCCGTTTCCCTCTTGGGCAGCTTAGGCCCATTATTAATACAGCAGGCTGACAGGGTGCACCTGTGTAGGTTCTGTGTAAATGGGGAGCTGGGCCAAACAAGCTCGGAGGGCCAGCAGCCTGGGGCGCAGGCCGGCAGGGTAGGATAAACAGAGGCACACAGGGTGGGCTTTGCGTGGGTAGGAGGCCCTAGGAGGAGAGACCCAGGGCCCAGCCTGGATTGCTTGGGTGGCCTTTCTGACTGGACGGGGCGGTGAGGGCAGAGCCGCGCTGTCGGGAGTGGGCGAGGGAGATGGCTGCCAGGAGGGTGGCTTGGGTGGAGCCAAGGGAGCATGGAGGGCACAGACACAGGCAGGGCAGGGGCACAGAGAGCTTTGAAGGGCAGGAGGAGCTCAAGCTTCACGCAGCCCAGGCAGGGAGGCAGGAAGCGGGAGACAGGGGCGCGAAGGCCTCGGTAGCCTGAAAAGGCTCCGGCACTCTTGGGTCTGAACTTTGGAGGCGGGGAAACTCTCTGACGGGAGCTTTCCAGTGCGTCCGGCTGAGAATCCCCCCGGGGCCGCCGGCCAGCCATGGAACATCCCCTGGGCGTGCAGCGAGAGGCCTGGATGGAGGCTGCGAGGGGGGATTCCCAGCCGGACGCACTGGAAAGCTCCCCTCAGAGAGTTTCCCCGCCTTAGAGGTTCAGACCCAAGAGCGTTGGAGCTACCGGGGGAGGGAACTGAGTGTCCATGAACCTCCCAAGCCTGGGGCAGAGAACGGGGGGAGGCAGGGAGGTGCTACCCTTCTCCAGCCAGGTGGTGGGGACAAAGTCAGTGGGATAGCTGGGCTTTGCAGAAGGAGGCGTGTAGATAAGTATGTCGGTCCCTGTGGGATCCTCGGGGGTGGCGTTGATGCCCAGACGCCAGCTTGTACCTGTCATGGGCCTGGGGCTGGAGAATCTAGCAAGCAGCAGCCTTAACTGAAAAGCCACATCAGCTGAGAGACAGGGAGGACGTAAAGCTGCCCAGCAAGGGCCCGAGCCTGGCGCCCCCACAGCACTCCCTGGCTCTAGGAGCAGGCCCGGTGCCCCTTTCGCAGCTGGGAGATCGAGCCCCAAGTACTTTCCATGGTGCAGCTGACCCTTGCGCCTTACATGGCTCCAGCTGTCCTGCAGCCCGCACAAAAACCAGCTCGTGTGCAACCTGGGAAGGCAGCTGCAACGGGAAGGGTCCTGTGCTGGGGTCGGAAGAACCTTGTATGCAACAGTCCCCTTAGCACACAGGCTTCCAGTAGTCAGAGGAGCCTGTTTGCAGGCCCGGGATTCATTGGGAACCGTGTGAAGCCCCTTAATGGAAAGCCGGGGTTTCCACATGCCAAGCTGGTCGGAGCCATGGGCAGCCAGCCCTCTGAACTGCTCAGGCCTGGTCTTCTGGAGCAACCCAGCCTTCACCAAGCCCACTGTGCAAGAGATAAAGGAGCATGTCTTGAGAGCAGCCCCTGCCACACCCAAGTGCTTGGGGTGCACAATACTACAGAGCAATAAACCCAGGAGCATTTCTCCCACCTCGTGCTCACACAGAGAGAGGGGGCCGGTGGCTGGCACATGGGAATGGAGGGGGAAGTGAGCTGGGAACCTCCATGCAAGGGAGCCAGGCAGACGGGCCAGACGCTCCCCCACAGGTCTGGCTACGTAGAGACAGTCTGCTGGGTGTCACCCAAGCTGCCCATGTTCCCAGCTCCTGCTGGTGACCAAGAGGACAGCTGTTCTCTGGGAAGTGCTTAGAGGCTGCAGTGATGGCCCAGCCTACGACAGGGTGGCGCCTCTCAGCAGAAGGGATGATGCTGGGACGCCGCGTGGATGGCAGGTGAGTGCCGCACCCTGCTATGCCGCGGCGGGAGGAGGAGATGTCAGGCATTGCCCGGGGCCTGTGCGGCTGAAGGCTTTCCCAGTCTGCCTGTGGATGGGCTTTCCCACGGCAAGAGAAGCCTGGTGATGGCCCTGAGATCACACGAATGCGCTGCGACACCCGCTGTCTGGGCAAGAGAACGTGACGCCCGGCTGCAAGGGAATGTCAGTGATGGCATCCCCAGGGCGGAGGGGCTGGAGCCAGGGTGTGTTGTACAACTCAAGAGAAGCCACCTTTGAAAGAAGCCCAACCTGTGGCACGCCTCCCAAAGGGCCGGCTTGGAAGTGATGCTCACATTAGTCACTCTGAACGGCCCGTCTCTGGTGGCAGAGACCCAAAGGAGAAGCCAGCGCCCCCCGCAACAGGGGTCCCCCGAGTGGCATTCGAGAGGCAATAGTTTAGATGCATGTAGCCTGGGAGATTGCCCCACGGTTCCACTGGGGCAGAGATGGCTTGTGCAGAGGAAGGGGTGGGGCAGAGCCCAAGGGAGCGCCCCTGGCGCTAGCGGGCAGGCGTGCAGCCAGGGCTTGGCCTACCCAGGAAATGTTACTTCATGCTGAGAGCAGGTGGCAGAAGTGGGACAGCTGCAGTCCCTGGGGGTGCAGACTGGTTCTCACTGTGCTCAGCAGCTTCTCCGAGAGCCGTGGCTCCAGCCAGGCCCCTGACAGCTTGAACCGAAGGTCTCCAGGCTCGGGCTGGGCTTGCTGCTGAACCGGTGCCGGCACACAGCCATGTCCTTCGCGTAGCCAGGGGCTAAGAGTTTAGCCCACCACCCACGACTGCCAAACCTGACACCGAGGCCAAGCTGGGCCAGCGTAGCCAACTCCACAGCACGACCTTCCCCCTTTGGGACTCGAGTGTGTTTGGCAGCGGCAGGAATTCACCAAAATCCCTCCCTTGGGTTTGGTTTTCACCTTGCCCATTCCCAGGCCTCCATCGCCCCTGGGGATGGGCTGGTGGCCCCCGTGCATGTGCACACCCAGCACAACAGGCAGGGGCCACCAGCCTGTCAACGCTTGCTACCGACAGCAGCTGGGCTTTTGTCCCAGGGCCAGATTCCCAGGCGCCTGGCGAGTAAGTTCTGAGTCCGAAATGATGACCGGAACTATCAGCCTGCGGCCGACACCCTGGCTCCCTCCCCTTGCACTGCCCCTCCTTGCTAAGCCAGGGGGGCAAAGGCCAAGGTGCCCCGCAGAGGAAGGCCAAGCTTACGGCCAGGGCTCCAGATTTACAGGGGAGTGCTGGGCTGCGGGACCTGTTGCCACCAGGCCTGTGGTTCGAGGCCAGCTCAGCCGGGGCATGAAGAATGAGTTTGCTGCCAGCCGGGTCTTCGCTAGCTTGCGTGAGGTGATCGCCGTCCAGGGGCTGGCGTTCTGAGGGCCTCCTCCTAGAACACACCCCCTCCTGTCAGAACAAGCCTGGACTCCTTCCCACGCTGCCCCGGCCTGAACCTGGCCTAGAGTGAAATAGGGCTGTCAGTCTGGCACCCTCCCTCCTGCTACAGTCGAATGCGAGGAAAGCCATAGCCAGGTAGCGCTGTCTCTGTGCGCTCTACACTTAGCCTGTCGCTCGGGGCTGCAACGGGCTGGCAAAGGCCCAACAGTGAGTCAATGGCACGAGGGTTTCATAAGCCACCAGTGGGTGAATGATTCTGGAATCTTCCGTGCAAACCCCCACGTCTCTTGCGAATGCCGGGCAGACTTCTCCCTGCTGACGAGCTGGAAAGCAAGGAGCCCTACTGAGCTGTAGGCTTCGTAGCCCCTCCAGATGCTGCGTTTGGGAGGCTGAGCTGAAAAACCTCTTTTCCCCCCAACCTAACCCCCTCTGGAGACTTACGTGGGGCCAGCTCCTCAGCTGGTGCAAAGCAGAGCAGCTTCCTTGGAGTCAGTACTGCTCATGAAGTGCCCAGTTGGCTTGTCATAGGGATAATGATACTCACCCGCCTGTGGGAGACGCTCGAAGACCCTCCGGTATCCACTCTCATCATTGCAAGGGCTACGCTCCAGACCTTTCTCTTTCCCTCTTTCTCCTCAGGGGCTCCTAGGTAGCAGCACTAATGCTCCCCTTCCAACTCAACTGTCCAAGCCACTGACTTCTGAGTGGACTTGGAAAGAGGCAAAAGGGGCTTCCCCCTCTCTGGCCAATTACACCTTCTCTCCTGACATTTCCTGCTCTGACATCTTTGTGACACTGACTGCTTTCTCATGGGATCATTACAGGCCTTCCTGGCACCATTTATTCCCCAGGGACAGGAGAGGGCTGGGTCCCCAATGACATCCCATCATTAGCCTTTGTTAGATCAAGGAAGTCACTGTCCCGCCCAGTTCCCTTGGTTCTTGTGACTGTGGTTCTGTGAGGAAGCCATCTGGTCCCTAATAGTTGGGTGTCTAGCCTATGCGTAATTAACTCTTTGGTAGCAACCTCCCTTAAAATAGAGCTGTTGTAATTTTTTCAATAGCAATTTAAAAGTACAGATACAATGGCCTTTAAAATATATGTTTACAAAATTATTCCAGTTTTCTTGGAATTTTCCTTTTTTCAAAAACTTTGTTTTGTTTCATCACGTGCAGTTTTGATTGATCACCTTAGACACATGCTCTTTTTGTAAATTTATTCTTTGGGCGTGATCGGGGGGGAAGGATTGCACCATCAGGGCATTTTGATGATAAAGTGTTGACATGTTTTAGAAAATTCTAAGTTTAAAAGTGAAGAAATGTCAATGAGAAAAGTTTGAAGAGATTTTTTTTTTAAAGCCCATTTCAAAAACGACAGGAACAAAACACCTTCACCACTTGCCCCAATTTTTGCAAACAGGTTTTAAAGTTTTTTGCCCATTCTGGGCCAGGGAGCCCCGGGAATGAAAACCTGTTTTGTTAGGCTGTGTGGTACAGTGTGTGTGGTGTCGCATGGAGAGTGCACATTATTCTGTGATGGGACTCTCAGAGGCACCATTTCAGATGCAGGAAGGGGACAGCTTTAACCACGAGTCCATTCCAGAGGCTACTTAATCATTTGAAAACTTTTTACTGGTGATAACTCAGGCAACAGTGAGTCCTCATTACCATGCCTGTTCCATCCACTTAAAGGGCTGTTAAAGTCAATGTATTCCTGCTTTCGTGAGGAGTAGCTGCTAAATTCGATCTCGCATGGTCGACTTACCGGTAGCGCAGATGCAGCGCTGTGAACGTCAACGTTCTTGGTCTCTGGAACTGTCCCACAGAGCCCCAGGGTGACTGATCTGGCCATGCCTTTCAACTCTACTGCTCTGCAGGTGAACATGCAAAATTTGAATTTCATTTCCGGTGTGACCAGCAGACCGCAGAGCAGGCAGCACGCCTGAGCATGAGTTCTAGTTCCGTGAGTTTCCAGGGTCACAGACGAGCACCAGCATGGAACATGCAGGAGGTCCTGTACCTCACTGCTGTGTGGGGAGAGGAATCTCTTCTCTCAGAGCTACAAAAGAAACGTAGATATCTATGCCACGATCACCAGGGGCATGGAGGAGGAAGGTTGGGCCAGGACCCCCAAGCAGTGCTGACTGAAAATAAAGGAGCTGAGGCAGTCGTATCAAAAGACAAAGGAGGCAAACGGACAATCTGGAGCATCGCTGCAAACATGTCGCTTCTACACACAGCTGCAGGCCATCCTTGGGGGGGAACCCAACCTGCTTCCCTAGCTAGTCTGGGGATTCCTCCCAAGACACTCAGGCAGCCTTGGGCAGATGCATGGAGGACAGCCTGGGTGGAGGAGGAGGAAGAAGAGAATGGTCAGTAGGCGAGCAGGTCACTGACAGCCAAGATGTTTTTTATTTATTTATTTAAAGTATTTTTACCCTGCCTCTCTATTTAAAATATTCGCGGTGGCTTACAAAACTTTTAAAACACAACAAATAAATATTTATTAAAAGTCATTTTTTTTATAACTTTAGAGACAATCCCCTCCTCCCAGGACATCCCACAGGTGGGCACTGATCACGAGGAGGGCACTTCTGGCAAGGTCACGTTTTTTATCTTGCTAAAAGCAGGTGAAGGCAATCAGGTGTGATCTGTGGCGGCCATTGTGCCTACACAGCAGGGGGTCCCCAGAACAGCTTGTTAACGTGTCTGGAAACAGAGCAGGAATCCTCCCTGCACAGCTCCATGAAGCTCTCATGGAGACACTCTTCCATCCTTCTCACAAGGTTTCCAGGGAGGCTGCTTTATTCTGTCCTCCACGGTAGGACACCTTCCCACGCCAAGCCCCCAGTCAGTGGTCTGGTGTCACAAAGCAGGGCAGCGTAAGGCCCAGGATTCTGACCACATTCAGTCATAATCTGCTCCCTCTCACTCTGCGAGATTTTGGGAAGACTGATATCGCGCACGGGGAAACCTCAATGCGGCAGGGGAAGCTGTTAGCTGATGCCTCTGCAATAAGCCTCCATTTGCTCATTCCCAAAGAAGCACGGCTTGAGCCCCTGCCCTGCCGCCACGTGTGGACCCCCTCCCACCCACCTGCTCGCTCCTGCGACAAGGGAAAGTTGCATTCTCCCAGCAAATGGAGGGTGCCGAACACAGGGGCACCACACGGGCCCCTGTCCTGCCCTGCTGACACGACTGGACCCCCTGCTGCCAAACACATGGGTGACGTGCAAGCCCCTGCCCTGGCACCCCACAACTGGACCCCCACCCCCTCCAGCTTGCAGGCTTATGCCCTGGCCTGTCCTCTACCATGCCTGACACTGCACTGAGTCACTGCTCCCCTAAGAACTCTGAGGTGCAGCTGCTGCAAAGTGACGGCCTAAAAGCGTAGCTGCGGCCTTCTGCATAACACATCCCGACTGTCTGTAGAAAGACCTTCCTTTTGTTCTAACAGATTAGGCTTGATGCTCTACAGTGCGTCTCCTGTGAATGTATCTTCACGTTTCGTTACAGCGGGAACAGCGGTCAGCCTGCTGTGCACGCCCCTGCCCCCACCAGCTGTCCACCTGGCACAAATCCGCAGCTGAAAACGGACTAGGGAAGAGATGTTTAAGGAGCAAATGCAACCTGCCTACTCGGGCAGGCAAGCGAGTGGAGGGGGATGCTGCTGGAGGAGATGCACTCCAGATTGGAAGGAGGCTCCTAGTGTGTTGCTCTAAGGCAGGGGTGGGGAACCTAAATCCTGGCAGCCGGATGCAGCCCCTGGGTTGCCTGGATCTGGCCCCCGAGGTTTAGGGCCTCCCCCAGCATTGGGGAGCCCACACTGGCACTCCAGCCCCCCTGCCGCCTCCCCACAGCCTCCAGTCCCCGACTGATTTTTCTGTGGGTCAGCAGCCCCCGACCCAAATAAGGTTCCCCTCCCCTGCTCTAAGGATTTGAGAGTATAAATGACATTGCCCGAAGGTACTCACATTTGTGAGACTCAACCACCCTCAGAAATATTAAAGAGTAAGTAAACAGGAGCTGAAATGACTTACCAGTTGGAAGAGGAGGACATCCAGCAGAGCAGACACACAGCTATAAAATGGCTGGCTGCCTAGCGCAGCGTTTGTTGGTATCTCCACATGCACAAACCCAGCAGCTCCTTAAAAGGGGTTCTGGGAAAAATCCTAGAATTGAAGAGTGCAACTGCAACCCCAATAAGGAATCAACATTTGTGTGTAACAGCCTGTCTGGGCCCTACCACGTAACCTGACCCAAAGCCCATTGGAGTCAAAGGAAAGACTCTCACAGACCGTGGACTAAATGGAAGACTAGGTGGCCACCCTGGGGTATTGCCGTTCCCCCCAAAATTAGGGAATTGGAAAAAAATGGGCAAGTTTGAAGTGTAACTGAAGCCATGTTTGTGGTTTGACAGCTCATGACAGCAGGGGGAGATCCCAGCCGGCCATTCTTTAGCGCTGCTGCTCTTGCAGTGAAGCAGCGAAACAGCCAGAGCTGGGCTAACTTGGATGTGCCTGGGGCAGCAGCCCCTTCCCCTGCCTGTCTACTGGTGTCACAAGGGGCTGGCCCCTCCCAGCCTTTGTAACATAGCAACCTGTGAGGATGAGGGCAGACTGTGATGAAATCTGCAGCAATCATCTTCTGAGCTTCCTTCCCCCTGCTGCCTCAGCCTGCTTGTCTCCATGAATTTGAACCAATTGCTGCAGAAGCTCCCAGCCCTGCTGTTGGATCTGCCAGACACACCTCTGCCTTCCTGTTGGCAGAGCAAAGAATAGCCAGTCCTGGGAGGGAGAGAGAAGAGTGAATTAGCTTTTCAACCGGTGTGGCTGAGGGGGGTGTGGAGAGCTTGGAGAGGAACCGCAGCACAGGGAGCTTTTGGCTGGCTGGGGAGGGGAGAAGAGCAAGCCAAGACAGGCCAGCGAGCAGGGTGGCTGCTCCCCATTTGTGTTTTGCATTTGCTGCTGCAGTTCTGTTCTTGCCAAGATGGAACCAGGATCCCAGGAGCTCTGATTCTAACCCAGCTGCTCCTGACTTCAGCCAGGAGCCAGAGCACTTTGCATGGGCTGGGCCTTTTGTTCTGCTTGATGCACCTGTATTCCTTTCACGCCAGCGGGGGAAGGGGAGAGGAGCAAACAAGGAAAGCTGCCTGCATTGCTCCCACTGCTGGCTAGAGGGGAGGCAGAGGAGACACTGTCCTGCTATGGTAGGAAACTTAGAGGGAGGTTGCAGCCCCTCTCCTCCCCCAGCTCCCTTACATGGCGCACTTGCTCTCCCTTAGACAGCAACATGTCTGCCCTCCCCATGTCCCTATTATTGAGGGTGAGGGCAAATCATCTTCCTCTGAACCAGTCTGTCCCCAGCCCCACTTCTGCCTGCATCTTGGTGCAATCAGGTTCCTAGCTACAGCAGCTGAGTGGTTTCAAGGCAGACAGGTCTCTAACAGGGTCAGGCCTGGGCATGGCACTAGTCAAGCTTTTCATGAATGTCTGGGGGCTTCTCTACACTGTCACTTCACTGCGCTGTAACTTCTGGCTCAGGGGTGTGAAAAAACACCCCCCTCCCCCAGAGTGCACCATCAAGCTTCAGTGGGAAGAGGTTCCCAGCACTGTTAGCTGCTCCCCTCATGGAGATGCTTTACCCACGGTGCTAGGAGAGCTCTCCCTGCCGTGACCACGCTACCGCGTTACCGTGCTGCTGCGGCAGTGCTTTAAACTCGGCTGTTGTGGACAGAGCCTTAGATACTGGAGTGGAGAGGGTGTTTATAAAATCAAGCCGTCAGGGATTGCTACCACTTTGGAGGACAGGCTTCAAATGCAAAAAGACCGTAACACACTGGAGGATTTCTCTGAAACCCGCAAGAGGAGATTCACCCAGGACGAATGCGAAGTACTCCAGAGAAGTGATTATTCCCCTTTATTCGGCTCTGGTGAGGCCACATCTGGAGTATTGTGTCCAGTTCTGGGCCCCCCACTACAAAAAGGATGTGGATGCATTGGAGAGGGTCCAGCGGAGGGCAACCAAAATGATTAGGAGGCTGGAGCATATGACCTACAAGGAAAGACTGAGGAAGTTGGGTCTGTTTAGTCTGCAGAAGCAAAGAGTGAGGGGGGATTTGACAGCAGCCTTCAACTTCCTGAAGGGAGGTTCCAAAGAGGCTGGAGAAAGGCTGTTCTCAGTGGTGACGGATGGCAGAACAAGGAGCAATGGTCTCAAGTTACTGTGGGGAAGGTCTAGGTTGGATATTAGGAAAAACTGTTTCACTGGAGGGTGGTGAAGCACTGGAATGGGTTCCCTAGGGAGGTAGTGGAGTCTCCATCCCTAGAGGTGTTTAAGTCTCAGCTTGACAAAGCCCTGGCTGGGTTGATTTAGTTGGGATTGGTCCTGCCTTGGGCAGGGGGCTGGACTCGATGACCTCCTGAGGTCTCTTCCAGCTCTATGGTTCTATGATTCTACTGTTCTTTGGGAGGCCAAATCAGCTACAGAATGGGAAATAGCTGGCTAGGTCAGTGGTCACCAACCAGTAGATCTTGGAGCCTCTGACAGGTGATCCTCAATGGTTTGGCCAAGAGGCTACCAAGCACAGCACTTCAGCTGCCTCTCCCCCCACTGCTGCGCATCTCCTGCCCTTTGTCTGGGAGCTGCCCTTCCCTGGGAGCCTCCTGCTTGTGGTGCAGAGCAGGGAAGGGGGGGGGGTCGCTGATGTCAGGGTGCCCCCCTCCCATTCTGTATTCTATCTCCACAGAACAGAGTGGGGGGAGCGCAACAGGGCTTGGGATGGAGTTTGCTGGCTGCTTTTGAGAGTGGGGCAGGGCAGGGCCAGGGCAGGGGAGAGCCTGCCTTAGCCCCACTACGCCACCACCCAGGAGCCACCTGAGGTAGGTAGAGTCCAGCTGGAGCCAGCTCAGATCCCCGGCCCCAGTCATGAACTCCCCTCTACACCCCAAGCCCCTGCCACAGGCTCAGCTCAAAGCCCCTCTCACACTCCAAATCCCTTAGCCCAAGACCAGAGCCTGCGCCCCAACCCTCTGCCCCTGCCTGGTGAAAGGGAGGGAGAATGGGGGAGGGAGGGAGGATGGAGTGAGCAGGAGTAGGGCCTCAGAGAAGGGGCATGAAGGAGGCGGAGCAAGGGGATTTGGGTTTGAGGTAGATCCTGGATTGCATTAAATTCACAAAGTGATCCTGTGCTTAAAAAGGTTGGGGACCTGTGGGCTAGGTGGTAGCATTTCAGAAACAGGGGTGGGAGGGAAAAGAGAATGGATGACACTGAATATGACTCAACAACATGATGCAACGGTGCAAAGCTAATACCGTTCGGGGAGAGGGGTGTTTACAGGGGTGTCATGTCAGACGTGGGAGGTAGCTGTCCTGCATTGGTGGGGCCTCTGCTGGAGCACTGGGGCCAGCGCTCTGCCCCACACTTTAGGAAAGATGTGGCTAAACTGGAGAGAGGCCAGAGCAGAGCAAGGAAAATGATGACAGGAGCTGTCAGGAAAAGTTACAAAACCTGGGCATGTTTTGTCTTGAGACAACAAGACGGAGCAGGGACCTGCTGCAGGCTTTAGCGCTGTTAACGGTGGTTTGAAAGAAAATCTCCAGCAAGGGAGATTTCAGTTGGCTCTTAGGAAAAGCTTCTCAGCAGCAGGGTAGTGAAGCTCTGGAACAGGGTTCCCAGGGAGGTTGTGGAATCCCCCTTCTGGGCGGGGGGGGGAGGTTAAGAAGCGGTTGGACAAACGCCCACCCAGGATGGTCTGGTTTCATGGGTCCTGCCTCACTGCAGGGGCTGGGCCTGGTGTCCTCCTTCCAGTCCTGCCTGGCTGTGGTTAACCCCCCAACCTATCATTGGGCCCACGGTGTGTGACACACAGCTGAGATGGGGAGTCTCTGGCCTCAGCGGGAGGCTCCAACTCCTCTCATGGAGTCAGAACGTGAGTCTGGGCATCACAGACTGGGAGATACCTTACTTCCCTGCTCCATCAGGCAGAAAAAGAAGAGTACTGAGCATGGATAAGTCTTGCAGACCACTCCCTCCTACCCCCATCAATGGTACATTTCCCCCTTCTGCTGACACCCATCAATCCATATGCTCTCCGTTTGGACAGCAGTCTCCCCGCTACCCATCCCCCAAGGACTGAGGGCACGGCCGCCACACCCTTGAAAGGCCTGTCTCTAGAGTGCCCCATTGCCCCAGGCTCTGTCCAAACTTGCAGTGTGAGACCATCCCAGCCCCATAGAGCTGGCACTCTGCGGGGCAATGGAGCCTCTCTCTGTGTGTTCGTTTCCCTGCATCACAGGCAATGGGGGGACCCATGGAGGGAGTCGGGCATTGCCATGCAGAGCCCCGCTCTGCATTACAAATGTGTGGGTGGAGCACTGGTGCTCAGGAGTGTGAAGAGTCCACCCCCTGAGCAACACAGTTATACCCACCTACCCCCCAGGATAGGCATGGGCATAGGAAGTGTTTTCACTAAGTACCACGCCCGACAAGCCCACAGCAGCACAGCATGTAACATACAGGAGCCTAGAAAGTCACAGCCATCACCGCCACGGTCCACAGAGCTGAGCTGGGCACCTAGACTCCCTCTACAACAAACAGGGGAGATGGTCACCTTACTGCCAGCTACAGCACGCTTGGCGGGGTGGGGAGCTGCCTACCCAGCCAATGGGAGAAGTGCAAGCTAAGCCCTGCCCCTCTTGCCCAGCTGGGCACCTACAGTGGCTTAGTGACCTATGTGTCACAACCCCCATGCATTATGAAACTTGGCTTGTGATGTGCATAACTCAAAGGCGCTTTCTACAAAATGCAGTCATGTAACATGTCCGTTCTAATGTTACAATCTGCTGAATGTGCATGTACTTCTAGGCACGTATCATTCTTGTATGTGAAGTTAGAAATATGAGGTGTGAATCCGCTTTAATTCCAAATGTGCAAATGAGAGCCATTGCTGATGCTCTGGAAACTTAAAGACTCAGTACCCAAACCAGTGACCAGTGAATAGTCTTGTTTGTCCTGTTAGCTCAAACTGTGGTTAGTCCTGTCAGGACACATGTCCAGGCCATCTGCTGCTGAAACCCATTTTGAATCTGGTACTTTTCCACTTGAGGTGAGAAAAGTCTGAACTGAGCACAAAGAATTCCCGCCTTGGGCAAAAGAGATAAAAGGGTGGTGGTGAACCAAACAATAGTGGCAGTTGCCAGATACCAGGAGACCCCCCCCCCTCCCAACTTACCACCTAAGATGCTTGCTGGAAACATGTAAGATTGAACGGGGGAGGGGGAGATCAAGCCCAAGCTAGGAGGCTGCTTAGCATGTGAAAGAGATGTCTAGAACAACTGTTTAGAGTAAGGATTTGCATGTAAAAAGTGTTTTCGTGGATTAGGATTGGCTGGCATTTTATGTTTATATTAACTTAGTACCTTACTTTGATCTGACTGTTTTCACTTGCAACCACTTAAATCCTACATTTTGTACTTGATACAAATTTTGTATTATCAAGCCCAGGGTAAATAATTGTTACCTGGAGCGGGGAAGCAACCACTGTGCACCCCTCTCTCTCATTGATAAAGGGGGCTGACCTCATGAGCTTTCTCTGCCCTTCCCCTCTGCAAGGGAGGGAGCTCTCTCCCCAGCCCTGGACCACAGGGGCAGGTAGAGCTAAAGGACAGGGGAACCTGCAAGGAAGTGACTGCCTGCAAACCTGCTGCTGAATGGAGCCTGCAGCTTGTGCACCCCTTTCCTGCCCCACCGACTGCGTGGAGCCGTGGGGAAGCCAAGTGCAGTCAGAGGGGTCAATAGTACAAGTCAGTCTTCCCCGCCGTGCCCGAGTCACTTTCATCTCATCACTCCCCTGGAAATCAGGCTGCGCCGCGGTGGAAACAAGAGAGCACGGAGCAGGGGCCGGGCGTCAGGACCTGGGGTGCTGCTCCTAGCATGCTCAGTGACTCGCTGTGGGGCCACTCACCTTCTCTGAGCAGCTGGTTGTGGGGACAATACCCCTGAGCTGGCTTCCAGGGAGGCTGCTGTGTCTCCGTCCTGGAAAGCCAGGGTCTGCCCTGGCAGGCAGCCATGTTCCCTGGGCATGTCAGGCCCCCAGACGTCAAAAGCTGCGGGGTACATGATCCCCACTGCCCTTTGGGGTTCCTGGTGCCCATGGACATGGGGAGAAGGTCTCAGGGCTCTGCATGGGCCCTGGTACAAGCACACACTCTCTTCACCCCAGCGGGGACATGGGCTCTGAGTCACACGCCCATATCGACCTGACCCCTCCGCCCCCTCGCACTGGGGTAACCCTACTGGCTTCACCCCTGTAGTTCCCAGGAGTGAGAAGTGTTGTTGCACTGTTTGCCCACCAGGGGGCGCCAGACACAGCCGCCCAGACACTGGGCCCTCTGCCCAGAGCCAGGGCCCTGCCTGGGATAGTGCAGACGTCAATCCGGCACCACGTCAATCCGGCAGGCGTTCCTGCCTGGGACAGGTTTTGTCAGAGCTCCCATCCCCGGGGTGAGGCGGAGCACGCCGCAGGAGAGGCTGTGCAATGGGAGGCTTCCACACCAGCCCATCCTTGCTGACTCAGCTTGGGGAGAACCCATTACCCTGCCCTCTGTGGGATTCCTGTTTAAAGAGCTATCGGGACCATTCAGAAGGGCTGCGGATTTTATCTGCCAGATCCCAAGCTGCTGGGGCCTCCTGCTGGTGGAGGGAAAAGGGGGCTCGAAGGAGATTCTGTCCCAGCACCTCTCCCTGCAAACGCACAGGGTCACCAGTGAGCTCAGGGCTCTGCCCTCTACCCAGGCAGACATGAGCTGAGGGGAGCTAGGGACTGCAAGGGTCTGTTCTTGGCTCCGCCACTGGCTAGTGGGGCGACCTTAATCAAGTCACTGCATCCATCAATAAAATGCAGATGATCAGAGGAACTACCATACCTCTCTGGAGTTGTTAAAGTGTCCTCAAGTCCTCAGAAGCTGAAAAGGCCCAAGTGGCTGTGTCTCTGACTGATGAGGGGATTGTAACTAATCTACAAACTCTGTGGCAGGGACACCAACTGGTGTGGAATTACAGGGGTTTGGAATGGCTGCCATATGAGGAGATTAAGACAACTGGGACTTTTCAGCTTAGAAAAGAGGAGACTAAGGGGGGATATGATAAGAGGCCTGTAAAATCATGACCAGTGTGGAGAAAGCAGATAAGAAAAAAATATTTACTTGCTTCCATGAGTACTAAGAAATTAATGGACAGCAGATTTAAAGCAAACACAAGGAAGTTTTTCTTCACGCAGCCCAGTCAATCTGTGGAACTCCTTGCCAGAGGATGTGGTGAAGGCTAGGACTTTAACAGGGTTCAAAAAAGGGCTAGATAGATTCATGGAGGTTAGGTCCATCAATGGCTATTAGCAGTGCTCGCCGAACCACGGAGAGCCCCACTCGCCAGCTGCTCTGTCCAGCGATCTGCGCATGCGCAGATCGTTCTGCTCATGCGCAGATCGCCCGAACCCAGCTCTTCCGGGTTACAATCTACTCGCCACGGGCGAGTAGATTGTATTATTTGTCGAGCCCTGGCTATTAGTCAGGTTGGGCAGGAATGGTGTCCCTAGTTTCTCTCAGAATGGACAGCAACAGGGGATGGTTCTCTTGGTGATTTCCTGTTGTGTTTATTCCCACTGGGGCACCTGGCATTGGACTGTCAGCAGACAGGACACTGGGCTGGATGGATTTTTGGTCTGACCCAGTCTGGCCGCTCTTATGTACAGAATTACAGGCAATAAATGGGATCAGAAGCCTATGGAGCAGGCCTCCCCCCTCTGCCCCACAAGCCCTTCTCTGGTCTGCCTGCCTGGTGGGCCTATTCAGGGGGAGCTGTGTTGAAGTCCTTTGGAGGAGAGTAGTGCCCTGTATTTCCACACCAAGGGCATCTGCTGCCTCGTAGCACCCTTTGTTAGCGTAACCCTGCCAGGGCCAAGCCGAGTGACTTGGGCAGGAGGATTGGTTAGCACACACAACTGACTGCGCTGCTGCCTGCTCGCGGCCTGGGATCCAGGCTTCGTCTACACGGGCAAGTTTCCTCAAGGAAAAGCGTCTTTTTTGACGTAACTGCCTGAGTGTTCACATGCAAGGTGACTTTTGTCAGGAAAAACGGCCAAAAACTTCCTGCTCCATGAGGGACTTTTGTCCCCCCTCCCCTCGTGTTGTTGACAAACATGCGGGGTAGACACCTTGAGGCGTTTTGTTGCTGATTCTAGCCTCCAGGAAGTGGCCCACAATTCCTAGGCAGTCGCTCTGGTCAGCACTTTGCCAGGTGACCAGTTACCTGCCTTGCCCCATTACAAGCCCTGCTAAGTTTAAATCTTATTTCCTGCTGTCTGAACACCTGGACCCGCCCAAACCCTGTGGGCTGGCTCAGTGTTCAGTAGTCTCCTGGCATCTTCCCAAGTGCCCCTGCCTGGCCATCGCACCAAACACCCCCCCGCTTGGATTGCCGCGGAGCTGTTGGCTCCGATTAGTGTATGGGGAGAGGAAACTGTCCAGCCCCAGCTGCGAGTGACCCATAGGAACTGGGACACGTACAGGCACATGTCTCACTCCTTGCGTGAAAAGGGGCATGAGTGGGACACGCTGCAGTGCAGAGGGAAGATGAAAGAACTCGAACGAGTCCATCATAAGGCCCGTTATGTGAACTGACGCTCCAGTGTTTCACTGGAGATCTGCCATTTCTATATAGAGCTGACTGTTATCCTTGGTGGTGACCCCCTCCACTGCAAGGAGCCCTATGGATACTTGGGAGGGCACAGAGGCAGGACATGGAGGACCTAACCTGGAGGACACTTGCCCGGTACCGTTCATCAATCCCTGGTGCAGGAACCAAAGCAGAACCGAGGTGGGCAGCATGTGGAGCAGGGAGAAAGCCACAAGCCTGGAGGAGTCGTGCCCTGGTTTTCTTGCTCACCCGGAGCAGGGAGATGTCTGCCAGGGTGATACCCGCCTGCAGAGAAGTGCAGCATAATTCGAGCTATGTTCCTGAAAAGGGAATCTTTTAGCCCCGGCTGGAACTTTCACACAAATTATGGAACGTGCAACAAGCCGCGATAACCATGGGAATAGTGTCCTCAGTGAGGTGTTGCCTGCCACAGACACACCTCCATCTCACCTTCAATCTCCCAAAGGCGCATTCAACCACTATGTGGCACCTGCTCAGCCTGTTGTTAAAACGCTCCTTATTGCTGGCCAGGTTCCCCTTGTACGGTTTCATATCAGCAGAAGGTGCCTCTAGCATCTGGCTTGCAGGACTGTGGCTGTAAATTGTGCTCTGCCTAGTGATGTAGTCAAGGATAACTGCCTTCCACTGCTGCCGGTGCCAGAGCTTCCTGTTAGATCCAATAGCAGGCGGCTGTGTGCTGTGTTTAAGGTCCCGGTGTCAAGCCCCGTTCACTGCCTGTGATGCAGCTTCTCTCTGCTGGGAGTTGCACTCTGCCTGGCTGTGACAAGCTGGGGAGAGCGGCTGGAAGCTGACGTGCGCAGCTGAGGGCTTCAGGCCGCCCCGGGCGCCTGCCGTGCGCTGTCCCCTTTCCAAGGAAGGAGGCAGAGACGGATGGGGAAATCCCAACCAAGACATTCCTTTAATTTTTTAATAATAAAAAACAGAACAGACGTGATTTCCTGAAAACAGCTTCCTACCTCATAATTTCACAGAAATTAGCTTGGAAACGTTGCTCGCCCTCCCTGTTCCAACTCCTGCCTCGGGCCCTCCTTGGGGGGAGATGCCGTAGCACTGGAGGAGCAGGCTCCAACCAGCCCTGGTGCAGACTCCTGCAGGCCTCCCGTGGCCAGTCTCACCCTGCCACGACCGTGAGCCTGTTCCCAGCCCCACACGGGGGAGAGCGGGGGTCAGCGTAAGGAGGCCAACGCTTGCCCCACGCTGGGACTGGGACATTAGCCTTTGCTCAGGCTCACCGGGTAGCGCAGAGTTCTGCCTCTCAGGGGCAGCGCTTTGTCTCTGGGTCCCGCCCACCACACACCCCTCCTTCACCCACAGCACTGCTCCCCGCCTCCCCCTTTGCTCTCACCTGCCTCCGCTGCCCCCTTCTTCCTTCCCTCTGCAGAGGCGGCGGGTTTCACATTGCACCAGGCCAGCAGGCACGTGGAGCAGGAGGACCCCCACCACACCAGGCCCAGGAAGTGGTGCCCGGTGCCAGGGCTGCTGTCTGGCTCGCCCCAGGCACCATGGTGCCTCGCGGTGCTCGAGAAGAGCTGAGCTGTGGGACAGGAGCCCTTAGGGCCGGGATGGAAGGAAAGAGATGAGGACAGAGGTGAGTCTATGCCAGGGGCACTAGTGCTCAGCCCCTACAAGGCCCCCAGGGCCCTCTGAGGATATCCCACCCAGCCAGGTTCATGAGGTGATGTCCATTGAATGGACCTGGGCTGCAGCCAGTGGAGAGACAGCTCCCAACTGCTGGGCAACCAGCCACCAGGAGCCTGGATCGGCCGCTTTGCCCAGCCCTGCCTTGGTCCTACCTCGCCAGCGGCGTCAGGCACTGCCCAGGTTTTCAGTATCCAGCTCTGTCTAGCCGGGAAGAGGAGGTGTTCCAGTTTCAGCACCAGCTTCTGAAGGTTACGGGGCAGCAAACCACAATGCACTGGGCTCGTAATAACCCCATTGCTCATTGCTCCCCTTCCACATGCTACAGGGCAGGCCCCTGACCTGACCCTGCCCCCAGACCCCCAACGCAGCATGTTCATCCAACTTGTTACCATGGAGGCCTGTCCTGTCTCCTTGGGGAGACCAGCCAGGAGAGCATGTCCCTGTGCATTCGGCCCTGGCTCTGCTACGAACCGGGAGCTTCCTCTTCCAGCCCCACTACAGAGGGCTGCTGCCCACAATGGGGTGTGGCAGGGGGATGGGCGCACTGTGAACCTGGGCACCTTTGCAGGGCTGGCTCTGAGAGCCAGGCTCAGGAGGGAATCCCAGCTGCCATGCTGCTAAGCCCCTTCTCCGCTGCAGCTGGGCCGTGGGATTTGCTCCAAGCCTTGTTTTACTGCCCTGCTCCCTGAGGGGCTGGTGACAGCAGGAGAGGGGGTTGCTTCCCTCCCTCTGACAGGATCCCTGACCTCAGTGCTAATGAGTTAATAATCTGGTTTCTCACTAAGGAATTAGAAGTCTTTAAGAAAAAAATCACCTCCCCCCCCAAAGTAACGGCAGGTTGTTTAGAGAGCTCTGAAGAAATCCGCGGCTCTGAGGTCTTCTCACTCCTAAAGCGGCCCAGAGACAGCTCCCATGGCTGCTGGAGGTGGCAGAGCCACGGCAGCTGGCTTTGCAGAACAGTCTCCTTCCACCCCAGCACGCGGAGGAGCCCTGGGGGTGGCTGGCAGCAGGGCCCAGGCCCTAATCTTTGGGCGCCTTCTTGCTGCGGGAGTTCCACATGCCGCGCTTGGAGTGGTAGTAGTGGTAAAAGTTCCCTGAGGCGCAGACGCTCCACCTCCAGCCCACTCTGCAGGACCCTGCGCGGGGAGAGGGAGACACAGCTGAGGAGAGCGCAGGGAAGACGTGAAGCCGGTTGGGGGTTCCCCTTCCTCATAGGCACTTGATTCCCTGGGAGCGGAAGAGGCTCACGCCCCCTGAGTAGGGACTGCTTGCCACACCCACTGAACTCAAACACCTCAGGAACATGTCGGAGGAAAGCGCTCTCTGCTGCAGTCAATGCTCCCCACCCAGGTTGACAGCCATCTTTGAACCTTCCATGGAGTCTGCTGGCAAAGCCAGGGACACCCCAACTTGGCCTTGCTGAAGGCTCCAGCCCCTGTGCTCTCCCTGCCACCGTCAGGGCTAATTGATAGGTCAGAGTAGAGGAAAAAAAAGGGAGGCACAAATCCATTCTCCCCCCTCAAAAGGACACCGGAGACGTTTCAAGGCAGATTTGTCTCCACACAAGCCCTGTTTCTCCGGCTGGAGCACCTGCTGCTCCTGGCACCTCCTGCTGCCCATGCCACGATCTGTACCTGGGCAAGAGCAAACGGGGCCACAGACAGTGCAAGCTGAGCTCACGCCCCCGCTGCCCCCTACCATTGTGAAGTACCACCAGAAAGCATCTCAGAGCCGCAGGGCCTTGCAGGGGTTAATCCCTCCCTCGTGCCCATCATCTTCTCTCCCATGTCCCCGCCCCAGCTGTGGCGGGGAGGGGAGGCAGGCCCTGCCAGCTGTACCTGTCCAGTAGCTCCCAGTCCTCCCCGCCCCAGCGGTCTCGGGAACTCCTCCGTGTTCATGCCCCCGACCCGGTCAAAGTCCGACTTGTAGATCCCGAAGAGGCCGAACCCATTCACCTCCCAGTAGCCTGAGGAAGGAGGGGAGAGAGGTGTCTCGCGAGAGCCCAGGTGGGAAGGGGGCTCTGTGCAGGGGGGGAGGAGTGGAGCTGCTCCAGAGCCCAGCCAAGCGGCAGGGCCCACGGTCCCGTCCAGCTCTGCCATCCTTTGAAGACAGGCTGCCCTCTGCTGGAAACCAACTGCAGCACGCCAGCAGGAGAGGCTCAGCTCATGGGCCTGTTGAGACCCAGTCCCCCAGAAGGTGGGGCTGCGGCGCCGTTCTTCCACCCCAGCTCCTAAGTTCCCGGATAACTGCACAGGCCAGAGCTGCTGCACCTTCCTCTGAAGCAGCTGGCACTGGGCCCTGCCCCACCATAGGCAGGACACTGGCCGGGGTTGGTCCTCGGGTCGGCTCCAGCTTGGCACTGCTGCGTGCATGGGATGAGAAAGGCCAAGCGGTCCTTGCACTGAACGCAGAGCTGGATCCTCCCCATGTGGGCAATGGGGGGGCAGGGGCAAGTCCCAGGGCAGACTGCACCCAGCGTGGCTGCGTGAGGCTGTACACGGCAGTGAGGCGCTCTGGGAGAGGGGGACGCTAACAAGCTCCCGGCAGGGGCTGTGAGCCTAGTTAAGGCTCCTGCCACAGTCTGCCACCCTGCCTTAAGCACCCGGCATTAATATCCCTGCTCACACCCCCAGCCTGCGGGACGTGCAGCTGTAAGGAGCCGGTGGAGATGCTGAGTTTCAATCACCAGCGTAGCCGGGCTCCTCACCGCAACCGGCCTGGGCCTGGAATGCAATTTAAGCAGCAGCAGGCTGCTCATCTAATAGGTCTCAGCAGCACAGTGCTCATAGTGCCTGCGCCATTAGCTGCCTCGCTCCATTAGCAGCTTCCTGGGACGCAGGCTCCCTGGCCTCGAAAGCCCGGCGCTCGCCCTGCTGTGAGAGCACTGAGTGCTGGGCGCGTTACCGTTGGGGTCCCGCGGCGAGCTCCCGCAGCCCAGCCGCATGACGATGGGCGCGTAGGCCAGCTTGCCCTCCACGCAGTGCTTGCGGATGCTGTCCAGGATGTTGAGGGGGAAGTGGATGTGCAGGTCGCACAGGAACACGATGCTGCTCCCATCCTGAGGGAGCCAAGCGCAGAGAGAGGCTGTGACTGGACAGCCCGGCTGGAGGCAGGGGGCAGGATGGGACAAGGGCAGCGGCGCTGGAGAGACAGAGCCCTCCTGCCGTCTCTCACCTCGATGGAGTCCACCCCGGCCTGCAGCCCCGCCGAGCGCTCAAAGTTCCCCGTACGCTTCAAGTACTGGTACCTGAGAACAACGCAGAGTCAGCGACTGCAGGGAGCCCAGCTCAGTGGGCACGGCTGGGCTGCGCAACCGCAGGCACTTGCCAGGCGGGGACACTGAGGCAGGAGAGGAATCATCTGGGGGTTACTAGAGGGGCCAGGGGCCGGAGCCGAGGGAACCCAGCTGAACTCTAGGAAGCCTTTCCCGGGCGAACTCTCCCAGACCATTAGCAGCCACATGGCTCTCTCCCGCTACTCAGCTGGAAGGCCCCTCTTGCCTGCAGTGCCACGCAGCTTTGGGGATGGCATCTAGCCCCTCTGCAGCCCACCTGGCTCCCACATCACTGCAGCACCAGCTGCGTCCTGGCACAGCATCAGTTTGCAGGGCAGACCCCTCCCCAGATCAACGTCCGTAGGGCTAGAGGCACAGAAGGGGTCTGCCCTGCAAACTGATGCTGTGCCAGTGCGCAGCTGGTGCTGCACCTTCCTCTGAAGCAGCTGGCACTGGGCCCTGCCCCATCATAGGCAGGACACTGGCCGGGATGGACTTCGGGTGGGCACTGGGGAAGGGGGAGGGTGGAGCAAACCCCTGGGCAGACTGCTCCCAGCATGGCTGCATGAGGCTGTACGCAGCAGTGAGGTGCCCTGGGAGGGGGGACGCTAACAAGCTCCCGGCAGGGGCTGTGAGGCTAGTTAAGGTTCCTGCCACAGTCTGCCACCCTTAAGCACCCGGCATTAT
The DNA here is from genome assembly GCA_019425775.1 of Rafetus swinhoei. Classification (NCBI taxonomy): domain Eukaryota; kingdom Metazoa; phylum Chordata; order Testudines; family Trionychidae; genus Rafetus; species Rafetus swinhoei. The sequence goes on along the minus strand of CM033446.1, from coordinate 15,587,815 downwards.
TATTAACACCACAGAGGAGGGCCCAAGCAAGCAACCAGCCTGCAGGCTTGCTGGGGCAGGGACAGCGTGTGGCTGCCTGCGGGGATGGCATCTGGCATAATGTGACCCTTAATCTTTAGGGGGGTCTCTGGCCAGCACTGCAACACAAACAACAACAGCATGAAGAGAGTGCGTGTGTGGGTCTGTGTGGGGGAACAGCCATGGCTGGGGATGCACCACTCCAGTTAGCGCCCTGCTGGCTGGGCAGAGTGAGCCGGCTCATAGCGAGGGCGTCCGGCGAGAGCCCCTCAAAGCAGGCTGGAGCACACGGTGTTTGGGGCCCAGGGAAAGCAGGAACAAAGCAGCTCCATGAACTCAGCTCCCCTGGCAGTACAAGGACATGGGTGTCTCTGGGCACCTGATATTTACTCCTCCTTCCTCACACTGCAGGTCAGACGGCTGGCAGGCAGCCAGCTTGTCTGGGCATAGCCACACCCAGGAGGTAAAGCAAAGCAACACAGATTGAATGAGGAGCCTTTGTGACACAGAAGCCAAGGCTGCAATAGCAGGAGAGATGCAAGAGTGAGGTGCATTAGCAGAGCGGCCCATGGGGCTGGGATAGCTGGGGGAGGGAGGGCTGCAGGTCAGGCCTGGCAAGTATGGGCAGAGCTGGGTGGGGCTGGAGCTCGGGCTGGGCTAGCTGAGGGGCTGCAGATCAGGCCTGCGGTGTGTGGGCAGAGCTGGGTGGGACTGGGGCTAGGATAGCCGGGAGAGTGGGGACAGCCGGGGGCTGCAGGGGCCTCGGGGGGCTGGGCTCAGTGACCGTGACTGAGAGGTCACAAACCGAAGCCCTGGCTCCTCCCATCGAGCAAGCCACACGCCTAGTAGGAGCTGGAGAGGGGGCGCCTGTAACTGAGAGACACTCCCCCCGAGTCCCGCCCTGCAAGGAAGGAGGGACATCAACTCGGTGCTGCCTGGAACCCCCCGTCCCCCGTTGCCTGGCTTAGGGTGCGCATCTGCTGCAGATGAGGCCCTGGAGTGGAGGGTGCCCACTGGGCCCAGGCTCCCTTTCCTGTGGGGCTAGGGGTCTAGCAGGGAGAAGGGGTGGGGCTTGGCACTGGTGGGGGAGGAGTATCGGGAAGGGAGGTCCTGGGGCTCCCTGCTCCGTTACCGGGGCAGCCGGGCGTCCTGCAGCGCCTTCTCCACATCCATGTCCTCGCTCTCAAAGTCCACCAGGATGACGTTGAAGTTGGCGTCCTTCGTGTCCCAGTACAGGCCGGCCATGTCGGAGATGAACTGCTGCACCCAGCGTGCCTGGTTCTTCACTGCCACACAAACCACACCCCCAGAGTCAGCGCTGCCCAGGGACCCTCTCCCTTGCCCCACGGCCGACAGCCCGACCCTCCCCAGGGACCCTCTCCCCTGCCCCACGGCCGACAGCCCGACCCCGACCCTCCCCAGGGACCCTCTCCCCTGCCCCACGGCCGACAGCCCGACCCCGACCCTCCCCAGGGACCCTCTCCCCACGGCCGACAGCCCAACCTCGACCCTCCCCAGGGACCCTCTCCCCTGCCCCACGGCCGACAGCCCGACCCCGACCCTCCCCAGGGACCCTCTCCCCTTCCCCACGGCCGACAGCCCGACCCCGACCCTCCCCAGGGACCCTCTCCCCTTCCCCACGGCCGACAGCCCGACCCCGACCCTCCCCAGGGACCCTCTCCCCTGCCCCATGGCCGACAGCCCGACCCCGACCCTCCCCAGGGACCCTCTCCCCTGCCCCACGGCCGACAGCCCGACCCGACCCTCCCCAGGACCCTCTCCCTGCCCCACGGCCGACAGCCCGACCCGACCCTCCCCAGGACCTCTCTCCCTGCCCCACGGCCGACAGCCCGACCCGACCCTCCCAGGACCCTCTCCCTGCCCCACGGCCGACAGCCCAACCTCGACCCTCCCCAGGGACCCTCTCCCTGCCCCACGGCCGACAGCCGACCCTGACCCTCCCAGGGACCCACTCCCTACCCCACGGCTGACAGCCTGACCCTGACCCACCCCAGAGACCCACTCCCCTTCCCCATGGCCAACAGCCTGATCCCGCCCCTCCCCAGAGACCCACTCCCTTCCCCATGGCCAACCCTGACCCCCGCCCCTCCCCAGGGACCCTCTCCCCTGCCCCACTGCCAAAAGCCCGACCCTGCCCCTCTCCAGAGACCCAATCCTCTTCCCCATGGCCGACAGCCCGCCCCGGCCCCTCCCGAGAGACCCACTCCCCATCCCAGTGTCTCAGGGACAGACCGCCCAGCCACTCTCCAGGGACTGAGTTCCCTTCCTTGTAGCTGAGAGCCAGACACCCCCCGCCCCCACACTCACACTCACACCTCTCTGCACAGGGCACAGGGGTCTCTCTAACTGCCTCACTCACTGGGGCTGTCACCCTGTGGTTGTATTGACTGAATTTCCTAGCGCTGCCCAGGCTTGACTCTGCTGCTGGGGTGTGAGGACGAGGAGAGCAGGCCTCCCCAGTGCTCCTGTGAGTGGCCACAGCCCGTGTGGCCATGCAGCCAAATGCCACCCGGGCCCATCGCAGGCTCTGAATGACCCCAGAGTTCCTGGGACAGGGGGCAGCTTGCAGGGACCTTTGGTCCCGGGGAGGAGGGTGCAGATAATGCCCCTGCCCACAGCAGGCTGGGCAGCAGGGGCCTGTGGCCAGTGGCACCGCGAGCCTGGCAGGGCTTTCTCAGGCCCCGTTCTCACCCGGCACCACGAAGTGCACCATGACGTCCTGCCTCCAGTTGAGTTGCAGCGGCCGGCACAGGACAGGCTTCCCGGAGAGCAGGCTCCAGCGGCTGGGCGGGGGCTGGGTGGCTGGGTCCCTCGGGATTGGCCTCGGTGCTGTCGTCCGGCCTGCCCTGGTGCAGCAGCACGTAGACGTACTCAGAGAGCCGCAGCGTTCTCTGGCCCCGCTCCAGCAGCTCCAGCTCCAGCAGGTAGCGGTTCCCCCGAGCCGTGTCTCGCCGCTTCTCCACGTTGACAATGCGCAGCAGCGTGTAGATCCTGAGGGGGGCGGAGGGGGAACGGGACGACACCGTCACCTTCCCAGGCGAGACCCCAGCCCCGCCCCTCACAGGGGATGGGCAGCCCCACACCCACCTTTCCAATGGGGGGTGCATCTAAGCCAGGAGAGCCCCCCACTTCCCTGAGGAGAGGCCCTGCAAGTGGGGGAGAGGGGTGGAGAAACTAGTGGCTTGATTCCCCCTGCACGCCAGAAGGCGCAGGGCCGGGGACCTGTTGCGGGAGAGGAGTGTGTAACGCCAGGGCCGGGTGACACGGAGGCCCCCCCTCCCCTCTGGCCTGCCAGATGGGGACAGGGCTGAGCAGAGCATAGCCCCGCCCGATCCCCGAGCCTAGCTCCGCGCCCTGCCCGCGCCCGCCTACCCGCCATTCTTCTCGTTCAGCTTCTCCATGTACTGGGCCACCACGTCCACCACCTCGCTCTCGCTCAGCTGCAGGTTGCCCGAGACGTTGCAGCGCAGGTCGTTCCAGTCGGAGCGCAGCAGCTCAAAATCCACCGCGCCGACGCTGAACGTCCTCTGCCAGTTGATGGAGTCCTCCAGCCAGCTCTGCTGCAGCTCTGAGTTCTCATAGCTGTAGTCCGACAGCTCCTCCTCCTCCTCCTGCTCCTGGGCCTTGCCCGGGCCCTCCTGGGCCTCCTGCTGCGATGCCGTCACCTCCGACACCCTCAGGAAGGACGTCACCCGCACCCCGGCCGACAGGACCGCCTCTGAGTTGTAATCCAGGGCGGCCGCGGCTGCGGTCCGGGCTGGGGTGGCAGCTGTGACCTCCAGGGCCTCCTGGCTGAACAGCCCCTCCGCGGCGGGCAGCTGGACGCTAGGCCGTGCCCTCCACTCGCCCACAGCCTCAGGGTCCTCACGCCGGTACAGCTGCGCCCACTTCCTGCTGCGGGCCCTGGGGCTCTTTCTCTTGGAGGGGTCCGTCTCCCTGGAGCCGTTGCCTAGGAGCCAGGGTGCCCGGTGGCCAGGAAGGGTGCGGAGTTTGGCGGAGGGGCTGGAGCGCCGTTGGGGGGCCCTTGAGTTCAGGCGCACCCTCCTCAGTGGCTTAGGGTAGAGGAAGACACCAGGGAAGGCGGCCTCCTGCGGTGGGGCCTTGCGCTTGCTCGGCTGCAGCCGGGTCACATACACCTTTTCCTGGGGCTTCTTGGCCTTCCTGTCCTCCGGAGGTGCCACAGGCCTGCTTGGGCCCTGGGGCTTGGCTTTGCCCCCAAAGATGGGCATGGAGAAGTGGGGCTGGCGGCTTAGGGCACTGCCCCGCCTCGGGGACCCCAGCAGCCCCGGCTTATCTGCCTCCCTCTCGCTGGCCAGGTCTGGCTCCTGGCGTGCCCAGCTGAGGGAGCGCCCCTGGAACCCGGCCTGCCCTTGTAAAGGGAGTCTTCTCATAGGTCTGGGAATCCCTGGGGCTGGCCGTGGAGCTGGGGCTGGCCCCATTGTGCAGGTGCCGGGTTCGTGGCTGCCCTGGCGCATCACTTTCCTCCTGAACCGTCCTTTGTGGGTGGCGGGGCAGGTGGTAGTCCACGTTGCCCCCGTCATCCCTTGCTGCCAGAGAGATGCCCCTCCCTTTGGTCCCAGTGCCCAGGGGTGGGCTCGGTGCCCTGGGGCTCTTCTCCTTGGCAGCGGGAGGTGGGTCCGTGGGCTCAGGACTATCTGCTCCTTCCTCCTCCTCATCCAGGAAATCTGCAAAGCAAGCACAGCGCAGGTAGGCCAGTGGAACACAAGGTCCTGAAGCGTCTGCATTCACAAGGCACGTGGGAGATGGATTCTCCAAGCGCCGGCCCCTGCAGCGTAATAACCCCCAGCAGGCCTGGGTCACAGCCAGGATATTTCAGGCCACAAGAGACCGCCAGGTTTAGCCTATTGCAGGCCATCAAGTCCCGCCCCCCAGCTACCCCAGGGAGGAACCGACCCTGCCAGCCAGTGTCCAGCAGCGGGGGCTCTGCCACACCAGGATCGGAGGGGAAGGGGTGACTGCCTAGTTACCTGCAGAGCTAGGACTGCTGTGTTAGTGGTGTTTGAATTTTCCACCACACCCTGCAGCCCCTTGGCTTCATTCAGCTGACCAGGGTGCTCAGGCTCCAGCCCTTCTGGGGGAGGGTGAGAGAGTCCAGTGGCTGCAGCGTTGCCCTTGGGCTTGGGAGACTCGCGTACAATTCCCTGCTCTGACACTGACAGCCTGTGTGACCATGGGCAGGTCACTTAGCCTCCTTTCCCATCTATGCAGTGGGAATGGGAGCACTGCCCCATCGCACTGAATGAGAAGCGCTTGGAGATCTCCTGCTGCACGGAGCTAGAGAATAGCTCGGTGTTATTCCTTTATTTGCACTGGTCAGAGATATGTTCCCGGCCAGAGAAGTGCTGCCAGGGTAGGAGAGCGTGCCGCTGGGACATCCAAAGGGTGAGGAATCTGGGACTGGACCCTTGATTGTTGGGCTGGACTGCTTCATCAGCTCACAGGGGCAGGGAGGCTCAGCTTGGGGGGGGGCCTCCCAGGAGACAAATAATAAATCATAGCAACTAATACTGTGTCCATTTGTCATCAGTGTCCATCTCTGGCTCTTGGATTGACTGGCAGCAACTCTGATGTGCCGGCTCCATTCGCTTGTTTCAACCCCAGCACCAATGGGGAGAGTGTTTTCATTTCACTACTGGACTAACTAACTACCATGGTGTTTCCTTTCTGTGTTTACAGCAGAGGATCTCTCAGAAATTTGCACACACTAATGAACTAGCCCTCGCTCCCTCAGACCACACGTGAAAGGTTAGATGGGGAGGACCCTGTGTTACTACAGAGAATTCTTTCCCAGGTGTCTGGCTGGCGGGTCTCTCGCACATGCTCCATCAATGGGGTCAGGAAGGAAACTTCCCTCAGGTCAGACTGGCAGAGGATGAGGGTCACTTGATGGACTGTCTGTAAAGGGTGGACTGTCTGTAACTTGAAATCTTTACATCAAGATCTGAAGACTTCTGGGACTCAGCCAGAGGTGCTAGGTCTAGTGGGTGGTCAGGTTCTGTGACCTGCCGAGCTAAGACTAGATCATTTGTTGCCCCAAATTTCGTGGTGCACTATGCAGCTGCAGGGTTTGTGTATTAGTAGGGACAGTCCTGATTTTACAGGTGTGCAAACTGTGCCTGAGAGGTACAATGACGTGCCCAAAGGCAGACAGCAACTAGTCAGCAGTCAGATGACACCCTCCTTCCCCTCCACCTAGGGATGTTAAATATGGGTTAATTGAATAGTCGAGTAACCTCATGAATTCTTATCGGTTAGTCAACTATTCTATAGTCCCTGGGGGTGGGGCTGGTAGCCAGTGCGTTCCGGCCCCACTCTGGAGAACCCCCTGCCACTCCGTGCCACTGCCTCTGTATCAGATCCCCCCTGTCCTGCCTGACTCCTTTCTTACCACCCAGCTGGTACCCAGCTCAGCAATCGGGCTCCAGCTGCACCCAGTGCCTGGGCATACTAGGGGTATGTCTAGACTACATGCCTCTGCTGACAGAGGCATGTAAAATAGGCTACCCGACATAGTCAATGAAGTGGGGATTTAAATATCCCCGGCTTCATTAAAATAAAAATGGGCGCCATGCTGTGCCGGCTCAGCTGATCGTTGGCACAGTGCGCGAGTGAAGACGTGGATTGGTCGACAGGGGAAGCCTTTGTCAACCGCTCCCTTATGCCTCATGAAACGAGGTTTACAGGAGCGGTCGACAAAGGCTTCCCCTGCTGACCGATCCGCGTCTTGACTCGCGCGCTGTGCCGACGATCAGCTGAGCCGGCACAGCATGGCGCCCATTTTTATTTTAATGAAGCCGGGGATATTTAAATCCCCGCTTCATTGACTATGTCGGGTAGCCTAGTTTACATGCCACTGTCGGCAGAGGCATGTAGCTAGACATACCCTAGGCCATGAAGCGCTATCCCTACTAGCAGATGGCAGGACAGACTGGCACGGAGGAATACCAGCACCACGCCAAGCTGCAGAGACAAGCAGGGCAGCAGCCCAGTTGGAGCAAGTGGCGTGCAAGGGCTGCTTACTGTCTGAGTTCAGGAAGAGAAAAGCTCTCTGGCGAGGATCCTCCTCTTCCTCATCCATCTTCATGTACTTGTAGAAGCCAAATCTGGGGGGAGGGGAAAGAGAAGCAAACAACAGCGTCTCTGAGATGCACACACACCGCTGCCCTGATGCCGACCCAGCCTATGGCAAACCTCCCCAAGCCAAGCCAAACAAGGTGCCTCTTTTGGTCCCTATTGTCAGACCCAGCAGGGCCAGAGCTGAGATCCTCCGGTGTGTTTCACGCTGGGGTGTGCTGTTATTGGATTGTATTATGAACATACAGGGTGTGTTACATACAGGGCTGTACTGAAACTACTTGCACATGTTTGCAACACATCTTGTACAAAGTGTGCTAAGTGAGATGTCTAGAAATAGATTATGTTTATGCCATTTGTAGGCATGTATAATTTTTGTATTTGAAGTTATAAGTATCGGCTCTGTGCTTATATCTACTATATATTTTGAAGAGTTTGTTGGTTTGTGGATTTTTGTTGTGCAAAATATAGTTACACTTCGCGATTACCTACAGATACCAAATTTTGCATAAACAATCCTGCCACTGAAATTAGCCGAACGCACTACTTTTTACACCAGAATATTCTGGGTGAAAGGTTTAAATAATTATTTTTGTTTTTCATCGGAAAAAAATATTGATTTTTATTATTAGAGCTCATAAAAATATTTGCTAACAAAATTAAAATCGATTCGCCTATTCAACTGTCATTTTAGTGCAAAGAAAATTTTTACTGTTACAAATCACAAAATAATCAAAAGCTTCAGCGGGTAGCCAAGTTAGTCTGTACAGGATAAACTTAAAAAAACAAAAACTGGTCTGGTAGCACTTTATAGACTAACAAAACATATAGATGGTATCATGAGCTTTCGTGGGCACAGCCCACTTCGGAATGGGCTGTGCCCACGAAAGCTCATGATACCATCTATATGTTTTGTTAGTCTATAAAGTGCTACCAGATCAGTTTTTGTTTTTTTAAGTTTAAAATAATTCACATTAGTTACGGAAAGAGTAATGGAAGCTTTACAAGTTTCTGATTCAAATATACTATGTATGGTAATTATTCAATAAAATGAATAATGTTTGAAGTTGAAATCCTACAAATTTAAAACTGTTCTTTTACTTCCCTTTTGCAAGCACGTTAATAAAAAATTCTCTTACATATATTTAATTTATTGAACTTTCCTATAAGTGTCATCTACTCCAGTGTTTCTCAACCAGTGGTACAAGTAACCTTAGGGATAGTCGAGAGAAGTCTGGTGGGGGGGGTACGTCAACACAACTGAAATTTGGAGAAAACTGAATTTTTGTTTTAAGTTTTACAGCATTTTATTATTTTTGTACTTTTTACACCCAAAAATTTCATTGCCCTCCCAGCTACAATTAAGTTGTTTAAACAAATGTGTTGCAATGGTAGAAAATTTTTGTGTGTGTCTGAAAACTGTAGGTACTGGGGGTACTTATAATTTTTTTTTTAAAAAGGGGTACTTTATAAAAAAAGGTTGAAAAACACTCATCTATTCTACGCAAAATGACTGCCTGGTCAATGACGGGCCTCACCTGCTAGTTTCAACTGTTTGTTTTGGGGCAACACCAAAAGGCGCCGTGGCCAGCCTATTGTGAAAGGACACTATAGTCAAGTGGATAGCAGTACTTGGCTGACAATGGGCCTTGCAAGGTCCCAATCCACATCTGATCAGCTTTCTTGTGAATGTTTAGACCAGCAGGGGAACAATGGCATCTCACTGCTAAGAACTGAGTCATGGAAGGTCAGATGACTTGCCCATGTGATCAACTCCATCTTGTAGCTGTACTTTTCCACAGCAAGAACAACGGGATCCCCTCCACATGACAAAGGATATGCTCCTCCATTTTGTCTTCAATCCTGCTTCTCACCTCTGGAGGATCTTTACTAAAAACTGAAGCTCTGAACAAAGGACTGAATGACCCACCCTAATGGTGGATGTACTTCTGAGACCTGACTTCAGCAATCCATCACTGCTACAAGCCTCAACCAAGAACTTTGCCATTGTTGTATGTATCTGATTCCTTTAACCATTTATTTCCTTCCTCCCTCCCTCAAGTCTTTAGATCCTAAAAGATTGGCAACCATGTGTTTTTTGGGTAAGATCTGAGTTATAAGTTGACCTGGGAATGTGGCTGGTCCTTTGAGATCAGAAGAACCTTTTTATTTGGTGAGACCGGTTTTCATAACCTCCGTCTGTGCAAGGAGTGGTGCTGGTGGTGGCAGAGGAGATCTGGAGCGCCTAAAGGAATTGCTTGTATGACTTCTTGTGAGCCAGTGTAGTGAACAGAAGTGCCCTTTGAGACTGGCTTGGTGTGCTTTACAGTGGAGGACCTCAGTCTGGGGCTGTACGTAGCCCTGTCTCTGTGCTATTTGCCCTCAATTGATGCTGTCAGAAGTGTCCCCCAGAAGTGTCCCCCCTCTTATTACATGGTGCCTGGGGCGAGGCCCGATCTGCTCATCCACCGCTGTGAGCCTAGAGCAGTGGGCTGCTTGGCTGCTGGGTGGCCCCCACGTTTCTCTTCTGAATCTCTCGCTGCAAACAGGTAGACAGAGGAAACATGCTTCCTGGCTCCTGGCAAGTCACCCTGTGGGGATGCTCTCCAGGGAGGGTCAGAGTTGATGCAAAGCGGGCGTCTGCCTCAGCATCTGTTCGCTGGGACGGTCTGAGCCAGCGCAGAGGGAGGGGAGGCTGCTGACTGGACAGGGGCCTAGCCTGGGATACAGAGCCTGAGGGATGGGCTTGGTGGGTCCAGTCTGGTTCCCTAGGAAACAGGGCCTGAGTCTCAACCACCGCCCCTCTGTGGGTAGCCCAGGCTCCTCAGTGCCCTGGCTGGGCCCGTGGCAGAGCAGGGCCAAGGCACAGTGCATGGCTCTGCCCTGTCCTGTCTCTGCGGCTGTCCCTGCCCTGGTGCTAAGGAGCCCTATGTCTAGCAGCTCTCTGGCTTGTCACGGAGCCCCCAGCTCCCATAGCAGCCGTCACAGCACAGGGCCCCCGCTGAACCTCCCTCCTCCCGGCCCGCTCCCACTCACTTCTCCAGGTAGATGGGGGACTCCTGTAGAAGCACTTGTTCTCCGTCTCCATGTGGGTGAGGCGGGTGAAGTCGTTGGGGTACACAAATGAGAGGTAGACCTGGGGAGCCGAGCAGAGGAGTCACCAAGAGCACGTGTGCACCCCAGGGGCAGGAGGAGCGAGGGAGGGGTCTAGGTGTGGGCGCACCCGGTGAGGGCCCTGAGGTCATGCGGCCGTTGGCACAAGCTCCTTGGACCGGGGCCTTTCCTGGCAGAGAAGCCTGACGCTCATCAGCCCACGGCGTCTGCCAGGCCAGCACTCAGCCGGCTCCTTTGAAGGGCAGGGGAGGGGACTGGAAGGAAATGACCCGGTTCATGTTAGCATCGTGGCTCCCTGGCGCTGCTGCTGCCTGTGCCAGAGGCTGCAGGAACACCCTTGGCGGGCACTGCACCACAGGAGCGGCCGGCAATCTGAGCCGGCTGGTGCACTGGGAGGTCTGGCAGGGGCCTGGCACCTCTGGGAGGCTGTAAACGAGTCTTTATAAAGGGACCCTGCTGGATGTTGCTTTCCTGTGTGTGTTAGGGAGTCCCCCCGCTTACTCTCTGTCCCCAGAAGCGCTGACAGATTGGGCACAGAGAGTAACGGCCCCTTTCTACCAGCCGCCTTGGCAGCTGAGCGAGCCTCTCCGTGGCTGTGTGGGCGAGGAGAGGGCGGACTGGCTGCAGGGGACATGGGTGGGGGGGAGGGATGTCAAGTCCCAGCTGGTGGGTGGGCGAGCTGAGGGGGTGGTGCTCCCGGAGCGCTCTGCGAGCACACAGAACCCTGCGCCTGCGGGGAGGGGCTCCCGCACTGCAGCAGAGCACCAGGCGCGCGTCACGACTGTCGAGCCGGCAGGGGACAGAACAGGATCACAAGGGCCCTGGTGACGTGGCTGCTCCCGACACCCACAAGCCCCCAGGGGCTGCAGCGCTGCCAACCCATGCCTGGCCGCCGCTGCCTTGCTCGGGGCTGAAGGGCAAAGACCGGAGGAGCTGTGCCCACGGTCCTGGCCCAGAGCCCCAGAACCCAGTGGGAAGCTTTCCACTGACTTGGGCAGGCCCTGGGGCAGACACAGGGGTTTCGTGCCCAAGACCCAGCAGCTCCCATGGGACAAGGGGCAGACAGGGGAGCGGAGACACGGCCGAGTGCTCCCTGCCAGAGCCAGCCAGACACTTACGAACTGCAGGCCCTGGTAGCGGGCGATAGGGAAGTCCTTCACCACGTAGGTGGGGCTGTAGGCACAGGGCACCAGCACGTTCTCCACGCGGGAGGCCTCAATCTGGGGAGCTGGGCAAGAGGAAGTCAGGGCTTCATCTGTGTGGCCTGGGAAGCCCTCAGCCACCCCAACCCAAGGCCCCTAGCACCTTAACCCAATTGGGCTGCCCAGCCCACACCTTCCCCCATAAGCCAGACCAGTCCCTATAGGCCTGCCCAATTCAGCCTGATATCTATGGCCCAACCACACTGGGTGACTGCCCATCCCATCCCCTATAGGCTAACCCAGCCCACACTTTCTCCTATAGCCCATTGTGGTCTGGGCATCCGCCCATCCCTCCCATCCCCTACAGCCCAGCCCAACCTGGGTGACCATCCAGCCTGGCCCAGCCCCAATAGGCCAGCACAGGTGGCTCCTCCCCAGGGCATGGAGCTGGAGGGGCACAGTCAAGGGATCCCTGGGTGCCTGTGGTAGCTGATCCTATCCAGCCTCATCTCCTCACCTCCTCTGCACAGACTAACAGCCCCTCCCCTGAGAGGGGCAAATCCCTGGCCCTTCCACTCACCCCACCCCCCACAAGCAAGGCCTCTCCCGGGAAGCTCCTGCCCCACTTACTGAGGAAGAAGGTGTCCCTGGGGTCAGGTCTGAGCATGTCGGCTCCATGCTCGTCTCTCTGTGCCTCCCACAGGTAGCTCCCGGCATGGCTGGCGAGGGACTGGGGGATGTGGGCCACATGGTTCATCTTCAGAGAGGACTCATCTGAAGGAGAGAACGAGGAGAAAGGCCACAGTGCCCTTGGGACTCGGCTCAGCTCCTGGTGAACATACCCAGGGACTCCTGCTGGCCCAGCTGGCCATGCTCTGGGGGCAGGAGTAGCCTGACAAGAGAGCACTTAACGACCAAGTCTTCTCCTGGGTGGTGGGGCCAGACAGAGATGCTCCATGTGGACCTTCCCTAACCACAGCTTTAGCGCCAAGCCCAATCCCCACCCCACCCTGATCCCCTGGCCTCCAAACTATGCTCCATGTCCCCTGACACCCAATGTAACCCCTCAAACCTCACCCCGTCCTGATCCCCTCGCCTTGAATTCTGTCCCATCCCAATCTCCCGTGACTGCAGTTCCACTGCCCCTCAAATCCCGCCCCATCCCAATCCCCTGCCTCAAACCCCGCCCCATCCTAATCCCCTCACATCAAACACTGTCCCACCTCATGCCACACCCCATCCTCCCTCCCCAAATTCCACCCCATCCCAATACCCTCGCATCAAACTCATCCCCACCTCACCCCAAATCCCACAATACCACCATCCCAAACTCTACCCCATCATGGTTCTCTGGCATCAAACTCAGCCATACCTCACTCCAAACTACACACTGATTCCCACTCCGCAAACCCTGTCCCATCCCAATCCCCACCCCAAACCCTGTCCCATCCCCTTGCATCAAACCCTGCCACTCTTCACCCCAAACCCCACATCGATCTCCCCACCCTGAACCCTGCTCTAACCCAATCTCCCCAGCCAAACCCTGCCCCATCCCAGTCCCTCTGACTCACAGCTTCTGCAGGACCCTAAGTCACTCCCTGACTAAACCACAGCGGGTCTCTGCCCAGACCAGGGAGCAGTGAGCGCAGACCTGGCCTGCACGCAGCTCTTGCTCTCTCACAGCTGCCTCTTGTTACCCTCCAAACAATAAGAACTGGGCCCAACCTAGTAGCTCACACTGCTGGAGCACCCGGAGTCAAATGGAGCCCCCCGGCCTCCCACCCCACGGCATGGCCCACATGGGAGAGGCAGGCAGCTAGAGGAACAACGGCAATGCCAGGCCTGGGGAAGAGGGGGGGCTGGGTCCAGAGGCCCTCACCCAGCCCCTGCCGCCTGGCACTCAGTGCTGTAGGGGGGCGAGGTGTCTGGAGCAGCACAAGTCCCAGGAGCATGGAACGTGTGGTGAAAACATGGAGGGAAGGCCAGGTGGCCAGCATAGGTGCTTCTTGGGGACGTGCTACTGGGTTTTAGAGGACCGGGTGCTTGTCCGGGGGAGAGAGATGGGCCACTTCATAGCAAAGGAGGGAAAGCCAGAAATCCACCAGTGTCTCTGAGCAGATGCCACGTGTCCCCCTGCTTGCTCCACTAGAGCCACAGAGTCCAGATGACTTTCTAACCGGTGTCATTCTTTCCGGTCTGCCCCACAGCATCATTCCTGCTCCATGACACCCTACTGTGCCTGCCCCGATCCATCTCCTAGCACCACACCTGCCCTGACACTCCCCACTGCCCCAGCCTGGGTCTGCCCCACAGCACCACGACTGCCAAGAGCCACCCCTCACCTCTACGCCGGCCCTGATTTCAACAAACCACCAGCGTCGTCGAAGAGCATCATGGAAAGCAGAACATTTCGGGGCAAGTTTTTGAGGAAAATGTGGGAGGGTTGGGAAAAAGGCCTTTTGTCGATGAGAAAACCATGTAATGCAGAAAATTCCCACCGGCTCCCAGGCGTGCAGACATCCCCAGCCCTCAACACGCAGACGCACTAATGCCGCACACGTGTGCTTCCACTGCCATGCGTAAGCTGGCACGCCTATGTGCACAATCTCTGGTGCTCCCACTGGCATCCCTATCTCACTGGTCCCACGCCTACACGCACATAAGTACACAGTCCGACGTGGGATTGCCCCCGTTACACGCGTGATGGCCATTTACACAGTCCGTTGCTTGTCTGTGATGGCGCACATGCTCTCCCTAGCTATCCCACCCACAGCCACCACACACATCAGCCTCTCCCTGGTGACGGCATTCACGCACACGCTCCTACAGCCACGCAGCCTGCCATTCCCACAGCATGCACGCCTGCGGGCACACGCTGCCCATGTCCCCAGCCCAAGCATCTGGCTGCGGAGGGATAAGCTGAGCTGGGGGAGAGCAGTGCCCGGGAAATGGCTTTACCTGTGTAGAGAGAGATGGAGTTGGAGTCGATCACCTCAAACTTCAAGCTGGGCAGGAACACGCGCCACTGGAAGAGAGGGAGAGAGAGGAGAGTGAGAATCGCAGTGGGGTGTGCATATCATGCTGGCCTCCCAGCCAAAGCAGTCTGGCATACCAGCAGGAAGCAAGAGGCTGCCCCGGCATCCCTAGGGCCACATGCGCCCGCTCGACACATCTTCTCTCTGTGTCTTCTTTCTTGGCTGCTGGGACTGTCAGGGAGAAGAGACTGCCCAAGGGAAACTGAGTCCACAGCACGCTGCCCATGCCCATGCCCATGCGACATTTCCCCTCTCTGGGTAACAGGAAGCAGCTATGCCCAGAACTCTGCTGCCGGGTAGCATGCCCCTAGGCCTCTGCTCCGTCTGTGTGGGGAGCAGGAAGGTGCCACTCCAAGGTGGAACACCAGATTGTGCAGTGCTGATGCCCTCCAATTCCGATTGCAGCCTGGGGCACACTGGGGCGCCATTTCAGATTTTGGTTGGGGAGGGCCACTTTAACCATGATTCTAGGTGCTATTTATACAAATAGCTGGGATGATGTTTTCCAATATCCTTTACTTTGCATTTATCAACATTGAATTTCACCTGCCATTTTGTTGCCCACTCACCCAGTTCTGAGAGATCCTTTCGAAGCCCTTCACTGTCTGCTTTGAACTTCACTATCTTGAGCAGTTTTGTGTCATTTGTCATCTCACTGTTTACCCCTTTCTCCAGATCACTTATGAATACATTGAATAGGACTGGTCCCAATATGGACCCCTGCGGGACACCACCAGTTACCTCCCTTCGTTCTGAAAACTGACCATTTTATTCCTACCCTTTGTTTCCTATCTTTTAACCAGTTATCAAACCATAAAAGGAGCTTTCCTTTCATCTCATGACAGTTTACTTAAGAGCCTTTGGTGATGGACCTTATCAAAGGCTTCTGGAAAGTACACTATATCCACTGGCTCCCCCTTGTCCACATGCTTGTTGACTCCCTCAAAGAATTCTAGTAAATTGGTGAGAAATGATTTTCCTTTCCAAAAACCACGTTGACTTTTCCTCAACAAGTTATGCTCATCTATGTGTGTGACCATTTTGTTCTTTACTATAGTTTCAATCAGTTTGCCCCATACTGAATTTAGACCTACTGGCCTGTAACTGCCAGCATCACCTCTAGATCTCTTTGGGTGCGTCTACACTGCAGGGCTTAACTCGAAATAAACTACACAAATTGAGCTACATGAATTGCGTATCTTATTTTGAAATAGCTTATTTCCAAATAGGGAGCGTCTACACAGCACTTATTTAGAAATAGAGCACTCTTCCTCTGACTTCCCTTACTCCTCATACAATGAGGGTTACAGGAGTTGGAGGAAGAAGTCCTCCATCTTGACAGTATTTTGATACTATTTCGAAATAACTGCCTGCTGTGTAGACACGGACTAAGTTATTTCGGAATAGTGCTAGTTATTTCGAAATAGTGTTGCAGTGCAGATGTACCCTTTCTAAAAAATGGTGTCACATTAGATATCCTCCTGTCATTTGGTAAAGAATTTGATTTAAAGCATAGATTACAAACCACAGTTGTAGTTCTGCAATTTCATATGTGAGTTTTTCAGAACTCTTGGGTGAATGCCATCTGGTCCTGGTGATTTATTACTGTTTAGTTTATCACTTTGTTCCAAAACCTCCTCTGACACCTCAATCTGGGACAGTTCCTAAAATGTGTCACTTAAAAAGAATGGCTCAGATTTGGGAATCTCCCTCCTGTCATCAGTTGTGAAGATCAATGCAAAGAATTCATTTTGTTTCTCCATAATGATCTTATCACCCTTGATTGCATCTCGATCATCCAGTGGCTCCACTGGTTGTTTAGCAGAGTTCCTGCTTCTGATGTACTTAAAAAAATTGCTAGTACTTTTTGAGTTTTTGGCTAGCTGGTCTTCAAAATCTTTGTAGGCCTTCCTAATTATATTTTTACACGTTAACTTGCCAGAGTTTAGGCTCCTTTCTATTGTCCTCACTAGGATTTAACTTCCACTTTTTAAACGATGCCTTTTTATCTCTCACTGCTTCTTTTACTTGATTGTTAAGCCACGGAGGCACTTTTTTGGTTCTCTTACTACATTTTTAAATTTGGGGTATACATTTAAGTTAAGCCTCTATTATGGCATCTTTAAAAAGTTTCCATACAGCTTGCAGGGATTTTACTTTTGGCCCTGTACCTTTTAACTTGCTTAACTAACCTCCTCATTTTTGTGTAGTTCCCCTTTCTGAAATTAAATGCCACAGTGTTGGGCTGCTGTGGTACTTTTCCTGCCACAGGGATGTTAAATTTAATTACATTATGGTCACTATTTCCAAATGGTCCAGCTATGTCCACCTCTTGGACCAGATCCTGTGCTCCACTTAGGACTAAATAAAAAATTGCCTCTCCTCTTGAGGATTCTAGAACCAGATGCTCCAAGAAGCAGTCATTTAAGGTGTCAAAAAAAAGTTCTCTCTGCATCTCGTCCTGGGGTGACGTGTACCCAGTCAATACGGGGAAGCTTGAAATCCCACCAGTATTACTGAGGTTTTTATTTTTGTTGCCTCTCTACTCTCCCTGAGCATTACACAGTAACTATCATCATCCTGGTCAGGTGATCGATAATATACCTCTACTGCTATATTCTTATTATCAGAGCATGGAATTACTACCCATATTGATTCTGTGGAACAGCTTGGTTCATTTCAGATTCTTCATTTGATTCTATGCTTTCTTTCACATATAGTGCCACTCATCCTCCCCCCAAACCTGTTCTGTCTTTCTAATATAATTTGTACCCTGGTATTACTGTCTCACTGATTATCCTCATTCCACCAAGTTTCTGTGATGTCTATCATATGAAAATCCTCATTCAATACAAGGCACTCTCATTCACTCATCTAATTATTTAGA
Source organism: Rafetus swinhoei (assembly GCA_019425775.1). Classification (NCBI taxonomy): domain Eukaryota; kingdom Metazoa; phylum Chordata; order Testudines; family Trionychidae; genus Rafetus; species Rafetus swinhoei. The sequence goes on along the minus strand of CM033446.1, from coordinate 15,570,503 downwards.
CTTCTACCGTTTGTGTATAAGCACTTTAAAAACTTGTCTCTATGTAGCTATCTGCCATTACATGAGGTGATTGAATGGACATTTGACTGTTTCGCATCAGATGTTACCTGTATTTTATCATGTTCCATCCTCTCCTCTTTACTTGGACATAGAGAATTTCTATTAATAGACCCTCCCAAGGGGATATCTCTGTCCATTGCATATGCTTCCTGTATTTGTTGGCATTACCTCATAGCCCTTAGTTTAAAAACTGTTCTACGACCTTTTTAATTTTGCGTGCCAGCAATCTGGTTCCATTCTGGTTTAGGTGGAGCCCATCCTTCCTGTATAGACTCTCCCTTTCCCAAAAGTTTCCCCAATTCTTCATAAATCTAAACCCCTCCTCCCTACACTGTCGTCTCATCCATGCCTTGAGGCCCTGCAGTTCTGGCTGTTACCTGGCCCTGTGCATGGAACTGGAAGCATTTCATAGAACACTATCATGGAGGTCCTGGATTTCAATGTCTTACCTAGCCACCTAAATTTAGCCGTCAGGATCTCTCGCCTAGCTTCCCCTATGGCATTGGTACCTGCTTGTACCACAACCACCGGCTCCTCCTCAGCACTACACAAAAGTCTATCTAGATGTCTCAAGAGACCTGCAACCTTCGCCCCAGGCAGGCAAGTCACCATACCGTTTTCCTGGTCATCACAAACCCAGCTGTCTATGTATGTAATAATGGAATCTCCCATTACTAAGACCTGTCTCTTCCTAATGACTAGAGTTCCCTTCCCCGGAGAGATATCCTCAGTGCGAGAGGACACTACAACATCCTCTGGAACGAGGGTCTCAGCTATGGGATGGTTTCCCTCTGCTCCAGTTGGATGTTCTCCTTCCCTGAGCCTTTCACCCTCCTCAACAATACAGGGGCTGTCTGACCAGAGGTGGGACCATTCTACAGTGTCTCAGAAAGTCTCACTTATGTACCTCTCTGCCTCCCTTAGCTCCTCCAGTTCAGCCACGCTGGTCTCCAAAGCCCATACATGGTTTCAGAGGGCCAGGAGCTCCTTGCACAGAATGCACATATACGCCACCTGTCCACAGGCATACATACAACACTGGGTGCAGTAAACTGGATAGCCCCCGCTCTGCTGCTAGGCTTCTGGCTGCATTCTCTTTTCACTCCTAGAGCTTATTCCTTTCTTGATGGTTTTTGGTTTTTTAAATCAGGTGGTTTTGGTTTTAGTTTAAAGAACATCAAGTGTTAAATGTATCTATCCCCCCCTCAAACTCTGCCTCTACACTCCCTCCCAAAACTCCCGTTAGCCCACCTTTTGTTTCCTAGCTTTTGACTGGAGTACCTGCCAATGCTTTCGAAATCATCTAATGATCTTTAAAAGTCTCAGAGGGGTAGCCATGTTAGTCTGTAACTTAAAAAAACAAAAAGTGGTCCTCTAGCGCCTTAGGGACTAACAAATATATATAGATAGTATCATGAGCTTTCGTGGGCACAACCCACTTCTTCAGATGAGTGTTGTGCCCACGAAAGCTCATGATACTATATATTTGTTAGTCTCTAATGAACTTTAGTTTACTTTAATGACAAGACTTTTGTTATCTTAATCACCCTGCCACAAAGGATCTGCTGCTCCCAGCTTCCAAATTCATCACAGATCACACTCAAGCTGTTAAGAGCTCTATCTGGGGATAGCGTTAGTAGACTCCTGGTTCAAAATTCAGCTGAGAAGGGGGCTACAGTCTCCCTAGTCCTCCAAAATGGTGCCCCTGGGGACACACCAGTGTAAATCCAGAGTGACTCCAGATAGGAGTGCGGGCTTTGTCTGCATGGGGGATGGGGTGAATGGGGCAGTGCGTTTGCACTGCTGTAGCCATACATGCATTGCCCCAAGACTGGGTGTGTACAGGTGGGATTTACCGATAATTCATTAAGGCATTTGTGCACACCCTGCTTTGCACTAGCTCAGTGTGTCTGCACTAGCACTTTGCACCAATGCGGCCACACCAACACAACTCCAGTAGTGCTAGTCTCTGTAATCTAGACAAACCCTTACACACCACAATGCCAGAAGCCTGTGACTAAAGCCAATGGGAATCCCTTCAGTAAAGGAGGGCAGAATGGGGATTTTCCATTTTTAGGGTTAGGAAATGGCTGTGGTATTGAGACTCAGAACCAGTTCTGACTGAACAGGCTTGCGAGACAGTTGTGTTCTGAGTGACAAAGGCAGTTTGAATCCACACACTGTACCGTGTGCATCTCTCTGGAACACACACACTCTCCCCTGTGCTGCCAATCTATCTAGACTGAGTGATGGCTGAGCAGAGAGACCCACCTTGTGTGCGTCTCCCTGCCCCCAAGGGGAGCTGGCGGGTCCATCTCACACCCAAAGAGGTGCAGCACCCAGTGTGAAGCGAGATTATTTTCACATTCCTTACAAGCGTCTTCAGGAGTGCAAGTTTGCTGCTTTTGCCAGGGATTTCATGGCAGCAGCTAGTTCAGCGGTTCCCAGCTGCTGGTCTGTGGACCGGTGGCAGGCCACGAACCACTGGCTGCTGGGCTGCGGCAGCTCTGGGGGCTTGGGCTGGGATACACCACCCAGCGCCTCCCCTCCCACTATGGCTGTTGGGAGAGGCGTGTCCTGCCCTGCCTCTCAGCCAAACAGCGCCGGCCAGGGGCGGGGTCTCCTCCCGGACGTGGAAGAGCGGTTCGCTGCGTGGTGGGAAGGCCATGCGGAGCCCGACATAGCAGCTTTTGAGCAACCATGACCTGGGCAGCAGCACTCAGCTGGGAGGTCAGCTCAGCGCTACGTGAGGGGGGTGGGGCAGGCACTGGGAGCTCCGGGAGTAGGGCTGGAACTGGGGGGCCCTGGGGATGGTGCTAATATTTGGGACTGGGGGCTGGCATTGGGAGGTTCGGGGGTGCAGTGGGGTTCTGGAAACAGGAGGCTGGCACTGGGGTGTGTGTGGGGTTTCAGGGCAGGGGCTGGCACTGAGGCATTTGCGATGGGGGGCTGGCCCTGGGGGACTTGGGTGCAGGGGACTCTGGGGTCAATGGCTGGTGCTGGGGAGTAGTGAAGGGGGGCTCTAAGGGCTAGGGCTGGCACTGGGGGACTCTGGGGCCAGGGTGTACCCCAGCCCCGGCCCCCAGAGCCACCACGAACAGCTGGCTTCAGCTGCAGCAGCCGCCTGCCACGTGGCAACTGCTGGAGCTGAAGCTGGTTTTTCACAGTGGCTCTGGGCCTGGGGCTTTTGGCGGACTGGTAACATTTTATTTGTGCATTTGCATATTTGTTATTTGCATAATGAATACGCAAATATGCAAATAAAATAGTCCCAGTCCGCCAAAAGTTTATGAATAGGTTTCCCGGTCTGTGATATAAAAAAGGTTGGGAACCACTGAGCTAGTTGAACGAGGAGGGAAGGGGGCAGGGGAGCGTTTGCCGTGAACGGCTCGCCTCCCACTTCAGAGAAGGGATGAAGTGAGTCTCTTTAAAAAGGCTAATACTATTTCCTATCCAGTGGCTCACAGAGCTGGAACGACCTCCCTGAAAGGAGCAGGGCTCCGTGGAGAGGGATCAAAACGAGACTGTTCAGAGTCGCTAGGAAATGAGAAACATTATCTCAAGGAGAAAGAGCTGCCCTCCTGAAATAAGCACCTGCCCTATTGGAGGGAAGGCTTTCTCGAGCACCACGAGAGAGCTAGCTCGACATGATTGCCTTTTCCTTCTTAGTATTTTTCCCAGTACTGCCCAAGAAAGTAACAACATCATTTCTCAGGGCCATTCCCCTGCCAGCCTCTACCGTTCGCCAAGCATGAACACCCCTTGTCCCTGCAAAATGGTGGACACCAGGCCATTTTAACGAATAGGGGCCTTGAGCTATAGATGTCAGAGTAATTCCTGGTCTATGGTGAGCTGGTCCCGCAGCACCAGCAGGGGGAGCACGAGACGCTAGTGCATGGAGGTGCTACCTGAATGGATCGTGTGTCATTGCTCAGCTCTTTAAGGAGCAGGGTGGATCTGAGACCAGTAGCACAGAGGCATTGCTCAGGGCACCCCTCACAATGTTACACGTCAGTTTTGAAGTCAGCCACGCAGTATTCTGTGCTTAAACTATTAAAATCAAAATGAGACAGAACCCCCCCGAGCAGCAGGGAATATGCCATTTACACCAGACAGATCTTACTGAAGTTGCCAACCCGGGACCTGATCCAACATGGGAAGTCAGCAAGCTTTGGCTCAAGCCCTAAGACATTCCATTCAAGCCTGGTCTGGGCATAAAAACAAGGACGGACTTACACTGGCGTTTAAACCCACGCCATTATGTTGACCCAAAGCCCTGGGTCGATGCTCCTATTGTATTGCCATTTGAAAGTGGCCCACTTCCGTTGAATATACACCTCTTTGATTGACTTCAGTTTTGCAAGTTTGCATCCATGCAGCCTTGTGAACTGGTTTAACTAAAGCCACTGTAAATATCATACCTACCGCTAAATAGGTGCAACTTTGTGTATGGACCAGCCCCCTAAATTCCCAGAGATATAATGGGGAACCGCCAAAGGAAAAATACATTGCGGTTCCTCCCTTCTTGTGATCTCTTCAAAGGGATTTTTTCTCCTCACAAAGAAAGTATCTCCCCACCCCCACTTGTTTTTCCTCTTTGAAATTCAGGTCTTGCCTGCACTGAAGACTTTGGCAACTGAGGAACTAGGGTGACGGTGCCATTGGGAGAGCCAAAGTTGAGCAGTTAGGAGGAGAAGGGAGAGGGGATTGCCAGACTGTCTAGGTTGAACTTTGTGGTGTTTCATCTGCATCCATTTAACTCCTGTGCTAATAAACACTGTGGAGAAAGGAAGCCTTTGTTAAAGAGCCAACGTCCAACCGCATCCACATGCTCTGAGCGTCCCAAGAGGTCACCCGGAAAAGGTCAGGTTGGATACCTCGGACGTTACGAAGGCACACAAGCATGAAAAAGCACTCTTCCTAGTCATCTTCCCATGTCGCAGAGATGTGGACTCTTCCTAGTCATCTTCCCATGTCGCAGTGATGTGGACTCTTCCTAGTCATCTTCCATGTTGCAGTGATGTGGCAAAGGACACGTGCCCCGTTTTAAAACCCCCTTGCTTTTAATACTCCTCCTCTGCTAGGCAGTCTCTTGTTCTCTCCCGCCCTTGTAGAACAGCCCTGTAGAACGAGCAAAGGCCACAGACGGCCCTGTCTCCCCTCATAAATGCCAGGTGCTGAGGGAGGCGTGAGGGGGCCCTGTGGCTGAGGGAGGCAGGTTTGAGGAGCAGTGACTCCAGCATGGAGCTGTATGAGGGCGGGGCAGGAGAATCCAGTCTCTACAGGTGGGTCACTAGCCCAGCACATCACTCCCGTGTGCCCAATGCCAGGTTCTACAGCTAAGAGGGCCACTCAGCCTCCCAGGGACATGCCCAAAGCTTTTGCCTGCCCTCCCGGATGGGACCCTGCCCAGGCCAGGGGGGGCTTGCGACAGGAGAGGCCTCTGGGGGGACTCCACCATGGCAATGCTCTGCAGGTGGCTTGACATCACAGATGCCACTTGGCTGGGCTGCAGCATGTACCACAGACACCGCTGCGCTGCTCAGCGCTGGCTTCCCCTGGCAGGGTGGGGTGAGGGGATGCTGGCTAGCTGGGCAGCCATCTGTGCCCACCTTTCAGGGCAACTCTTCGTAGACCAAGATTTCAACTGTATTAGCCACTTCCTCCGGTCTCCCACTCCCAAGTACGGCCCCTGTTCCCCCGCAAAGCTCGGGTTCCTGCACCACCCACAAACAGCCCAAACACCATGACAGCCCAGCGGAATGGGGGGCAGCACCCCCCTGTGGAGGCTCATGGATAAGGCAGGGACAGTGATCCCAGAGGAGCACCAAGGGCTGAGCACAGAGCAGTCCCCATGGCTAGGGACATGCCTGCCTGCCTTGTTCCCAGTCCTAGTGCATGTCACTGCCTAGCTGATGCCTGGCCTGCCTTCTCCACAGTTCTGAGAGCCTCAGGAGAGTGCGTGTCCCCGCAAAGCCAGCCCAAAAGGTGGCTGTGCCCACAGAGGGGTTTCCCCATCCACTGGCCCAGGTAGGTGCCCAGGGAATGCCTGCTCTAGGAATGACGGATGTGCTCCAGGAACAGAAGGAGGCAGCCCAGTGAGGGATGGTTGGCAGATTGATTGCCAAGTCCTGGAGGCGGGACCACTGTTCCTGCCAATCTTTTCCATGTGTGGGATAAATTTTGCATGTGCACCAGGCATGTGCAAATGTGCACCACCAACAGAAACACAAAACCTAGCCATGGCCTCTTTGCTAATCAGCTGGGCGGCATGTGAATTTCTCCTGAGCAGCGGCACAAGAACGTAGCTTGCAGGGAACACTGGCTGGGACCCCTCTCCCAGGGATGCTCCACTGGCGTTCGTTAGGAGAGAAGCATCGAGGTTACAACACAACAGCCTGGTGACGAGGCTGTTAGCGCCAACAGGCCAACAGACACCCAGTGTGTGAAGGCAAGAAACTGCCCAGCGCCAGGCTGGGAACATGCACTCCCCTGACTGGCGCGCCGCACGCCCCTAGCATGGGCAGCGGGAGCAGACACCCCTTTGGGGATGGCCCTTCAACACACCTAGGGAGGCTAGAATCACAGGGGTTCAGCTGGTGTCACTCCGCTGGAGTGACTCCGAATTATACAGGCGGAGGGTCTGCCCCTTAGAGGCTATAGATGCTGAGAGCCCATGGCGGCCCATCCCTGCCAGTCTAGGCAGGACTGTCCCCCTCCAGCAATCCCATCAGTGCTCCATCGAGCCAAGTGTGCCCTGGCTCAGGTGGAGGAGTCCTACCCAAGGACAATGCCATGATCTCACAGGGCATCTGCACTAGCCAGCTCTTGGGCCTGGTACTCATGGCAGCTTTACCCACATCCCCGCTGAAGGCCTGAGCTGCCCCACTCTGGCTGACGCCGGTGGCAGCCTCCCAAGGTAGCAAGGCTGTCTGGCTTCGTTGCTGAGAAGAGAGGATGGACTCTGTGGACTGTGACTCCCTGTCGGGCAGGGCCAGGCCAGCCCTCCCATGTGCTCCAGCAAAGCCCCTCTGCAGCAGCGGGGATGGGAATGGGATGAGGTGAGAGCTGGGAATTTGGAGGAGAGATGGGGCCGGGATGGAAATCCCAGGAGGACACATTGGGCTCCAGCAGTCCCCTCCCGGCTCCACCTGGGGACGCAGAGACTGAGACAGCTCGAGATCTTGGCAAGGCTGAGCAGCTGCTGATCCTACAGACATTAGCTGGAGACATGGGTGCTCAGTGCAGCTGGGCACCTAGAAGACTTGGTCCTGAAGCTCTGCAGCGTCTCATCCCAGCAGAAGGTGGGGGCATTACAGGCCAGCCACGTACCACGTCCAACACGGGGGCCCTGCCCTGAACACACTAAGTGCACAGAGGGTGACAGCAAATAGGTGAGGCTCATTCCTAGGGAAAGCTCCAGGGAGGGCAGAGATGAGGGGGCAGGTCAGGGATCTGCAGCGGGGATACAGACACATGTACACGGGATGGGGGTGTACTCCAGGGACGCAGGGAAGAGACAGTGGGAGGTGGGGCTCAGCTGGGAAAAGTGTGCAAAGTGTGGGCCCGGCAAGCTGGGCTCAACTGGGCAAAGTGTGTGGGGGGGGCCCAGCTCCGGGCCCCAGAAGGAGTGTGGCCTCAGGCAGAAGAGGTGGGGCCAGCGCAGGCAGCGCTCAGCGCCACCTGGACTGTGGCACACCCGCCCCTGGCCCACTGAGCCGCACGGAGCACGATGCTGCGCTCCCACAGCAATTTAAAGGTCCAGGGGTTCTGGTCACTGCTGTTTCCATAGTAGCAGCGTGGCAGCCAGGAGCCAGGCCTCTCTGAATCGCTGGGCCCTGGGGCAACTGCTCCTTTGCCCCCTTTACCCCCGCCTGCATCACAGGCCTTCTCAGGCCTCCACGGCTTTTCTCTGGGCTGAAGCTGGGGGTGTGGAAGGGGAGGATTCACTTGCAGGTTCCCCCATTCTCCTCTGGCAAATCTTCACGCTGGAAACAGACCTAAGACAAGGCTCTGGCGAGGAAAGCAGCAGAGCCCAGCTAGGGCCGGAGGCCACGGGGATGCGCTCTCAGCTCTCTGAGGGTAAGCGTCTGGGCCCCACACAGAGGAGAGCCAGGGCCCAGCATCACACAGCGAGCCCGGCAGGGACCAACCAGAGGTTACTCACGCCTACTTCCACGTGGTCCGACCCGCGGTCATCCTGCTTGTGGAGGAGCTCAAGTAATAGCGTCTGGAGGACATGAGGCTGCAGGAGAGGGAGAGAGGCTGGTTAGGAACCAGAGATCTCAACAAGGGCTTTCTAGCCCACCACCCTCCAGCCCAGCAGGCTGGTCCCTGGGTGCAGGGCAGTCCTGGCACTTGGAGACGGCGGCAGCAGCATGCCGAGGGGCTTTATGGCCGGCAGGGAGATCAGCGTGTCAGGCACTTCCCTCATCTGTACTGCCAGGGCCTGCCACATTGTCTCTGGCGGGGGACAGCTCCTCACCCCCTAGGCAGAGGAGACCTCTCCCACATGGGACATGCCGGCAGGGCTAGTCCGACAGGTGCCAATGGGATTTCACGCAGGGCATGAAGGAGCTGTGCCTGCTGCCCAGCTTTCCTCCCCACCTTCCCATGATGGCCGCTACAGAGCCTTGCACTGCCCTTATGGCAGAGGGTCCCATGTGGATCATCCCAGCTTGCTCTCTGTCTGGGGCTGAGCCATGTAGAGCCTGGAAGATGCCCTAGTGCCACCAATGCCACGGGACTCTGATAGGTCCCCCCAAAACCCTTCTGCTCTTGCCTTTCTGCTCACCCCGACACCTCCCGGCTTATGGAGGAGGCTTCCCCTGACAATGGGTATCCCAGCTTGCCCCAGCACAGATACCCTCGCTAGCTGACACCTGTGCGGTGGGGAGACCACTGCTGCCATACTACAATGACTGATTCTGCTCTCATATGGCCAGCGCCTGTGCCTGGGATTCAGCCTCCCTGCCCCTCCTGCAGCTGTGTGGGGCAGACTGACGTGGTGTTTCCTCTCTGGGCCCGGGGATACGGTGAGTGGAAATACAACGTGATGCTCTCAAGCTGGAGGCACTCTGCAAACAACCGCTGTGGGGGAGCAGGGTCAGGGTGTGTGTGTGGTGGTGAGGAGGGAAGGGAGGATATGAGGACGCAGGAGGGGGTGAGGAAGAGAGCATAGCTGACAGCTCCCCTCAGGAGACGGCAAAGCTTGGGCTGAGCCTGCTGCTCTCTCAGGGCTGCCTGTCAGTCCCCAGCAGTGAGCCAAACGCCCCCACCTCCTGGGGGGCTGTGTGACACGCCGCCATGGTAACCCCATCCTGCCTGGATGTGCGCATTCGGGCCCAGGCCCGGCTCGCAGCACGAAGGCCCTGCGCTTCTGGGACACACTGCTCTGGGAATGCTGGCAGGGAAGCCAGGGCATTAGCCAAGGCACCTCCTAGCCCACCCACTGCCCTAGGGCCCCGAGACACCCCACGGACAGGAGAGGGGGCTGCTGGCCCCGGCCCCTTGGCAACCAAACAGCAGCCAGGCATGATGATCCTGGGAGCACCAATTCCTGGGAGTTAAACACAAGGGTGGGAAGAGACCATCTAGAAACCTGCCCCCCCGCCCCCCTTCCCACCCGACAGGGAAACGGACAGACAGAGCGCTGGACGCAGCTGTTTCTAACTGGCTTTTGGTGACCCATGGTGAAAAGCCTCTGAGGGCCTGCACGTCAGCAGCTCCAGTGCCAGGCAGGGGAGGGGGATTAGGGCACGGGGCAGAGCTGTAGACCCCAGAAGGGCTCTCAGGGGACTCTAAGGGCCCCCAATGCCAGTGCTTTCTGGGTAGGACGATACGGGCGTCTCGCTGAGAGGAGCAGTTTCCTGTAGCTGCTTGCGTCAGTGCAGGGACCCTCCATGCTGCCTGGGAGAGTCTGTGGTGGCAGACAGGGATTGCAGGAGGGTGTGAGGCAGAGGAACACCTCTCGTGAGGAGTGGTGCAGAGGCGGCTGGCCCGTTCTCTCACTTCCAGGAACCCACAGGCCTCTGGGTGACGCCAAGTGTGCCCTGGGACACAAAGATTTCATCTGCCCTCTCAAAGAGGGAGGCTGCCAAGCTCACAGCCTCTGTCAAGTGGGGCTGGACTGGAGTAGCTGGAGACACGGTGGCTAGGAAATGGCAACGTGGGCAGAGCTGCGTGGGGCCTGGGGCAGGGATTGCAGGGGGTGGCAGGTCTGGACTGAGGGGCACTTCAGAGCTACCCAGGGGTACTAGCAGAAGCCCACGTCACTGCCTGCATGCAGTCCCTGTGAGAACAGAGCTGCGAGCACATTACGAAGCACAGCCAGCAAGCACTGCCCAGGAACCGCTGGCCTCCAGAGGCTCTCTCTGAGTGCAACCCGCTGCTCTAATTTCCTGTGAGAGCTCCAGGGGACCCCTGGAGATCTCGCTATCATGGCTCCAGGCTGGCTGGCCTCCAATTGGCTGGGTGTAATGGTGTGTGGCTTGTGCACCTGAGGGCTCCTGCCACCCACGCTCCCTTCCCTCTCTTTTCTTTCACTGTGACTCCTCGCTGCTTTAATTAGATTAAGAGACTCATGCTGTCCCCAGCTAATCATCTGTGCAAGAGGAGCTGCAGCGCGCGCCCAAAGCCTTCAGAGTGAAGGGACACGGGGTGGGACTCTGGTCTCGTCCCAGGGTGGACGGGGGGGGGCGAGCGGCAGGGTGCATTTGTTCTTGGAGAGGGGTGTGCTTTAGCCCCCTCCCACTGCACAGTCATTGGGAAAGTCTAGGCTGGAGCCAAGCACTGCACTGGGAAGGGCTCCCACAAGAGTGAGGGCAATAAGATCTGGTCTAAAGCAACCTGGTCTGGAGGAAGGGAGGTAAATACCCCTAAGCCCTTAGCTTTATTACCTCAGCAGTGGTACAGTTTCTGTGGCGACAGACCATGCTCTACAAACTACTGTACTACAGGGGAAGGGCTGTCACCACTCAGGAATAATGAGACCGACCCAGCAGCATTGGACTGTGGAACTCATTGCCACAGGGTGTCATCAAGGCCAAACACTTAGCAAGACAGAGACGGGGCTTTTATGTGGATCCCCAGACTACACAAAGCTCTACCACTGAAAGAGAGGGCTCTGGAAAGGAGGAGAAACTTCCCGCTTCAGGCTTAGGCCAAGCTCTAGGCTATTAGAGGTTAGGATGAAACATTCCTAGGGGCAGATTAGCCTGCATCTGCCCACAGAGAGGTTTCCTGTGCGCACCGCCTTCTGCAGCATCTAGTGCTGGCCACAGGATACTAGACTAGCAGGGCCTGGGTCCTCCTCTATCTGGCCCTGCCTGTGTTGCTGTCAGGACTGGCAGAGACCACAGAGAGATCTACTGAGATGACATTAAAAGAGAGGGGAAGAACCACACACCTGGTGCAGAACAGCCCTGGTGGTGCTGGCCTGCTGCCTGCATGGCCCATGGCCAGGCCTTGTTTTGGAGGCTCAGTCCTCAGAGTCCCTTCTCCATTTGGACAGATCCCCTCTTGCTTTTGCTGGGCTCGCTCCTCCTGCCTCCTTGCCAGAGGGGGACGCTGGACACGCATGCTGAGTGCACCCTCCCAGCAGCCTGCCCGGGCCATTCGTGCTATTGGCAGAGCAGGCACAGAGTCCTGAGCCCTGTGGGAGAACTCTCGTGTGCTCAGCGCTGCTGTCTGAGCCCTCTCCCCCAGCACGCCCGAGAGAGCCAGCACAGGGAGGAGGGGCCAAGTAATGCTGGGGCACCAGGGCCCGGTGCCTAACCCAGGACAGACCCTCCTATCGAGCACAGCTGCCCACGTCCCTGAGTTCTACCTGTGCAGCACTGGTGCCCCCTGATGCTGCCAGAGATGTTGGGGCTGATCCATAAGAGCCGACAGCCCCGGGAGCTGCAGCGCAGAAGACAGCGAACGTGGCTGTGACACGGAGCGGAAGGGAAAGCCCCGGCCCCCAGCCCAGGCGCTAATGCGCTGCCTGACAGAGAGCTGACGGAGCGGGCAGAGACAAGCCAGAATAGAGCTGTCAGCTCCAGCTGAACCATGTCGACAAGCAGCGCGGGTGGCAGGAGAGGAACCACTCGCTAACACAACAGTGGTGGGTGGGTGTGTGGGAGAGACACAAGGGGCAGGGAAGCAGGGCCAGATGGGAGGGGGACAGAGGTGATAGGGAAAACAAAGGGGTGAGGCTGGAGGTGGGGGTTGCTAGCCGCACACTGCCCCATAGGGTCACACTCCCATGCTCCTGTGACCCTGCTGGAGATGACGCTGGGCACGAAAAGGACCAAGCGGGCGCAAGGAGGGTCCCACCTACCGGATGGGTTTGGAGACTTGAGAGCTGAACTTGGTGAATTCCCCCGGAGCTGTCCACTCAGAACCCAGCTGGTGGGAGAGAGAGAGAGGCATGAGAGCTAGTCCTAACCAGCTATGAGAAAGCGCCCTGGCGGGACCAGGGACCACTAGCCACAGAGGCAGCTCCCTCTGTGTTCCACGTGCCCGCTCCCTAGGTACTTTATTAGCACCACCAGCGAGCTGTGTGCAGGCAGGGCCCGCGAACCAGCCAGGGCTCATGGCCCCTCCCTGCTCAGTGTTGCACCCTGGGGAGCTCACTGCCAGGATGCCAGCTTCCCCGCTGGCTCTGCCTTGCCACAGCTCCATGCGGGATGAGCGTCATGGACAGGGGTGCCATGCAGGCTCAGGTAGCATCGCCACAAGCAGCTCTCACTCCCTAGAGAGCCAGCAGACACCATTCCAGGCCCCCAACACTTTGGCAGGCAGCAGCTCTGGCCTGCCCTGCTCAACGGGACAGCGGAAACCACCCCCTCCCCCCCCCCCCGCCCCATAGACGAGCATGGCCGAGCATTGGTTTTGTACGTGCACAAGGGCTTCAGGATGTACACTGATCACTATGGTTAGAAATTAGGATGAGGAGAGGGGAGGGAGATGGTCTCACATTAGGGGGTGAGGAGGGAGATGGTCCCGCATCAGCCTACTGTGGGGTTCTTGCACCCCACACAGAAGCACCCTCTACTGGACAGTGGACACTGGACTGGCAGGCCCCACGATCTAAAACAGCCTGGCCGTTCCCGTATTCCTAGGACACCAGCTAAGCCCACACCTCTGGTATCATCAACAGGGGCCCTGGCTGTTTTGGAGCCATTTTGGTGGAGGTGAAATTTAAGAAAAGATTTGGAAAAAAAAAAGTTGCTCGTGCATCTCACACCCGTTCCCATGAGCTTCCAACTGTTCCTTCCTCCATGTATCTCCCCAGGGCAGCAATGCGTAGCCTGAGCCAAGCAACAACACGATTTCCAATCCAAGCCTGCCGGACAGTTATTAAAGGGCAATGCCCCAAATCTTTCCAGGGGCCGGGAGAAAAGCTTCCCTGTCCCCAGAGTTTCCTTATTCACTTAGCTTCACTCTCCTGGATCAGAGCAAGGCAGAGACATTTCAGTCACAATGTGTGCAGGACATTTCTAAGGGAAATGTTTGGGGTCAGTGCTGCAGGGCTGCTGCCAGGACACAGCACCCGTATGGCCACTCATGATGCATCGCACGCTGGTCTTGCTCATGTTTTCCACGGATCCCATTGGGAATTATTCCAGCTGCATTTGTACTTTAGCATCCCAGCAAGGCACTGGGGATATGGGCTCCTCCTCTCCCAGCAGATGGCATGATTAGCAGGGGGATAACAGAGTGTTGCTACCTGGAGGGGTGAGCCCCGGAGAGTTCCCGGCATAGGCTGAGTGTTTCCAAGCTGGGGGTGGAGGGGAGAACAGAGGAGTCATCGAGAGAGGATCTGTACCTTGCCCACAAATGCCACCAGCCGGGCATTGTCTGGGATCTCATCAGAGCTGAGCCAGAACTCCGAGTTGTCGTCTGACGCTACGGAAAACTGGAAGTCCCCTGTGGGGCAAGGAAGAACACTGCCATTAGCACAAGGCCATACGAGCGGCCATAGTGAGTCAGACAATGGCTCACCGCCTCGTATCCTGTCTTCCAACAGTGGCCGGTGCCAGGTGCTTCCGTGGGAAGGAACAGAACAGGGCAACTATCGAGTGCTCCATCCCCAGCTTTAGGCAGTCAAAGGCACCCAGGGCATGGGGTTGCGTCCCTGACCATCTTGGCTAATCGCCACTGATGGACTGAGCCTCCAGGAACGGCAGCCACACTTTCGGCCTTAGGAAAATCTCCTGGCAAGGAGTTCCACAGGCTGACGGGGCAATGTGTGAAGAAATACTTCCTGTGTCTGTTTTAAACCTGCTGCCTATAAATTCCCTTCGGTGGCCCCTGGTTCTTGTGTTATGGGAAGGAGGAAACAATACTTCCTTATGCACTTTGTCCACACCTTTTATTATGTGGCACGCAGCTAGCATGTCCCTCTAACTCACAGCTTTCCCAAGTCTTTTTAATCTCTTCTCGTATGGAAGCTATTTCAACCCCTAATCATTTTTGTTGTCCTTTCCGGAACCCTTTCCAACCCTAATATGCCTTCTTTGCGATGGGGTGACCAGAACAACAATGAGGCAAAGCAGCAGCAGCTGCCCAAAGAGGACCTCCAAGTTATGATGCAGAAGAGTTGCAGGTAGCAGGGGTGAGGGGCATTCTCCGTACTGCAGGACAAGGGGGAAGTGGGGTGGAGACGGTGGCTGAGTCAGTAACACCCGTGTAACTCACTATGCTAGGGGTCCCTGCCAGCACACTCTGGGGCTACGCTGCTGTCCCAGGAGGGGTTGGAGGTTGCTCTCAGTACGCCAGAGCCATCCAGACTGGAGGGTGGGAGTTGGATCAGGGTTCCTGCTCATTTTTCCCACCCCTGAGCAGAATGAATTTTATTATGTGCACCAATGTGCATGTGGTATGTGACACATCACCTTCCTATTGGTGTGCACAACAAAATTCATGTGGTGGGAGTGGGGCAATGGGTTCTGAGTGTGAGAGGGGGCTCAGGGCTGGGGTAGATGAGGGATGTAGGAGTGTGAGGGCTCTGGCTGGGGGGGCTCTGGGGAGGAGTTAGTGCTGAAGGATTCAGGGCTGGGACAAAGGGTTGGAGTGCAAGGGCTCTGGCTGGGGGTGCAGGCTCTGGGGTGGGCTACGGCAGAAGAAGTGTGTATGTGTGTGTGTGGGGGGGGGGGGCTCCAGGGCCTGGCTGCTCAGGCAGCTCTGGCTGCAGCAGGGGGAGATCTAGGCTGCACTGGCCACTCTGGCCATGGCAAGGGGAATCTGCAGCAGGGTAGTGTTTGGGGCCAGGCTGCCTGGTTCAGGCCGTCTCTCCCCCCGCAGTGGAGGAGGCAAGGGCAAAAGGCAAGAGGAAGTGGTTCTGTGTAGCCCCCCAGCCCAGCTGTTGAGGGGGGAGAGGGACAGGGGTGACGGAGATGCTCACCATCCTTGAAGGGGTGGAGGTACCCAAAGATCCGCAGCCCGTAGTTCTTCCACTTGGGCGACACAGCCAGCTTCTTCACCGTGGTGCGGGTCTGCCCAGGCCGGCACGAGAGGGAGAGAGCACAGGGACAGGTCACACCCAGGCCTGGCCCTGGGCCATGTTGCACTAGCACCCACGCTCGCGGGCGCGGCAGGGGAGCATGTCCCACAGCCCCACCCTGCTCCCCAGTGAGGGTGAAATTCTGACGCCAGGGGTTGGGTCCAGCACCCACTTCAGCCCTACACCTTGGCCAGCCCACATGGGGCGTGAGCAGGCCCCAGACTGATCCCCTGCATGGAGGGAAATGGGCCGCAGCAAGACCTGGGAATTCTCTCTCCAGAGTCGATTCCCTAGGGCAGCCCCATCTCACAGGCTCCCTCCACTGCAATGGCCTTGGGGCCAGGCCCTCAGGACACCGAGTGTTTTGGCAGCAATGAAGGTCATGACCAGAGCAGACCAGCCAGCGCCCCCCAGCGGAGGCAGTGCGGCCCCGTCCCAGCGAGGGCTCTGTACTCACGTGGGGGAAGAGTGGGAAGTGCAGGTTCTTCCTCAGGTGCCTCACGGCCCCACCACACCAGTCCTCGAAAACATGCAGGTTCGCCTTCCCCTTGTACTGCCGACGGAACACAGGGCATGAGAGCGCATCCCAGATGGGGCCCCAGGTGCCACGTGCTACCTCCCCTCGCGGGCCAAAGGCCATGCCCATCGGAGGCCTACGGTGCCGGGTCCGACCCCACTGAAACAGCTCTGAGCTGCACAAGGCCAAGCGAGCCGGAGGGGAGAGCTGAGAGGCTGTGGAAGGGAAGGGGGCACACAGCCCTAGCAACATATGGCCCCCTGCTCCGGGTGGCACTCGCTGGGAAACGTGGGTGTAGGCTGCTGTCTTTCTGGGCTGTGGCATGTTAGTAAGACACGTTTCCTGCCCGGCTCCTCAGCCAGCCCACACCACTGCCAGCTCAAAGGAAGATCAGTTTCAGTTCAACCCACACCAGCTCCCTAGCCCTGGCACTGCCGTCAGCCAGTCCTGAGCGCTCGCCAGGGTGCCACGCGGCCACAGCACTAGTGGCTCAAATCAGGACAAATCCCTCGTCTACAGCCCCCACCAGGCTCCTGTGACGTAGTGGGGCGTACCTTGCTGGTTGCTGTGCTGGGCGGTGGGTTGTGAGCGACCTCCACTGGCTGCTGTCTGCAGCATGGCCCAGCAGGGCAGGGGATGAGTCATTATGCAAGGGGGCTTCGAAACTCGTCAGACAGGTATTTCCCATGGAGCGGAACAATGGGAAGAAGGGGAGTGGAGCCCTGGATGGGGGCAGGGCTGGAAGTGAGTGGGTTAGTTTCTGTCTGGGATCATGGAGGAGACAGCCTAGGGAAAGAGGCTGGAATGTAGGGGCCCAGTCTCCCCCATCTCAAGGGGGGCTGAGGCATCCTAAGCCCGGTTCCTGTAACCAGATGACACCTGTGCTGGGCTGTATCCTGGAGAAGCAATAAACTCCCTCTATTCTACTGGCTGGTGGAGTCTGTCCGTGCCATTCCGGGGGTGCAGGGGACGGGAAAACCCCAACGCGCTGTCACAGCTCCCCATAGGCAGGGGCACCATTTCAGATGGGGAGGGGGCGACCTGTGTATGCCGTGATGGGGGGAGAGAGACTCCTGGGCTCTATCTCAGCTCAGGAAGGGGAATGGGGTCTAGTGGGTTACAGCAGGGGGCAGATACACTTCAGCTCTATGTAAGAACATCAGAATGGCCACACTGCGTCAGACCAATGGTCCTTTTAGCCCTGTATCCTGTCTTCCAACTGTGGCCAATAGCAGGTGCTTCAGAAGGAATGAACAGAAGAGGCATCATCATGATCATCCGCTGTCACCCATTCCCATCTTCTGGCAAACAGAGGCTAGAGACACCATCCCTGCCCATTCTGGCTAGTAGCCATTGATGGACCTGTCCTCCTTGGACTTATTTTGTTCTGATTAGAACCCTGTTATAGTTTGGGCTTTTCCACCATCTCCTGGCAAAGTGTTCCACAAGTTGATTGAGAAAAAATAATTTATTTTGTTTGTTTTAAATCTGCTGCTTATATATTTAATTGGGCCAGCTTCTTGTGTTCTGTTAGTGAAGGAATAAATAATATTTCCTTATTCTATTTTTCCACACTGTTCATGATTTTCTAGACCTCTGACATATCCCCCCATCCTTTAGTCATTTCTCTTCCAAGCTGAAAAGTCCCAGTCTTGTTAATCTCTCCTCCTATGAAAGCTGTTCCTTACCCCTAATCATTTCTGTTGCCCTTTCTGTACCTTTTCCAAATACAACATATCTTTTTTTAGATGGGTTGACCAGATCTGCATACAGTATTCAAGATGTGGGCATACAATGACTTTCTGTAGAGGCAATGTGGTATTTTGTCTTATTATCTATTCCTTTCCTAGGCTACGTCTAGACTGCAAGCCTCTTTTGAAAGAGGCTTTTTTCAAAAGATACTTTCAAAAAAGCCTCTTTTGAAAAAGAGCATCTAGACTACAGCCAGTACTTTCGAAAAAGCAAGCCGCCTTTTCGAGAAAGAGCACCCAGGCAGTCTGGATTCTCTCTTTCGAAAAACACAGTTTGCATTACATAGCGCTTTTTTTCGAAAGAGCACTTTATTCCTCGTAAAACGAGGTTTCCCACAGTCGAAAAAAATGCCGTGTTCTTTTGATTTATTTTTGAAAGAACGCGGCAGCAGTCTAGATGCAGGGGAAGTTTTTTTGAAAAAAGGCCACTTTTTTCAAAAAGCCCTGTAGTCTAGACACACCCCTAACAATTCCCAATATTCTGTTAGCTTTTAAGTTTTTAGATGGCCACTGCACATTAGACAGATGTTTTCAGGGGAACTATCCACAAGGATATTTTGTATCTATAGTTAGGATTATATTTTTCCACATGCATTACTTTGCACTTATCAACACTGAATTCCATCTGCCTTTCTGTTGCCCAATCACCCAATTTTGTGAGATCCCGTTGTAACTCTTTGCAGTCAGCATTGGATAAGTCCCTGTTCACTCATTTTTCAAGAACATTTAACACAGTAATGCAAATGCAGATCCCTGCAGCACAACACTCATTCCTACTCTTTTTTCACCCTATCTTTTAAGTGGAGTACCTGGCAATGTTTTCATGATGATCTAATGATCCGTCAATTACTGGACTGCCCAGCCTTTTGTTATTCTTAATTACCCCGCCTTCCTCTTTTTATAACAAACTCCCTGCCCCAAAATCAAAGCTGCAAGCAGCTCAAACTCTGTAGCATTTAAAAACTGCCTCTGGAGTCAGGGCATGCAGCTATTACCCCGCACAGCCCCCCATAAATGGTGCCCTTGCCCACAGGCACAGCTGATTCCCGGCTGATGAGAAAGCCAGGCTGCTGGCAACAGGCCTTGCATCATACCCTGAATGCCCTGCGACAGCTCAAGTTCCAGAGATCAGACCTCCTCCAGAATCTGACCAGCTGCCCCATCCCCTGTCATGGGTCTGCTGGATAGGGACCCAGGGACTGTTCCACCATTAACCCCATTTCTTTCCCTTCTGGCTTTGTATTTTGGCAACTCCTCTCCTGTGAATGTGGGGTGGCCGCTGTCATGGGACCCCCAGTGCTAAAAGCATGATACTTAGGAGCAGCAGAAACTGGCAAGGTGACACCCATTCCCTTGGGTGAACAGCTCTCGGCAAGCCCCTCCCAGCTGCAGCCCCCGCCCCATGGCTGCTGGTGTGCCGCATGAGCTCATTAGGCAGAGAGATGCCTGGCCCAGGTTTCTGGTTGCCTGGTCCCCTCACTGAGCTCTGAGCTGAGCTGCTCTTGCTACAGTGCTGCTGGGGGGCAGCGCAAAGGGGGCCTGTCTGCTAACCACGTTTCCAACACTGAGACATGGGGAACGGACTCTCCGGCCTCTGCTCTGCCCCGGCTGGGTGGCTGGTTCCGTCCCGGTGCCCGCCCATCATGATGGATGGGAGCTTGCTCAGAGGGAGGCCTCGAGCCTATGGAGAATGAGAGCTGCCACCAGATGGGCTCCCCTCCAGCAAGCCGGCAGAATCAGTCAGAGGGAAGGAGCCGCTTGATGATCCCACAGGTTCTCCTGCACCCTCAGCCCCATCTCCACACCTCCCGCGCAGTCAGCGAGGATGGCTTCCACCCCACCTGCCCCTTCCCAACCTGCCCTGCCCAGCTCACCTGCTCGCTCCATGGCAGAACACGCTTGGTCAGGTTCAGGCTGGGGGGCTTCCTGGCTCCATCTGCCCTGTGGCCTCTGGACAGCCATCCATCCAAGTCCTGCCCTTCGCCCTGCTGGGGAAACCGAGGACAAGGTGAGAGAGCTGCATCCCATGCCAGGCCAGGGGAGGGTCAACGGGTGACATGGATGCCTCCGACCCCAACAGGCTGTGCATTTAAATTCTCCCATTGGGGAGCGGGAGCGCTCCCCCCCCAGCAGCACTTGCGGCCCAATGGAGCACTCCCCCTGCCCCAGAAATGCAGCCCCTCCCAAGGCTGAAGGCAGCACGGCTCAGCGCCCCACTGCGAGGCCGCAGGGTGGCTCAGGGCAGGCAGTGGAGAAGAGCCCCATGACCATTGGGGAGGCTGGCAGGGCCGCAGAACCCCGCCTCCCCATTGGAGGGCAGGGTGGTGTTCAATGGGGAGGCCGGAAGGGCCTTGTTTACAAGAAGGGCCCGGGGAATCTAAACACCCTTTCTGAGCTGCCCACACCCAGGCGAGGGGCCAGGGACCATTCTGTGACCTGGCAGGAAGGCCTGTGTGTGGCACTTTCCTGCCTAATCTAGAGATGGTCCCAGAGCCTGGCACCACAGCATCCCGGTACCTCCCCAGCCCCTTGACACAGGACCGTCCTGCGGGATCATTGGTTTGGCAGCTGCACAAAGAGGCCCGATGAAGGGATGCGGGCCCCCCAGGGCAAGGTGCAGCGTGCCCCCTACCGAGCTTACAGCTCCGCAGAGCTCACTGCCAGCGTGAGTCGAGACAAGCACGTCACGCCAACAGCCGGGGGAAACAGCGAGACATTCCACCGGCAGCACCGAGGCTTCCACCTCAGCCGGGGGAGCAGCGGGATTAAGCATGCTAGGCAGGGGGGAGGGAAGGGGTTACCTGTGTCCATTGGGGGTAGGGAAGCCAGAGGAGTGAGTTTGGCTTGGCGCTCTGAGCCCAGCGAAGTGGGTGTCCGGTCCTCTTCTGCACCCAGACCCACGCAGAGCCCATCCTCCCCGGTCAGCCCCGTGTCACTGTCCTGATGGGGATGGGTCATTTCCTAGGCCTGGGAGGCCAATCCCGAGCAGGACACGGACACCGCACACCCAGAGCCAGGCACAGGGTAAAGCACACGGGTGGTCATGAGTCCCACTAGCTGGAGCCAGTTCCCGGCATGTGGCTTCGTTCCTAGAGGCAGGAAAGGTCCAGGGAGCACAGGGAGCTGCCCACAGAGATGAGGGGCCAACCGGGATGGGAGACTGGCCAAGAGCAAAGGCACGCCGCCCAGCGGAACAGGACTGACAATGCACCAGGAGCCGCCAGCCATGCCAAGGCTGCGCTGGCAGAGGGGGATTTCAAAGCAGGGCCAGGCGGAGGAAGAAGAGGGCTGCATGGGGGAGATGAATGCCAACGGGGGAGCCCTCTGCTGCCCACATTCCTGCCGTGCGCAGGGACGAGGCAGTGGCAGGCAGGAGATAAACCACGCCTGACCCAATCCGCTTGTGCCAGCCGCTCCTCATTACACAGAGACAAATTGCCCTGGCGACTGGGGTTCTCGAGAAGGAAACAAAGCGCCTTAGCCCGTGATGAATGACTCCTTGTCAAGCTCCCCGTCTGGTGGAATTAATTCCCAGCCAGCTGTGCCCAGCGTAGGAAGGAAGCAGGGATGGAAGGAGCCTGAAGCTACAGACGTAGCAGCGTGGCTGCCCAGCCGGCCCCAGGGCAGCGCTGTTTGGGTCCATGGCAGCTGGGGAAGGGATTTGGCTGGTGAAGCGCCTGGCACCAGCTTGGGGCGGCCCCAGGGGACACACGGTGCTTGAACAGAAGGTCTTTGGGGCAGGCACAAGCTTAGGCGCAAAGTGAGTGCTGTACCTACATGCAAACGAAATGTGTGTTCAGGAGGGTGGGCGGAGGGGGCAGCTCTGGAAAGAAGAGGTGCCGGATGTGACTTGCAGGAGACGCAGCGTGACCGAGTTGTGTGAGCCACGCAGGACGTTGTGACAGGGTCCCAGTCCTGACCCACAGTACCCGCCGCATGAACTCCGAAAACAAAGTTAGCTGCTTCGTGCCTCTGTTTCCCCATCTGTAAAGGGGGTGGCACAATTCTGAGCTCTGCTGCACCGCACTGGGCGAGAGCCCCTCTGACGAGCGGTGCGCTCTTTGTGTTGCAAAATCCTCTGGTGCGGCCGGACGCTGGCAAAGAGCTGCTATTTGTGAGGCCGCAGGATGGTTCGGGTCTTTGCTGCCCGTGACCTCTTCCGACACTGACACAGCAGAGGCGGGTGGAATCCAGAGCAAGCTGCCTGCCAGCAGCTGCACCAGTTAGCTGAGCCAAGCATTGGCTGTGGAGGAAGAACCAAAGCTCTGGTCAACCCCCGATAACTGCCGTTACTCTGAGCCGCTCCCCACTCGATCCCAACATTGCCTGGGCAGCGAGTGAAATAAGGGACGGTCTTGTGTCCTGGCAGCCGCAGGATATGGGATAAGAGGAAGGGTGTGAAGGGGATAAGCTCCGAAAAGAGGGCAGAACACTGGTCTCGGAGAGCCACCTGCCAGACATTAATGGGAAGGGGGAAAGCAGGCTGCGAGCAGCTGCCCTAGTGGATTCTCCAGCAACAGAGCCAGATACGCACGCCTGAATGTGCCCCACGTGCACCCCTGCAAGCCCAGGAGCATGGTGCAGTCAGGGCTCCCATGATTCCTACTCAAGCTGCATGTACAAACTCTCGTCGGCTTTGGCGCGCGTCAGGGGTCCTGCCCTGTGGCCCCAGGAGCGGGGGAAGAGACAGCCCTGCCATCTGCTCCATGTCTCCCTCCTCTCCTGCTCCGTGTTCAGACGCATCATGTCAGTTTCACAGCCCGGCAAGGGAACGGAGTGCCGCAGCCCTCGGAAAAGGGGCCGCTGTACAGGTGGTGAATTGGCTCTTCTATGCCAGACTCTTACAGTCTCTCAGGGCAGCGCAGCATTTCCCAGGCAGGGTCTCACAGCCCCGCGCCTTAGCAGAGGATGGTCACTACAAGGGGTCTGCTCCCGCAGTGCCCAAGCTCAGCTGCTTCCAACCTCCACTGCTTTCCCCGGTGCCTTGTTCAAAGAACGGTTGGTTGGATATTTGTTTTTACTTTAAACAAATATACACACGTATGCCCTTCCCCCCGCCCCAGGGATTCAGACACAGTAATTCCCTGTCAGATGGGGAACAGGCTCTTCCACCAACAAGCCAAAGGCTTTGGAAAGCTAAAAAAAAGGACTGATCTATTGGAAACCAGGAGGGGGCTGATCGGTATACTCTGGCTGACACCACTTCCAGCCAAAGAGACAGACAGGGGCTCTGATGTAACATCCTGTGGAGAACTGGTCCCACACTTCCTGTCCAAACATGCTCCCCCTTCCCTGGATGAAAAATAGCCTTTTCCCAAAGCACAATGCTTGTGTCATTTGAAATATTTCTGGCTTTGTGGCAAACCACCAAAAGCGAAACATTTGTTGATGTTTGGTAAAAACAACAACAAAAAAGCTTTGAGAGAGAGAGCGAGAGAGTTTATTCTCTTTGCCAATCACAAAGTTGGGGAAGGGAGGGTCTTTGCTGACTGGTGACAGCAGCTGCCTGTGGGCAAAGGAGCTGGTTTGTGCGGTTGGGAGAAGCAGTGGAAAATTATTCCCTTTGCAAAGGTTAAAGCAACCGGCGACGGGGATGTGATTATTATTGATCGTTTGGTGCCCGCTGGAGCTGAGCACATGCACAGATCTGTTTTACGGCACTCAGGCAGCCAAAGGGGATTTGCCTGCCTGCCTTACCCAGAGGCCCTGCAATGGGGAGCGCTGCCACAGAGTCTCAGTGGCCACGAAAGGGTTTGAGTCCCAGGTTCACTCCATACCAGCCCAGGGCACATCACCGACTCTCCCTGGCGGGCGGCCCAGCCTTTTGAACCAGGCGTGGAGCCAGTTTGGAGCGGATTCTGCTTTTCCGCCCCTTTCAGCCGGCTCTCCCTTTCCATTCCCTCTAAGCCCTGAGCTGTGTCTGGCTCTGACACGGGGCCTATCGATCAGGCTTAGCTAATTGAGAGTGGGCAGCAAGTGGCACTGGTAATCCATCCACCCGCCATTCCCCTCGCCCGCTGCACAGCCCAATCCCACTGTCACTTTAACCTGGGCCCGTGACTGCTGTCCCAAGCCTCAGGGCTGCTCCCCGCACCAGCAATGCCTAGCACTGCAACTTGGCTTGTATTTATTTCTGGGCCTCCCTATGCTCCCTCTGCGGCTGAAATCTCATTCGCCTCATTCTGCATATGAGGCAACCAGAGCCCGACGAGGTCAATGACTTGCCCAAGATTTCTCACAGGAAGCTAGTGGCAGGCGTATCCCACTTAGCTGGGGCGTGGGCCAGGCACAGCTGTTACTGCAAGCTGATCCTTCAAGAGGCATTCAGTTCAGCAGAGCTGGGAGCCTTCCCACTCAGCGGTGCTAGTTCCCAGCCTCACCCTTTCCCCTCAGCTTCCTCCAGCACCGCGTCTTCAGCTGCAGGATCTCGTCAAAGTGCATCCACCCACCCAAGCAGGACCTACAGAGCCGGGCCAGCCACGCAGAGCAGCATCCAGTAAAGCTTTATGAATGGGTGCTTGTCAGTAACCACGCCCCCTTGGTACACAGCACTGCCCTCTACTGGACAGAAGCAGACCCACCCCTGTGGGGGCAATTCTCTCTCTCTCTCTCGTGGCTCATGCGAGCAGCAATCCTGCTAACTAGAGCTTGCTGGGAAATGGACCAAACAGCCCCCGTGTTTCTTTGTTTCCATTTTCTCTAGGACATTTTCCATCTGCTTCCTGAGGAGGGAGATTCATCAGGGCTCTCCAAGCAGGGGACCAGGAGTTCAACTCACAGGCTTTGGGGCTGGGTTAGAGTCCAGCTTAATCTGCAAACAAGACCCCATGTGGATACGTCATGCTCCCATCCTCCCCGGCAGGACTCAGAGTTGAGGCGCAGCAGGAGAACATACAGACGGCATCTGTAGGCCTGGCCAGTCTCCACGCACCATCTCCAACAGGCAGATTTACAGCATGCACCTCCAAATGCACCTTGCCAAAATTAAAGCCCTATCCCTAATAACAACCCTGGGAGACATTGCCACTGATGGGACACAGCCCACCAGAAACCTCCGTGAGTTACACTGTGACAAGAGACCAGAAGGTTTGGCGCGGGTGCATCAAGCAGCCAGAGACTGCTCCCTTGGCAGGAGGTTGCTGGAGGTGAAGAGCAGGGCAGGTTTTTGAAGCAGGCTTCGGTGACATCACCCACTCCCGTCTGGCTCTGCAGTGGCTTAGGAGCAAGAAGCGGAGCAAGAGCTCCAAAGGCAGCATGGCTGAGGGGATGAGAGACAGCCGGGAGCTAATGACAGGAGAAGGGGAGGTCTTCAGGAAACATACAGGGCTCTGAGTCCTTACCCTCGGATGCCAGTGGCTTTTTTCTTTCATCCTTTCTAGGGCCTGGAGAATTAATCACCCCCCCCCCCTTTGCATGCTCAGGGGTTCTGGGGAGACTTTGGCAGCTGGTCACTGTGCTGAGTCTTAGATTCCAAGGCCAGAATGGCCCAGTGCGACGGGCTGGTCTAAGCGCCGTACGACACGGGCCATAGAGCCACCCCACAACGATTCCTAGAGCAGAGCCTCCTGGAGAACATCCCCCAGCTGGGCTTGAAAATGGCCAGCGATGGAGACTCCACCACAACCCTCCTCCCCACTTGGAACAACGGCCCGGGGGCAAGTCTGCCAGGACTCACCCCACAGTGACCCTGCAGTCGCCGATACTGGCCCCTGGCAGGCTGTGGGGCTGATTTAATACCCCCCGGGCACCTGCGGTGCTGACGGCAAAGCGAGTGGCTGGCTCTCCAGTGTGCCGGGGCAGAGGAAAGCTCCAACCGGCCCCTCCGCAGAGCTCTCCCTGCTCCTGACAAAACCCGCCTCCTGGGAGCCTGGTAACGCTTGGATCCTCCACGAAGCCAGGCAGAGCAAAGATGGGCCCGGGGGGAGAAAGGGGAGAAGTGATTTACCCAAGGTCACTGAGCTCTGGCCTACACTAGGGAGTTATTTCGAAATAACTCCCCTTATGTCGAAATAACAAGCGGCGCATCCACACTACCCAGCCCGTTATTTCAAAGTAAAGGGGCTGGTTATTTTGAAATAATAACCCCTGCTTTCCTCGGGAAATAACGCTTATTTCGAAATAGCAGTTCTGTGGACGCTCCACTGCTGCTATTTTGAAATAGCTCCTCCCCAGAGTAATTGAAAGTAATCACTCCCCAGTGCTTCCTGGGGCTCTACGGCAAGGTAGCGTGCCCACATAGAGGGAGCCTGCCTCGGACTCATTTTGAGGCTTCCCTGTGGCGTGGACGTGCTATTTCGAAACAGTTATTTCGGGAGTTGTTATTTCGAAGTACGTTACTTTGAAATAATTTCCTAGTATGGACATGCGCCGAGAGAGCCAGTGGCTGCATCCGTCTGATAGTTTGCCTCTCCCAGCCCCGCATGCCAGGCCTTAGCCCACCTGCTCCTTATGGAGATAAACCCATGCAGATGTTGGGCATTTCGCAGCCTGGCAGTGGTGCCCTGGCACAGGGACTCAGCCACAAGAAGGCAGCAAGAGCAGGGACGTGAGGAGAGAAGTGGGGAGCAGAAAAGACGGAGAGAGGAGAGGAAAAGGAATTAGTGAGAGGCAAGGTCCCAGTCTAGCCCACATCTGTGTAGCGCCTGGCACAGCTGAATCCTGATACTGAGCCTCCAATTGCTACTGGAATTAACCATCTCCAGTTATTTGTAGATGTGCCCTTGGTGGCCCATCACAGTAGGCCCTATACACAGCACGATAAGGACCAGAACTAGCCAGACCTGACCATTCAGCCCCGTTTTACAGATGGCGAATGCAGTGACTCGCCCTGGACACACAGGGAGTCTGATCTCCCAAGGCCGGCCTGCCTCTCCAGACCCCGTTGCTGGAGTACAGCGAGCCAAAGGCCCCCGAGTGCACCGGGACGTGAAGGCTGATGGGACCACACAAAAAGGCAGACCCCCCAGAGACTCGGGGAAGGCCATGGCTGAGGCCAGCACGCAGAGTGACAAGTACATTGCACGTCTGAGTGGAGCACGTGGCGACCGGAGGTGGCAGATAAATGCTGTAAACAAAGAGGAGCCTATTAGGATGCATGGCACTATGGAAGTAATTAGCAAACTTTGTCTAAACGAACTAATTAAAGCCCCGGAGGAGGGGAACAATGCCCTCTGAAAACGCGATTAGACAGGCAGCATAATTAGGCTTTGATTGTTGGAAAGGAAGAATTCCTTCTGCTCCCGTGGAAAGTTTAGCCCGAATTCTGGAGCGGCCTTTAGAAGATGCACCGTGGTTGGGGTGGGTGTGGGGAAGGGCTCTGAAGGTGTCAGTGCAGGGTGGGGAGGGAACAGCTGGTACCAGTGCCAGTTCCAAAACACAGTGGCACTTACATGCCGATGTCTGGGGGACTTGCTAAGGCCCCATGGCTGGTGAGAGCACCGCAGTGCCACTTGCTCAGAGCCCCCCCGCCCCATGGTGTGGGCCCTTGGGGGGAGAGGCTGATGGGCAGGATCCATCCATGTGGGACCAGCGCTGGATTGGCACACATCAAAGGGGGAGGACACGCACTGACAACGGCCCATGTCTAATGAGCCTTTGTCTCGCAATTTCATTGTGGCCTCGTGTGCAGCTGGCTCTAGTTAGCAGCACACGCTCAGGAAACCCCCCAAAATGGCTCGCCCCACTCTCCAGCCCCCCGCTCCAGGGCAGCCGAGCAGTGGCAGATAAAACCTGTCTCTGTTCCGCAATGCGGGGCCAGGTGGCTCCCTGCCATGGCTAGGGACAGCGGGGCGGGAGCTCTGTTGGAGGAGGGGCTGGGTGCTGGCAGCCCTGCCCTGCCCCAGCTATAAGGAGCTGCCTGTGGACGACAGCCTCTGTAATTAACGCTGCTGAGTTTAAACCACCTTGGGCTCCAGTTTTCCATGGCTGGGGTTTTTTTAGCCCCATTGCTTTGCTTTGGATCCAGGGTGCTATGGCAGCCAAGGCTGTTTTCCTTTCCAGCCAGTGAACTTCTCCCCGCCCTGCACTGACAGAGGCAGCAATTCAGAGGCTGCCCGAGCAGGCCCCTGCTGGCTTGCCATGCGGGACAATTCTCCCGTTTGTTCCCAGCGCTGGGGGCAGGAAGAAGGGGCCTGTAATGCTCAGACGGGGCACCGCTCCGCTGAGCTGCGGGATGCCCTTCCTGGCCTCGCTCATGGAGCCGCCAGCACGGAATGGAGGAGAAGAGGGCGGACAGGCAATGGGGCTTTGCCCCCATGCCAGCCAATGGGGCAGCTGTCTTGAGGCAAACCCCAGCACCGACAGGACCCCCACTCATAGCCCCAGCCAGCAAAGCTCCACTTGGAGCAAGTCTTAGCTCCACCAGTGAAAACAGCCACTGAGCCTAGTGGGGCACCGGAGCAGGGACCCAATGGCTGGAATGGTGCAAATCCTGCTTCTCAAAGGGGCGTGTCTAGTTGAGATCAAAGCAGGGAGAACCCCTGGCTGACTGGGAGAGCTGCATCCTCACGTCGCCGCCGGATCACAGTCCTCTCCTGCCTCCCACTGGGTCCTGCCGGGCTAGCTCTGCAGGGCCTACAAAGTGGCGTGGGATGGTCAGATGACAGGCTGGAGATGCTCCCGGCTACACGGGGGGAGGCACAGAGGAGCCCTGCTCTCAGTGGCTGGAGGGAAGGGTGGGGAGCCAGGCCAGATGCCTGTGGCTGCCAGCACACGAGGACTCTTTCGGATGGGAAGCAACTTCCGGAGCTGCTGGCTGGGTCCCACTTAACAGCGGCCTTTGCTCCAGTGACATCCCCAAAACGAGGCCGGGGACAAAGCCACCGAGAGGCCAAATGCTCAGTTCTGGCATCGCTCCACTCCCACCCCCACCCCGGCAGAGATGAGCCATTAGTGCCCCGGGGCGCTGCTCCCGCCAGCAAGCACAGAACAGAGAACGGCGCCGAAGCTGCTACCACGGCCTGAGATCACACAACGCCGGCACATTGCACAGGCTGTCAGGGCCAGTCCCTCCTCTCTGAGCAGCACAGGAGGGGAGCAGATGCGGGCAGGGCTTGAGAGCGAGGGAGGAGGGGGCAGGCGGGAGGCGACGGAGGCAGGAGTGCTGTTCAGGGTGCAAAGGATGAAGGGCAGGGAGAAGTGAAATAGCTGGGATAGACCACGCCAAGCAGGGGACTCCCTGCAGCAAGGCAGGGCTGATGGCTTGAAAACAGCTCAGTAACAGCCAGCAGAGGGTTAGTTTGTCCAGCAGGCACTGCAGGGAGCTGGGTGCCCGGAGGCCTGGGGTCTATTCCGAGCTCCCTGGCTGACTTGCACGCCGTGCCCATCTCTCACTGCATCTGCTTCTCGGGGTGTGCCGGAGTGGATGCTACTGACCATTTCGCCAGACACTTTTGCAGCCTCAGGTGAAGGGTGTGCAAAGGGCAGGCTGGATTTTTGCACCATGTCAGTATTTCAAGAGCTCCCAACCCGCATGCCTCAGGGCAGCAGCTTGGCCAGGAAGAAATGGCCCCAGCCTGATTTGTCCAGATTAGCCACATCCTAGAGGAAGGTGAGGTTGGCCCTGGTATCTAAACCACCTGGAATTGGGCTGGGCTGTAAATGGTCCTTTACTCTCTCCAGTCCTCCCCACAGAGTCTGCAATTAGCTGGGGGCTGCAGCCAGTGTTCCCTGTAATTTTTTTCCATCCATGTGAAGAATAAATGTTGTTGTGTGCACCAAGGCATGAGCAGGTGTGCACCACCAGTAGAAACCCATGCTGACGGCTGTGGGCGCTTTGCTAATCAGCTGGGCGGCATTTGAATCTTTCCTGAGTGGCCGCCCAAGCGCTCAGTTTACAGGGACCCCTGGCCACAGCTACTTGGCCCATCCTAGGGCTCCATTAGCACAGCTCTCTGCGTGTGGCAGGCCAGACGGTCCATACCCTGTGCTAAATGCTGCCATGTGATTTCCATTCCAGAACCGTTTCTGTCCCCCTTGCATCCCGTGGCTGCCAATGCCTGCGGAAAGGGGCAGTGATCCGTCAGTGTCACCGTTATCACAGTGAGGGGAAATGAACTATCACCGGCAGGCGGTGAAATATGAGCTTTCCCTCCACCGGGCTCCCATATAGCCTGCCCGAGCCCTGACAGCACAGTCCTGGCACAGTGAGCCAGATCCAACATGCTCCTTGCACTACCCGGGCCACCCTTGGCGAGGGGCCCTGTACGGCACATGGCCCACAGGCAGAAGCAAGGGTGCCTGTGGGGAGCGGGGGTGCAGGGAGAGCCCCCCCGAGGATCAGGGAGGGGGCACGAGGGAGCAGCCATTCAGCAATCAGGGGCACAGAGCATCCCCTGGGTGCTACCACGCCTCTGCCCGCAAGCCAAGCACCCAGGTGCCCTGCCAGCTCCTCCTCCAGCCCTGGAGAGGCTGCGATGGCAGAAGCAGCTCGCTGTGCCCAGCCCACAGCCGGGCTCTCAGACCACAGACCCCAGCGGGAGCAGGGCCACGTCCAGTTCGACCAGCTGTGCTCCGTCCACTGGGCAGGCCCTCCCGCACGTCTTTCAGAGTGGCGATGCCGCTGGGAGACACCCCCACCGGCCACAGCCCCCTGCCTGCTCCCCACCTAGTGTTATCTTCAGGGGCGGCTGAGTCCCCCGGGCTCCATCCGGCCGAGCAGCGCTCCACCCCTACTCTGTGCTTCTCAACAGGGCGACGCCGAGACGGGGCTGCCCCACTCCTCTTGCCTACGTGCTCGCCAAGGGGGCGCCTCATGGGACCCACGGACACACCAGGGGTGTTCTGACCCAGGATCCACACACATGCCTGCAGGAGCTCGCCACAGGGACGGAGCCGTACAGGCCAGCTCTCACTCACCTTCCTGGTTTCCAGCAGCACAAGCCCCTCGGGCAGTGGTTCTCAACTGGGGCAGGTGTACCCGGGGGTATGCTGGGGTCTTCCTGGGAGTACAGCAACTCAGGCCACATCTATACTTACTGCGCTGGAGATCAATCTTCTGGCATTCGATTAAGCAGGTCTAGTAAGGACCCGCTAAATCAAACGCTGAGGGCGCCCTCGATGCGTGAGGAGAAAAGGAAGTCGACGGGATTGTTTGCTCCCATCGACCTCCCGCTGTGGACTCAGCACCAAGCTCGGCTTAAGGTACCTCGATTCCAGAGACGTTATTTACGTAGCTAGAGCAGCGTTCCTTAAGCCGACCTTCCAGGTCTAGTATAGACCTGGCCTCAGCTAGACGTCCGCCTGGCTTTATAACAGGCTACAGAAAAAGTGCTAGCAAAGCCAGTCCAAACTAAACGTGCCCACAGACAACTCCTTGTTCGTGCTGCTCCAGGTGCGATCCATGGAAATGTAAGTACAATGTTTATATGCCAGCTGATTTATTTTACAACTAGCCAATTAGCCCGTCATAAGATGGGATTTTCAGGTTTCTCCTCCACCTTGGTCTTCTCTCCTGAGCCTCCGGTCTGTTGCGCGGTCTCTCTCTCCTCCTACTGTCTCCCCCTCTCTGTCTCAGCTCTCCTCCGCCTCCTACCTCTCTCGCCTTCTGCCTCTCTCTCCATCTCTTTCTTTCTCTTCTCCCCCTCCTGCCTCTCGCTCTCCCTTTCTCTTCTCCTCCTCCTCCTGCCTCTCCTTCCCTTCCATTTCTCCCCACCCTCCTTCCCCTTCCCCTTCCCCTCCCGCCGTGGCGCTCTGCTGAGTGCTGCCTGCTCAGCTGGGCTGCCGCGAGGGAGGGGGCCGGGGCGGTGATGTACACGGCCAGGAGGCGGGGCTGTGTACGTCACCGCCCGGCCCCCCCTTCCCCTCCCGCTGCGGGGGAGCCCAAATGGCTCCTTGCGCTGCTGGCTCCCCCGCGGTGGCCCGGCTGAAGGGGTGCAGCACTCAGCTGAGCGCCACAGCGGGAGGGGAAGGGGGGCGGGGCCATGTACGTCACCGCCCGGCCCCCTTCCCCTCCCTCCGTGGCGGCTCGGCTGAGTGTTGCGCGCTCAGCTGGGCCGCCGCGGGGGAGGAGGGGTGGGTAGGGTTGCCAGGTGTCCGGCATTGTACCGGACAGTCCGGTATTTCTGCGCTCTGTCCGGTAAAAAAAAATCAGAAAATACCGGACATGTGCAATGTCCGGTATTTTCTGATTTTTCCGGCTGCGCACCGGACAGAAGCCTGGCGTGGGCAGGGGGAGCGGCTGGGAGTCCCGGCTGGGAGGCGGGGCCGTGATTGCCGCCGGGAGCCCTCATTCGGTTGACTGTGAGGAGGAGGGGAAGCCTCCTCCTCGCTCGTGCGTCACCGGGAGCCTGCGCGGGACAGGCAGCAAGTGCCCAGCTCAGTCCCGCTCCCCGCTGGCCAATTTGCTCACCCCCCCCCCTTCCCGGCCGG
Organism: Rafetus swinhoei; assembly: GCA_019425775.1. Classification (NCBI taxonomy): domain Eukaryota; kingdom Metazoa; phylum Chordata; order Testudines; family Trionychidae; genus Rafetus; species Rafetus swinhoei. The sequence goes on along the minus strand of CM033446.1, from coordinate 15,538,318 downwards.
CCGGTTCTCCCCACTTCCTCCTGATCTTCCCGGCCAGCCCCTGCACCTCCCCAGCTCTGCTTCCCGCCGGCCTGTTCCTCTTCCTGATCTCTCCGGCCAGCGCCGCTGCACCTTTCCCGCCTGCTCTGTTTCCTGCCCCCTTCCTCCCGGCCACCCTCGCGGCCCCGATCCTCCCCAGCTGTGCTTCCGCCCCCCCTTACTCCCGACCAGCCCCACCCTCCCGGCCGGTGGTTCCCACCCCGATATCCCGCGACCAGCCCCGTTCCACTCGACCCCCGCCCACAACCAGCCCTGCTTCCCATTGGCCCCCATCTCCCCTTCCCAGCCCCGTTGCCCCCTTCCCAGCCAGCACCGCTCTATTCCTGACTGGTCCCCCCCCCCTCAATGAAGCGGGCCGCCATGGGGGAGGAGAAGGGGGAGGGGCGCTGACGTACACGGCCAGGGGGCGGGGCCGTGTGTACGTCACCGCCCCACCCCCGTTCCCCTCCCGCCATGGCACTCAGCCTGGGAGCGCGGATCCCAAACGGCCGCTTGCCACTGCTTGCTCCCCTGCCGTGGCCCAGCTAAGCGGCACAGTGCTCGGCCGAGCCACCACGGAGGGAGGGGAAGGGAGGCGGGGCGCTGACGTACACGGCCAGGGGACGTGGCCGTGTACGTCAGCGTTACAGACTCACAGACACTGGGCTACTATATATATGATTCCATGGCAAGCATAAGAAAGTAAATGATGCAGTACTCGCGTGCGGCAACGCCACTGTGTGTCTGTGTCTGATTTGGTCATCAAGCAGCTTTTAAGTGAGGTGAAACTTGGGGGTACACAGGCCAAACCAGCCTCCTCAGAGGGGGACGGGAGACTGGAAAGGTTGAGAGCCACTGCCCTAAGGAGTCCTGCTGTGTACTTCCCACCACAGCTATCCTACGGGCCTGCCCCAAACTCCCGCCATGGCCTTCCCATCAGGACCCCTGCCTCCCTCAGGGTGACCTCTGTGTCAGGGCAGCATCAATGGGGAGACCCCTTCGCAGCCCAGCTCAAGGGGCAGCCGCAGGAAGCCCTGCAGGGAGATCCCCAGGTCCTAAGCTGCGGGAGGGGGCCAGTGTTAGCTCACTGGCCCTGCCCCCAGCACGCACACAGCTCCACCCCCCACGTGCCCGGAGCCCAGAGCCGGAGCTGCTAGGAACTCATTTCCCATTGACCAGAGAGAGGGGACAGGCCAGCCGGCAATTACCATCTGCTCATCCTCCCGGCTCTCGCTGGAGTCCTCGGCCTTTCTCTGCTGCGCTGATGCCCGGGCCCCGGCCCCGCGCCTGCCAGCATCTGTCACCTCGCCCAACCGCTCGCCATCTGCAAACAACAAAACAGATGCCGGGTGGGCGCATGAGACTGCAGCACCGCAGCCGGAGAGCCATTGCCCGCCAACCCCGGGGCATGGGAAGGCACGGTGCAGTGCCTCGGAGCTCAGTGATCAGCACCACTACCTGTGTGTGCCAGGGGCTCAGGCCGCAGCCTTGCTCATAGCCAGCGCCATAGAAAAGACCTGGCCAACATTTTCAGACTTGGGTCTTGCATGGGAGACGCCCAAATCTGAGCCTCAGAGGCGCGAGTGCCCGGGTGTCCCCCCAGCTGCTGGGAGCCAGGGAAGGGTTACTTGTAGGCACCGACATTCAAACAGCAGAGCCTGTATCGCTAGTGGCAACCAAGCTGCCTTGCTGAGGGTGGATAAGACTCAGCCCTGTCCAGGAAAGGAGGAGCAGCCGGATTCCAGCTTTGGGGGCATGCGGCGCTGGAGGACAGCGGAGTATGTGGCGTTACATGGGACACTCTCCCAAACCAGAGTCTAACAGGGCAGGGATCATCCTTGCACGGTGGGTCTGGCCAGTGCCCAGCACTGGAGCACTCTTAGGGGCTCCTGCAACACAAACGACTGAATCCCACTCCGCCCCCTGTGGAGCCGGGCTCCTTGCACGCCTGGGGTAGGGCCTGGGATGCGGGGTGGCCAAATAGCTCAGAGAAGTTGGGTTGCCAGGTAGGCATGGGGGCCTGAAGGAGCTGGAAAGCCCTGGGGATACAAGGGAAGGGCCTCGTGGGTCAGTAACTGGTTAAAAGACAGGAAACAGAGGGTAGGAGTTGATCCCCTCCCGCCCCCCATCCCGCCCGGGTTTGTCCTGGGACCAGTGCTCTTTAACGATTCATTAACGATCTGGGAAAAAAGGGGTAAACGGCGAGGTGGCAAAATCTGCAGAGGATACAAACTACGCGAGGTAGTCAAGTCCAAAGCAGGCTGTGAAGAGTGACAAAGGGATCTCGCAAACTGGGCGAGCGGGGCCACGAGGCAGAGGAAATTCAGCAGGGAAGTGCCGCGCACTGGGAAACAGAATCCCAACTCTGCATCGACGGGACGGGCTCCCCCGTAGCTGCTGCTCTCCCCTCACACGGGAGATGTTCCATGCTCCTCACTCTGAACCTTTAACCACTCCAATGCAACCCGGCCTGCCCACGAGGGAGTCGCACAGCTCATGCCCTCTATGAGCACCCTGGGCATGGCAACGCTGCCCAGCGGGACCCTGAACCCAGGATCCAATGCCATGTGGTGCCCTTCACTGTCCACCCGCGCCATTCTGAGAGACTGTCCTCTACCCGCTTGGGAAGAGGCACCGGCACTGGAGACGCCCCACCGCACTCACCCACCCCAGCTCCCCCGCGCGACTGGCAGATGCCATGTGCCTCGCTGGCCAGAGGGAGCCCACAATGGGGCACGAACCAGCAGCAGAGGGAAGTGCTGTGTGAGCCCCAGGGCTGCGTCAACCTGGAGCTGTAGCATCGCCTGAGTCCTCCACCCCACTCTGCCCATGCGACCCAGGCCTGACCTGCAGCCCCATCCCACCCCCACCCAGTGCATCCCAGGCCTCACCTGCACCCCCCAGCTATCCCAGCCCCACCCTCACCCAGCTGACTATCCCAGCCCTGGCCCCTCCCAGCTCTGCCCATGCGCCCCAGTCCTTACCTGCAGCCCCCAGCTATCCCAGCCCCACCCTCACCCAGCCCTGCCCACACCCCCCAGGCTTAACCTGCAGTCCCCCAACTATCCCAGCCCTGCCCCCACCCAGCTCTACCCATGCACCCCAGACCTGACCTCATGGGCATCGGGTGAAAGGCCAGCTGCAGATGGCAAGCCCCAGCCCTGCCTCCTTCCACCCGAGGCTCCGCCCCTTCCACCCAAGGCTTCCTGGCCATGTGGAGAGTCGCAGCTGCTGTGCTGTGGTCCTTGGTGGCTGGGGGAAGCTGGGCTGCTGCGCAATGGCTCGATCCTTTCCCAGTTGCCAGGGGAAGCTGGGCTGCTGTGCCGCAGCTCATTGCTCCCAGGCAGCTGGGCTGCTGAGCTGGGCTGCTTTCCCCAGTGGCCAGACAGAGCCAGGCTGCTGCGCTGCAGTCCCAGCCTTCCCTACCGGCAGCCCCAGCCTTCGGCAGTCGGTTGTGTAGGCTATTTTGGAAAGGCTGTGCCTTCCCTTGCCTACATTACCGACTGTCCCTGCCTGACCTGCAGCCCCCGGCTATCCCAACCCTGGCCTCGCCCACACACCCTAGCTGTAGCCTGGTACCTCCCCACCTCACTGCGACGTTATTGGATTGTGATGTGTCTTTACTGATCACTGTTGCGACCACTGCTACATGTGCAAAGTGGGCCAAGTGAGATGTCTATGCAAAGCTGATGGTTCGCTGGTTATGGTTGGGCTATGTGTGTGCGTGTATCATGTTTGTACTTGGGAGACATGAGCATTAGCTGTGCATCTGTACTTCAAATGTTAGCTGCTGAAGCAACACCCACCAAGTAGCTCGCCCGCATGTCTGGTGTCAGGTGGACTGGCCTATCGAGAAACATTCAATAAACAAGGAAGCATGGGAGGCACCAAGGACACTGAATGGACTTCCCTGTAAACCTTCAATCTGGAATGTGAGCTATTGTGTCTACCTGTAAAGACCTGAGTCACGCACAGACAGGCGACTTGTTCACACCACTCTAAACTCCACCTTGGGGCATACTGTTACACGGTGAGAACAATGGGTTTCCTTCCACATGGCTGAGGACATAGAAAGGCCCTGAAATCCCTCCATTTGTCTTCAATCCTGCTTCTCACCTCTGATGACCCATCCTAAGGAAATGTACTCCAGAGACTTGACTTAAACCAGTAGTTTGCTTCCCTCTCTGCTAAAAGCCTGCCCCCAAGCACTTTGCAGCTGGTGTATGCAATTTGATTCCTTTTACCATTTTAACTCTCACCCTTTCTTTCTTTTTATAAATAAACCTTTAAAGTTTAAAAACAATGAGTCGTCCTGTGGGACCTTAAGAGACTAACAAAAGTATATAGGACCATGAGCATCATGTGATGAAGTGGGCTTTTCCCACAGAAGCTTATGATCCTATATACTTTTGTAAGACTCTAAGGTGCCACTGGACTACTTGTTGTTTTTAAAAGTTACATACTAACACAGCTACACCTCTGAGATTTTACATTTTAGATTCTAAAGGATTGGCAACAGCATGCTTTTTGGGTGCGAGCGAAGTTATAAATTGACCTAAGAATGTGGCTGGTCCTTTGGGATCAGAAGAACTTTTCCATTTGGTGAGATCGATTTTCATAACCTCTCTCTGTACGAGGCATGGTACTGGTGGTGGCACAGGAAAACTGAAGTGTTGAGGGGGGATTGCTTGTATGGTTTCTTGTTAGCTAGTGTGGCAAACAGAAGTGCTCTTTGTGACTGGCTTGGTGTGCCTTATAGTGAAGGACCCCAGTCTTGGGCTGTAGTAACCCTGTCTCTACGCAATGTGCCCTGAACTGACATTCTCAGCAGTGCCCCCCAGAACCTCCCCTATTACACCCACAGCTCTGCCAACTGCCCCCCACCCCTCCCTGCTATTTCGGAGGTGGGCCTCTCCTGAGTGCAAGTTGCCAATTAAGTTAGCTGGGACCAGGATACATATCAGGCTGGGTTGGGCCAGGAATCAGGAAGTGGTCTTGGGGCCCAGGGAACTTTTGCCAAGTTATTTTTGGATCAAAGCCGCTGTGTCTCTGCTACTCTACACGGGCGAGGTCTGAGCACAACTGCTACCACAAACACTTCCTCAGCCTACTAACCAGGTTTGCAGCATCTGACATGCATCAGACGAAGTGGGTCTTTCCCCACAAAAGCTTATGCCCCAATAAATCTGTTAGTCTATAAGGTGCCACAGGACTCCCCGTCATTTTTGCAGGTTTGCAGCAGCAGTTTAACTCAGCTGCCCTGGGCTCTCTCAACTTGTGGGCTGGGCATGTGGGGGCAGAATCTGGGACAGGTGGCAACACCCAGACCCCACTGAACAGCTTTCAGTTGCTGTCACCTGCCCTGCCCCGGCTTTGGAGGAGCAGCCCCCTGGCACTCGGGATGTCCTGCTTTACGTCAGAGGGGCCAGGTGATGGCAGGGAGCAGTGCAGCCAGGGTGGAGCTAGCACAGCTGATGGAGAGAGGGAGCCGCTCCAGGGCCCGGCTGCATGGGGCAGAGGGCAGGTGTCCTGGGGGCGGGGCACATGGCTGGAGGAGGGCAGTAGCAGGAGGGGTTGTCCTGGTCCCAGGAGGCATGTGCCTTGCGGACAGTGGTGCTGGTCCTGGTACTGGTGGGAGGAGGTGGGGAGCAAAGGGGCACTGCTCTGGGCTCCTGCATCACACCTCTGCTCACCCACTTGCAGCAGCTCATCAGCATCAGCTTTAATTACTCCTAAGGCCACCCAGCCTGGAGCCCTGACATCACAGCAGGATTCAGCTGCAGGCTCCTGGCTGTGGCTGAGCACCCAGCCCCAGAGATGAGGCAGAGGGGCCCTCCATGCACCCAGCTGACCACTTCCCCCCCACTCCACAGCACAGAGAGGACAGCACCTCTTCTAAAACACTCCTGTCCCCAGTGAGGCATGCAGCAGGTTCCCCCAACAGCCCCTGGCTTTGCCACATCCTATGCCCCCCACGCCCACAGCCAGATCCCCCTCGACGCCACCATGGGAGCTGCAGGAGTGCAGGGCTGGGCCTTGGGCGTTCTCATACAGCCCTCGACTGGCCCTCCTGTCTCCTGGGTGCAAGCAACCTCCTGAGCAGGCAACTGCTGCCACTGGCTCTCAGGCCCTGATTGCTGAGGTCGAGCGCGACAATTGCAGCTTCACCCAAACCCCCTTCAGACCTGCCTCTCTCCCAGGATGGGGAGGGGGGAGGCCCTGGCCCGTCTCTGTCTCCCTCGTGCTGTATTCTTTGGACCCGAGAGGCCTGCGGACCGGGTGCCCTTCCCAGGGCAGGTGTCTCTAGCCCTTGGGGGGCAGGCGGCCCTGGCAGCATGAGGAGCTGCAGCAGATGAGCGGTTTGGGTGGAAGCTGCTTGCTGCAGGCTCCCCCGGAGAAGGGAGCAGCAGGGGCGGCACAGTCACCCGCACGGGCAGGTGCCGCACGAAGCGCAGCAGAACCTGCGGAGAGGCAGGTGCAGCCCAGGCCTTGAAATTCCCCCTCCCCTTACCGCGAGGAGCGAAGGGAAGAGAAAACTGCCCATCCGGCATGGGGCTAGAGGGGACTGGGCCTGCGGGATCCCCTGGGGCTCCACTTCCTTCCCATCCAGACCAGACCTCCTAAAACAGCTCCCACGCCCAGCGTCCAGATAGGGCCCCCAACACATCGTGGCCACCCGCCCTGCAGCAGCTCGTCCCACCCCCAACTCCGCCCGGCACAGCCTGCGGGGAGAATGCTTGATTTCCCAGCATGCCCCGCTCCACTGGGAGGCTAAGTGATCCTCTGTAGGAGCTGAGCCTGGTGGGGAGGGGCCTATGTGCTCCATGGGTCCCAGTAGAGATGGGTCCCTGGATCCAGACCCCCAAGGGCCTATGGGGACATTTGGATCCAATGCAGATGGGTCTCAGGCCCTCCCTGGTCCTAGGCAGCGCTCCCCAGGCGATGCAAGTACCATAGAAGTGGAGGCAGGGTCTGGAGGAGAGTATCTCTCCGTGAACAGGGCAGCAGCCGCCAGCAGGGCTCTGTAATTGCCTGTTGTCAGGAGAGAGCTCTCAGCAGGAGCCGAGTCTCTTAGCCAGAGAGCCCCATTCACCACACTGGCAGGAGGGAAGGACTTAAGCGAGAACTCCTGGAGGAGGACACGGCCAGTACAGCTCTCACTCACTCTGGCTATGTCGACACTGCAGGGCTTTTGGGCAAGAAGTCTTTTGCGGAAGAGTTCTTGCGCAAAAAACGTCTTGAGCAAAAGCGCGTCCACACCTCAAAGCGCATTGCTTTGGCGACGTGCTTTTGCGCAAGAGAGCGTCCACACTGCATGGACGCTATTGCGCAAGAAAGCTCTGATGGCCATTCACAGAATGGCCATCAGAGCACCCGTGCTTTTTTGGATAGGCTCTTTTTGCACAAGAAATCCCTGCAGTGCGTCCACGCACACCTTTTTGCGCAAGAGCTGTAGCACAAAAAGGAGTTATGCCTTGTAGAAGGTTTATCTACCCCGCAAAAAGCCCTCTGTTCTGTCGATTAACTAGATTTTCTTGCACAAAAACACGCTTGAGGTATGGACACTCCGTGGGTTTTTGCACAAAAACGGCTGTAGTGTAGACGTAGCCTCTCAGCAGCCTGGAAAGGGCTGCCGATCCTGGCCCCACAACAGCAGAGACGCTCTCTGAGCTGTCAGCTCCCCCCGGCCAGAGCTGCCCTCCCCTCATTCACACCCAAACTCCAGCCAAGCCCCCACACTCCCACTGAAGCCTCCAGGTTCAGGCTTGGCACAGGAATGCAAAAGCTGCTCATCGTGCCTCTTCTCACCGCGCCCGGGTGGGGCTGAAGCTCCAACCCACTAGACAGGGAGGACCCCTGGCCAGATGTGTGTCTAGCGGTCAGCCCATAGGCAGGACTCTTGGGTTCTAGGCTCAACTCTGCCACGAACGTGACCTCGGCCAAGTCTCTTCACCTGCAGCCTTCGATTCCTCTCTGCCAGGCAGGGAGCAAAGAGGAGCCGTCTCCGGGGCTCCAGTGTCAGAGAGGCAATACAAAGCTGAACGAAGTAATGGCTAAACACCCGGGCCCTGCCCCCTTTCAAGATCAGGGACATAAAAGGTTTGATTCCTTGGTTCCCTGGGCCCTGTGCAGCCATTCACCCAGCACAAAGAACGTGAGACGTAAGTGCATGCTACTAAACTGCACCCACTCTGCACTGAGGTGAGCAGCAGTGCAAGGCAAACTTGGCCCCGGCCACGTAAGCCTCAAGTCAATGCTGCTTTGTAACTTGTTCCTGAGTGGCAAAACAAGCTGACTCCAGTTGGAGTGGAGAGTTTCTGAGCAGGCTGAGAAGAAATAAGTGAGAGGCTCTTAAAGGAGCCCCGAGGCAGGTGTCCACGTTGCGGGAGCATCCCCCGACAGCAGAGCTCTCATACTGCTCTGTTACAGAGCGGCATAATAACACTCCCGAGCTCGACATTTCCCTCCAGAGTTGACACTGATCCTTCTGCCCGGCTGAGCCAAGGGAGGTTTGATAAAAGTCTCTACTTACAGCATTAAAATAATCTGCTTCCCAAGAATAACATCCCAGGGATTTTGAAAATGGATTAGCTGTTCACTAATGTACCCGCCATCCGCCCAACCCGTGAAACTGACACCTCAGAGCCTTTCCAACCAACAAGAAGATCTGGAAGCGAACCAGGGTCACTAGCAGGAGGGAGCGAGGGATCACAAGCCACAGGGGCGTGAGGTGTTGGCTTTCACACAGCAGAAGGGGCAGAACCAATTGTGAAACTGCCTGGGTGTTTTTGCGTAGAAGGAACCATCCGAGATGGGTGTTTAAAAGCCGTGATGGCCAACACAAAGCCGGGGTCCATGCTATGCTCCAGGGTGTCCTCATGGCTAGGGAAGGCAAGCTCCCTCAACCCCACCCACCAATGCCCAGCCCCCCACCACTGTGGCTGCTGCTAGACGCTGCCCAACCCCACCCCTTGCTCCAGGATAGCATCCCCAGTCTAGGATAGTGCAGCCCCAGCCGTTCCCGGCTCTGGAGCTCCGGAGAGCCAGTGGATGGTGTGGCTGCAGCCTGCCCTGGCCCCGGGGAACTGGGGGCAATGCAGTTGCAGCCTGCCCTGGCCCCGGGGAGCTGGGGGACAGTGCAGTTGCAACCTGCTTTGGCCCTGGAGAGGAGAGCAAGGAGGTGCAGGCCCACCCTCCCCAGGCCATGTCTGCTGGCCGGACCAAGAAGCCCCCAGTTAACTGGCTGCCATGTGCTTTTCTCTGCCACATGCCGAAGCCGTCTCCTGTCGAGTTCGACAATCCGTTACTGCGAGCCGGGAGATGAGACCCAAAGATGAGTTTCAGACCCGCAAACCCTCATCTGCAAGCACCACACGCGAAACCAATAGTCAGCTGTCCTTGACTGCAGCAAGGCACCAGTTCTCAAAGCCTTTCCAGCCAACGTCACGGGCTAAGGGCTCCCAGGTGTGGAGGTTAATGCTGCAAGATGGGAGGTTGGTCTTGAAAGTGTCCTTGTACCATTTTCTTGTTCTGCTCTGCAGTTCTCCGTAACAGCTGGCCTTCGGCATTCCACCTTCAGCCCTACAAAGCACGCTGTGCTCGCACCATGAAAGCTGCTCTGCCTGTGATGTGACTCAAGGACCTCGGCATCTGGAACCAAACCTTGCCATTGAATTCCCATTATCCACTGCAGACACGGTCGGTGGGACTGGGCCATTCCATTCTGAGTGGCACTGATACGTCGCCCACCTTTCGCAGCCATAGCGGAGTTGGGTGTCAATGCCGATGTGGCAAACGCCTATTTTTTCTGCAGTGTGACACTACGTTCACTACAGAGATGACATGGAGATTTTTCTAAAGGCTTCACTGGCAGCTCCAGTGCATTTCACCATGTCACCGCCAATCACTGCATGTTTTGAAATGACACTGCCAAGGCAACAAAACCTTGAATGGTACCTCAAAGCTGGACCATGACTTCTATGTTCTGCAGGCTGAAGATTTTGCTGCATGTACAAAGCAGTCAGGGTCCAAAAATGTCCCTTCCGCGATGAGCCAGTACAGCACGATTGTCAGCCACTCTTGACTAATTGCCTTCAGAGCTTTTGTCTTCACAGGCAGGCAATGAAGATTCCAGACACCTCCATTCAGACAGCACCGCATACAAATGCCACAGTCGACGTCTCTGAATGCATGTATGAGGACAGCTGCAAAGACAATGCTAAATAATGGAACAGGAACACAGCCTCACTTTACTCCATGGGTGACAACAAAGGGAGCTGAGAAGCAGTCTCAGTGAACATGAACCTGCATACTTGCACGGAAAAATAAAACGTGCGTTTAAAACTAATAAAAGAAAGTTCTTCTTCACACAGCGTGTAGTCAACCTGTGGAACTCCTTGCCAGAGGAGGCTGTGAAGGCTAGGACTATAACAGAGTTTAAAGAGAAGCTAGATAATTTCATGGAGGTTAGGTCCATAAAAGGCTATTAGCCAGGGGATAGAAATGGTGTCCCTGGCCTCTGTCAGAGGCTGGAGACGGATGGCACGAGACAAATCGCTTGATCGTTGTATTCGGTCCACCCCCTCTGGGGCACCTGGTGTTGGCCCCTGTCGGCAGACAGGCTACTGGGCTAGATGGACCTATGGTCTGACCCAGTACGGCCGTTCTTATGTTCTTAAAAATGTAATAATGTTGACAAACTTATCAGGGCAACCGAATTTGCGGAGGACCCTGCACAGGCCATCTCGAGATACAGAGTCCGAGGCCTTAGGATGATCAACAAAACTACACAGGACTCGTGGGGCCGCTCGTGACATTTCTCCTGAATTTGGAGGCGTGCCGAGACCACACCTGAAGTACCACACCCAGCGCGGAAGCCACAGGGCTTTCAGGCAGGATCTGCTCTGGGAGTTGATCATTTACCATGAGTAAGGCAGTGGCAAGGAAGGAGATGACAATGAGGAGGGGGCTGGCTGCCTTTCCTTTCAGTTCCAGCCATGTTTAAGTTTCTAAACCTTAAACAGGGGGTGGTGAAATTCCTGAGGAGCTCATGCCCCCAACCCCCCCCACACACACATTTGAAGACGGTCCCAGGAATGCCACCTGGGCCCTGCTGTGCCGTTTGAGGTGCTTGACAGCACCGGTGGGAGAGGGAGCTGGCCTGGCGCTGCAAGTTGTTCAAGATCCTCAGGCACTAGGGTTGCCAGGTGCCCAGTTTTGAACTGGACAGTCCAGTATTTGAGCTTTCTGTTCAGGAAACAAATTGAGAAAATAGAAATGTCCGGCATTTTCTAAATAAGGTGCAATGTAGATTGTGATGTCATGTCAAGCGTGTCCGGTATTTTTGTGCAAACCATCTGGAAACCCTACCAGGCACTGATGCTGGATGTGGAGGCCGGGCAACCCCCAACCTTATTGAAGCGCTCAGCCCAGTGTCTGCACTCGAGAGAGGGGTGGTGCCATCAGACTGTGGGCCAGGAAGGGTCTTCAGCTCAGCAAAAACTGCATGGGAGGAAGGCAGAGCCTCTTCCCCACCTCAGACACAGAAGGGGGAAGTGTCCCAGAGACACAGCAAGGCAGGGACAATGTTGGGATTGGAATTTGCCACTCGCTGGCTTCCAGCCCATACTCAGCCCACACAGACTCCAGCAGCAATGCCAACACCCTGGGGCAATTAGCTTCCTTCTTCCCACAGGGCTGCTGTGTGCTTCTCCTTTGCAAGCCTGATGCAATGCACCGGGCACCGCATAGAAAGGTACCCCCTCCCCTCCTCTCCCCCTGCCATCTCCTGCCCCAGTAGGAACCTCCCAGATCTGTTCAAAGGCAGATTCCCTCCCCCCTCCACCCCCAGCCAACACAGCTGGAGCTGGTGCTGTGATTTGGATGTGGCAGGGGGTGACATGGGGGGAAGGGTGCTGGTGTGGTTGGTGATCATTCTTGGGCAGGGAAGGAGGGTGGGGGAGAGATCCTTTCTCTTCCTTTCTCTGCCCAGCAAGATACCACTCCTAGGACTGGCCTGCTCTGGGTCTCTGCACTGAAGTGCATTAGCCCCATAGGCTCATCACCCTGCACAGAGCACCATGTCCACATGCCGCGCTGGCATCCTCAGCCCCAACCCAACTCCCCAGCCTCACGGGAGACGGCTTCATGCGAACATCCCTGAGAACGCCAGGCCCTTCCCAGTGGCAGGGAGGACGGCAGGGGAGAGGGGGTCTCTTCCGCTGAGACCAGGGTATGGCTCACCCAGAGCCCTGGTAGGCACTCAGGTCCTGCCGGGACGGGCGCCACTCGCAGCAGGTGTTTTCATGGCACCTCAACAGCACTTGAATTGTGAGTCTCAAACAAACCCTGGAGGCTCCTGGCTGCCACCTGCTACCAGTGAGCAAATCAAGAGAGGGGAGCCCACGCTCAGTGCAAATGCAGCCATGCTGGGATTGCTGGCCTGGCTGCTGACACAGCCCTACATTCAGAGGCAGGCGCTGAGGGGAGCTGCTGGGTGGTGAAGGGACAGATGCTCTCCCCAGGCGGGTGTTTGCTGAGACAACATAAGGGCGGCGGGGGGGGGGAATTCCTCAGTGGCACCAAGTCCCCCCCATCCCCATTCTAAAGCTTCCATGCTGTTCTCAGCAGCCCCTGCCTCCCCGCCAGTGCCCAGCCCTGCTCCCATTAGTATTCCAGAGGCAGTGCAGCCCCTGGTGTCTCCTAGGAGATGGAAGCAGAAATATCAGCCACACCGCATCTCAGGAACAGGAAATTAACTTCTACAGTCCCCTTATTCTGCGCGCGGTCGTACGCCAGCGCTGACAATCCCATCGCTTTTCTCTCGGCAGCTCTCCCCACCCTTCCAGCCGCCCTCCCTCCCCCCCCACGCCCCCCCACTGCTGTCCCTTCCTTTTAAATCTACGCCACCTTTCACTCGGCGGGGAAGGGGAGGGATGATCAATGGATCCACAGAACAGCGGGGGGGGAGGGAGACGCGAGGGGCACAGGCAGCGATTCAGATCTTGCGGGTGTTAGCTGCCCTGCGAGCACAAGGGGCCTTGTCAGCTGGAACTATTAGGCAGTGACTCACAAAGTCCCCTCCTCTCTAGTGCCTGCTCTCCGCTCGACGTGGGGCAGTGACTTTCCTCCCCACCCCCGGCCTTCCTAGAGAGTGATTAACCAGAAAAATGCCTCCCCCCGAGTTCAGGCGGCTATTGCCCGGAGATAGCAGTCCCTGGCGATGGGGGTAGCTAGAGGAGGCCAGTTTGCACTAAGCCCCATGCAAGAGGTGGTGGAAACAATCCAGGCGGGTTAGCGCCACGGGCTCTCTGCTGCCCTGCCAGTAGGTTGCTTGCTCAGCTCCCAGCCTTGGGTGGGGTGAAGAAGCCAAGTCAGGCTCACTCCTGAGCTCTCTCCTGGATCTCAGAGACTTGCCCAAGGTCAGGAGAAGAAAAAGTGCCGGGGGGGCGCTTCAAACTCAAGAGTTCCTGCCTCCCAGGTCCTGGTGACACCACCCTGCATGGAGCTGGCACTGGTGCTATGCTTTCCTAGGGACACAGCCAGGGCCCCGGAGGCTGGCCAGGCCGGCTGCATGGGGGCAGTAACTGTCTTGCTGGTGCAGCTCCAAGGGAGTCACCCACACGTGGCACCCGGCTGCTATGTCCCAGTGACTGGCAGCTGCGTCGGCTCCTTTCCCCAGGTTAGGCACTGGGTAATGAGATAGGCAGGGGGGGGCCGGCCCTGTCAGGCACCATTAGGCACCCAGCCCGTGCCACTCTCAGGCAGGGCATTGCTGGTGGGGGAACTAACAGGCCCTGGTCTCGCCACAGCAGAGAGCCCGGCAGCATCCCGTGCCCTTCGCAGGCTTCTGATGCTGGCAACTGGCATAAGGAGACGATGCAGACACGGAGCAGGATGGGATATAAAACACCCTGAACAGAAGAGACCAGACACCCCCACTACTGCTGCCGGAGAAGTGCCCCCTCTCCTCCGCCAGCCTCATCGGGGGCCTTGCTCCCCACCATGAGCCAGGCACGCTGGCCAACTTCACCCGGGAGCCCGAGGGCCACGCGCCCTGCCCAGCCTGTGGGAGGGAGCCCTGCCTTGCCCGCCTTGGCCAAGCTGGGGTTCACCAATGGCGAAGCACCCCAGGCCCCATGGCCGATGGGAGGAAGTGGGGGTTGTATTCACCTTCTTAGGATGCATGATTACTGTCCTACAGTAATCCTGTGTGTCTCAATTTCCCTGGGCACGGCCCCCATACCTAGACGGTGAATGGGAATTCTGGTGCGATAGCCTCTTGCAGGTACACAATGGCTGATCGTAACCTGAGCTGGGACAGGGGTGTGACCAGGTGACACCTTGTGCCGGAGGGGAAGTAGGACAAAGACGGGGGAGGGGCCTGGCTGCAGGGGCTGGGACCAGGACCTGGGAGTGGGTCAGTCTCAGCTGACTGGGAAAGCAGGGGGAGGGCCAGGGCCCTGGCTCTCGGCCCCCCTCTCCTGAAGATGAATTGGCAGCATCAGTACAAGTCTGTTCTCCTGTGGCTGAGATCATGTCTGGCTGAGAATGGGCTGCAGGGCCTGCTGGCTCCCCCACACTTTGGTGACTGCCATCTCCTCCACCAGCCCTGTGGGAGCCCACTGGCCATGTCAGGTGGCTGGCTGACTAGTCCCCCTGCCCACCCAACGCTCGTTCTCCTTGGAGACTCTCTCTAGGTGCACGCCTTCTTTTCAGGAAGCAAGAAAGCAGCATCTTGCCCCCTCCCTCCCTCTCTCTCAGGACCATTCAGCAGAAGCAAAACCAGCAGGTCCTTCAAATGAACAGCAGCCCTCCCTCCCCGCCACCTCCACAGAAGCCTTCATCTCCCAGTGCCTCAGGCTCCATCTAGACTGCAGGCTGCTTGAGCAAGAAGCTTTTTTCGGAAGAGATCTTCCAAAAAAACTTCTTGTGCAAGACAGCGTCCACACTGCAAAAGTGCATCAAAAAAGCGACGCGCTTTTTCGAAAGATAGCGTCCAGACCGCCTGGATGCTCTCTCGCATATAAGCTGTGATTACTATGGATAGAATGACCACCAGGGCACCTGTGCTTTTTCCTCTTCCCTCTTCTTCCGAAAAAACTCCCCTCTTCCATGTCCACACATGCCTTTTCCCGAAAGAGCTCTTTCGCAAAAAGGCTCTGTTTTTTTGATTTACTGCTGAAAGAATGCACTTGCAGTGTGGATGTAACAGACCAGAGCGGTACTTCAAAGGGGCTTTGCAACGCGGAGTCAGGGATCAGCTGGAGTCCCCAGCTGAGCCCAGGCTCCTAATGCGCTGCCCCTTGGTCTCTGTTCAAACCTGCAGTGGCACTAAAGTGACACCGAGGCAGCCACACAGATCAAATTAAAACCCCACCCTGCAGCATCAGGGACTGGGGGTGCAGAGAGCCCCCGCAGAGGGGCGCTCAGAGGTGTCCAGAGTGGGTAGAGTGCCACCACTGGAGGGAAAACCCATTTATTCTGTACTATTGCCAGCTGGTTTGTTCTTAATCAGTTCAAATATTGGCCAGGAGGCCAAGGACAATATTAGCCAAAATCAAACAACTAATAGACCAGCAGCGACATGCTAGAACTGAGTATTAACATGTGCCTCTGAGCACAAGCTGGACATTGATGACTAGCCACTGAAAGCAGGCATCAATCCGAGAGAGACAACCAGCCCCAGGAGGTACAAGCAAAATCCTGACCCCCTCCCCCCACACCTCCCTTCTCTTACCTTCCCTCCTTCTGGGTCTCACATTCTGCCAAGGAAAAGCCTTCACTCGGCCCACCAGCTCCAAGAGGAGCTGACTGGGAAAGCAGCCTCTGACTGCGTATTGCAGCAGGGACAGAACTGTCCCAGGATTCTCTCCAGCCGTAGCCCTGCCACCCTAAGCACTCCCCGCTCGGGAATCGGACCCCCAAAGATCAGGAGACTAGCATAAAAAAAACCCCAGATCACTTAAAAATAACAAGCTGGGTACAGGCAGTCCCCGGGTTACATGGATCCGACTTACATCGGATCCCTACTTACAAACGGTGTGAGGCAACCCCGCACTAGCTGCGCTCCCCCCCAGCAGACCGCCGAGACGCGCCGTGGTCCCGCCGCCACGTCCTCCGTGGCAAGAAAAGCGCTCCAGCGTCTCCTGGTCTGCTGGGCCCCAGCAGACCAGGAGAGGCGGAGCGGCTTTCTCAGCAGACACCTCAGCTTGAGAATAAAGGACTGAGGAAGTGAGGTGTGGGAGAATAAAACTGAGCTCTGGAGAAATGTTTGGCTAGAGTTTCCCCTACAATATGTACCGGTTCCGACTTACATACAAATTCAACTTAAGAACAAACCTACAGTCCCTATCTTGTACGTAACCCGGGGACTGCCTGTATTTGCCTTGTGACGCTTTTCTCCAAGTGGGCTAGGAACTTCATTCCAAGAAATAGGAAAAGTAAAAAGGTGCAAGTCTCACAGAATCCCCTCATTCCAGGAGTGGTGCCTTTAAACACCAACCACCACCAGACACATGACAATAGAATGAGAGCACGCAGCACTGCAGTGTGCTGAAGGACTATGTGTAACCACTACCAGGCACATTTGAACCTGGGACCTCTGGAGCTTAGTATAGGAGCCTCTACTCTTTGAGCTAAAAGCCAGCTGGCTCCCAACCCATGCTGTAGAGGTCTCTTGGTCTTAGCTGTTGCTGTGGTGTTGGTGCCACTGCATGGGACAGTGAACCACACTAGGGCTATGTCTACGCGATGAGTTTTCTTGGCAAAAAATTTGCTAATGAGGGACTCATTTGCATGAGTCGTGACCTCATTTGCATATTTTCTGCCAATCCCGTTTTTGCGCTAGGGGTTTTTGTGCAAAAACAATCAGTGTGGACGTTTTCTTTTTGCGTAAAAACCCCTTTTTACACAAGATCCTTATGCCCCCAAAAAAGAGGTATACCAGTCTTGCGGAAAAAGGGGGTTTTGCACAAAAAGAAAATGTCCACACTGCTTGTTTTTGCGCAAAAACCCCTTGTGCAAAAATGGATCCGCAGAAAATATGCAAATGAGATCACGAGTCATGCAAATGAGTCCCTCATTAGCATATTTTTTGCCGAGAAAACTCGTAGTGTAGACGTAGCCTAGGTGTGTGGCTTACATGTGCATTTCCGGAAACACGCTCCCTTTCCACAGTGGGACAGTGTCACACTCTCACAGATCTCATTAGGAATTTTCCATTGCTTCCTTACACACACACACACACACACACACACACACACACACACACACACACACACACACACACACACGACAGTTCCTCTCTGCACAATTTATAAAGGGACAGGATCCACCACACACACACACACACACACACACACACACACACACGACAGTTCCTCTCTGCACAATTTATAAAGGGACAGGATCCACAACACACAGTAGCATAGGGAGTTCCAGGCTCGGTTAACAGGGGCTGCAGGGGAGCAACATGTGCACTGGCAGATCTGGGTGAGTGTCCTGCCCTGGGAATAGCAGAAGGGTGTCAGTTGTTTGGCAAAGCTGGAGAGGGAATCAGGAGCATGTGCGTGCACGTGCAAGAGTTTGTTCCCTATTCCCTAATCTGCCCTTCTGATCTCAGTTAGCAGGGGCCGAGATGTCCTTGAGGCTGGCAGGGTACTGAAGGAAAAGCCATGGAGCTGGAGGAGGAGTCAGCTTGTGAACGACTCGCATTGCCCAGGAAGATAATAAATCCTCAGCATTGCCCAGACCCAGCTCCATTTAACACAGGGCCTTGCTGCAGCACGCTGATGGAGATGTGCCACTTCCCCGGCAAGCCAGCTGGAGGACGGGTCCAGGGTTAATGACGAGAAGGGAGAATTCATAATGACAAAGTTAACTTGCCGGGTAATTATCTGCGAAGCCAGGGAGACAGCAGGGAGACGGCTCCCAGCAACTTAATTCCACCCACGTCCCCTGCCTGCCAGCACCCACACAGGGTCCCCTGCTCCATCTAGCACGCCAGCGCCGCCCTGACACCACACGCCACCTCACACTGGAGCATTGCCTGGCTGCCCCTCTTCATGCGCCCCCCTGGCACATTAGCTGCAGCCGCTCCCCTCTGGCCAGATGAGCATGCCCAGACGGAGAGATCCACGGGACAGGGCCACACCGTGACCATCTCTGGGAGCTGACAGCGCAGGGCGGAAGTGCCAAGACACGTGAGGGGTGAGCGCAAAACAGAGACTGCAGGCTGGAGCAGATTGTTGGGATGAGCTCAAAGAAGCTGGGGAGGACCCGTTTCTTCCACCCCCCTCCTCCCCTTCCCCATCTGACTCCAATGCTCTGCCCCAGCAAAGGCACCATGAGCAACCCCCCACCCACATGCATCGCGGGGAAGGGGGGGGTGTCACCTCTGAAACTAGCCTCCGCTGTCCGGAGCAGGAAGCAGAGAGGCAGTTCAGGGGACACAGGCCGAAGCGTTGCGCATTCCTGCTGTGCACTGCTTCCCTGTCGCACTCCGCCCCTACTGTCCAATCTGGCAAGATCCCCACTCAGCACAGACTGTGTCTGAGAGCTGGCAATTACCCAAACCCCACCCAGGCAGGGCCCCAGCAAATCAGTGCCCGGGCTCATGGACCCTGGCAGCAAAGGGAAGGCGATCGATGTTAGCAGCAGGGTTCTAATTCCTGGCCAATTCTGTTATCGCTTATATAGGTATGTACCTGCTTTAACCGTATAAATAACCTGCTTCCCTTTTCCAGCTGAATATAGCGTTAGGTACTTTGTTGCAGGACTGACTCCCAGCACTGCCTCTGGAGCGAGATGTAAGGTGCAGCTGACCTGAGGAAAGGGCACTGGGAGTAACCTGAATATTGCTGTGGTCCTTGGTGCAAGGCACCACCCCTCACAAAGGCAGGCTCACCTGGGTGGGGAGACAGGTCAGAGTACCCAAGAGGACAGTCGGGGACTCCACGTTAAGGCTGTTAGAGGCCTGAGGAGTTTACACTGGACAATGGGTTGGTGAAATAGACATACAGAACTCCCAGCCCACTCAGACGCTGGTATTCCTGCTGGCATGCCGGCCACTGCAGGACAGCTTGGCTACTGAATTTCACTGCTCACGCCTCTCTACCCCTCCCACCTGGGGCAGGAAGGACTATAGAGGTAGCCAGAGCCAACTTTGTGAGTTTGGGCCAGTCATGTCCCCTCTCGCAGCACTGCCTACCAGGAGCGGACTGGCAATCAAAATAGGCCTGGGAACAGCCCTCCCCATGACGTCACCCCACGTGCCCCTCAAGCCCAGCCCCCTTTCCCTGCGTCCAATCCAGAACGCAGCACAAGCGGCGGGTCAGGCTCCGTGCGCCACATACAGCTAGGACGCAGAGCCGCTCGGAGTGCGGGGCAACGGCGGCCCGTCACGGGTGGACATAACGGCCCACCGGGAAATTCCCGGTATCCCGCCGGGCCAGTCTGCCCCTGCTGCCCACCATAGAATGGGGGGGAATGAGCCTGCCCTGTATCTCCCTTACAGCATGTCTGCAAAGTGCCAGCTCAGCACTAAACCCCACTAAAGGGCTCAAGAAAGTGAGCGGGTGCGCCCCAGTGCACGGCTCCAGTAAGAGCTGGCTGAGCTGCAGCAAAAGCCAGCAGGGAGCTATTGAAGAGCTGGCAGGGACCCAGGGTTGCAATAGGACAGTACCTGTAAGACATTTTATGTTACTTTCACCGCTGGATGCAACCTCACAAGCCCTAGGCACTCCTGGCTGGAGGACATCTGGGAGGCCTGTTCTGACACACATGCCTTTGCCACCACCAGGCCTTGGTGCAGAGTCAGGCTCCTGCCTGTTCACCACAGCTCATGACTCCAGGTTAAGCAGGGCTGCTCGGGAGCCCAGGCGCCCTGTGCTGGGTGCCTTTTAACCCTGCGGAGGGGGAGCAGCTCCCTGAAAGGCCCATGGCACCTGCTCTAGCCCACAGGCTTCCTGCACCATCCGGTGAGGCACAGTGCATGCAGGGCTCCCCAGCCAAAGCCCAGCGCTGAGCAAAGCCGCTTTTGTGCCGAGCTTCCTTTCCCACGGCGGGCTGGCTGGCTCTCTGCTGGTGTCATTGTCTAGCTGGCTGCTGGCTCAGCGCTGGGGCTGCACAGCCTCTTAGTGTGTTGTGCCGCGCGCACTACCTCGGTGCTTCGGCTGCCTGAGGAGGAGACTAGACCAGCCCTCAAAGAGGTGAGACACCGGACGTGCAGCCCAAGAAACACTTGTCGTCAGGTCAAAGCACAGCAGAGGCAGTGGGAGGTGTTGCTGGGGGGGGAGAGGGGAAGGGAAAGAGCCACCTGCTGCAGCTGTTCAGCCTCCCTGGAGTTTGCTAACTGGCGTGACTGCAGCAAAGCTGTTCTAGGCAGAGAGTGTAACAGTGCAGCCAACTCGTTCACGGAGCAGTGGCCGGAATTTGCTGCTGGTCTATGCACAAGCTCTGCAAGGCATTGCACGTACCACATCACAAGGGGAATGGGCCTGGCCAGCCAAAGCACGCTGAGAAAGGGAGAACACAGTCCTCACCATGAAATGGAACTCAGCAGACATCAAACAGGCTGGAAAAATGTCGGGGGAGCAGAACAGGGGCTCGGACATGGCCAATGGATGGTACGTGGTTCAAGCACAGGGCTGAAAGGAAGGAGATCTGTAGCCTATATCAGCTCCGCCAACCCGTGCCCTGTGGTATGATCATGGGCAGGTCACGTCACTGGCTGCCGCCTCAGTTTCCCCATGTGCCCAATGGAGACCATGCACCCTATGCCACAGAGGTGCTGCAATTCACTAATGGGTACGTAAAAGGTTTTGAAATCCCAGGACAGCAGTTGCTATGAAAGCACACTAAGCGAGGCACTGCCTTTTAGAGTCTGTATTTGGATCTGGTCTTAGACACAAAGTCTGAAGCTGAAGGGCTGAAAAGGCTCATCAGAGCTCCCTCCTAAAAATGGTCATATTCTCTGGTTAATGGGGCGTCTTCTGCTGGAACAGAAAGCCAGCACAAATCCAGTTCCCTTCGATATCTCGGGGTGGGGGAGCCAAGGTCTGAACTGAGCAATAATTAAAACTCCTCCAAGCGTGCTTCTGCGATGAAAGGGCCTGCATTGATCCAAGCCATCTCAGGGCAGCTGTGTGAGAACAGGGAGACTGGATGCGCTGAGAAGTGGCACCAAGGCTGAGGCAGCTCCAGCCACACCAGGAACTAGCAGGACAGCAATAAATTAGATCATTTTCTGTTACTACGACAACACAGAGACCTGAAGTCAGAAATCACACACATGCACCAACCCACTGAGCTGACCAGCAAGCCAAGTTCCTTTCAGGACGTGAAATCAAACCTCACTCCTCCTGCATCTTTCTGCTTCGCTAGACCAGGCTGCAGTACACGCGCCTTTAACACAGCCACTTGTTGTCTAGAGTTTGGAGGGGGAAATTTCCCCCGGCAGTCGCTGGGTTCTTTCCAGACCTGTCAATTTGTTTATTGGCACTACTTGATTACATGTTCTCTTTCTAATTGTTCTTAATGTAATTCCACCAACTGGAGGCTTGTTATACCCTCCCCCCCCCATACATCCCCACCCACCACTGCCGCGTATAAATGGCATGTGGCACATCACCTAGGAACTGGGATGTTAATTAAAAAAATTATTAACCATGTAACTGCTGAAATTTCTATTGGTTACACGGTTAACTGTGGCTCCCAAGGGGGCTGCCAGGCTCCTGGGGTGGATGGGCTGCACTCCCAGCCCCAAGCTCCCCAGCCCCTGCCCTGAGCCCCCTCCACACCCCAACCTCCTACCCCAACCCCTTTTCCCTGTCTCCTGTACTCTCCCCGCATTCCCAACCTGTTCTCTGATTACTACACCCCCACCCCTTGTCCTGAGCTCCCCCATAGCCCCACACACCCCAATCCCCTGCCATGAGTCCCCCCTCCCCACCTCCGCACTCCATCCTATACTTAAATTTCTTACAGGTACTGTGATATGGCAGCCCTCCCCTCAAGCGGGGCCCAACAAGACAGTACCTGTAAAAAATGCAACTTATTTTTCCCCCTGACCCCACCCATGACCAGCGTGGGGGGAACTGAGTCCCAGCTCTCCCACAACTGTCAGGGACTCACACTACTGTGACCAGACCCCTTCTCGGACCCACCCCCCTCCACACACAGTTCCCATGGGAGTGGGAGGCCTGAGGCAGGATCTCACTGGGATTCTGTCGACTCCTCTCCCGCGGATGAGGCTGGTCCTGCTCTCGAAGCTGGAAGCTCCAACCCAGGGGTCAGCAACCTACAGTATGCAAGCCGATTTTCAGTGGCACACCTGCGGGGGGAAGGGGGGAGCTCAGCCCTGCACCTTCTCCCCCACGCAGCGACTGGAGAGCCCTCCCTCTTCCTCGCAGCAAGTTAGGCTGCGGTGGGAGGAGGCAGCACTGGGGCTGAGGCTCTTCAGCAGCATCTCTGGGTCCGGCCCGAGACCTCATGGCCGTGACAGCAGCACCTCCGTGGCTGGCCTGGGACCTCATGGTTGCTACAAGGGGGCACGGAGCCAGGTAAGCATCCCACCTCATGCCCAGACCCCCACTCCCCAATCCCCCTCACATATTCCCCTGCCCCTGCCTAGATCTTGCACTCCCAGCTTGCTCTGGCACCCTCCCTTGTTCCTGCACCCTCCCTCCTGGCCAGAGACCTACCCCCACCCTGCTCCTGCATCCACCATTGCTCCTGCACCCTCCCTCCTGGACACACACTGCTCCCTCCACCTGGCCAGACACCCTACTCCCAGCCTGCTTCTGCACCCTACCTCACATCCAGACCTCACAACCTCTCCCCCTTCTGCACCCTCCCTCCCTCCCAGATTCTGCACCCCGTCCCACTCTCTGGCAGTCCTGTCTCACACTGAGCCCCTCATTTTTGTCCCTATCTCAGAGCCTAAGGGGATCCATAAAATCTAGTAACTCTGGCATCCCAGAAAAGTAAATCTGGTCTATGGGAAGCTCTGAACCTCAGTCCTCCGTCTCTTCCCCTCATCCCATGAGGCCAAAGCACCAGAGGAGTGAGGTGTCTCAGTTGGGGGCCACATCAGTGAGGTTTTTGGAGGAGTTTTTTTGCTTCTCACTTGTATGGTCCCCAGCTGATTTTTCTGTGGATCAGTGACCCTCGACCCAAAAAAAGATTTCTCACCCCTGCCATAAATAAAGAAAACATTGAAACCTTTTGTGTGGGACATAATATTTTACTTTATTTAAAAATAAGTTTGATAAACTAACATGAGAAAGTTAAAACACTTAATCTGTTTAATAATTTAAATTAAACTGTTCTCCCTAGCTGCAGCTGATTCAGAAAATGTGGTCACTGTATCCAGCCTGCTCCTGCCTTCTCCTCCCCACCCCCGGCACACAGATCCATGAATAAGTTAAATCTTGGCACGCCACTTCTGAAAGGTTGCTGACCCCTGCTCCAGCCCTTTCTCCACCAGATCATTCATCCCCACACATGGCAATGGGTCCACGTCCCCCACAAGTGCCTATGGCTCTGTATGGCTGCTGCTGGAAGACGGGCTGCTGCCACAGAGCTTCCCTCATGTTAAGCTAACCCCCCCCACGCCCAGCACGCTCAGACAGAAAGCTCTGTCAGACACATCCCAGCTCTCTGCCTGCCTTCCTCCCTCTCTCAGGTCACAGTGGGATCACTCTCATCTCTCCTGCTGCTTCCCGCAGTGCAGGCCAGGCGAGTAGAAAACAATCGCAAGGTGGGTGAATGACAGTCACGCTCTCTTCTGCGAGCGGGGAGAGGGCTGGCAGCCTGCCCTGTGTAGCCACGGGAGAAACATATTCAGGCAAGGCCCATGGGGGGGAGGAGAGTTTCTTGGCCCCAGGCTTCCCTCCTTTCCCCCAGCTCATCTGGGTCTTTGGCAGAAAGTGACAGGCTCCCTGCGGTGTGTGCATCCAAACAGCCTGCATCTTCCCTCTCCTCCTCTAGAGGAGGCATCCCCAGCAATGCCAAGCCAGTGCCCCCCTGCAGCCTGCCCTGGCACTCACCCACAGCATCCTCTTTCCCCTAGCTCTCCAGCAGCTGCTGTGCTTGAGCCGAGGCCTGATCTCTGTTCACGGCTGCTCCGGGCACAGAATTCCCAGGCTGGCAGGCCCCCAAAGCCACCTCTCTGGGTGCACGGCACAAGCCTCTGCCCACGATCCAGCAGGCAAGGGACAGCCGGCCGGCGCAGAGGCAGTTACAAAGGGAGGAAGCCAGGGGCTGATCCATGTGACTAGGGTGGAAGGAGGTGATGGGTATAGCTTATAGGGAGGAGCAGAGAGGATGAGAGAAGAGGGGGTTACTCACCTGCACTGTCCCTGTGGGTGCTTCGGCACCTTGCCCCTCCCCCACCTCCAGCCCCTTGCCGTGACTGACCCCCCCCACACACACACATCTCCCTGCCTTGAGCCACACCTCTCCCCACAACTGACTCCTGCACCCCCCACATCCCAGTACCTTGCCCTCAACCCCTCCCCCCCCCCCCGGGTGCGTGCAATACAACAACTCCTGTAAGAAACTTAAGTTACTGTCACTCCTGCTTAAGACACTCAACCTTTCAACCTACAATTGAACTTTAGATTGTTGGTCTTCATTGGTTAATATATTTGTCATTTAATTAATCCCATGTTTGTATTGGTCCTGTAAATGCCACCAAAGATCCTATTTGTAATGCTTCCTAATGACGTCCTTATGTTAGGGCTGTTGCTTGCCTCCATTAAACGTTTGTCTTCAAACTCAGTTTGACAACATCCTTAATTTAAAATTCCCAAGCGAAAGATGTCCTTCAGCTCAGAATGGTCAAAAGAACACGATTTCACAGCGAAAAGCAGAAAGGGCAAGCATCACGCATTCCTTACCACATGCCGCTGTGATATCAATGTCAGAAGCCAAGGAAAGGGAGCTCTACATCAGCACATTTTGTCAGAAAAGCACAAACTGAACACTCAAAGTGCTGGTAGGTCATCTTTGACCTCTTCTTTTAAACCTTCTGTCTCACCTCAGGACGATAAAGTTACTGCAGCTGAACTTTGCAAAGCCTACCATGCCGTGCAACCACATCAGTTGCACAGAAGTTTGGACTGTACTGTAAAAGTCAATAAAGAAATCTACCATGACTCCATCATTGTGAAAAATTTGACGTGTGGAAAAACAAAGGTGAAAGCACTTTGTGAGAACATTCTAGCCCCATATACTGTTCAAAGGCATTTGGATTACCTCCAAGCAAAACTTTTATTTTTCTTTAGCAACTGGTGCCTCAAACAAGGGTACAACAAAGGGTTTCCTCTTAGTTTTGAGATATTTTAATTTTGAGAAGCGGGTCCTTCTGGATTTTTACAAGGAAACCTCAGAAGCAATCGCAACACAACTATTATCCAAACTTGAATTTTTTGGCCTTGACCTGGCTAAACTTTCTGCATACACAGCTGACCACACAAGTGTTAATTATGGAAAGCACAATAGCGTTTACCAAAAAAATGAAACGCACTCAAAAGGACATTTGCAGTCAACTATCCGGCTCACATTTTGCACAACGCAACAAGGCACGCCGCAGGAAACTTTGATATTGATGTGGAAAATATCACTCTCAAGGTGTATGTTCTTTTCAGCATTTCTGCAAAGAGAATAGCAGTTGAAGGAGTTTTGAGACCTCCTTGAAGTGGAGAAGTGCAATCTGTTGTGTCATGTTGTGACCAGATGGCTTTCTCTGCTTCCATCTATTGACCAGTTGTTGAAATGCTGGAAACCTCTGACAAGTTACTTTCAGAGTTTAGGTGAAGATGAGTGCCCCCAAAAAACTGTGGAAATGTTTCAGTGATAAGGGAAATGACAGGGAGTTGGCTGAGCTTTACTTTCTCTCTCTCAGCTGCACACTGAAAGTATTCATGGACCATTTTGAAGCTTCAGAGGCAAGTCATTCAGCATCATCTTGAGTAAATGACTGACATCTATGAGAAACTTCAGAAAAGGAGTCAAGACAGGGTTTTGGGGTTCACTGTGAATACCAGACTGAAGCAATTAACAAAAGTTATGGCAAAGAAATGTGAGAGTGACTTTCTACATTTTTACAAAAGAGCCAAAAAAATACTTCAGTGACTTATCTGATACTTTATGCATAGAGGTAGGGGGGTGGGCGACAGAACATCTTTCTTCCCACCCCCCCTTCCCTTCTCCTATTTATTTTGAGTTTGCTTATTCTCTAATCATAAGTCCGGTCATCTGAAGAAGTGGGCTGTGCCCACGAAAGCTCATGATACCATCTACATGTTTTGTTAGTCTATAAAGTGCTACCAGACCATTTGCTTGCTGTTTTTATCTGAAAACAGCTTTCATACCAGTGTCCAAATTAGCCATTGCAAGTGCTATACCCTTGAAATAGTTTTGTGATGGAGTCTGGGCTTGTAATATTAAAGAGATTGACAGAGATTCACTGTACAACATATTTGGCATTGTGGAAAGTGTTGCATGCTTTCCTGAAATGAAAAACTGATAGATGAGTGAGGAGAGGTATCTGAAACTTTTCAGCAAAGCCC
The DNA here is from genome assembly GCA_019425775.1 of Rafetus swinhoei. Taxonomy (NCBI): domain Eukaryota; kingdom Metazoa; phylum Chordata; order Testudines; family Trionychidae; genus Rafetus; species Rafetus swinhoei. The sequence goes on along the minus strand of CM033446.1, from coordinate 15,511,724 downwards.
ATATACCCTTCAAAAACATGAAGATAATCAGCTCCTACATATTCTCAATACCGTGCAGCTATGCTCACACAGAATGGGTTTTTTCCAATGATGACCACTGCTTGGAGAAACAAGAGGAATAGAGGCAAACAGCGTGAAAGCAGAGCTCCAGCTCTGTATTAATTTTTCAGACGAATGCAATAACAAAAAACTTCTGAATGTGGCCAGAAAAGGACAGAAATATCAACACTAGTCACTCCTAGAATGAGGAGTAAACTTTTAACTTTGTTGGTAGTCTCTATAGATGTGGTTATTATGATTTAGCACTAAATTTAGTTTAAAAAAAACACTATGCACTAAATGCAACTGTCCTCTATTCTTGAGGTACCTCGATCGCCAGCTGGCCTCACTTGTGGCACAGTGTGGTGGGCCCTGCCCACCCGCGCCCACTGCCCGGCATTTTTTCCAAGAGGTCGTTATGTGCATTTTGCCAAGAGAGCTGAGCAGTTGGCCATGCAGAGCTGTAGGGAGGCTGATGAGTAGGATTTTCTTCTGAAAATGTCCAGCTTTTTCCAGTTCTTCTCATACGGTGTTGATTTATATTGGGGCAAATTTGCCACAGTGATGCACTGCCTCCACTACCAGCGAGTTTGGAGTACGGTTGGTGAAGAGGAACTCTGCCCCTTTGACCGGGATATAAAATTCATAGTCTGCACACTTGGGAGAGCACGGAATCTTGGCCGGCGTTTGCCAGATTGGGTTTGCTGGATCCAATGATTAGCCAGGAGATACTGACTGGCAGGTATGCCTGGAGTACGTTTGTCAGTTTATGTTGCATTTCCGGTAAATCAGCAAGGGAAATGTCCAACGAGTCCACCACGCTCTTAAATAGTTCCTGGAAGGACTTAAAATCATCCCCTGCGGTAAGAGGTGGGGGCACGATTGTCTCATCAGGGCAGGAAGAGGACACGTGGGAAGCACGTCTCTCCTTCTGGAGCTTCGTCTCTGTCCACAGACAGCCTGATGAGCTCAGAGGTGGGGCAGATGGTGAAGGTGGCTGCGTGGCTAAGTGCATTGTCGGGGGTTCGGAAGGTGCAGGATGTTGGGTTCTATAAAATGCCCACAGGTCCCAGCCTGGCCATTTAGGATGTGTTTCAACTACAGGGTTTTTTCCGAAAAAATTGGCCTTTTTTGGAAAAAACTTCCCCTGTGTCTAGACTGCTGCTGCATTCTTTCGAAAGTAAATCGAAAGAATGCAGTGTTTTTTTCGACCGCGGAAAACCTCGTTTTATGAGGAAGAACGCCTTTTTTCGATAGTGCTCTTTTGAAAAAAGGCGCTATATAATGCAAAAACTGTGCTTTTTCGAAAGAGAGCATCCAGACTGCCTGGGTGCTCTCTTTCGAAAAAGCGGCTCGGTACCATACAGATCGGTGCCGTGGTCAGTACGAGGAGCAGTCACCGGTGGTGCTGGGAGCACACACATTGTAGTCAGCCACCAAAGAGTTACATCCCAGTGAGGGACTCGGGGCGGCTCTTATCACCCTCACCAAAGCGGTGCTGCTGGGCCTCCAGTTTGCGACAGGTGGCTCTGGAAGCAGGCGGCGCTGCACGGCGGGGTGAGGAGGTGGCCCAGACGAGCCAGGGAGGGCTCCTTTCTGTGCTTTGTCCAGGAGGAACAGCGGTGAGGGCTGCCGCCCCATGCTCCCTCCCCTTGCCAGCCAGCCTGCCGTGTGCCTTCTCACTGGGGCGAGATCCACCCATCCAGAGAGCTTCGCGTGCAGCTCCAGAGAGCAGTGCTGCAGTCAGCGCTGAGCCCAGAGAAGCAGGGGTTGGCAAGCCCAATGCTATTTTAAGTAGGGAATGGTTTGGAAAGCAAAACTGCTGCCAGGAACCAGCTGGCACTCTATTAAAGACACGAGCAATGCGCCGGAATCCAGGGTCTGCCGTGACCTTGTCTTGCGTGTCGGCATCACTGCCCTCCCAGGGACACTCCGCTGTCCTGGGCCAGCCGGCACGCAGCTCTGGGCTGGGAGAAGGAGTCCTGCTCCTTCGAAGCGTGCTCAGCCCAGAGCAATCCACATGAGACACAGGATTAAACCCCTTCCCACTCCCTGGACATGCACAAAGCCCGCCGGTCACTTCTCTCTGGGTTCAGGAGAGGAGGGCAGTGCAGGTTCGTGGTGCTTGGACCCCAGAGGGAGTCACAGATGACATGCCCACCAATCCACTGGAACGCAGCCAAAGGGGAGCAACTGTCACCTCGCTAGCTGCATCCCCGCAGGGCATAACCGGCTGCGGCGGGGGCTGTGCACCGACTTTCACTCCCTACCCCAGAGCAGTGGGGCTCATTCCACATCCGCCGCTTTCCCATCACAGAACAAGGCGAAGATCATCGGAAGGGCCGGTTGGAGATTGCCCACAGTGAGCAGGGGGCCTCCATCTTGTGTAGTGGCCTGGCGAATGGTTAGAATCCACCCCAGCACTTCTGTGGCCTCAGGGGGATGAGATGAAACACTGCAGGCTCACCAGGGCACCCTGCCCTCCTCACACCCTCCCCTAGCACGGATCCAGAGAGTACAGGGAACACGTACCAGGGGCCCTGTCCTGGTGAGCCCTACCCGTGACAATGACCAGGCTGCAGCAAGCCACTAAATGAGGCTGCCTTTTCTAGTCCATACTTGCTGGGGTGGCACAGCAGAGTACATGTGTGAGAGTGCATTCGTATGAACAGGTGTTCCTTCCTGCACAAGCTTAATTTTCATTAAAAGAGAAAAAAGTTTCTAGCCCTCCTGGCGAGGGGAAGAAATCCTTCCCAAGAGGAACCCAGCATAAGTCATGCAGCATTCGCTGCCTGAGTCTGGAACAGCATCTCAGACTCCTCCTCTCCCCCTCCAATGCCTGTTCATCTAGCTCAGCTGCCGACGCTTAAAAATGAAGTCTGCACCAGTGGCCAACATTAGGGATGTAATAGCGTAGGCAATTAACCGATTAACCAATAAGCAAAAGCGTATCGGTTAATGCTATAGACTACATGCATCCCCTCCCACCCTTGCCAGTAAATTTTTTTAGCAGGCTGGCCAGCAGCCCAGCTCAGTCCTGGCTTGCACCAGATCCGGGACCTACCCGGATGCTGTGGCTCTGCATTTAAAGTGTATTAGGAGGCAGGCAGTCCGGCTCAGTTCTGGTTTGCCCCAGGTCCAGGAGCTCAGCCTCCCCCTCCCCCCAAGACAGGGGCTGCTGCTACCCCATGCTGCTTCCTCTGTATCAGAGGCAGCAGCACAGGGTGACAGGCAGCTGGCCCACCAGGGGAGTTGGTTTTTAAACTGGCTCCCCTAGTGGACCAGCTCCCACCAAAAATCCTCAATCTTTGTGGAGACCGCCCCCCCCCCCCCCACTTGCTGGCAGATGGGGGAGCAATGCTATCAATTGGGGGAGGCACCATATACTCAACGCTTCTCCCAGATCACTATGAGGAGCGGAGGGTGGGGGGGAGTTCAGCTGGCTGCACAGTGCATGTCTCACACCTTCCACCTCGGTGACCCTCAGAGGACAGGGGGAGGCTGGCTTTGGTGACAGAGCTCTGGAGAAACAAGCTACCAATTCCAGGTCCCAGCCAAGACATTGATCTACATTTACAAAAAAGAGAAAGAAACAAGTAATAAACTCCATTAACAATATAATTAGAGCAGTAAAACAGTGCAATCAAACACAGAGCAATGGGCCGATGAAGGGCTGTAAAATTAAACTCATTAGTGAGCTGTGGGTGGTTCCGTTCCACAGAAAGCCGGGTGCCAACATGCACCGCTGTTAGTGGCACAGACCCATGTGGGGGAAGGAAGTCCCTGGCTGGAAGAGCTCCCTGCCCCGGAGGGAACCCCTCCCTGTCCCAGCCAATGCGGGAAGTCCCACATTGTGCTGCAATACCGGGGCCCAGTCTATCTAATTCCAACCCTGCTGATGCGTTCTAGTTACATTCTCACAGCTGCTCCCCTCCCCTGCCCCACCTGGAGCACAGACTCTTCAGCCTGGATAGCGCAGCCCCACGGCTGGCATGGGCAGATATGTGGCACAGCAGCGAGGGGCAAGAGGTAATGGAGAATACAGCACGGGAGCTGTGTCCTTCTCGGCCCTCATTCCCTTTCGCAAACCCCTTCAGCATGTGCAGCCAGGACCTCCATCCTGCCCCTTGTACCAAGGGAGATCAGCCTGGGACCCCCCGGGCAGCCACTGGTGCCAATGGGTAACCCCACCAGGTGCCATCACTGCACATGGATCCCATAGCTTGTGCCGCATCACAGGAACATCAAAGCTCACGCTACAACATGGGGAAGGGGAGAATCTCAGCGGGGAGCAGGAAATCCACACGCCCGGAATGCCTGCGACCACGAAATGCAGCTAGCGAGCCTGTCTCAAACTCACAGCGTGCTCGAAAACTGAGAGCCCGGGCACAGGCTTCACCTTTTTGTCGCCCATCACAGGGAGGAACAATCTGGCTGCACACAGATGCTGCGACTAGGGATCCTGGCCTTGCTTGAAGGGATTTCCACCATATACAGGGATTATAGTCTGGGTCAATGGCTTTCAGCCCCCTCCCCCCCGTATTTAGTGTTGCCAGGCGTCTGGTATTTGTGGCCTCTGTCCGGTAAAAAAAAACAAAAAAAACCAGTAAATACCGGACTGTAATACCGAATGTAAAATGTCTGGTATTTTCTGTTTTTCTTGGATGGAAGGCCGCTTGGGACATTCCCCCCCTCTGCCGCGTTTGGCGGGGGGAGCAGTGAGCGTGGGGATTTAAAGGCACAGTGACTCTTTCTCTTGTGCCCTTTTTTTGGGGGGTGGCTCAACAACTTTGGTCCCCTGCTTTTTTTTTTGCTCAACCAATTTTTTTCCTCCACCATGTTCGGTATTTTTTTTTTTTTTAAGTATCTGGCAACCCTGCCCACTCTATACAAATTGTTCCAGCACCTTTCTGGCTGTGGACTCCCTAAAACTGCCCTGTGATGGAGCCTCCATTTCAGAGCCCCCGTGTCAGCGCACGGCACTAGTGCAGAGTTGTCTCGCTGCTCCAGGCTCTCTCCGAACGGTCCAGTGCGTCACGCCCCCCACCATCGCCAGTCCCTCCCCCAAGCGAAGGCCAGGGCATGAAGCCTATTTATAACAGGGCCGGCAGGGCTCTCCTCAGAATGGGAGGCTGCTAAAAACAGAATCACGCCTGAAATAGGAGACAAATTCAATACTGCGCCTGAATGAGGAGACAAAAGCGGCCTGTTGGAGTATTGTTCAGTCCAGGCCTGGCGCCCTGGCTCCACAATGGCAACGCAGGCAGGGCTGTTGAAAGGCTGGGTCCAAAGGACCTCAACAGAGAGAGAGAGAGACAAAGCAGATCATGCAGGATAGTGCAGAGAGAGATGAAAGGGGGATGCAGAGAACTCCTCCAGGCCCAAGGGAGCAGCCAGATAGAGAGCAGGAGAAAATAAAGAGCCTGTGAAATAGAGGGCTGGTCCCCCTTACCTCTCCCCACAATGCCAGGCCTCTGGATTTGGGACAGGAAGGGAGAAGGGGAATAACACCCCATTTCTCCCACAGCCCAGCACAGTGCCCCGATGCATATAACTTCTCCCAGCTCTGGGCACGTGGAGATGAGGGCCAATACATCTCTCATCAAGCCAGCAGCATGAGGCAACACGGCCCCAGGAACTGCTGCTCCTTCTTTTGCTAGAAGAGGTCTCCTCGGAGAGTCCCGCTGCTCTGTAGAGGCTGTAATTCTGGGTGCAGAGATGGGCCTAGTCACTTGGGGTCGCCAGATGGTTTCAACAAAAATACCGGACACACTTGACATGACATCACAATCTACATCACATCTTATTTAGAAAATACTGGACATTTATATTTTCTCATTTCTATTTTCTCAATTTGTTTCCTGAACAGAAAGCTCAAATACTGGACTGTCCGCTTCAAAAACCGGACACCTGGCAACCCCAGTCACCTGCTACCAGGCTCATCACTAGCTAGGCCAGTGGTTTTCAAACGATGGGTTACGACCCAGCACTGGGGCATGGAATGTTGGGCTCTGGGTCTCGTTGCTGCAGGGGGGTCAGGTGACTGGGGGGGGCGCTAAGGCAGCTCCCTGCGTGTCCTGGCTCTGCAGACGGCACTGTGCCCCAGAAGTGCATGGCAGCAGGTCCAGCTCCTAGGTGGGAGGAAGGGGGGCGGGAGAGTACCCAGGGCTTCACGCACTGCCCCTGCCCTGAGCACTAGCTCCACACTCCCATTGGCTGGGAACCTGCTGCTGGCTGCTTCTGGGGCGCAGCATGGTCTGCAGTGCCAGGAGAGGCAGGAAACCTGCCTTAGCCCCCCTGCTGCACCACTGACTAGGAGCCGCTCAAGGTAAATCCCTCCTGCAGCAGCCCTGAAAGGCAGAGTCCCCGCCGACATCTCAAAGCTCTCATCTTCAGCTCGCCTATGGGGCCCACACTCTAGTCAAATGACATTGGGTTGCGGGCATCGATTTTCTTCAACTGGGTCCTGAGGAAAAAAGTTTGAAAACCACTGAACTAGGGGTTAGCTGCTCTTAAGGCCTGTAACTCTGCTGCCATGGACCCAGTACTTTTGGGCAAGCAAACAGCTCATGCTCCAGAATCTGTCGCGAGCAATTCCATCTCTGTGCATACATCAGGCCAATTACCTCTGGCTGGCGCACAGGGGGCCTCCAGTGAGCTGGAGGAAGCGCGATCAAACGAAGGTTAATTCCCTAGGCAAACTCACTTCCTACCATGCAGCTATCAAGAGTACAGCATTTGCATGCCCCCTCCATTTGATTTGCTGCACGCTCACCTCCTCACGCCACTGATACCCGCTCTCCAGGGCATTTAGCAAAACGTCTCTGTCAGGAGAAGGGGGAGGCAGAGAAAAGGTGAGATTTGAGGCTGGTGTTTCCTGTTTCCCTGTTGTCAGGCTCCCAAACACTGGCAGACATGTGCAGGGCTGCTGAATATTCATGGGACCTGCAGACAAAGCACTTCCCATGAACTCTGCCTAGGCCAGGTGCCAGAGCACGGTCCGGCACCCAGGCCTTCTCGGAGCAGCACTGATGACATGGGAACATAGAGGCCGGTGGCTGGCCCACACAACTGTGAACAACAGGGCTAGCAAGAGTGGGGAAACTTTACAGAACCGCCTAACACAGACTCAGGCAAAGGGAGAGGTTCCAGGGTACCTGCTTTCTCATGGCTGGGTATCAGAAGGCATGGGCCACCCCAGCCCCAACATCCCTATTTTACCACGTGCTAACACAACAGCACAGTGATGGGCAACTGGTGGCCATCAGGGTTCTACGTGCGGCCGGTAAGACTTTTTGTTTGCCGTTGCCCACCCACAGGGTGCTGGGTTCCACCCAAGTCATTTCTTTCCTACCGGCAGTACTGAAGTGACACGCATGTAAAGCAAGGGCCCGTGAAGTGAGGTGTGTGTGGATTGCACACGGCACTGACTGAGAGAGCCAGGCGCTCCCTCTGCATCCCCTCAAAGTGCTGCTGCGGTTCCATTAACAACGCCCCGCGAATTCTAGGTGTGCAACTGCAGTGAGCAAAACTGCCCTATCCTGGGAGACTGTCTTGGTTACCACAATGTTGCAGCCCACTGAGATGAAGAAGGGTCACTCCTGCAGCTCACTCTCTAGCCTAGGTTGCCCATTGCTGCAAGAGCGTGTCCACCTCGGTCTTGGCACTAAATTGCCCAGGGAACGCCACTTCTCATGTGTGACTGCAGCAGCGCGAGGTTTGCCGCTCCTACAGACCGCGCTGTACATCTTCGCTGTGGGTCACTGGCTGCCCCCAGCCAGGGTGGCATGGGACCATTGCAATCCCCACACTCACTCCATTGTCTAGTTGGGGTCTGCCTGTCACTCTACCCAGAGTGCTTCCATCACAGTGAGGAGAGGGCAAGGAGGATCAGCTTTCCTCCCTCCTGTGCATGGGAGCTTGTCCCAACACCCAATATCCAAACACACAGGGTGAAGCCAAAGCAGAGCAAACAAGGCAGCTCTGGACAGATTTTGGTCCATCCTCCTGCCCCAAGGAACCCAAAGGCTTAAGCATCTGCTCCTCCACTGAGCCTCGAGGCTACGTGTGCCAAGCATGTTCCAGTCCCTCCCCCGATGCCCCCACTGAACTGGCGAGGCCAAAGGAAAACAAGCTATGCCTGACAGCTGCCCATTAATCCTCTAGCTACATCCCCCTATGTGTCGGGGGTCCAAGTAGAGCCAACACCAAATCGCGTTACCTCCAGATCTGAAGGCTGCCGCCAGCCAGAGGCCCAAGGAGGCTGGAGATCAGCACATGCTGGGAACTGGGGCTGGAGGGGACTTTCTGTGAATTTCTTGCTCTCTAGTGCGCAAACCAACCCTGGGCATGGTGCGCGTCAGCCAGCACTGTCCAACTAGCACAGGCCGCCAGGGCTGAGGGAGGAATTAGACCATTAATCCTGCCTGTGGGCAGATGACATACGCTACTACAGTGCGCAGACACCAATTAATCCCAGCCTTCATTAGCCTCTAGTGCTTGATGGCCATGTCATAAAGCCAGTGCTGCAGCCTGGCAATCACATCTGGGGCAATGCAGCAAGCCTGTCGCTCCCAATGCAGCAAGCCCCTCGCCAGGCAGGGCCCACCACCAGCAGACTTCGTCATGGCACCCTGGCCACCAGCAGGGCGGATCTGCCTCCCTCTAGTCCAGGGGTGGGCAAGACAGCATACAAAGGCCAGATCTGGCCCGCCAAGTCGGTTGAGCCTGCCAGCAGCCGCCCGGCCGCTCCCCCACTCACAGGCCAATCAAGACCTGGGAACGGGGGAGCGCACAAAATCTCCACCCCCTGCCAGGGCCACGTGGCACCAGAGGGAACCACCAGCAGCTGGCGATTCCCTCTAGGCACCGCGCACCCTTGGCAAGGTAGGAGAGGGGGGCAAAGACTTCACGTGCTCCCCCACCCCTGGTCAACCAAAGTCTGTAGGCAAGGGAGCACTCAGAGTCTCTTGGCCCCGCCCCTTCTGCCCGAGGCCCCGCCCCTTCCTGCGACTTCCGAAATTTGTGAAGTGTCCCCCACTCCAAAAAGTATTGCCCACCCCTGCTCTAGTCCCAGTGAGAGGCAGAGGGCTGGCGACAGCTGCCCCCTATGGGAGAAGTGTCAAGTCTCAAACTCAAAGTGCAAGTTGCCAGATTCAGTGGCCACTGAGATCTGCTGACCCTTCATCATGCTTCCTCCTCCTTCCTTTCACCTGCCCTCTTCTTGCCATGACCTGGTCCCCACACCTGCCCCATTTCCTAGAAGGGACGTGCGTCCGTTCTAGTTGTACTGTTGGCCTTCTTCACCTCTGCTCCGAGAGACAGGCCCCGTCAGGAAGGCGCTAGATTAGGAGACAGAGCAGAGTACTTTATTGCGGTCCTGGGGACTGAGAGGAATGGTTCAGGGGTGGGCAATAATTTTCTATGGGGGGCCACTCCGAGAATTTGGAAAGTGATCACGGGCCACGCTTTTCTATAATGTTAATGGAGGGTGTGAGGTGTCTGGGAGGGAGTTTGTGTACAAGAGGGGGTTCTGACCAATGTTCCCGCTAATCTTTTCCATCCACATGTGGATTTTTTCCATCCATGTGCAGAATAATTTTTATGTGCACCAAGGCCAGCACGAGTGTGCACCACCAGTAGAAACCAAAACACCCTGCTATAAGCGCTAATCAGCTGAGCGGCATTTGATTCCCTCCTAAGCGGCTGTACAACTGCACAGTTTACAGGGAACATTGGTTCTGACCCAGGGCAGGGGTGCAGGGGCAGGAAGGGAGTTTGAGTGCAGGAGGGGGTTGTGACCTGGGATGGCGTGCAGGAGGGGGTTATGAACTGGTGCAGGGAACTGGGGTGCCAGACGCAGGCTCTGTCTGGGTGGCTCCTCCTGTAGGGAGCTGGAGCTGAGGAGAACTGGCTACAGTATAATCCTCCCGAGGAGATCAGGCCAATTTGGAGTCTGGCTTATTTATTGGAAACGCTGCAAAAACACTCTGTGAAAAAACTCTTCCCACACACAAATGACATTCACATCATTGACACCCCTTCCACCAACCAACCAAAAACATGGGGGAAGAGGCACAAAATTAATCAAACTGAAACCACAAAACCAAAACAGCCATCCCAAGTAGAGTTTTTCCTGTGCAAAGCAAGAAGTGCCAAAGACGTTGCTATTGCGGTTGGTTTCAAGTACAGGGCGCTCTTACAAGGGCAGTGGCAGGATAATTCCTTCAGACAGATGGACCCCAGCCTCTACTGATGTCAATGGAAAGACTCCCATTGGATCGGAACCAGAGACACAAGAAAGGACAGAGTGAACACATTGGCTTGAGGAGCACAAAATGCAGGCCACCTCTGAAAGCCCCCTTGCCCCAAGAAACTGTCTCTTCTTCCTGTGCAGGGACGAAGGATGATGGGCTGGGGCTCCAGGATTTAGGAGCTTAGCGTCACTCTCTACGACTCTGCTACTGACTCCCTGTGTGACCCTGGGCAAGTCACTTTCTCTCTGTGACGTGACTCCCGCTCCACAACAGGGGGCTAAGTCTCCTCCGCTCCCACCCTCCGACCTGTGTGTCCATTTAGATTGTAAGTTCTTTGGGGCAGGGAATGTTTCCCACTCCACACATGCACAGCCCCTAACATAACAGAGCATGGATCTCAGGCAGGGAGCATGGGGGCTAGTGACTAAGGTTAGACTGGCCTCTAGGAAGACAACAAGAATCTGATGCAGGACTATCTCCAGGACAAGAGGGAAGGCAGAATGGGAGAGAGACAACAGGGACTCTCTAATGACCCTGTAACGGCTGCAGGAAAATCATGGTTAAAAGGCCAGTTCAGCAACCAGCCCTGCCGCTGCACAACAGCACAAATCCAGACTGGTGCTGGATGGCCCTCTGTGCATCAGCTCCCTCACACTCATTCTGCCTTCCATAGGCCGGGGCGCTGGAACAATTTGTATAGGGGGCACTGGGAGCCACTGAATCGAACTGTGTCTGATGGAAGCCATTGGGAATTTGGGCAGAACTCTGCGTCCCTGGCCAATGCCGGTGTCAGCACAACTGCCCCAACCCCCTGCAGGTCCGGCCCATAAACTGCCAGGGAATTGCAGGGTAGTAGGAGGACGTGGCATGCATGGCTCAGACTGCACAGCCCAGAGCCAGCAGCTGCAGCCAGCAGCAGGCGTTGCCCACAGGAGGTGGAGCTCGGGCAGGAGGCATTCCATCCACACCAGGACCCTGCATTGTGTCCCCTCCCCACCTACTACCACCTGTGCACAGGGGCCAGGGATGTAAAACCCGCCTACAACAGTTCACCCACGGGGCCGGTTAACCAGTTACCTTGTAAGCAAGCCGGTAAGACGCCTGTTCACCAGGTAACCAGCCAACCATTTAACCTCATACATTCCTAGCAGGGTCCCCCCTTTTACTCCTTCCCCCAACCCTACCCCTGCTTGCTTTCCTCTTTCATCTCTCCTGAAGGACCCTGTTCCTGCCGCCTTTTCTCTCCCCACCCCACGCTGAGTGCATGGTGTGGAGCGCATCTAGGCCTCCCCCTTGAAATTGCTCTTCCCCACCCTGCCCAGTTAAGAGGCAACCGGGGCCCCAGGAAGATGCACTTCGTGAATGTGCGAGAAAAGCCAGCGCTGTGGCTAGGCACTGTTCATTGAAGCCGATGGAGCCACACCCATTTACACCAGCAGCGGGTCTGACCCCATCTTTCTACTGCCTCCGTGTTACTTTCTTTGGATAGCTCTGCAGGCCGGCCAGCTTGTTGGTGCATAACAGGGTAGCTCTTTGTGCACCTCTGAACATTGTGCGCCCTGTTCTTGAATGGCAACGCATCAATTCATTCTCGAGCGCGACTTCACCGAGCTTATCACAAACGACTCTGAGGAATGACAAATGGACAAAACACTCCAGCGTCTCCTCCCACCACTCCTCAGCTCACAGAAAGGCGCCTCTCAGCAGCAGCCGCTAATAGCGACGGCTCCATCGACACCACACAAATCAAACCCAAACCCCTGCAAGCGAAGCAGGAGAGCCAGATAATTATTTGAGGTTAGAAAGCTGCACGCTGGGAGAAGGCCACCATCCAGAGAACTGTGAATGCCTCCTAATACAGAATGCAAGGTCATACTGAGTTCACACATCCATCCCCAGCTCCTCACCACCTGCCAGCACACAGGCACAGAGCCTTGGAACAGAGGCAGCATGCGGAGCTCATAGATTGCTGCCCCTGGTGCAGATTGTCAGCTCTGCTTTGTATGTGTACAGCACCCAGCACAACATGGCACAGATTCACATGCAAGCTGAGCGCTTAGGCAGCCATTCAGGAGAGATTTAAATGCCACCCAGCTGATTAGCAAAGCACCCACAGCCAGCATCATATGTTTGTATTAGTGGTGCACATCTCCACATGTGTTGGTGTGCATAATAAAATTTATTCCACACACAGAGATGGACAAAATTAGACGGAACATTGCTCCTAGCTGCTACCAAGGGCACCTCTGGCTCTACATTGGTTGCTCCAAGTCCTGGCACCTTCTCACTCAATTGTTCTTTACGGACCTCACCTCTGCACTTGCTATGTGAAAAAACAGCAGGGCAGACACTATGAGCTCTCTGTCTGTTACAGAACAGGTCACTGCAGGGCTAACAAGCATCTGCAACTTGAGTTGAGTCACCCCAAAGCCTGCCGCAGCAGCACTACATTATACCTGCATGGGAAGGAGCAGAATCGGTCTCTCTGGGTGTGTCTGACTTGACGATGGTTTCGTTAGGGAGGGTCCCCCCATGAGAGCACGGAGAGAGGCACCGTCTCAAGACAGTGTTCCCCTGTGGGAAGAGCCCCTCTCTGACCACCGATGAAATGTCCAGAGTTTTTGAATGCTCTTGTGGCATCCCCTTTGCTGGGCCCTGAACCGGACACCTTCACCCACTCAGGTCTGCAGCAGCACAAAGTGGGTCCCCTCTCGGTTAATAACGTCCCCCTGGACTTGCTGGGGAGCACCACATGGACACACGCTTCCACCCAGACGCAGCCACGGTGGCTGCACACCCAGATGTGCCTGGCCCATCTCTGCACCTCCCTACCCACATGGCTTTCCCAGTCCCAATCTGGTGCCTGAGCCACCAGTAGCCTGCCAGGGCAGCCAGCTTCCCCAGGAGATCGCTGCTGGCACCCTGCTCCTGCAGTGTGTGTTCCCCCACCACAGGGAACGCAGACATACACAGTGATCGGGCCCCCACCTCCACTGATGTCAATGGAGAGATTTCCACTGGTTCGGGCGCAGAGACATGAAACAGGACGGAGTGAACATACTGGATTCAGGAGCCCAAAATGCAGGCGAAGCCCCTTTGCTCCCTGAAAAACCATCTGTCCCCCTCCTGCTACTGGAGTGCTGCCGCCGCTGCGGCTCACTAGGGACGTAAAATCCCATTTCATTGGTTCACGAGTTAAACTTGATGTTTAACTGATTAAATGGGCGGCCAGGCAGGAGGCCACTCCGGCCTGGCTGGCCTGGAACAACCCCCTGGCCTGCTGCAGCCGGGCAGGAGCAGCCTTCCCTCCACCACAGGCAGGGGCTGCTCCAGCCTGGCCAGAGCAGCTGCTGCCTGTGGTGGGCAGGGAGATGCTCCAGCCCCCACCAGTTAACCGGAAACAGTTAACCTTTCACATCCCTCCTTAGGGCCAAAGGAGAGCCCAGCCCCACAGGGCTGAGGCCTCAGACCAGTGGCCAGAACCAGCACTTCCTCCTCAGTTCCTGCGTGGGCATTGGCTAACCCAGGAGCATGGGGGCATTCAACACTGGCTCCTGGCAAGTCCTGCTCAAATGCCCTATGGCCTTTCCAACTCTCCCAGAAGCCTTTCCCCGCCACACAGCCTGGCAGAAGCATGAGATGGAATGACATTTACACGGCCACCACTGCTAAGGCGCTGGTATTTACATCAGTGCTATCCCACTGGTTTAATTACCCACAGCTCAGCTCTGCAGCACCAACACAGCCCTTGAGTCAGCAGCCAGACAAGGCCCAGACAACAGCACTCAGAGAAGTGCAAACCGGCCTCCATTCATCTTAATGGGCTGCTAAGTGATTATAATTAGGCTTTAAGATTAAGTGTCAATATTGTACAAGCTTTTCAGCTCTAGAAACAATGGGCTGAACTGAGCATAGCTGGGAAACCTCTGTTGCAGCTCAGGAAACATCCCGATCATTTAATAACTGCTTTATGGGGGCAGCAAGAGGCGCCATCTAAAAGCCCTTTGTGCAAGGCGCTGTATTTACACACACAGCAACGGCCTGCCCCAAAGAGCTGACAAGGGTAACAGACAAGTCACAGAGCATAAGGGGAAAAAAGAGACAGAGGGAGGTGCAGGGACTTGCCCAAGGTCACCCAGAAGGTCAGTGGCAGAGCCCAGATTAGGAGTCAGTGCCCACTAGCTGCCACCACCACTGATACTAAAATGAGAGCCAATTAGGAGGGATACACAACTCCCCAGTGATTCCTGCTGGTGGTGGGGTGTTTGGGATCCTCTCAGGTGGGCTGACAGCCAGAGTGCTACAACATGAAGAAGGTAGCCATGTGCCGAGCCCTGCCATGCCTCTCTCACTGCAGGGAAGCTCCCCAGCCTAGGGGACATTCAAAGGCTGGGGCCAAGGAGAGACTTGTCTGGCCTGGCAGGGAAACGGTTCCAGTCTGCCTCATTCCCACAGCCTCAGTGTGACAGCCTGGTGCAGCCCAGGTGCATCCGGGGACGAGGCAGGGTAACCAACAGGGGATGGGGCTGACGCGAATGGGGCTCACTGCTGCACATACCAGAGCAAGGAGGGAACAGCACCATTTGCAGGTTGTCTTCACAGCGGGTGCCCCAGGCAGCAAATATTCATGCAGAGCCAGCGAGCTGGGAGGAGTCCCAGGCAAGGCTTGGTGGTGTCTGCTTGTCAGACACTCACGTCAACCTGTGCAAGAAGGAGTTTAGCTCCCAGTGGCCTGGATGGGGCAGTTACTGTGTATTCCCTACAAGGCTCTGTTCAGAGCACAGCCAGCCTGTTCAGGGGAGGTTAGCTGTAGCTGATGGCGAGGGAGCACTCGCCAGGGCCACAGGCAGACCCTTACCCGCTTTCTCCCATGCTGCTGGTGTAACCCACACACTTTCTGGGCGTGGTGCACTGTGCCTGTAGCGGCACTTAGCCCACGTACAGGGGGAAAAAAATGAGTTCCCTCTGCAGCCTTTAACTCAGGTGGCAGTGGCTCGTGCATGAAGCTTCAGAGGTCCCACTTCCACTAGCACAACAGGCGCAGCAGCAAGCCGGCTCCTCTGACATGAGCCCAGTGAACACCCTGCCAGCTCCAGCCTGCACTCATCGTTGGCTTGTACCCTTCTCGCTGAGAGGCAGCATCCATGACACCAGCTCCCTCTGCCCTCAGCTTCATAACCCAGCTGAGGTCAGGGAGCTACAAGCCCCTCCGTGCCTCTGAAAACCAACGCCTTTGGCCGGCTTCCCCTACACTAGCAATGGTGTGATGTCGAGTGGCCTTTTCATGGGTGCAAGGTCTAGCCCTGCTCAGAGCAGGTTCTCTACTGCCTTGGACAGCCAGGGGGCGCGGATGCTCAAGCCCTGTCGACGTGACAGCTTCCATCGTGGCTCCCCTGGATGGAACTGCAGCACTGGGCCCCAGAACGCACTGGGGCGTCATCCACGGGCAGCCAAGGGGAGCGCTGCATGCTCAGCACCTTTGAAGACCGGGCCCTTATTTCTCTATGCCTGGTTCGCTGGCCAAAGGGGCTCACTCCCAGTGCTGTTATGGCAAGGTCCTGACAGCACTTTACCAAAACCATCACTGACACCAGAACAGTGAAAGGCGGCAAAACCCAATTCCCCTTTCGCTCATTTCTGCTGTTCACTCACTTCCAGCATTTCCCTCGGCTGGAACAATGGCAATCAATGAAGTCCATGTCGGTGTTGGTTATGGAGTGGCCATGCAATTTTAATTTAATTGCGACAATTGCAGTTTATCTGGATTTTTTATACACACACACGCAAGCCCTCAATCACCATGCCCAACGTTGGCCCCAAAGCCCCTATCCCCACCCAGAAAAACCTCAGGAACGCTTCTGCTTCTGAATCACATTCTCTGGATTCCTGGTTCAGCAAGGAGCCGTAAAAGAGTCCACCTGATGGGTGAACCAGCTGTCTGTGAGAACAAACCAAGCTGCCGTGGAAATGGTCTGGGTGGCACAGAGAGGCTGGGACTACAGAGACCCTGCTTTCATGCTCATATAAGCACGTGTGTGCACATACATACACACATACAGGGAAAGCCAGGAAAGGGTGAGTTACACTTGCACCCAACTCAGTCTTCATTCTGATCTGTAGCAGAGCCAGCCTGCCCTTCTCCCTCACAGGCACTGAAAAAATGCACCCTAGGCAAACTCACTCCGTATGTATGTGTCTGTCACCTCAGTTGCCCTTTCTCTGGACAGGCCTGTGCTCTGGTTTCATGCTCAGGGTGTATGAAGCTTGCACAGGGACCCCATCTTAACAGTGGGACAGGTCCTCTGCTGGTAGCAGGCATCGTAGCCTTCTTGACTGGACCCGAGTGATGATGCTTTACCTCAGCAGAGAACGTGGCACCTCGCATTAGAAGCTTGGCTCCGGGTTTTATGATTCCTCATGACAGCTTGTGAAGGACTGTGCGCCACGAGTAAGGGACAGCGAGCCTGGTCAACGGAGAAGTGGTGGGTCAAGCCAGGAGTCTGAAAGATTATTTTCTGGGTATGAAGCAGCCCAGTTGTTACAGGCCTGGTGCAAAGCCCACTGAGGTCACTGGAGGTCTTTCTTTCCATTGGCTCAGGCCCTGAGTACGGCAGCGGCTTTCTGATTTCTGCCTCACCAATAAGGTGAGACTCCAGATGGATAATGCTTTATAGGTCTTCAGTTTTCTCAGGGCTTAGCAGCAAGGGCAGAGTTAAGGTTGTTTGGGTGCATGGGCAGTGGGTGGAGGCCCCCTTTGGGGAGACTAGACTGCAGCTCTGTCCTATCTATGCCCTCCCCATGGCTGGAGCTCCAAGACCCCTTGCCCTTCCACCTCCCAAAGTGCACGCTCCCTGGCCGCAGGAGTTCTTCCTGGGCTGGCCGAAGACCTGAGAGCTTGCTGCTTCAGCTGGAGAAGCCTGGCATGGCCAAAGCCCCAGAGTACTCCCCACAAGGATCACCAGGTCTGCCAAACCTGCGCCATGCCTCCCCTCCCTGGACCCAACCTGCCTAGGGGAAAAGCTTTTGTTATTTAGAAGCAGCTTTGGATATGCCCCATGTAGAAGCTCCCCTGGCCTATTATACCTGCTGCCCATGGTTGGGTGCTTTGTTTGAGAAGTGCCATCTTAATTCTGCCTTTTGTAGATTTTTTTAATTTAAAAAAAAAATCTCAAAGATTCTTAAAAGAGAACATACACTCAAGCCACAGGTCGGCACCTGCAACTTTCATATTCCCCTGGAGCATCTTGTATCAGAATTCAAAATTTCACATCGCAGTCCTCAATGCTGTGAAATGCAGATTCACACGCTGCAGGAATCCAGTTGAAAAACACAACTGTTTCTACTGGCTTTTATTTTTAAGTTCCTAGAACCACTTCTGTTAGCCTTAGGGTTTTGTAAACTAGGGGTGTTAAAATGTGTTTAATTTTGTAAACAAGTAACCGCTGAAAATGTCAGTGGTTACACGTTTACACATGGGGAGTGGGGGAAGCAGGAGCCGCTGATCACAAGGAGCCGGCTCCTGCCTACCCCCTCCCTGCCTACCCATGCTGCTGCCTCTGACACAAGAGGCAGCAGTATGGGGGAGAAGGGGGGAGGCGGCTCCTCATGCACATCAGCTCCCAACTCCCCCCTCCCTGGACCCAACCTGCCTAGGGGAAAAGCTTTTGTTATTTAGAAGAAGCTTTTATTTAGAGACAGCAGGAGGGGGGAAACTGCGGGTAACCATGAGGGTTAACCAATGAGCCCAGGCTCAGCAGTTAACCATGTACACTAGTATATGCTCACATCCCTACTATAAACAGCTTTTTAAAAAATATCGCATTTTGGGGGTGAATGGCAGTTGATGTTATCACTTTAAGAAGAACATCAAAAACTCAGAACATCCGCTTCCATTCCTCTCACAAACCATAATCAAACCACCTGAAACTCCCCAGCGCATGAGTGCACACACACACACACACACACACACACACACACACTCCTGTCAACACCCAGCTCCCCATCTCTGTCAGTCTCATCACTCGGCCAGTCAAATTTCTTTCTGCACCGCCGTTACTTAGGTAACCAGCCTACAAATAGGGACAGCACATAGCCGAGGCAATCCACAGGCAGCTGCTAATTCCCATGCAACTCTTGCAAGGGGCAGTCAGAGAGAAGCTGGCCTAGGCAGACATGGGGGAGTGTAGCTGTTTGCACAGAACTAGGCTAGTGTAAGGCTGGCAGGTTCATAAATATTGCCTCTCTGGTACGTAAGGAGGCTGCAGATTCCTTTCCCCTCCCTTCCATCGCCATGCTCAATGCAAAGGCTGTCAGTACACTGGAATGTGCTGTACACTATGTTCTGGAAAATGCACCCCCCTCCCCAAGCATTTCCAGATGTATGGCGCCTATGCCTTATAAACAGCTCATTCACTAATGAAAAACAACAGTCCTCTCTCTTTCCTTGTGTCTGCCACTACCTACCCTAATGACTGCATCACACCAGCCAGAGACATGAGCTGCATGCACAGGTTCCCTGGTTCTCACCCCAGCACCAGCACAGCCTCATGGCAGCTTCCTGTGCTTGAGGTTCCCTTGCTGTAAAACGGAGATAAGCACTGCTCCACCTCTCAGGCGTGTGGTGAGGAGGGTCAGAGTGAGTATAAGTGCTCTGACAGTAATGGGTGCAGCTGAATGCCAAGCATTAATAGGATGGTGCAGGATAAGCAGCAATTATCACAATTAAACATCTTTGCACACTATATACACACACACGCTACACATACCCATCGGCAAATATCAAAATTAAATATATTATACATACATGTATGTGCTATAGTATGTACCAAATCTATACATACATATAGTATGTTAAACATACATATACACAGACATGCACATGTGTTCCGACAACTGCAGCTTATCCTGATTTTATAAATACACACATGTGAACCCTCAATCGCCACACCAAACGTTGGCCCCAAAGCCACTATCCTCCCAGAAAACCTCAGGAACACTTCTGAATCACATTCTCTGGATGCCTGGCTCCTTTGGCAGCAAGGAGCCTCCATAGTAATAGCATCCACCTGACATCTGAGCCATCTGTCTGTGACATCAAATCTAGTTGCTGTGGAAATGGTCTGGATGGCACGGAGAGGATGCAACTACAGAGACCCTGCTTTCAGGCTAATGTAAGTGCATGTGCGTGCATACATCTATCTATGTGCACATGGGGCAGAAGAGATAGGAGTGTGTGTGTAAAAGAAACAAAACGTACACTATGGAAGCAGGATCGCACGTAGTTCTGAAGTTTGCTGACAAGTGGCAGCTGCTCTGATTTAAAACGATGATTAGCCCCTTCATTTTCAATTTAAACTGTTTTACCAAAAAAAAAAAAAAAAAAATCCTGGGTATTACAAAAAGTATTATTATTTCCACCCAGATTTTCCACCCTACTTTTTTATCATTCAAATATATTTTTAAAACTTGTTTTATTAGGAAAATGCAATACCATGCTTGAGATATATGCATTACGATAATGTGTTATTCTGTGCAGATATGCAAAGCTGCCTGTTGAAGTCAGGCTATGCAATACACTACACACAAACAGGCATGCAGGCAAGCTCAGAAGTGTGTGCGCACATCTGAACATACTGATGAATCTCACACCCAACTACCTACACATTCCAAGCTGTTAGCAGATAATGATTTCAAGATTTGACACACTAAAATGGGAAGAAAGTAAAAGTCTGTATCAGAATACATTTCAGAACAAAAACAAGTATTTGAAAGTTTAAAGAAAAACAAAAAAGTAGAAAAGGATGAAGTTGAGTGTATGTGCAGTAAATGGTGGTACCGCTATGTTCTAGGCTAAAAGTTCTAAGACTACAATAGTAAACTGTTTATTCAAATGAAAAGTTATATTTGGCGCTCAGAGATATTTTTTTTTTTTTCAAACTCAGAGGTGTCATTGTGTTTTCAGTTCTGTTTTAGTGCTGTAGCAAACCATACTGAATTCCATTCATCAATACATTAATCTACTGAATAATTCCCCTCTAATCCTCCATACACCAAAATAAATCCCAATAGTTACCCAGAAAAATTAATAGTTCTTTCCCCATATATTTTCACTGTTTTTTGGCGTTGTGATAACAAATACCGATAGATTCCCAGGAAAAATAAAATAAAATAAAAACCGGAAACAAAGGGCCCTAACTATGATGAAAGTTTAAAAACAATGAGGTGTCCTGGGGCACCTTTAGAGACTAACAAAAATACATAGGATCATGAGCTTTTGTGGGTAAAACCCACTTCATCAGATGAATTGAAGTGGAAATAACAGACTCCAAGATGTATAACAGCAAAGGAAATGTTAATGAAGCTAATTAAGTGGGCTGAGTGTGTCCCATTCACAGCTTTTTATGTGAAAATGCGGATGTCAATGGCAGGGGAAATTGGCTTTGTAGCACGCTAACCAGTTAATGTCTTTTTTCAAGCCCAGGGTACTTGTCAAACTTAAAGATGAATTCCAGTTCTGCAGTCTCTCTCTGTAACTGGGTGGTGAAATTGCTTTGTAGAAGAATGGCTATTCTACATCCATGATGGAGTGACAAGGTAGGTTAAAATGTTCCCCTACAGGTTCGCGGGTGGGACCACTCCTGATGTCTGATTTGTGTCTATTTATCCTTCGTGACAGAGACTGTCTGGTTTGGCCAATATACATGGCAGAGGAGCATTGCTGGGACTTGATGGCATAGATCACATTACATAGATGCGATATATGCCACACCACTTTCCTGCCCCAACTCTGAGGCTGACTTCACTGTGAAAGCAGCTTCCCAGTTGCTCTAAATAACACCCAGCTGCCCAAGGAGACATGCCTGTAACCAGGAATAGATAGAGTAAAAAACTTCTTTCCACAGGCCAGATGCCTTGTGCTAGGCAGAAGTGGCAGGGAACTACAGCTGCTACTCAGGCTCTTTGCCACCTGGGGTTTCCCCATGCAAGGGGAGTTGCCTGCCGCTGCACCGCTCGAAACATCCAATGGAATTCAGGCAAGAAGCTAATGCCACAGTGGGAAGCACAAAGCAGCCAATGGATCTGTCTCCTGCCGTCAATCAGAGCAGCATTAGGGCTATCAACAACCTGGGGTGAGGCTTCCGCCCCCACGATGCCAGGGCTGACACAGACTGTAAAGCACCTCTGCTGTTATTACAGTAAAACTCCATTGGTCCGGCATCCAATGCTCCAGCACTCCTGATGGTCCGGCACCATCGGGAACCTGGAAGTGCTCCGGGCAGCCGGACAATTGGAGCTGCTCTGCACCGGCTTCCCCGATTCAGCCACTGCTGAAACTGACCAGCAGCTGAATCGGGAAGCCGGGCAGAGCAGCTGGTGCTGCCGGTTGGTCCCAGTGCTGCCCCTCGGGGCCGCGGACCAACCCGGCAGCACCCAGCTGCTCTGCCCCAGGCGTCCCCAAGTCAGCCGTTGCTGAAACTGACCAGCGGTGGCTGAATCGGGGATGCTTGGGGCAGAGCCAGACTATCGGAAGGGGGGGCTATGAGGGGTCTGGGGTGGCATCCCCACCCCACCCCAGACCCCTCACAGCCCCCCCTTCTGATAGTCCGGCACCCCCTGGGTCCTAAAGGTGCCGGATTATCAGAAGTTTACTGTACTAAGCACCGGGCTCTGCTCCGAACAAGACACAGTAGACGCACAAAGCCCCTGCCCCAGAGAGCATCGGAAATATTCCTGCCAGGGGTACAGGGAAATGTTTTTGAGCTTTGCCCTGCTGGATAACCCCAAGATGAAATAGCTCGTGTTAGCAGGCGTACAGGCAGCAGCCCTGCACAGCAGCCCAGAGCGACGGCCCTGCAGATCCTTACAGGGGACGATGCCTGGATGGTGCAGGGCTGAACACATAAGTGATTAGAAAACAATTTGCAAAAGCCCTGCTACGCATTGACATGAACACACCCCACTCCTGCACGTGCAGCTGGCTCCGTGGCCTGGCCCAGGGAATAGGCAACATGGCCCCTCTGCCATGTTATTTAGAGCAACCAGGAAGCTGCTTTCACAGTGAAGCCAGCCCCAGAGCTGGGGCGGGAAAGTGGCCTGGCATATATCGCAGCTATGTAATGTGATCTAGGCCATCAAGTGCCAGCAATGCCCCTCTGCCGTGTATATTGGCCCAACACAGTGGCTGGTCGGCAGCTCCCTGGTTCGAGGCTACAAAGGCCAGCGTCAGGCTCAGGCCTGTCACCACATCCTTTGTCAGATTGCCTCTCTCCCAGCCCCAGCCTAGCACTTGCACGGTTTTGCTCATGTCCGTGGGCTTGGCTGAGCCTGACTGTCCCAGAGACACCTCGCCCACACAAACAGTTTCTCTGCCATCTGGCTGCATGCCAGAAACCCGCAGGCAGCGAAGGAGGGTGATTTCAGCGCCTTGCTGCTATGGATCGGAGCACAAGCGGAAATACATAAACCACAGAACAGAAATCAACTTAGAGGGGAGACGAGGACCATAAGTCATTGGAACCGGAGCAGTGCAAATAAAGGTCTGCAAATGCCTTCCAGACTGCAGCGGAGTGTACCGGTGTGCCTGGGGCAGACACAAGGTGCAGGAGGTGGCAGGGCCAAGAGAGGGAAGGGTGGGAGAGGAGCCCCAGGAGAGAAGCTGTGTCAGTGCCAGCGCAGTGTGTCAGATTTTCCAGCCATGACTCCTCCAGCACAGCTAGAGGTGACAGTGCAGAGTCTGTCAGCGTTTCAGCCAGTTATTACTGTGGCACCCAGATACCTTCCGCCCAGCAGCGTCCCATCACGCTAGGTGCTGTGGCGTGAGAGACAGAGTCCCTGCCCCAAGGAGTTCACAATGCAAGTAGATCAGACAGACGGGAGCCAGAGGGGGAACTGAGGCACAGAGCGGGGGAGCAGCAAGTTGTCCAATGTAACTCAGCAAGTCGGTGGAAGAGACGGGTGTCCTGATTCCCAATGGAATACCCTATCCATTAGGCAACGCTGCCACCCTGTGCAGAGCACATGGGGGCTGATGCAGACATGGTAGTTATGGAACTGTCTCGCCACAAAAGAGATGGGAGCCCCGGAGCCATGAATGCTGCAGAACATCACATACAAGACAGCCTCAGCCCTGAGAGCCTGCAGGCTGAACCAGAGAAGAGAGAGGCAAAGGAGGGAGAAAGGAACACAACACACAAAATGGGGTGATTGCCGGTCTGAGGGAGCAGGCTCCATCTCCCTGTCAGCCCCACTAGCGCTGCCCTGGAGCTCCTACAACCGCAGGAGATCTCTAGAAAAATGCGGAGGCCAAGGGGCGGCTCAGGTGAAGAGCTCAGAGCCACAGGATTTCCAACCACAGCCAAAAGCCCCTTCCTTCTCCCAGCCCATGACAGAGTGAGTGGGGTGAACATGGGCCACAGCAGATAATCGGCAGCTCTCCAGTTGAGAGAGAGTTCAAATTAAACCCGACGGAAAGGGAAGCACGGCAGGAAATTAATTTACACAAAATCCACATTAAAGGGCTGCAGCACAAGAAGCACTTAAGCTGCCAGGACTCTGAAGAGCTTATGGGGCTATGGAACAATGACCTGCTATCCCAGCCCCTGGGCAGCCTGCAAAGACCTGTGTGCGTGGGGAGGGAAGGTCTCGAAAGATTCACTGCTCATCCTGCCCCATGAGTCCTAGTCCTGAGCCCTCACCTGTGATCTCCTGAGTCCTTGGGACTGGCTGAGCTGTTGCATTGTCTCTGCCGGAGAGATGGAGAGACCCAGCCAATCCCCTCGCACCCAAAAAGGTCCCAAGTCCCGCCCAGATCAGCCCATCCTCTCCAGCTTGCCCAGACTGGCCTTAGCAACATGGCACTGACGCTCACTCACCAACCTGCAGAGTGCAGCGCCGTCCCGTGCATTCTCTGTGCTGGCTAGAGAACAGGTCCCCTTGCCACCAGCCCAGAATTTCTCAGCCATTCCCTCATCGAAGGGGATTCTGGAGTACATCTCACACAGCGCATCAGAGTGGTGTGTACACACACAGCAGCATGCCAGAGCTGTCCCCCCCTCTCCATGCCTGACAATCCCTGGATCTCTCGCAAGCATACTATCAAGCATACTCTAGTTCTTCTGATCCACAACACAAGCTCACTGCATCCCCAGCCAGCCCCTCTCTGCAATATACCTCTGTACCAGAGCAACCACCTCCGTCCCAGCTAGCACGCCTGCATAACCCCAACTTGCCCAAGCAGACAGGTAGGGATATCCTGCCAGATCCACAGGCCCAGGGGACACAAGGAGCCAGGGAGGATCCTCCAAGTGAAACTGTCCTGCACCTAAACCAACCCCACAGTCTGGTCAGCAAGCGGAGAACCTGCCTTAACTTTCTCCACATTCCCACTTGCTTCAATGGCTTGGCTTGTTGCAAGCTTCTCTCAAGTTTGCTACGGGTCAGGAGCGGACGTGCTGCTCTCTAACATGAATCTCGGTTTACTCCATCCCATGTCCCGAACCCAGCTCTACCAATACACCCCTCTCCTGTCCTCAGCCCTCCTCATTATCCCACTCCTGCCCTCCCAGCTCTGCCAGTACACCCCAGTCCCGATGTTCAGCACTCCCTCCTCCCTCTACTACTGAACAGAGGTTGCTAGTAGCAAATGTGGGGCACTTTCCAAAGGTGAAAGGCAGCTATTAAGACTCTGCAGAACTTCACACACCTTTCCCCACCCTCCAGCTCCTGTCACCCCTTAAATCTGAATCAGCATTAACTTGACTGAGTCACTGACTGAGGAGGGGACTTCACTGAGTCACACAGAGGATCTAGGTGAAGCAGCATCTGCCTCAAAGATAACTACCCCACGACCTGGGACAATCCAGACTGGAGAGCCCCAGGAAAAGCCCAGGGCTTTGCTCTCTGAGTCTCAGTGTAATTGGTGACGAAGTGGTTTCAGCTTCTACCCCGCAGGGCACTCTCCCTGAGCCTGGCTGCCATACTCTTAGTGTTTCCACAGGAGTGAATCCCACCCTCGCCGCCTGGGCTTGTCACTCACCTCAGGGAGCTGGCAGCCACCACCCACCCACAAGCAGCTCAGGGTGCAGCTGTTGCTCTTGGAACATGGGAAGGGCAGGGGCTGCCACTGATTTGATGCCAGGGCCTATGGACCAGCAGCAGCTGGCCTACTGCACAAAGTGTTCAAAACAGCTGGAACCAGAGGGTTAAATCCCAGCTGGCCCAGTCCAGGCTGTCCTCACCTGTGCATGGCAGAGGAAGGGAATTCAGGGGAGTTTATGCTGGCGGGGGCTTGCAGATGAGCTGTGGAAAGCCGGCCTGCACTGCACGGAGGTTGAATACTAAACAGCCCTGCACTCTTGGGTGGTGCTTTTTGGGCAGCTCGGTTAGGATTTCCGGGAGACAGAGCAGCACGCGTATCCCCCCCTTACAATGCAGGGGAGAGAGAGAAAGGCCCTGAAGGAGGAAATGAGCCAAGACCCCACAAGTCGTCTGTGGAAGATCTGAGAACTGACCCCAGGTCTGTCTCCTAGTGCCCGAGGCTGCTGCCCCTGCAGAACTCCTTCACTTCCCCATGAGGGCAGGGGACTGGACTCGATGACTTCTCGAGGTCCCTTCCAGTCCTAGTATTCTATCCTAGTATTCTATGATTCCCAGAACAGCAGCGACGTGCTCTGGGCCAGAACTTCACTCCCCCCTTCCAGCACCATGCTGCATGGTGGCTGGTTACTGTTGGATATCCAGAGCAGGGCTGCCTCTCTGTGCATACACACAGGGGGCCACGTCCAGTGCAGCTCTGCAGGGGATCTCCCTCCCCCCCTCCCCAGGGGAAAGCACGAACTCAGTCTGCCACTATCACAAATTATGCAGTTGAGTTTCCCACATTTGGGGAAATTGCAGGGGTCAGCATACCCACAGTGCAATGGATGAGCCTCACCTTGGGAAAACCATCTTCGTGATCATGGTATCTCCTCTGCCAGGCAAGTAGGGCCATGTGGCTGGGCCACTACTCTCTGAACACTGCTGGGATGGGATCCCCCTCCCCCCCGCGCTCGGCAGCTGGCCCACTGCTCTCTCAAGCTGGCTGGGGCTGCCCCCTCACCGGGTGGGGGTGGCTGGACCACAGCTCTATGCACACTGCTTGGTGCATTCACCACTGCAGCATCAATGCATTTTGCTCCACTCGCTGACAGCGCAGCCTGAGGTGCAGTTCCCGGGATGAGCAGTGTCCCTTCCTGCCACACAGACCTGCTCCCCATTTACCTGCCAGCGCTGGCCCTTGGTTCCGGCAGGGTGCACAGTGGGGGGTGTCAGGCAAGGCATGGAGGACACCGACCTGCCCTCCCAACTCCCGATCGGCTTGCCAGCACAGCAGCCTGGCTGCTGGAGCATCCCAATGGGGCCTGACACCACCCCTAGCCCAGGTCTCTCTCTAATCAGATCAGTGTCTTTCTATGGAGCCTGGAGCAAACAACCCCAGCACTCCCAAGGCAGCCCTCGCTCTGCGCCCCTCCCCGGGGAGTCTGACAGCCCCTCTACACCCAGCCCAAAGCTGCTGCTCTCCCATGGGAACAGGGGCATGGATGATGTTGCCACGCTCCCTGCTGCTGAAGCCAGGGGCGCTGCTTCAGGCTTGGCTGCACCACGCCCCTCTCCTGGGCATGCTGCAGAGCAAGTGGGGCTCTTCTCTTCATCCCGGTGCACCCACATCCAAGGCCTTTACCAGTCCCGTCCCCACTTCCTGAGTGACAAAACCAGCCCCACAGCACTGGGAGCCTTAACCCCTCACTCCCCATCAGTGGTGGGGCAGGGCTCCCTGGCAGTTCAGCCAAGCCCGCTCTGCTACTTAAGCCATAGTGGAGACCTCTGCAGCCCCAGCTACGTGCTAGAGCACACAGGATCAGAGCCAGAGCCACTCTGACCCAACAAGGTCACTGGAGCAAGGACAGTGGGGCTCCAGTACTGCCAGAGATAGAGCAGCTAGAGGCCATGGAAAATAGTGCTCAATAAACCCCACAGTCAAACATCTTTAAAGTAGGAATCAAAAAAGCCACTCCTCTACCTGCCACTGTGGCATGGGAATCTCACCGGTTTGGGGAGGGGGAAGAGGCAAACCACCAACTTTTGCAGAATTCAGGCTTTCATTAAAAAAAAAGAAAAGAAAAAAAAAGTGACATTTTTGTCCTTATGGTTGTGAAGAAACCCTCTGAAACATGCCTCGACGCAGAGCGGCCTTCCTGAGCCTGCAGGCAGACAGCTCCAACACCTCCCAGGCTGCTCATAGCGTGGCAGGCAACGACGGAGCAAAATTAGAAAGATTCTGCTTGGGGTCTCTGCTGCTATTGGGAGCCTGTGAGCAGCAAGGAAACAATCAAGAATCAAGTCACTCCCACTGCTGGAGAAGGCTCTAAGGCAGAAACGAGCAATTTCTAGAGGAAGCGGCCAGACTCCACAATGAAGGCCCAGGTTGAGGCAGAGTAGTGGGAAGTCCCATCCCTGGTTGTAACCAAGGGGCAGGGTGAGAATTTGTGCCAAGTACCACTTACCCTGCCCCCCAATGCCATCAGGAAGCAGAACAGAGAAGCCTTCTCGCTCCATTCCAGCAGCCAGACATGGCGGGGGAAAGCCAAATTTATCAGATGTCATTGAGTGAGGGCCCAATATGAAAATACAGCTCCCAGGCAGGGTCCAAAGACAGCAGCCTGACAAATCCCAGCACCCTCCTTTTTCCCAGCAGCTGGGAGGAGAAGTGGTTTTCTCATGGGGCCACTGCCCCACAACCACCCTCACAGAGCCACCTCCTCCTCTGTTCCTGCATAGCATGCTTTGGCCAGCAGGGGCATAAGAAGTTTTCCAAGTCTTGCTCCCAGCCACCTCTCTGCCATGTGCCAGTCCTTATATCAGAGGGCCAATCCCTGGGAGCAAATCCTTCCCCACCCCCTGTCCACCTTGTGTCCCACAGTCAATGGATTTCAGTGAAGTTCCCCGTTTGCCCTCAAAAAGCATGTCCCCCTTGCTGGTACCCTGCTGCCCACAGCTGGGACACCATCACTGCAACAGCAACTTCATTCACCCTGTTCTTTAAATCCCTGGACAGATACACCTGTCACGTGCTCTTGAAGCGCTAGCTCACCTCCCTCAGCACCAGGCCTGCCAAGAAAGTCCCTAGAGGGCCCAGCGCTCGCATCTCCCATCATGAATCTTTTTTTTTTTAATTGTCTTTTTTACCTGGCGAGCTAACATTTCCGCCCCATTGACTCGGCGCAGTTTCCAGCCGGGAGAGCATGGTAATGGCCTCATTATTTCAGCTGAGGAATCTGTGTGTTAAATTAGGCAGAGGAGGGTAATTATCTCCTTGTGGAAGATAAGAAAGGGATTTATTTGATCAGGAACATAATGTCGCCCTGGTTCGGAGCCAGCTTCCCCAGCCCAAGCAGCCCCTGAACGTGTCACTCGCGGCTGCACCGTAACCCTGCTGGAGGGCATGGGCGCCCGGGCGGAGGTGGAGCATGCAGGTGCACGTGCGCCTCCCTACCTCCAGGCACAATGACTTCAGCCTAGTACAGGGAAACTGGGCTGCCAGAACAGAGGTACCAAGTAGAGCCACCGGCCGGGGGCCCACCTGCGGCATGGCGAAGGCTGCCCTGTTGCCACAGTTATCCCAGCCTCTCTCCTGGAGCGTCTGGGAAGGGACGAGGCTGACAGCAGGAGAGAGACATGCCCAAACCCTCCACTTGCAGAATGGGCATCTGCTTAGAGCCGGTTAATTTAACAAGTAATTAACCTTTCCGTACACCCTCTGCCAGCCGATCTGGGATGGGGGGAGAGCGGCAGGCTCTGTCTGGGAGCCTGACGCCCAGCAGGTTCATCCTCGGCTGCCCAGAAATCACCTTTTGCCTCTGTGTTTATAGAGGAGGGGGTGCGGGCTCAGGCCGCTCAAACACCCCAAGCAAGGGAAGGGAAAGAGTAGCTGGCTCTCTCGCCTCACTGTTTCCAGGACGCGAGCTTTCTCCTATGTGCTTGCCACAGCCCCACACTCTTCCTCCAGCCCTCCAGGATGCCCTCACGTGACCTCACCTTGTTCCTTCCCCCACAACAGCATTCACCAACCCTTCCCCAGCTCCCACAACGGCACGCCCAGCCTGGGCTCCTGCCTGGCAACTCACCCCCAACCCCCATGACAGCACACCCACCCTGGTCACCCACCCCAGCCCCACAACAGCACACCCAGCTTGGGCTCCTGCCCAGACAATCCTTCCCCCCAGCCCCTATGAGGATACACCCTGATCTGGCTCCTGCCCCCCACAACCCAGCTGCCGGGACAGCCCATCCATTCAGAGCTCTGAGGATGGCACAGACAAACCCCAGCACCATTCCCACCTGCCTGCTGGTCTGCCAGACACAGCCCCACACGGAGCGTCCCACAGATACCAGCTGTGGGGGCAAATGCTTATGGGAAGCAGCCTGGGGTGGGACATCAAAGCTCTTTGCTCAAGGAGACAACTTTTGCAGGAAGGGTTGAATGAGGCAGTTAATAGCCTCTCTGGCTAGAAGAGGCTTCAAGGGGTAGCCGAGTTAGTCTGTACAGAAAAACACAACAACTGGTCTGGTAGCACTTTATAGACTAACAAAATACGTGGATGGTATCATGAGCTTTCGTGGGCACAGCCCACTTCTTCAGATGACCAGAGTTTTGAGTTTAGGATGTGCAGACCCAAAATAAATAGGAGAGAAGGGAGGGGAGAGAAGGGCGGGTGGGAGACAGGGAGCAGAGGGTATAGAAGATCAGGAAGGTAGAGGGAATCAGTAAGTATGTGAAGATTGGGTAGTTAAAACGAAGCAGACAAGAATCAAAGTCAATTGATAGTATCCTTCCTGACAGGAATCTACACAAGGAGCTGTTTGCACCTTCATTGGCTGTTAGGTAGATAGTGTCCCATCCATTCTTCATCAGGATTGAGTCCATGGATGAAAGATCTTTGGGACACTATCAACCTAACAGTCAATGAAGGTGCAAACAGCTCTTTGTGTAGATTCCTATGTCAGAAAGGATACTATCAATTGACTTTGATTCTTATCTGCTTCATTTTAACCACCCAATCTTCAGATACTTACTGATTCCCTCTCTAGCTCCCTGTCTCCCACCTCCTTCCTTATTTTCCTCCCTCCCCCCGCCCACCCTTCTCTCCTATTTATTTTGGGTCTGCACATCCTAAACTCAAAACTCCTGTCATCTGAAGAAGTGGGTTATGCCCACGAAAGCTCATGATTCCATCTACATGTTTTGCTAGTCTTTAAAGTGCTACCAGACCATTTGTTGTTTTTGACTAGAAGATATGTCCTAACTTTGTAGGCCCCACAACATCCCCTTCCTAGTCTGAGAGCAGAATACTCCCTCCCACACCCAGAGAGGATTCAGAGATTGTCCATCACGCCGCTCCCCCAGCCGGACCCTGATTTTCAGCAGCTCACCGCTCTCACTTAGGGCCAGGGTTTCAGCCCTTAGCAGCTGCTCCTCTGACATAGACAGGCAGGTTTTCAGAAGAGGTCAACCCCAAATGGGCTTTTGAAAAGTGGCTCTCAGAACTCCTTTCATCTGGGCTGAAAGCAGAACTCTGGAGTTAGCTTACACCCCTACTGCCAAGCAGCCTCTGTCTAGCTTGCTTTATCCCCAGCTTGCATCTCATCCCTCCTCTCTCTCAAAGGGCTTTCTGCAACTCCTGTCACTGCCAGGGTGCATCTACATTGCACCCTAAACTTGAAATAAGATACGCAATTTGCGCTATGCAAACTGCATATCTTATTTCGATTTTATTTTGAAATAGCTTATTTTGAAATTTGGTGCGTCTACACAGCACCAAATTTCTAAATAAAGCGCTATTGCTAGCCAGCCCTTATTCCTCGTGCAACAAGGTTTACCAGGATAGCTAAAGAGTGCACCTGGTATTTCAGAAAATATTTTGAAATAACGGGTGGCTTGTGTAGACACAGGATAGCTATTTCGGGATACCGGAGGTTTCCCGAAATAACCTTGCAGTATAGACGTACCCCAAGATCCACGTGCTAGGAAGCAGACTTTTCACATAGTGGAAACAAACGTGCCACGCCCAACCACAGCCACATGAAGTCAATGAGATGTTCTAGATGAGTGGGAAGAGCAGCTCACCAGAGTCTCACCTTACAGAGCTCTTCCCCTTTGAGGAACATATCCAGTCCCGTTAAGCTGGAGGCTGAAATGCTGGGCACTGACACAGAGGTGCCCTACCCCAGGAGTGGTCAATAAGCAGACCTAGGGCCAAATCCAGACACCGTTGAATGGACCCTGAAATCTTTTTTCCCTCCAGAGTCTGGACCTTGACCAAGAAATTTGGACCATGGCAAGAAAGAATCAACTCCCCCTGCTCTAACCAGAGAGCTGTGTTAAACAAGGCAAGACCCACGTAGCAGCCAACTAACTCTCCCTCCTCTCTGCTTCTTCCAGACTATTAACATGAAATTAAATGGATGGCAGATCTGGAGAGCTTCCCCATCACTGCTCTAGTCAGCTGACCACCGAGCTGTCTGCAAGGCAGAGCACAGGACTCAGCTATGCAGATGGTCATCAGCACCTCACCCAGAACTAGAGGTCAAGGGAAGGTTACACCTCCCTCCTCTGGTGCAGATTCTCCAGGCACTACACACGGTCAGCAACAGACGAAGGCACTGGGGAGTCCAGCAGCTTAGCACATGCATGGAGGAGCAGACTGCATTCCACTTGATCACGGCAACGTTCATTCCTCGCTGCAGGACGGAGCTATCTGCTGAACTCCACGACAAAGCACACCACAGAGCTGTTTGCAGGCCGCCATAAGCTAGTGGTGAGGCACCCAAAATTGTCTTTCAGCTACCTCAGCTTGCGGTGCTGTGTAAGCCTCCAGCGGCTTCACAAATGCTAGGAGGTGGAAAGGGAGAAGAATCTCAATGACTGGCAATACCCACAGGGCTACACAGTCACCTATCTATGCAGAGACATTACAGGGCACTCATCAATCCTCACACAAAGCCAGAGAACCCTGAGCTTGTGCCTTGAATGAAGGTACTTAGAGAAGATTCTTAGGTCTTGTCTACCGCACAAAACCTGCCTTTTGGCAACAAAACAGTGAGAGTGTTTATACTGCAAAGTGATTTTTCCTGGGAGTTTTGGCGACAAAAAAAATCTTCTCCCCCTGCGAGAGACTTTTGCCTTTTCCCCTCATTTAACTCTTGACAAAGAGCCAGTTTGGCATCCACCAATATCCCACAATGCCGGCCTTAATGGCTGTGCTCAGTGTTTTGTAATTTCTGCTGCCCTGCAGGCATATGCCCCTCCCCTTTCAAAGCTCCAGGAAGTATTTGACAGCTGAGTGAGCCACTCCATTTGGGGAACAAATAAAGAATAAATCATTGGAGTGCTTCTGTTCTGCTGTTGCAGAGGGAGGGCTGGAAGGACTGCTGTGCTGCTTTGACATTCCTTAGCACGGAGAGCTCACAGAGCTACAGGGGAATCCCAAGAAATGCAGGGATCAGTTCTGCTTTCCCACAACACTGAACTGTGGGGGTGCTTACCCACATTACTTTGCCTGATCTGTTGATAAGGTGATAGCAATGTGGCCATGAAATGTCGACAATTGGAGGCAGAAAACTGGTTTGATTGTTTTTCATTTCTGGCAACTTTTGCATGTCCACAGCACTTTTGTTGCCAAACCTTCCCAGTGTAGACATAGCCCAAATCAGCCTGTTTGGTTTGACCTTTCTCTCTCTTCCTCTTTTAGCTTGTATTATGACATGGCAGCTCATGCTACAGAGCCTGAAGTCACTGCAACGCAGACTGATTCAGATCTCACACAGCAGGGAGTCCTGCAGGTAGACAACACATGGCCCTTCCTAGGGTTGCCAGGTGTCCAGTATTGACCTGGACAGTCTGGTATTTTCGCCTCCTGTCCAGTAAAAAAAATTCAGAAAATACCGGAGACCTAAAATGTCCGGTATTTTCTGATTTTTTCCCGGCCAGGAGCCAAAAATCCCAGGAGGTTACTGGGTTCTGCAGGGGAGCTGTCCGGCCCAGAGCAGGGAGACAAGATGGCAGACGGCCGCTGGCAGCCTGTTAGGGCCAAAAAACCTCAAAAGCATTTCTTAACAGGGCCACGCTGGTTTTTTAAAATTTTTTTTGCTTAACAACTCTCAGGGTCCTTTTTTTTTTGTTTAACAACTTTGGTCTTCCCCCCCCTTTTTTTCCCCTCAACAGAATTTTTTCCCTGGTGGTTTTTTGGGAGGGAAGGGTGTTCGGTATTTTTGGTTAAACCATCTGGCAACCCTAGCCCTTCCAGCCCCAATGCCCACGCTGCCCACTCTCAGAAACTTCATCCCAGGTCTGCACAGCTCCAGTCTCCCCACTAGGAGCTGCTATCTGTGGGGCCTCACAGCTCAGCACCAAGCCAGTGAGGGCTTTAAGTGTAGGCACAAGACCCAAAAGCAAACAGCCAGCCAGTGCAGAGCATAAAGGAGATGTGCTCTCGCCGTCTGTCATTCAACAGGGGCTGCCATGGTTTCCATGGTCCGGCGCTCCTGTGTAGCCTTGCTCACCGGTCACACAGAGCCAGGTACAGCGATGAACACGTGCACAGTGGTAGTTAGATCTTGCTCTGTTCCCACGGCCCAGCTCGCCTTCCATGCCATGATACGCCTCTGGCTCCTAGGCCAAACTGCCTGATACGAGCACCACCCCGGCCTCAGCCACAGCCCGTTCATGGGCTGCAGTGGCGCCTGTGCTATGGACAGCTACGCCTGTGCTGTAAGAGTCACCTGGAGCACAGCCACAGCACAACAGTGTCTTAGGCACATAGGTGTGTGCTCTAGAACCACCCCCTTCCCCAAGCCTTCTGTGCGTCACCTACAACAGACCCTGAACCCCGGGGAAGAGATGCCATCTCCAAACCAGGATCAGGTGTTGCTCCTTACCAAACTGGCTTGAACAAGACCTGATTTGGGCCCAAATCAAGTTAAAAAATCCTTCTGTTTGCAAAACAAACACACACAAAACCAAACACCCCCATACATACACACAGAGCTGTACATTCAAGGCTTAGCAGAACATAGTTTCCAATGTGTGCTTAGGGAACAGTTCTGAATAACAGTTTACCCAGCAGCCAGAGCAGGTTAGAAAAAGTCACATTTTGCAAACATTTTCAAATCCACCTCTCCCTGGTGTGAACAGAGCCCCTCTATTTAAATGGCAAGGCCTTGGGGGGTGGTCTCTTTCTGTGCGTTTGTACAGCACCAGGCACACTGAGGCCCCGATACCACCTGAGGCCTCTAGTCACCACTACAATGCAACA
The DNA here is from genome assembly GCA_019425775.1 of Rafetus swinhoei. Classification (NCBI taxonomy): domain Eukaryota; kingdom Metazoa; phylum Chordata; order Testudines; family Trionychidae; genus Rafetus; species Rafetus swinhoei. The sequence goes on along the minus strand of CM033446.1, from coordinate 15,477,082 downwards.
GCATGGAGCCATACACAAGACCAAGGCGATAACACGAAAGAGAAACAGAAAAGACTAGGACATCCAGCCTTCCGAGCCACCCCAATGTCCTTGTCCGCTGTATCCAACAGAAACGCCTTCCTCTCCCACCATACACAGCACTGCCTCACGGGCATTCAAATCCCTCTCTTCCTGCATAATCCTCCACCCGCTCAGTGTTCTCTGCACACTCGTGCGGCTGTTCAGGAGAGATTCAAATGACACCCAGCTGATTAGCAGAACACTCACAGGTAGGTGTTTTTGTTTCTGATGGTGGTGCACGTTTATACATGCCTCAGTGCACATAAAAATTATTCTGCACACAGATGGCAAAGATTAGAGGAAACATTGCCCTATGCCCTTCCCTTTGCTCAGTCAACTCCACCAGCCTTACCCCCCCCACACACACCCACACCATTTCCTTCCCCCGCTGCTTCCTAGCCTTTTGCTTCTTCAAACCCGTAGCACTTAATTCCTCCACAAGGCCTCCGCCAATTAAACACACCGGCGCCAAGAATATTTAAAGAATCCTAAAAGGATTCCTTCTGGGCTCACCTGTGCCCTTCCCCCAGTCTACTGTCGACATCCCAAGCTACAAAGAGCACAGATGGTCTTGACAGCTGCTCACTGCACAGTGCATGGCATCAACACTTAATATTTGGGGCAGGGCTGTGACTCCCACATAAGCAGCAAGTATTCTGTCAAGCCACCTTGTGACTTCCTTCAACCTCCTCCTCTTTCCCATGATGCCTGCTAAAACTTTTGGTGGCTAACATAGAGGGTTCCCAACTTAACCAAAACCTCTCAGTGCTACTATAATATATAAATGTTAAATAATATTCTTGTTCTGATCTGGTGGCATTTTACACTCACTTTCAGGGCCGCCGACCAGGAGGAGGAGGAACAACCAAGGGACAGTTGCCTCAGGGCTCGGTGATTTAAAAGGGCCGGAGGCAGCAGCAGACCCTGGAGCCTCAGGCTCTTTAAATTGCCTACCAGATCCCCATACGGTGGCATGATCCAGGTGGCACTGAGGGTTAGCTGCCCCTATCCCCGCCCCTTCTCCCTGAAGCCCTGCCCCTTCTGGGGACTCTGGGGCAGATCTCCCCCCATAGACACACACAGCTCAGGGCCTGAAGAAGTCTGTCACCAACCCTGCTGACTTTACACTAGTATGGGTGACCATACAAAGTGCTGGGTAAGTGTGAACCAGGCCCTTAGCATGGAAATTAGAAATCTCTGCTCCTGGTCTTTGCTTCATGCAGTTCCAAGAAACTCAGGTCCTCTGGCTGGTCCTGGTCCCATCATGGGTGCGCTGTTCCACCACTCCTATTTCTCAGAGTTGGTTCAGCTGCATTGTGACTGCAGGGTTTTCTGCTGGGAGCCAGAGTGTGGAATGCATTTCCTCATGGCTATGGTTGGAATAAATACCCACAGTCTGTAGATCTGGGAGCGGGTCTCGCAGACAGCATGTATGGCATGCAATGGAGACCTTTGGGGTGAGAGCGAACAGCCCAGAAAACACTCGTAGGAGAGCCACATCCCCCTCAACAGGTATCAGGAGTAGCCTGATCAGTCTGACAAACTGTTTCCAGAACACACCCCTTTCAGCAGCATACACAGGACATTCTGAGGCTGCGGGCAGACTGACGCTATAGCACTATGTCTGAACTTCCTGTGGTCACACGGATGGGTTGGCATTTGGTTATATTTAGGCTTCCAATGTCGCTACCTTACTGTTAATATTCTCATGACTAACCACCAAACCCCAACCATGCAGCTAGTCAGTGTGCTTCTCCAGGAAGCAGGGCAAGCTGCCACAGTCTGACATCCCGCACGCTGCAAAGTATGAGGCAGCAAGGGCTGACCAGACAACCAGTCCAAGCCTTCTTTGAACTCAGTCAATAGTTTAAGGTTAGACTCCTGTGGTTAGGCTTCTATGACAAGCTGGTTTTCTAGTGGCATCCAGCAGCTAAGACAGCAACTTGCTTAGAAGGAAATGAACAAGTGTATGTGCCCTTCAGTGCACAAGCAAAGGAATTTCATTTCCTGTTTGCCACATTAGCTGTATCTTGACTCCCCTGTTTTTGGAGCCTGGATAATGTCACAATGGACTGAACCATCGCGTTCCCTCACGTGAGAAGGAAGGAAATGTTTAGACCCACTCTTTAAAGCTATTGATGGTTTTTGTGGTTAAATGCCCTTTAGCGCAAACGTGTAACAAACAGTTTGGAGAAAAGCTCTTTGTGAAAGAGTGAGTCATCCTCTCACTTCAACTGAGAAAGCTGCAACTCAGATTTCACCCTATGTCTCCCACCCTAAAAACATGTAAATAGTCCCAGTGAAGTCAATGGGACCATTCCAGTGAGTATCATTACATAGGTACTCTGTTGGATTGCGGGGGCCCACACTATCCCATTCTAGATCTCCAGAAACAATAAGTGCAGGAACTTGGGGTGCTACAGGTGCAGCCACACCCCCTGGCTTAAAGTGGTATCCATTATATACAGGGTTTACAGTTTGGGTCAATGGCTCCCAGCACCCCCACTATAAAAACTGTTCCAGAACCCTTTACCAGAAACCACATATAAATAAACTCCTCAGTGGCCCTTACTTGCTTCTCGCTCACACTGGCACAAATCTTGAGTCGCTCCCCTGACACCAATGAAGTTACACCAGTGCACAATGAGTTTAAGTGAGAGGAGAATTAAACCTGATTTTGCTATTTGGAAAATGTTTGAAGCCATAAATATGCAGCAGAAAGGGCACAAGCCAGAACTGGTTTACTGCTTTGCAGTTCTCTTTTTAAAGATGAGAATAATTGTTTTTAAATGGCCCTCTCTCTCATCATAAGGGCATGGGAGCCAAATGAGAGTTTAAGCGGAGACAGAAAAATGAAAATCCCCACTGATGTTCCACACACACACACATCCCTGAAGATTCCCAGAATTCATGATAATGACTTTCCAGTACTAAAGCCATCACAATGCAGTGATGGAAAACAGCCCTGGGAACAACAACAGCATATCCTTCTGCAGCATGGCTGCTCAGCTTGGGAGTCACAAACAAGTTCTGGGGAGCATAACCCCACTCCCCTGCTCCTGAGAGGAGAGGGTCCCTCCCAGCTAGAGGGAAGGGAGTCCTAGTATGGAGGTGTCTGTGGCGTGGAACAGTTTGAAAGCCCCACTGTTCTGAAGCTTGGAAAGTGTACGCTTCAAATATTTTTTTAAATCTAAGATATGATAAGCAATCCCAGGTATCTGCCTATTAAATCTGGGTTACCTTTCCATCCAGTTTTTCCTGACTTTGCCCCTTCCTGCCTGGTGCACTGCATGACAGACCGTTAGGGATTGACCAACAGGGAGAGCCAAACAAGATAAGCAAACACCCATGCACCTACCAAAAACCATCCTTCTCCTTCACAGGAGCCAAACCATCCCCAAACACTGCCAAAAGGACTCCAAACAGCTCAGCCCCCAACCCGGTCTGTTTGGTGTGTAAGCGATCTCTTAGAATCTTAGCATTTTCTCTCTGATCCACACACGGGCACACTATGCCCTGGACTCAGAAGCCATCATCTAGCTCTGCTCTAAAGAGGAATTGAACTGCTGCTAAAAACACTTCGCCACCAAGATTAAAGATACGAGGGTTTGGACAGCTTATTGGCAATACAGCCCCGTGTCTGACCTGAGCTTCACAACCCAGCTCACCTAAGGGAAGAGCTCTGTATGTGCATCTCTAAATGCAGATGTGCAAACTGACAGCACTCAATTATTCTCTGCTCTGGCCAAAGAGAGCTAGTCCAGTTACCGGGGCACTTTTGTAAGCTTCAGAGGGCAAGAACTAAGGGCTGTCCTCTCTTCCACTGCTCCTTGGGTGTAATAAAGGTTCATTTCAGAACTCAATCAGGTTTGATACTAAAAAAAATCATAATGCCACTATGTAAATCCATGCCACACCCACACCTTGAATAAGGGGTGCAGTTCTGGTTGCCCCCTCTCAAAAAAGCTATCTTAGACTTGAACAAAGTAAAGAGAAGGGCAACAAAAATGATTAAGGGTTTGGAGTAGCTTCCGTGTGAGGAGAGATTAAAAACACTGGGACTGTTTGGTTTAGAAAAGGGACGATTAAGGGAAACATGATAACGGTCTATAAAATCACGAACTGTATGAAGAAAGTGAAGAAGGAAGTATCATTTACCCCATCACAAAAAAACCAGAGGTCACCCAAGGAAATGAATAGGCATCAGGTTTAAAACACACTCAAGGAAGTACCTCTTCACGCAATGCACACCTGCAGAACTAATTGTTGGGGCATGGTATGAAAGCCAAAACTACAACTAGGTTCAGAAAAGAACTTGTAAGTTCATGGAGGATAGGCCCATCAATGGCTATTAGCCAGGATAGGTCAGGGATGCAGCCCCCACGCTGTGCATGTCCCTAAATCTCTGACTGCCAGAGGCTGGGACTGGATGAGAAAGGAGGGATAGATACTAAAACAATAGTGACTAAGTGTCACTTGACAATTGCCCTGTTCTGTTTGCTCCCTTTGAAGCACCTGGCCTTAGGCAGGACCCCGGGCTAGAGGAAGCACTGGTCTGACTCAGTATGGCTGTTCTTCTGTTCCCCCTGTGGGGACACGAATTGATCCTCAGCACCCCTAGAAGGCAGGTGGCTATTCCTACACCCGCCCTACAGCTGGGGAAACCAAGGCAGAGTCCCTTGTCTGCGGTCACAAAGGAAGTGGGTGGCACACCTGGGAACAGAACTCAGGGGCCCAGGCTTTAAGCCCCCTGGTCTAATCGCTGGACCCAACTCCACCCTAGGAAAAGCCACGGGGGGCGGGGAGGGAGGAGGAGTGCAGGAGACACCGGCAACCCCCACCCCAGGATCTGAAGCAGGAACTTGGCTGTGCAAAGGGCAGGGATCCCCTCGGGCGCTCCCCCTTACCTCTGCCGTAGGCGAAGTGCAGGCGCAGCGCCTTGCCCTGGCGCACCAGGCTGATGTGCAGGTAGGTGACCCACACGGCCAGGGTGAGCAGCACCAGCAGCAGCAGCAGCTTGAACTGCTTGCGGATCTTCTTCACCGGGAACCACAGCATCCTGGAGGCCGCATTACCGGCCCGGGCCGGCCGCGCAGCAGCTCCCCGGGGCCCCGCTCGGGACCATCCCCGGCTACAGAGCTGGCCGGGCACGCGGCGGGGGGCAGGGGGGGCCTCTCAGCGCCCCCCGGCTGCAGCAGGGCGGGGAGCGCCCCCCAAGACCAGGCGGCGGCGGCAGCAGCAGCAGCCCCTCCAGGGGGGGTCCCGGCCGGCCGGCCCCGCCGCTCCCCCGCCGGAGGGACAAAGGCATCCAGGCAGCCGCGGCCCGCTCAGCCCGTGCCGCGCTGCCCCGTGCAGCGGGAGCGCCCAGCCCGCGCGCAGGCAGCAGCGGCGCCCCCCGCCCGGGGCCGCATGGCGCGCGGCGCTGAAGAGAGGCAGCCCCGGGGAGAGCGCGCGCGCGCGCTGCCCCCTCCCCCTCCTCCTGCCTGGGCGCGAGGCTCGGAGACAGAGCAGCCCCCTCCCCCCCACCTCTTCCCGGCGCGAGGGATGCAGCTGTCACCTCGGCAGCGGCAGCAGGAGCAGCATCCGCGCTGCCACCGCCACCTAGCCTGAACTGGGGCACGCGGAGCGACAGCTGGCCCTGGCCCAATCGCAGCGCGGCGCTCCCTCCCGGCAGCCAATCGCCCGCCGCCGGAGGCGGGCTCCCCCCCCACCCCCGGCCGAGGTTAGGTTGCGCGCGGCTCTCGCATCTCCACCCCAAAGTGCAAGCGTGCACCTGGGGAGTGGGAGCGGCGGCGGCGCCCCGCGCAGGAGGAAGCGGGCGCGTCCAGCTGCGGCGCGGGGGGAGAGGCCGGGGAGCGGCTTGCTGCGCCTTTGCAAGCCAGGCACCCGGGGCGGCGGAACCTCCCTCGCGCCAGGGTTTGGTGTCATCCCGACAGCTGCAGGCAGAGACCCGCCGAGGCAGCGGGCGCTCCGAGAGGCGGTGGGCGGCGGAGGAAGGAGGCGCTTGTTGCACCGGGGGGCGCAGGTAGCTTGGCACCGCCCGGCTTCTGCAGCTCACCTGTGACAGCCAAGCCGCCTGGAGCTAGCTCCCTCCTTCCCGAGCAAGCCCCTCAGCCCCCTCCTCGCAACAGGCAGCTGCGCGTTCGCCTCCCGCTGCTGTGGTGGTGCCCTGTGAGCCACAGCCCGAAGTGCTGGCAGCAGGAGCCCCAGGAAGTGGGATCCCTGGTTTCTGCTCGTATGAGCTTTGATAAGTGACCTAGGGCAAGTCATTTAACCTCTGTGGGCCTCACTTTCCCCATCCATACAATGGACATACTAGCCCTTTCCCTGCTGAGATAAGATAAGACTTAATTCTTGAATGGCTACAAAGTGCCATTTCTGCCTTAGAAAGTGCAGCCTGTTATGGTTCTTTTCCCCCAATGCAGTGTGGGGTTTGTTATCAGTTGTGGCAGAGTACAGCCAGCACTATAGCCCTAGACATGCCAGTGTTAATGAAAACATGGCTTGGATCTAGAGTAATCCATGCTGCTTGCAGTAACCATCCTCTTCCTTCTGTGCTGTGGGCAGAGAACAGCTTACCTTTGGGGTGAGTGGGTCACAATCACAGTCCTTTTGCCTTAAGGAAGCAGATCTCACCCTAGGCACTTGTCTCCACACTAGACATTTCCCTGAGATTTCCCACCCTTGTCACTACCAGCAACCTTGCTCCAGTAGTGGCAATAGTGTGAAATGTCTCAAAGGGCCGTGTTAGTCTGTAACTTTAAAAACAATGAACAGTCCTGTGGCCGTGAGCCCAAATCAGATGTCAGGAATGGTAACACACATAAACCCATAGGGGAACATTTTAACTTCCCTGGATGTTCAATAATGGATTTAAAAGTAGCTATCCTTCTACGAGGGAATTTTATCGCACAATTACAGAGGGAGACAGCTGTATAGGAATTCATTTACAAGTCTGACACCATCAGCTTGGTCTTGAATAGATCTTAACTGATTAACGCACTGTATGCCATTGATATTCGCATTTACACATCAAAAGCTATGGATGGGACACATCCAGCCTGACTTAATTAACTTCATTAACACAGGTCCTACAATTGACAGGCACTTCTTTTGCAGTTATATATACTTTGGATTCTGTAATTTCCACTCCAACTCATCTGATGAGGTGGGTTTTACCCACAAAAGCTCATGTCCTAATAAATTTGTTAGTCTCTAAGGTGCCACAGGACTACTCTTGTTTTTAATAGTGTGAAATGTTAGGACAAAAACATCTAGCACTAGAATGGTCTTGAGATTTGGCAAGTACCCCTGTAACCAGCATCCTGGCCTGCCAGCAGCTTTTATAACCCTTTAGCAGTCAGACTGAACAAGCCTCTTCCATTTAACCTTTTTTAAACTGCCAAAGCCCTGCAGTGTCAGTGACTTTCTCCAGCTTCCTGCTGCCAAACCTCCTCATTTCCCCGCCCCAAAACTAACTCAGCTTTGCCAAACTGGCAGCCCTAGTGACAAGCCAACCAGCCAGAACCCGCTCCGGGTCACGCCAATAAATGCTGGCTGAAAAGATTTTCACAGACAGCTGGATTAGTGATAAGCAACTGTCTAGGGACTTTAGAATCAGAGCACAGTCTGATACCAAACCAATAGCATTGTTGCTAGGACAGGGGTGGGCAATAATTCTTGAAGGGGGCCACTCCAAAATTTTGGTAAGTGCTCAATGGCCACACTTTTCTGTGAAGGAAGTGTGGGGTCTGGGAGGGAGGTTAGGTTGGGTGTAGAAGGGAGCTCAGGGTAGGGATAGGGATTGGGATGCAGAAGAGGATGTGGGGGGTCTGAGAGGGAATTTGAGTGAAGGAAGGGGTTGTGATCTGGGACAGGGGATTGGGGTGCAGGGTCCAGGAGGGAGTATGGGTGCAGGAGACGATTCTGGCCTGAGGGAGGAGTGTAGGGTCTGAGAGGGAGTTGGAACCTGGGGGGTGCTGATGGATTGGGTTATGACCTGGTGCAGGGTCAGGAAGGGGGGCTTGGGTGCAGGAGAGGATTCTGTCCTGGGGAAGAGGTGCAAGAGGGGTTGCGGAGTCTGGGAGAGAGTTGTGATCTGGATTGGGGGGGGTGCACAAGGCATGGGTGGTGATCTGGGGCAGGGAACTGGGGTGCCAGAGGCAGGCTCTGACCGGGCAGCGCTTACCTAGGGACCCTACAGGACCCTGAGGAAGGCTCCCTGCCTGCTGCAGCCCCACACCTTTCAAAATGGCTGGCTGCTTGCTGTGGCTCTCTTGTGGGGGGGGGGGGGAGGAGATGCTTGGCATGTTGCCTTGCCCCTAACACAATTTCTTAGTTCCTATTGGTCAGAAACCAGCCAATAGGAGCTGAGAAATTGTGCTGGGGGTGGGAGCAGCGCAGAAAGCCTCCCCCTTCCCCTGCATCCAAAGCAGAGAGCCACAGGGATTAAAGTGGTGTTAGGTTGCTCTGTGCCTGAGGGTCTCAGCAGGACCATCTGCAGGCTGGATCCAGTGGCCTGGTGGGCTGGATGCGGCATCTCGCCTACCTCTGTACTAGGAGGCTATAACAAACTGATGCAAAAATGAAAGGGGAAACAGCTTTAATTAATAACAACCCTGGATTTGGAAGTGTAGCAGAGCAAGCTCTGCCTGGGTTTTTCAGCTGACTGCATAGTGATTGATGGGTGTTATTTTAAACTCTGTACCAACGTGTAGCTTAGCCTGTTCGGGTTACATTATTCAAACAGTTTGAAACAGGAGCTCTAACTGTCGTCAGCACATTGTGGCGTTATTTCCAGCAGCCTGGGCAATGGCATCCCACAATTCAACAGCCCATGATATCTCTGGGAGCAGTTAGAGCAAAAAGCATGCTGGTTCTAGTACATCTCTGGGCATGGATAGCTCACAGGCTAGAGGCCCCAGTGGACTGGGGAACAGCATTCCCAATATCTCATCGGAGCCTGGAGAACCACTGGGCTTGGTGCTTGCCTTGGTGAGATCCTGGACCAACCGGATTCTCAGCTGGAGCAGGTGGGCCCAGGTTCCCCGATGTCAGTGGATCGTCCACCAGCTGAGGATCTCACTCGTTATAGCCTCCCACAATCAACTTTGTCTTTCTGCTACAGGAAGCCTGGTGATCTCTGGGCCTGTGTGCATGTTTCCAGCCTCGTCTAGTCCCACAATGGATGAGACTTGGTGCTTCTCCACAAAGCATTACTGGCTTCCCCCATTGTGCTGGGTTGGGAGCAGGCAGTTCCTATCAGGCCTTCGGTATCTTCAGTATGAAGCCAAGCTTTAGTTAAAGCCTTCTCTGCGGAGTGATGGGAATTCAAGAAGCCTTCTCATTATTTTAGACAGAAAAAAAACGGGCCAGACTGGGGGCCACACGGCTGGGCTGGAACCTGCTCAATATCTCCTTTGTTGCAGGGCCAGCAACTTCAAAGGCCAGGCCCACTTCTATTCATTCTTCTATATTTCAGGGGTTTGTCCCCCCTTTAAAATGACTTGAGCACTGGCAAAGAGGGGCCAGCCTGAGGGCCGTGGGGAAGGTCATCCTCTCTAGTAACCCCCAGCGCTGGCGCCTTCCTACACCTACCCTTTCCCCCCCTCCCCCCTGTGTGCCTCAATTGCTGACTGGTGCTCTGCACCCCAGAAAGGAGAGGCATGTCCAGCCCCTCCCCCCCCCGGGGCTTTCCATCTCTGGCCTCTGTCCTCAGGATGCCTTGGTGATGGGGACACCTGTCCACTGGAAACTGGACAGAACCATTTCAAAGGGCTCTTTGTAATGGATTCAAGGATAGTTGGCTAGAGGTGCTCTCCTACTCCAGGCCTCTGAGCCAGTTAGTCAGCTTCCCCTCCATTGGTAACCACCAGGCTACATGCTCATTTGTGCATTCTCCCGGGCCCAGTGACTATCTGATAACACAAGGGAGATGGAGGGAGGCCCATGTCAAGAATTCCATAACTCTGGCTATGTCTACACTAGGGAGTTATTTTGAAATGTCTCACGAAATAACTATTTTGAAATAAGCTTAATTCCTCGTCACAAGCAAGAGTTATTATTTCAAAATAACAGGCTTGGTAGTGTGGACATTCGCCTTGTTATTTCGAAATCAGAGGAGTTATTTTGAAATAACTCCCCAGTGTAGACGTGCCCTCTGTGTTTAGCACATATGCCTGAGAAGCAGGGGACCCTGTTGAAATCCTCTCTCCAGCAGGGAGGATTGAACGTGGCTCCCCAACATCCCAGGGGAGTAATCTAACCAGGGGGGTATGTGTTATCAGCTCACCACCACCTCCTCCAGCACAGATTTGGAATGGGGCTCAGGCCAGTTGGTGGCCGCTGGATTGGGCCCTGCATGAAAGTTAGGGAGATAAGCATCTGTCTTCTGCCAGTTCATGGGTCACACTGTGGCTTAGGCAGGAGACAGGCACCTAGACACCCAGAGGGAGGCAGCAGTGCACATGCCCTGAGGCAGAAACTCAGGTGTCTAGGGAGCTTTTACCCTAAAATCTCAGGTGCCAAGTGAGTTAAGGCATCCCCAGGGTTTTCTGGGTCTCAGAGTAGCTTAAAATTGGAACTTGACCCCTAAATGCCTTTGCAAAGCCCATCCTCACTCCTTTGGCAGCCATCAGATGGTGCTAGCTGTCAGCTCTGAGAGAGCCCCCTGGCACAAGTCAGCACCAGCCGCTTGCACAGAAAGTGCATAGAGAGGACTCTGCTGACCCCCTCTGCCCACCTTGGAGCTGCTCAGCCCATTGTGCAAATGGGGGCCTGGCATCTCTGCTGCAAGAAGCAAATAGAAGCTGACCCCAAGGGAAGAAATCTGGCGCCTGCTAATGGCAGGGTGCACAGCACAGAGGGTTAAGAGGGGGTAATCCTGGCAGGGCAACGAGAGCATGGCTTATTACGTCTACACTGCACTCCACCCCGCCATCTGAGCTGGAGTCCTTGGGTGCTTCACTGACTACAGACTGCATCTATCGCTTTGTTTGCCCACCTTCAAAAGGCAGCCTTGGGCTGGGAAGAGCAATGCCACCTGATGGGGTAAGGTGGGGAGTGAAGCAGAATCCTTCACCTGGTTGCAATTGCAGGCAGATTTAATGGAACGATATTGGAAGTGCCAAGAGGCAGAACTTGACCAGGACTCAGGGACCCTGCTTTTGTAACTGGTTTCATGGGCTATTTAGTGGCAAGGTGCAGCCAGGACTCCATCTGACTGGCAGCCCCTGGAACGCTGCAAGGGTAAGAGCGCCACCTACTGCCTCACCAGCCCATCCAAGTGCTGAGCTAGACCAGCTCTTTGTAGCTTGCAAGATCCAGAAGATGAGTGAGGGTGGCAGAGTTTCAGTGTACAATCAAAGCACATGTCAAAACTAGATGAGGACTTGTGAAGCTCTATGTTTAAGTGACGAACCAATCAGAGAGGGTATCTTGGGGGCAAAATCAGCCTTGCATACAGAGTGATTTGGGTCAGTCGTTTTGCACTCTGTGTTCACGGTTGTCAGACGTATGCTGCTCCCTAGAGGGGAACGGATTCTGAGAGCTGCAGAATAGCAGGGGATGGGTGCTCAGCTATGCAGAGCTAAGATGACAAAACTAATCATCAATAATAACGCTGCTTGTGCACACCCAGCACAGGCAACACACAGTTAAAACCACCACAACAGCAGCAATTAAAGCAGCATATAAAGGGCCCTATAAAAAAAAATTGAATGACTGATAAAAAGAAACAGTGTAAAGCAGCGGCGTGCTATTGATCTTTGTGCATTTAAAAATCGACGAGTCAGTGCTTTTGTGGGGAGAGGGCTGGGAGATAGCAGTGATTTGCCATGGGTTAACCTCAAGTTGCCCCCTTTGTGGGAACATTTCATAGAATCACAGAATACTAGAACTGGAAGGGACCTTGAGAGATCATCAAGTCCAGTCCCCTGCCCTCACGGCAGGACCAAGCATCGTTTAAATCATCCCTGATAGATGTCTATCCATCCTGCTCTTAAATATCTCCAGTGATAAAGAGTCCACAGCCTCCCTAGGTAATTTATTCCAGTGTTTAACCATCCTGACAGTTAGGAAGTTTTTCCTAATGTCCAACCTAAACCTCCCTTGCTGCAATATAAGCCCATTGCTTCTTGTCCTATCCTCACAGGACAAGGAGAACAATTTTTCTCCCTCCTCCTTGTAACACCCTTTCAGATACTTGAAAATTGCTAACATGTCCCCTCTCAGTCTTCTCTTTCATAAACTAAACAAGCCCAATTCCTTCAGTCTTCCCTCATAGCTCATGTTCTCTAGACCTTTCATCATTTTGTTTTTTATCAGGTGGTCACGGCCAGCACTCAGCAGGGGTACTCAGCACAGCTCCTGGTTGAGGCAGGCAGGAGAGCCAAAGGCACCCTGAGAAGAGGTGTGGGTGATTAGAGGAAAAGTTCATGAACTTGCTCCAGGGGTCTTTGCAACCATGGACATCAGAGGCAGTGGAGGGCAGGCTGCACTGATCTCACTGGATCAGCCCCCAAAGCAGGGTCAGGAGTCTGGGCATGGGTGATTTCAGGGCTGAATTTTCTGACCCAGCTATAGCTTTTCTTTTTCACTGCCTCCCATTCAGAAAGCAACTTGGGCCTAGCTGGGACCTTGCCCAGCCCCCATATCTCCCTCTCATACTCTGGGCTTCCCTGCTCAGAGCTTCTAGACACACCTGAGGCAGCCTCTGCTGGACACTGTTTAAGACAGCTAACAAGTATGGAGCATGGCTCTCCTTGCTCAGGTGCAATGGAGCTAAGGGAGCACTTACCAGCACCTGAAGATCACCACACTGGAGGGATGCAGAGCTGGGCTGGGCTGGTCCGTGGGTGCTTTCCTCTCTACAGTGAACTGCTAGACTATTTGAGCTACAAAACACAGACACTTCTTTCCTTCCAGAGCATCTCCACATCACTTCAACTTCTCAGCCTTTCAGGAAGTGCAGGCCAGGGACATGGGACAGTCATGGCTGGATGTCCTCTCTCCACCTCCAGGATGCTGGGCCGGCTGGAGACTGGCATGATTCAGTGGAAGCTCCAGCCACAGGGGTGGTTCCAATTTATGTCTAGTCAGCAACCCCATGCACTCCTTTTCTCAACATGCCCCTCCTGCCCCTTGTGGTGTTTTAGATGCTGCTTTTAATTATTAGAACTGGGAGCACTGGCTGTTGGGAATCTGGAAGCACAGGAAATAGGAAGGAGGGGGAGGAGATGGGCCAGGCCTGAGTGAGAGCTACAGAGGGAAGCAGCAGCAGCTTTGTAAAGAGGTTTCACCTTTGGTAAATAAAGGCCTGTTGAAGTTTTTTACTATCTTGCTTGCATGATACAACACCCCTATGCCAGCAGCTCCGAGGAGGTGCGACCAGGGAGATCCAGTTCTTTTACACTACAGGGCTGTGTTACATTGGCAAGATTTTGCGCAAAAGCAGTTGCTTTTGCGCAAAAACTTGCTGCTTGTCTACACTGGCCACGAGTTCTTGCGCAAGAACACTGATGTTCTAATGTAAGAAATCAGTGCTTCTTGCGCAAGAACTATGATGCTCCCACTCAGGAATAAGCCCGCTTGCGCAAGTGTTCTTGCGCAAGAGGCAGTGTAGACAGGCAACATGAATTTCTTGCGCAAGAAAGCGTCTATACTGGCACGGATGCTTTTGCGCAAAAGCACATCTCTTGCACAAAAGCACATGCCAGTGTAGACGTTCTCTTGCGCAAATACTTTAACGCAAAAACTCTTGCGTTAAAAGTATTTGCGCAAAATCTTGCCAATGTAGACGTAGCCCAGGAGCGACATAAAAAGCAATAATGCAGCCCAATATTGAGGCTTTTAGGTTTGGTCTCTTTTCCTCCAGGTTTTAACTCTCTGGTCCTCTTTCCCGTGTTCTGTGCCTCACAGCTGTTTCTGTACTTATAACTGTCACATGCCCACTGACCAGGGGAGGGGCATAAAAGCAGGGAGGATGTGTCTACACTGCAGTGAGACAGCTGTGGCTGGCCCACGCCAGCTGACTTGCCGCAGCTGTTCCGTTGCCATGTGGCTGTTCAATCTGAGGCTGGAACCTGCGTCTCTGGTAACAGGGGGAGATGGGAGGGTCCCAGAACTTGGATGAGCTGCCCTCAGCAAGGTCTCAGACTCTACATACAGCTATGCTACCTCTTCTTCTGGCCTCTGCCTGGCATTAAGCGTGGCTAATACATGTGGAACCCAAGGCAGAGAACTCCCCAGCCTGCACAGGAGCTCCTCAACTGATCCAGCTAATGAGTAATTGAGCTTCACCCCTCAACAACTGTTGGGTCTTTTTAGGGACTTCGGGGCTTTTCTCAACAGCCTCTCTATTGAGCTGGGGTGGGAAATCAGGAACTGGCCTGAGCTGAGAGCCTGCTTGGATTCTTATCTTTTTCTGTCAAAAGAAAGCCTGCCCTAGGTTTACTGAGGGTGGCCCCAGATGCTCTGTTGTTCTGTCAGCAGCGAGAGCTGGAGTGGGGCTGATGCCCAGTTCCCCAGTTAAAGCTGCGCTTCTAAAGAGGAAAATATCCCCGCAGTGAAAGCAAAGGCAGGGAGGTAGGCGCATGGTGCAGGCTTAGCCAGACCCTACCAGGTTGACGCTGAGCTAGTGGCTTAAGCCAACCTGTCAGGCTTAGGCCCATGCTGGGCCTGGCTTTTCAGAGATACTGAGGCTCAGAGCCACAAAAGTGCATTGTAACCCGCAGGCGTTAGGGGCCTTGCTACCTCAGAGATCCAGGCCTGAGTGCCCACAGCTCCTGTTGAAGTTGGTAGCGATAAGCACCATAGTAACCTGTCACCTGGCTTCAGCATTCTCCTCCACTGTTGGCCCCAGCAAATGGCTGCTGCCTGCCAGCCCCCAGAAGGCACATTTCTGGGTGGGTGAGCTAATTCTGGAGGACCCCATCTGTAATTACGCTGTCATGGGCTGCAGGCTTTGGCTGCAAGAAGTGAGACAAGTGTCAGTCGTTGTTATTACTGTTATTACAAATTTGGGGGAAGTGGGCCTGTTCAGTGTCAGGCTCTTTGGCATCCTGTAATCAACAGCATCTGCTCGGTGCTCGCAGTCAGATCCTTGGTTTGTGGGATCTTGTGTCAGCTCCAGACAGGCACCTGCGAGGCAATCGGCAGACAAACCCAGCATCACACAGAGCCATCCACAACTCCTCAGACGATGCAGGGAAAGGAACCAAACCAAAGAGGCAGCAAAAAAACACAGACAAAGAAGGGGGGAAAGAGAGCGAAAACTGAAAGGCCAAATCCAGCTCTGGTCTGAAACCTCAGTGAAATTAATGGTGTAGCAGAACTATTGGAAGCCACCGTCTGGCACTACTGCAGAAAGTGTTGTATGTTTGGTGTGAGAAGTTCCTCCAAGGGGAATTTCAGCTCTGGAGCAGGTCTCCTTAGACATCACTAGAAAAGTCAGTTTTGTCATGGTCTCTCTCTCTGGCTGTGTCTAGACTACACCTCTTTGTTGACAGAGAGATGTAGATTAGGCACATCGAAATTGCTAATGAAGCAGGGATTTAAATATCCTGTGCTTCATTAGCATAAACATGGCCGCTGCTTTTTTTGAAACAGAGCTTTTTCGGAAAAAAAAGGCAGTCTAGATGCGGATCTTTTGAAAAATAAACCCTTTTTCGAAAGATCCTTTATTCCTCAAAAAATGAGGTTTACAGGATCTTTCGAAAAAGGGTTGATTTTTCAACAGATCCGCGTCTAGACTGCCTTTTTTTTTTCTGAAAAAGCTCCGTTTCGAAAAAAGTGTCGTCCATGTTTATGCTAATGAAGCGCGGGATATTTAAATCCCTGCTTCATTAGCAATTTCGATGTGCCTAATCTACATCTCTCTGTCGACAGAGAAGTGTAGTCTAGATGTACCCTCTGACTGAGTCACTTTGTAGGTGCACAGGCTACAAGTTAATCCAAGCAGGTGAAACAAAATATGGGAAACATTTGCTAAATGTGCAGTGAGGGGAATTTAGACATGCAGTTCAGATCACTCTAGCTCAAAAAATCCGACATCCAGGTAGATTAGGTCTACTGCATTTCTTTTGTCTAAAAAAACCCAAAAACTAGTTACTTCTGAGCTCTATTAGCAACTTTGTTGCTACCTCTTGACTACAACAGTTGAAACAATTGTAAAAAAAATCTCCAGTTACTTTCTATCATTGAGGCCACGGTTTTCAAAGTTGGGTCTGAGGCCTGCCTGGGTAAGCCTCTGGCAGGCTGTGAAATGCTTTGTTTAGCCAAGCGTCCATACTAGCAGCGGTTCCCAATCTTTTCCAGATGGGGACCCATTTTGACAATTCAGGAAGACTTGGTGACCCAAGGCAATTCACAAACGGGGGGAGGAGAGGGGACAGAGCCACCTGGGGAGACACTTGGTGACCCTTTTGAAATGTAATGGCGACCCATATTTGGGTCCCAACCCATAGGTTGGGAAACCCTGGTCCATAGGCATGGAGCCTCACCGCTCCCATTGGCTGCGGTTTGCCATTTCCAGCCAAGGGAAGCTGTGGGAAGCAGTGTGAGCAATTCATCATGTTTGGAACAGATCATTTGACTTTAGGGGTACGTCAAATGTTTTTGTCGACATCCAGTTACTTTCCAGTTACTGAGAGTGTGGACGCAAAGGACAGTGTAGATGCAATAACGCCTTCTGACGACAGAACTGGCGGTAGTGTAGACGCAGGTATAGTTTTGTTGACAAAAGTCCACTTTTGTCAACAAAACCCTGTAGTCTAGACACCCTAGGAAACATACTAAAAACAGCCCTTTCTTATCTTAATCACCTGTGAATCACTCTGTTTATCAAGAAAATTCTGGGTCCCAGCCACAGGGGTGCGAACTGGAAGCCCCAGTCTAGCAATGTAAACACTGTGTGTCCATGCTTTTGTGGACAAACATGTCCACCTTCTACAAGCCACATTTCCTCATTGGGTGTGGGAGAGCACTCCTGCTGTTTACACTAGTACTTGGGGGAAGAAGGGGGTTGAGCAATCACAAAAGCTTTGTTGCTCAGTTGCCAGTGTAGACAAAGCCTTAGGCCCAAGGCTCACAGTTTGGAGGGCAATGCCACCCCATGCCCTCCCCAATAACCACCTATGACAGGCAGGGGATGGATTGTTTAGTGATTGCCCTGTTCTTTTCATTCCTGCTGACGTGCCTGGCACTGCCCATTGTCGGAAGACAGGATACTGGGCTAGATGGACCACTGGTGTACCCAGTGTGGCCACTCTTATGTTCTTAGGATACACAAGCAATCACAGACGGATTGCAAATAACAGAGAACAGAATTTGTTAGTGCTGTATCTGGCCTTCCTTTTATATACTGCCCCCTCCCTGTGATATGCTGCCCTGTCCACGGTCCTTGGGATATCCTGGAGTGGGCAGCACTAGAACTGGGTTATTTGGTCAGCATTAGGCCTCGAGGGGAGCAGTGGATGGGGCTTCTGGGAGTAGCTTGTCTTTGATCTCAGGCTCCTTGCTTGTCCCTGTGGCCGCTGCTGCAGAGGGTTGGGGTAGGCTCCTTCCAAGTGTCCATGGTCTAAGGCCAGCCCCAGAGAGAGGAACTGGCAATTCCACCCCGTCCTTAGTCAATAGGGATTTTGGGGGGGAACAGTTTTCAAAAGGACACAGGTGACCTTCCTTCACTTTTAAAATTTAGCCTCACAGGATCCTTCACTCAGCTGCTGAATGTTGGCACCACCTGTTGGCACGTTTGAGTAATAGTCCATATTTGCAAATGTCCCTTTCCATCATGTGGCTTGGGGGTACAGGGCAGGATAAATCTGAACAGTGCTAGTACTGTATTTGAGGAGCAGGTTAGAGGTTCCCATGGCTCTCTTCATTGTTTCAAGACCAATGCAGGTATCTACCCTGTGACCACTTACCTTATGAGAATTGGCTTATGGATATGAATATGCATCACTCAAAGATGCTTTAGACAAAATATTTCAAGTTTAATGTTACAGTCTGCTGGATCTGTATATCCTATTTTTGTGCATGTATCATTCCTGTAAGTGAAGTTAGATATATGAAGTGTGGATCTGTTTATAGTTCTAAATGTGCTAATGAGCAGCCATTACTGGTGCCCCAGAAACCTAATGGCTTGGTGATCAACTCAATGACCTGTTAATAAGCCTTGTTTGCCCTATACATCCAAAAGGTGGTTAGTCCTAGAAAGGCATGTGGCTATCCCACTTGGTACTGGTACCCATTTTGACCCTGGTATTTTTCCATGGGAGTGGAAGGTGTACAACAAATTATTCCTACCCAGGGGGAAAGTCTATTTAAGCAAAGGGAAGCACTCAGCCTTTGGTGTCAGCTGGATTTTGAAATTGCCTGGCACACACTTAGGCTATGTCTACACTACAGGGATTTTGCGCAACAACAGCTGTTTTTGCACAAAAACCCACGGAGCATCCACACCTCAAGCATGTTTTTGCGCAAGAAAATTTACAATAGAATGGCAGAACAGAGGGGTTTTTGTGATGTAGGTATACCTCTTTCTATGAGGAATAACTCCTTTTTGCGCAAGAGTTCTTGCGCAAAAAGGTGTGTGTGGACGCTCAGCAGGGGTTTCTTGCGCAAAAAGAGCCTATCTGAAAAAGCACAGGTGCTCTGACGGCTATTCTGTGAATGGCCATCAGAACTTTCTTGTGCAAGAGTGCCCATGCTTTTGCGATGCGCTTTTGAGGTGTTGACGTGCTTTTGCACAAGAAGTTTTTGCGGAAGATCTCTTCCACAAAAAGCTTCTTGCACAAAAAGCCTGCAGTCTAGACATAGCCTCCGAGAATATAAAAGAACTTAGAAAAAACTGTAGACCCAAGTCACAGTAAAGGATCAACTCTGATTTGAAGCATTTCACCCAAGATAAGAACAGCTGTTTAGGGTAAGAATTTGCATGTAACAAGTTTCTTACTGGACTAGAATCAGTTTTGCATTTTCTATTCATTTTAATTTAGTAACTTACTTTGCTCAAACTGTTTTCACTTGTAACCACTTAAATCCTACTTTTTGTACTTAAAAAAATCTTTTATTAATCAAGCTTAGTGTAAATAATTGTTACCTGTGGGGGAAAGAGAGGCACTGTCATTTCTCTCTTTCATTGATAAAGGGGTCTAACCTTGGAACTTTCTTTGTGTAAAATTTTTACACAGAGTAAGATGGATTTATTTGGAGTTTTTTATCCCATTTGTGGATTGGTTTCCTGTGTGCTGAGCACTTAGAGCTGAGCCCTTCCAGAGCTAAAGTGGTTCAGTTCCTGTATTACTCTGCAGGGGGCAGTAACCTCAACTCTGTGCCTTGTCTGGGGGAGACCAGAGGATCTGGCCCAGCAGGACCAGGTGGTAGGAGACCCAGAGAGCAAGAAGGCAAGTGTCAGTGGCATGACCCGGGGATAGCCCAAGAGGACTACATCTGTGATTCCAAAACTGGGAACCTTCTCGCAGATGCGTGCACCTGTAAAGAGTCAGAAGTTGAAAAGAGGAAGGACTGATGTCCATCATTACCGGTATCCATCAGCAGCAAAAACTTGATCATGTAGAATATGCCCATCTGACCCTTAGAGATGGAGAATATGGGTGAATTTTTCATGGCAGTGGCTACATCTTCTCCAGGCTGCAAAATTAAAATAAATAAATAAATAAATAAATAAATAAATAAAAAGTCTAAAATCAAATGTTCTTTTTGTGTCATTGTTGCTGTTAGTCCCCCCCCCTTTTTTCCCCCTCCTTTTGTTGGTGCATCACTCAGCCTGAGCAGTGAACACAGGCTAGTCAGTCTCACTTTTGCTTAGTCAATATCCCATCTGTTCCATGCTCAGATTCTGGCACAAGGCAGCTGTGTTTGGGCTGCAAGCACCCCTGACAAATGTTGAAAAATCGAAACCTCAGAACTGAAGTGCCTTCCGAATCATCACGTGTTACTGTGGTTGTTGGCGCTGCACAGCCTTGCCAGCAGCCATGTCTCAGTTCTGTGTGAGAATTTAATCCAGTGGAAGCAGCCTAAAGGAGCAGCTGATTTTCCATCCCACTGTGGGGTATACTTAGGTCTTTATTCTGAGCACCAGAGTAGTCAGTCCCGGGCCTTGTGCTCAGTTTCATTGTGGCGGTTACCTTGAGCATGCCATCCTATTCCGCTTGGTTGTGGGACTGTGAGAGGAGCAATGGGGAAGAGACACAGGGCTTTCAACCATTTGGTTCCCTGTTATCCCAGGCTGCATCTGGTAAAGGATGAACCGAAAGCACTTCTGTTCACACTGGATGAAGACTCAGCCTATGGCTCGTACACCACACAAGTCCCACTTGAACCCTTTCTGCACAGGGGAGAGTTTCACCCATTGCTGTCGTGTAAACTCGTTCTCTGTAAAAGCTAAATGCTGGCCTTAACACAAGTCCCTAGAACATGCCATATGTGTAATAACCCTCCAAAGCGATGAACTTTTAGAATTTCTGCCACCATTAAAGCACATTGGACATGCAGAGCTGTATGGAAAAGCCGAGGGAGAAAGGGTCTTTATTTTGCTGCAAGATGGGGCTGCTAACTTTGGAATAGGGCCCACTGGCCTGCCTGCGCCACAAGGGATGTATATGTCTCCTGCTGCACAGAAATGACTCTGGGATGCTCCCTGAAGCTATGTCTAGACAGCAGGGCTATTTCGGGATACTAGAAGTATCCCAAAATAGCAATTTCACGTCCTTAAACATGCCCATTATTTCGAAATATATTTTGTTCCCTGGGAGTTAAGGGACTTGTTAGAATAGCGCTTTAGTTCAAAACTTGCTCAAAATTACCTCAAAATAAGCTAGGCAATTTGTATAGTGCAAATTGTGTAGTTTATTTCAAGGTAAGGGTGCTGTGTAGACGCATGCTGAGGGTACCCAGTGTTGTGGGACACCACACTACCCACCTTGTCTTTGCCTATCAGGGATCAGCACCCTGACTCTTCCAGCCCTGAGCAACACAAGCCCTCGCCTCCCACTGTCCTTCTGATGGTTAGAGATCTGTATGCCCAACCCTCAAGCCTGTCAAAGCTCCCCCTGAAGTGTCCAGCCCTTCCCTCTCCCCATCCATTGGGCACAGATCCACTGTTCCCAAAGGCCCAGTGCTTCCCAGCGACACCCGAGAACACAGCTCTGCTGAACACACAACACTGAGATGTGCTTAGTGTGAAAACACACATATGTTTTGTGAACCAAGCACAGGGATGTGAGTCATAGCAAGTTGGCTGAAGTACCAGGAACAACTGGTTACATCGAAAAATCGTAATACACCTCTTAGAGCCTAAACTTATCTTATGCAGCACCCTCCTGTCTCATAGAATGCAACCCAGGCCATGTCTAGATTGCAGGCTTCTTTCAGAAGAAGCTTTTCTGGAAGAGATCTTCCAAAAAAACTTCTTCCGAAAGAGAGCATCCACACTGCCAAAGTGCATTGAAAAAGTGATCTGCTTTCTCAAAAGATAGCGTCCACACTGAATGGATGCTCTCTCGCATGTAAGCTGTGATTACTATGGACGGAGTGGCCACCAGGGCACCTGGGCTTTTTCCTCTTTCCTCTTCTTTTGAACGAACTCCCTCTTCCCTGTCCACACACGCCTTTTTCCAAAAGAGCTCTTTTCTTGTAGAAAGAGGATTACCAATGCTGTAAAAACCCATCTGGTCTTTCAATTTTCTTTCGGAAGAACGCAATTGCAGCATGGACGTAAGTGAAGTTTTTTCTGAAAAACGGACGTTTTTCAAAAAAAAACTCTGTAGTGTCGACATACCCCCAGTAATGGGCAACCTAGGCTAGTGAGCAGGCCGCATGAGCGGCCCTCCTTCATCTCAGTGGGCCGCAGGATTGTTCTAACCAAGACGGTCTCCCTGGAGAGGGTAGTTTTGCTAACTGTGGTTGTGTAACTAGATTTTGAGGGGTATGTTGATGGAACCGTGGCAGCGCTTTGAGGGGATGCAGAGGGAGCGCCCGGCTCTCACAGTCAATGTCGTGTGCAATCCGCATGCACCTGACTTCACGTGCCCCTGCTTTACGTGTGTGTCACTTTGGTAATAGGGGTAGGGAAAAAACCTACACAGACGGAAAGCAACAGGATCTGGCAACCCTGGGCATGGGCCACACAAGAACCCTGATGTTCTGCATGTGGCTTGTGGGCTGCAGGTTGCTTACCGCTGGTTTAGCTAAATCCCATCACTTCACAACATTGTTGGCTGTGACCTCCTGTTCATAAGACAAGCCAGCTGGCAGCTTGTCCTCCAGGTGTGACTCCTTCCAGTCTCCTGATACGTACAACAATACATATAAAATAATGGGGACTAATTTAGCTACAACTACTCAAGAGAGAGATCTTTGTGTCACTGTGGATAGTTCTATGAAAACATCCACTCGTGCAGCGGCAGTCAAAAAAGCAATCAGAACGTTAGGAATCATTACAAAAGGGATGGAGAATAAGTTCAAGAATATTTTATTGCCTCTATATAAAACCACGGTATGCCCACATCTTGAATACTGCCTACAGATGTGGTTGCCTTATCTCAAAAAAGATATATTGGCAATGGAAAAGGTTCAGAAAAGGGCAACAAAAATGATTAGGGGTTTGGAACGGGTCCCATATGAAAAGAGATTAAAAAGACTTGGACTTTTCAGCTTAGAAAAGAGGAGACTAACAGGGGATATGATAGAAGTCTATAAAATCATGACTGGTGTGGAAAAAGTAAATAAGGAAAAGTTATTTACTTGTTCCCATAATATAAGAACTATGGGTCACCAAATGAAATCAATAGGTAGCAGGTTTAAAACAAACCAAAGGAAATTTTTCTTCACACAGCGTACAGTTAACCTATGGAACTCCTTGCCAGATGATGTTGTGAAGACTAGGACTTTAACAGGGTTCAAAAAAGAGCTAGATGAGAGTGTGACATCAATGTTAATTCAATTAGAGTGGATTTGGCTCATCTCCAACAGTGGGGAGAAGTCTCAGGGGGTAGCCATATTAGTCTGAAACTTTAAAAACAACTTAAAAACCCCCCAATGAATAGTCCTGTGGCACCCTAGAGACTAACAAATATATATATATATAGTATCATGAGCTTTTGTGGGCAAAACCCACGTCTTCAGATGATATGATACATAGTGGTGTGAAGTAGGGATATAATAGTGTAGTCGATTAACAGATAAACAAAAGCTTATTGGTTAATATATAGACTACACACATTCCCTCCCCCTTGCCAGTAAATTTTTTAGCAGGCTGGCCAGTAGCCTGGCTCAGTCTCAGCTTGTGCGGGGTCTTGAAACTACCTCCACTGCAGCTCTGCATTTAAAGTGTATTAGGAGCCAGGCGGGCAGGCAGTCTGCCTCAATTCCAGCTCATGCTGGGTCTGGGAGCTCAGCCCACCCTCTGGACAGGTGCTGCTGCCACCCGCACTGCTGCCTCTGTGTCAGCCGGTCCACGAGGGGAGCTGGTTTCTAAACTGCCAGCCCCACCCCCGGGGCCTATGGAACAGTCAAGTAACCGATAAGAATTCATGAGGTTAAACAACTATTCAGTTAACTGATATTTAACATCCCTAGTGAGAAGGTGAGAGTAGACAGGGAGGGATTGTGGAGGGGAAACTTCACTTTAAACTAGCAGATGGTGGCGCTATAGCATAAGGAAACAGACAGGAATGCTGGGCTTTGCAACAGCCAGGCTGGAGAA
The DNA here is from genome assembly GCA_019425775.1 of Rafetus swinhoei. Lineage (NCBI taxonomy): Eukaryota > Metazoa > Chordata > Testudines > Trionychidae > Rafetus > Rafetus swinhoei. Next base: position 15,453,297 of record CM033446.1, on the reverse strand, counting down.
TGATCACAACACATTTCATTGCTGCCACAAGCTATTTTGCTCGTCACCAGCGCAGCAGTGAAGCCTTTTAAAACTCTCACTCTGCAGCAGCTGCTCCTAAGATTAAATCTGTTCTTTGGGAGGTGAGCAGGGGGGTGCCCATCAAACTGTGTTAGCTCCATCATTTAAACCGACCAAAGAAATAGGACAGAGGGTCGAAAAATGTTCATGATGTAGGACAGTAGCAAATGATAGAGGGTTGGGTTGCATTTATTTTCTCACACTCCCTCTCTGATCTTCCCTATGGAGCTAGAGGCCGGACAGTTAATTAGCTAAGAAGTAAGCCTGTTTGACAGATACACAAACAATACACCACAGAAAATCCAGGAAATTAAACAGTCATTAAAAACACCTTGTGAGTGATCTGAACGGGAAAAAGCTGGACAAATCCGATGCTTGTTTGTGGACTCCCACAGCTGGCAGGACTCATTTGGTTTGGTGGCAAAACTGGAAAAACTCTCTGCTGTTGCCGTTAATACCCCTCCAAGCCAGGCTGGAAACTGAGATTTCATGATGGTCCTGGGGATGGGGCCTCCCAGCCTATGTTGGAGGCAGCTGATTCAGAGGCAGCAAGGTGCGGGGAGTAAATGTGTGTAGTTGACAAAGACGAACTGATAAGCTCAGGCTTATCTGCTAATCGTGTTGTCATCTACACAATGACGTCCCTATTTAAAACTATGCACTGTAGACCTGCTAGGGTCAGGGGGAAACTTGGAGCTCTGGTTCCTGGGCAAATGGGGCCTATGGTTTGGTGAGCTGGTTTGGCTCTCACGTCCCTCTGCCACAAACTCCTTGCATGAGCACTTGCTCTCTCTGTGCCTCTGTGCTCAGTTATCTGCTTGCATGCTGAGTCCCCGTCTCCCACTTTGCCTGGGAGTTCTGCAGGCCAGGGTCTGTCTCCTCCCATCTGTGCGGTGCCCAGCACAATGGGGCCCTACTCCTGGGAGGGGCCTGGGAGTGCAGCTGCAGTACTAATAATAACACCATCTGATTCTGGCTGCTGAGCATTTCAACTGACTGGAGGAGCGGGCGAGGTGTCTGAGGGAAGCCAGCAGTTCGTACCCTGGCGTAGGAGTGCCTGCAGCTCTCCAGGAAAGGGCTGGCCAGGCTATGGGTGAAATAACCCAGTGCTCGTTAAAATGAACACTCCCCCAATGTACCTCCCTGTCTAGTTGCCTTCATAACAGTCCCTTTGGGATGCTGGCCTGAGCATGGCAGTGAAGCATAGGACTGAACGGAAACAAGGCTGAGTGGGGCAGGAGGCGGAGGGGACAGAGAAGGAGGGGAAGAGGGGAGGAGACTGAGCAAGTAACCAGAGAGGAAAGAATGGACTAAAGCAATGGGAGGAGGGAGGTGAGCCATTTGCATTACCCAAAATATTATTATTATGTAGCCATGGTATCTGCTCAGGCGGATCTGACACTCCCCAGGGTCTGGAGGTATGATTCCTACAAGACATCTGCTCCACACTGTAATACAGTAATTACTCATTTAACACTATAGATATGTTTCAGAAAATGATCGTGTTAAGTGAAAACGTGTTATGCGGGGTAAGTTTTCCCATTGAAAATAATGGAAAAGGTGGGGGTTGCGTTTCAAGCGGTGGTGTCTGTTGGGACCGGGACATAAGGTTGGAGGAGAAAGGGGACTGGGTTACAGCAGGGAGGGGAGGTGTTTGGCTCTGGGGAAGGGAAAGGGAGGAGAAGGGAGGGGGATTGGGTTGGGAGTATGCCTCTGTGACAGGTCTGCCGGGACCTGCACTGCATCCGGCAAGGGGGGGTCGCCGGGGAATGGCGCAGTGAGTGGCGAACCCTCCGCCGCTTTGCAGGGAGGCAAGGGAAGCCCCATGCAGTTGCCGGCGATGGGCCGGTTGGGAAAACCCAGCCGCCGGCCTGCAAGCAGGGGTGAAGGAGAGGGGGGCAAGGCGTCCGGCGAGGGGGAGTCAGTGGGGAACGGCGCGGCGAGCGGCGAACCCTCTGCCACTTTGCAGGGAGACAGGGGAAGCCCCGCGCAGCCACCTGCAACAGGTCGGCTGGGGAAATCATGTTATTCCGGGGACGGTTGTGTAATTCAAAAAACGTTCCCTAAAAAAAAAATCGTGCTATCACGAAATCGTGTTAAGCGGGGCACGTGTTAAATGAGGAATTACTGTACTCTTCACTCCTGCCTTGTCTGACATTTAGGCACAAGGTATTGGCTCTTCTATCTCACTTTGCAGGGCAGAGGACAGGACAAACTCAAGGCCAAAGGCTGTTGGTGGCAGAAGTGCAATGTGCAAAATTCAGCAGATTTTCACCTCTGCTGCTGGAGAGGTGGCAGGCAGGAAGAGTCGGGGGGTAGAATGAATAGACAGTCCCTCTGACACAGCTGTGAATGGCACTATGAGCACCGGGCACAGTGGCCCTGCCTTGATGCAAACAATGAGGTAACACTTCCTCAGCTATCCCTCAGCGTGAGGTACCCATCTGCCAAGGGGGTTCCTTGGTGGGCTTTAAGGCCCTCCAGGTTTTCCCACAGAAGTGACACGTGTAAGCTTGGAGGAGACATAGCAGTTGGCCGACTGTTGTGCCCTCCTTTGTCGCGTCTCTGTCTCTCGCGCATCGATATCGGCTCTCCTCAAGGTGAGCTGTGGCTTGGGCTAGGCCGTGGCACACTGCTCTGTTCTGCACCAAGGCCTCCCAGGGCGTTGAGCGGATGCCGCTCTTCCGAAGACGGACTTTCAGTGTGTCTCTGAGGCACTTCCGTTGCCGAGGGAACAGCAGTGTGAGGGGGCCACCGGCTGTGCCCCAGACTCTTCTTGCAAAGAGGACACAGCCCCCTTTATGCAGCAGCTCCCAGACCGTCCATCATTCTGGTGCTGCTGCCTTTGGGGGAGGGACCAACGCCGAGGAGAGAGGGAGGAGAAAGCAGAGGCAGGTTGTCTCCACTTGATTTCGGCCCCGAGATCCCACTGAGCCTTGCGTACAGCAAGGGAGCTGGCCGGAACCAAGTGATCTTACAGCCTGCTTTTATCAGGGCACAGGCTGGCTCTGTTCCCCAGGAACCGCTTCCAGGCCGGGGCAACTGGTGAGGAAGGACATGGGCAGCACTAGTCCGGTCATGTGACTCCTCCCCGTGTGACTGCTCCCCACATCACCCCTAGCCCAGGAGAAGGCTGGGACAATGTCCCCTCCACCTCAAGCCCTGCTCAAGCCCTGCCTCTTCCCCCCACGCCCCTGTTCCCCCCCCCCGCCTCTTTTCCCAAGCCCCTTCCCCTCAGCGACATGGCCTGGGAGACTGGTGGGGGTCTGGCATCAGCAGCAGGGGTTGCCCTCCTCCCCTCCCCTGTGCTCACCAGTGGTCACTCTGCTTCCCCCCAGTGAGCGTGGGGGGGTCCCACCCCTCCCGAGTGATACAGCTGGCAGCCAAGGGCGTGGAGCTGTGTTGCTCTACTTCCCACTGTTGCTGCTGGTGAGGGGGGCCCGGGGCTGACACCTGCTGCGGGCACCAGGCACTTCTGCTAGTTCCCTAGGCTGCCCAGAGGCTCCAGCCCTTATCCCTCCTGCCCATGGCATTGGGGGAAGGGGGTCACATGTGCCCTCATGCCCCCTCTTTGCACATTGCCTCTGCTTCCAGGAGACCAGCCCGGGGCCTGGTTTTTCATTTCACCAGTTCAGGAGTCTGCCAGGGCTGCACGTTGGTTCATGCCTCACAGAGCTGTGCCCAGCGGAACTTGCTGTGTGGTTAGCAGGAGCAGACAGTCCGGAGGACGTGCACAGGAAGAGAAGTGGGTTAGGGGAAAGGAGGGTGAGACTGGACACATGTGTATGTGCATGGGCATGGATTCTGTGGCTGGGGCATGTCCCACGTGAACTGTGGTTGAGGGACAGGATCTGTCTGAATGTGCAGAAGATTCTGGGGGACCTGCCTGGGCTTGTGAAGGGAAGGCTGTAAAGCAGGGGTGGGTCAGAGGCCACTGACCCACAGAAAAATCAGACAGGGGCCACACATAATTAAAAAGCAAAAAACAAAACAAAAAAAACCTCCTCACTGACCTGGACCCCAATTGAGAAGAAGGGGGAAAAGAGACACACCTCACTCATGCAACACAGGAATAACTCTTTTGAGGACCCGGGCCTAGTAGATTTTGTGGGGTGCTCCTAGGCTGTAGGGTGGGGCCAAAAAATGAGGGGTTCAGTGTGTGCGAGTGGACTGCCAGGGAGCAGACAGGGGGTGGGGGTGCAGGGTCTGGAAGAAAGGGAGAGTGCAGGAGGGGGATAGGGGTGGGGGTGCAGGAGCTGGCTGGGGGTGTGGGGTCTTGGCAGGTAGGGTGCAGGAGTGGGCTGGGGTGGCAGCATTCCAGTGGTTAATTATCCTCACTTTTCAAAAGATGTGCCTTGCCCCCCAATCCACGTGTATCCAATTTCCACTGCCAGCCACCAGGCCGAGCTACGCCTATCTCTGATGCACTGACGAGCCATTGTTAAATATTTGCTCCCCTGGTAAGTACATACAGACTGTAATCAAATCACCCTTTCCTTTGTTAAGAGAACTAGTTTGAGATCCTTGAGGCTCTCACCATTAGGCATGTTCTCCAGTTTGAAGACTCTCCAACTTATTAACATCCCTCTTGAATCATGGGTGTCAGAACTGAACGCAGCAGGCCAGCAGTGGTTGCACCAGTGTCAAACACGGAAGTAAAATAACCTTCTACTTCTACTCCAGATTCCCCTTGTTATGCAGTCCAAGATTGCATTCCAAAAGCCCATGCTGATTTGCATTAATTACATTACACTCCTTTAATTCTTTATTTCTGGGTGGGAGGTAGGGTGCAGGAGTGTACTGGGGGTTGGGGTCTGGGAGGGCAGGGTGCAGGAGTGGGCTGGGGTTGGGATCTGGGCAGGTAGGGTGCACGAGTGTACTGGGGGTGGGGACTGGGAGGGTAAGTGCAGGAGCATACTGGGGTTGCGGTCTGGGAGGGCAGGGTGCAGGAGTGTACTGGGGTTGGGGACTGGACGGGTAGGGGCGCAGGAGTGTACTGGGGTGGGGACTGGGTGGGTAGGGGCAGGAGTGGGCTGGGGTGGGGACTGGGCAGGTAGGGGCAGGAGTGGGCTGGGGTTGGGGTCTGGGAGGGCAGGGTGCAGGAGTGGGCTGGGGTTGGGGTCTGGGCAGGTAGGGTGCACGAGTGTTCTGAGGGGTGGGGACTGGGAGGGTAAGTGCAGGAGCATACTGGGGTTGGGGTCTGGGAGGAAGGGCAGGAGTGTACTAGGGGTTGGGGACTGGGCGGGTAGGGTGCAGGAGTATACTGGGGTGGGAACTGGGCAGGTAGGGGCAGGAGTGGGCTGGGGTGGGGACTGGGCGGGTAGGGGCAGGAGTGGGCTGGGGGTGGGGACTGGGCGGGTAGGGGCAGGAGTGGGCTGGGGTGGGGACTGGGTGGGTAGGGGGCAAGAGTAGAGTAGCTAGGATGGAGACTAGTGGAGGGGGGCTGGTGCCAGTAACAGGGGTCCAGCCCCACTCGCACTCATGGAGCAATGCAGCGGAGGGAGAAAAGTGAGCTGGGGCTGCCTTGCTCTGCGCTGCCAGTGAGTGCAGGGAGGTAGGGCCTGGGGCAGAGGGAGATTGTCCTGGCCCTTCTATGGGCTGGGGTTTCATGTGGCCAGAGGCCCCCCTCCCGATACACTTTGATCAGTTGCCTCTGCCCCTCCCTCCAAGGGGCATGCAGAAACATGTTTGCCCCAGCATTGCAGCAGCTTTGAGCGGTGTGGGGCCACCATGGCCTGTCTGCCCCAGCACCCCTGTGTGCCGCCAGCAGGGAACTGCCAATGGTAAGTGCTTCCTGGCCAGAGCCTGCACCTGGCACCCCATTCTGCACCCCAACTCCCTGCTTCAGGTCAGAACCCCTTTCTGGAGACCGTGCACCCCCTTCTACATTCCCACCCCAGGTCTGAATCCCCTCCTCCACCCAAACTCCCTCCCAGACCCGGCACCCCTCCTACATCCCCGCCCCAGGTCTGAATCCCCTCCTGCACCCAATCCCCTCCTGCACCCAAACTCCCTCCCAGACGCCACAGCTCCTCCATGAATATGATAGGAAAGTGTGGCCTGTGACCACTTCCCAAAATTCTTGGCGTGGTTCTTCCCTCGCAAAAATTATTGCCCATCCCTGCTTTGGAAGAATGTCTATTAACCTCTGAGTGGCTGGAGCCCTGGGTAACGGGAATGGCAGGGCAACGCATTGATACCACCTACCTGGGGGTTGAAATGCATTACACTCCTTTGATTCTCAAGGCAAAGGAACTTGCCATTAACCCCTAGTGGAGATAAGTTCCCCTCTTCCCAAAGAACTGAGTAGCCCTGTGGCACCTTAGAGAGTGAGACTAACAAAAATATAGAGATAGCATCATGAGGTTTCCATGAGCAAAACCCATTTCCTCAGATGAGCAGAGTAGAGAGAAAGGGGCGGCTTCATGATACTAGCTGTATATTTGTGTTGGTCTCTAAGGTGCCACAGGGCTGCTCGTTGTTTTTAAAAGTTACAGGTGAACATGGCTACTCCCCTGAGACTTTTCCTCTCTTCCCCGGCACTCAGTTAACTCTCGCTTCATGCTATTTCCCAGAATACTTAGAGTTTGTTTTTCAGTGGGCCTCAGGCCCCTCCCACTCCCAGTTTGCTTTCATAACATGCTAATCTCCCCATTCTCAGCGGCTGAGGTGCGCCAGACCACATTTCAGCTCTAATCCTGAAGCAGGCACAAACTTTCTATGGCCTGCTTCCGGGTGGGGTCGAGTTTCTGAGGTTTCCCTTCTTTTCCCCTTGTGACAACTTCCTCTGGCCCAGAGGGAGACTCACTGAAACAGAGGGGAAGGCAGGAGGATCTAGCGTACTGGGGAAGGGGAGAAAAGCAGGACAGAGACAGTGGTTCTTTAGACCCTCCTCCCCCACAATAAATCCAAAAGAGGAGCTGCAAAATGATGCAAAGCGAATGAAGTGATTTAAAAAGATGGGGCACGACGTACCATAGGTCAGAATATCACCTACCACCTGGGCTGCTCGTGTTGCCCTGATTCCAGGGCTGCCTTTCTCCTGACTGCTCTTCCCAGCTTCTCCTCTGCAGTTGTATCTCCATGTCCCAGCTTTTCCAACTGGAATGAAGCTGGTGGTGGCCCAAGACATAGAATGGGTCCCTGATCCCCATGGGTGGAGCGTTTTCATACTGCCCCTGTCTTACTCTATACATGCAATCTCCTCCAGCAAGGCTCTCACCTCCCATGATCCTCTCTCTCCAGACTCGCCCATTAACTTTGGGGGTAGGCTCATTTATCAGGGTTACTTTTCTGGGGGAGGCAGGTTGATAATTCTATCTGTGTGCTGCTTGTGTCACTGGTGATCTCATATGGAGCTCTGCTTCTCCCACTACCCTCTCACTTGTGCACTCCTGCAGGACCTAGGTTACCCAGGGCTGGGTTCTTCCTTCCCCATCCCTGGACCCCCAGTTGGCTGCAGGCTGTCTTTGAACCGTGCCTGGAGACCATCTGTACATGCCTGTGCGCCACACGTTGCATTTCCTCACCTTTGTGTCCTGCCCCCCTACCAAATGGGGGGACGACTTAAGACCTATGCAGGGTGAGGAAAAGCGATGGGCCAGTGTTTATTCCACCTTAATTTCACGGCCCATCTGGGACATCAGCTGGTGGCTCCTCCACGGAGCCGTGAGCATGGGCGTGTACCTGACGCAGTTCACCCTAATCCCAGACGCCTGCCCCTTCTGCGACGTAAGGGAAAACCTTGCACACACCTATCTTGAGTGCGCCAGGCTGCGGCCCCTTTTCCAGCTCAAGAACCTCTTGTTGAGGTTCTGGCTGCACTTTTCCCCACACCTTTTTATTTATGCACACCCCATCCATGGCACCATGAAGTCGCGAGACCTTCTTGTCAACCTCCTCCTGGCCTTGGCAAAAGCCGCCATGTACAGTACCAGGAAGAGGATGCTGGACAAGCGGGACACTGCAACTGTCGGGCCTATTTCCATTCCTCCCTGGTCTCACGCATCCAGGCAGAGTTCCTCTGGCCGGCGTCCACTGGCTCCCTGGACAACTTCAGGGAGCAGTGGGCACTGTCTGGGATTCTCTGCTTGGTGTCCCCAGCTGGTTCCCTTGTTTTAAACCTTTGACCCTGTGAGGAAGTGGGGAGTTTTGGGGATTCAAAGGGGGGTGTTGCATACACTCAGTGCCCAGAAGTTACTGGTTTAATGTGACAAAGGTGGGGAGTTTGTTGTTTCAGAGAACAGTGCAGAATTGGAGCCGTGGTGTCTGGTACTCTGGTGACCCCGGCCCTGCTCAGAGGACACAGTCGGTTCTGGCCAGACGACAGACAATGGGCTGCAGAGAAGGACCCCAGCAACCAGCCCAGCTCACCCCAGCAAGGGGAGAACATTGGACAGAGGAGAGGAGGCAGAGAAGAGAGGGGCCCAGGCGACCCTGTTACCTGGGGAGAAGACAATGGACTGGGGAGGGGCTGCTGGGAGATTGGGGGCTGTTTTTGGGGGGACTGAGAGCCGAGCAGGCAGGACTCAGCTGGCTGCAGAAGAGACTGACGTGTGGGCTGAGGGCCCAGGCCTACTGGCCTGAGAGATCCTTTGCTGTGTTCAAAGCTCAATAGACCCTCCTGTTTTGCGCTGGCTGATAGTTGCTCTGGTCTGGAGAACAGGGTGGCGCTATTCCTTCTGCGAGTGGAGGCCCCGGGGGTCCAGAGGGAGTGGGTCCCCCAAGGGGGCTCACGGCGGAGGCAGGCGTGCTGAAGGCCCTGAGAGGAGCCGTCCCAGAGGCGGAGGGGAGGACCCCCCAGGTGAGAGTGGGCACCCCAAGAGAGGGTCGCTGCAGTGGGCTCCCCGAGAAGGGGCTGTCTCACTGCTGCTGGTGTGGAGTGGGCTCCCTGAGAAGGGGCTGCCGCACTGGAGATGGACGGGCCAAACGTGGGCACAACCTGTGAGCCGTGACAGACCCGCACCTTTGATTCTGTTTTCCATCATTTGTCCCCCTGGGTCTAGTTGATCATCCTCCAAGACTGGGGGAGGGGCTTTTAGAAATGGAAGGGCTGGTGCCCGTCCACCCTCCTCGGGTTCAAATAGCGGGTTGTTCCCACCTTAGAATCAGATGAACGAACACACGCACACACACACACACGCACACTCTCTCTCTCTCTCTCTCTCCTCCCTTCTTCCCTCCCCCCCACATCTGAGAGGACCAGTTAATCTGCACTCACAAGCTGACTCCATCTCTGTCCCTGGACTCAGTGGGCTGGGTTGCACACCAATGCCAAGCTGGGACCCTCATGTTCCCTTGGACTCACTGGGTTGGGCTAAACAGCACTGTCAGCTGCCACCCTCATGCCCCCTGGTTCAGCACGTCCCTGCCCCCACTTTCACATCACAACCACTCTGCTAGTAACCCACTTGAGGAGCAAACCGCACAGGATTTGTGGGTGCTGCAGGGATCTTTAGCTCAGGTACAAGAAGTGTTTCTGCAGAGTGAATGGGGAAGCCAAAAACAACACCCACAAAGGGATGTGGGGGGGGGAGAGAAAAAAGCAAGTAGCTTAAACATGAAAGTTATTTATTTCCAGGCAGTAACAAATTGCAATAAGAGGAGAGCCAAACAAAAAACAGTTACAATATTAAATCTAACTTAAAGCTGATTACAAAAGTTAGGGCTAGCAAACCAGAACTGAGCTATAAAGGCAGGGTTAGGAGCTATACTAAGAGAGGAGAGAGAGAAATCTCCACTCCATGAAATTTGAACTGATCATGATTCCCAGGTGGTTCCCCTGCGCCCACCCTGAGAGTGGCTGGACAGCCAACACCGGCTGCCCGAGGGATGGAGCTGGCTCCCACATTTGGAAAGCAGAAAAAGGGACCTGTTGAAAATAGGGAGGTGGAGTGGGATCTCCAGTGAACTCAGAGATAGGGCATCAGCCTTTGAAGGACAGGGTGGTGGGCTCATCCACAGGGTAGCTAGGGACGTGAAGGTTTAACTAGTTAACCAGTAAACCTCACCCCTTAACAGGTGAGGCTTACCAGGTAAGGTTAACCGGTGGGACTGGAGTGACTCCCTGGCTCTATCAGGCAGGGACTATTCCAATCGGGATGCTGGAGCAGCCTCTGTCCACGGCAAGGCCCAGGAACAGCACAGGAGGAGGCTGCTCAGCTCCTGCCTGCAGCGTGTGTGTGTGTGCACATGCACACACACTCTCCCCTTTAACCAGTTAAACAATATGTTTATCTGGATAACAGCAGCCGCCCGGGGCGGGGGCCACGTTAAACAATATGTTTATCTGGTTAGCGAATTAAATGGGATTTTATATCCCTTACGGTAGCTGGGGATCCAGAGTGTTGGAGACAGGCAGAGCAGAGCCTGCAGCAGGGCTGGATTAAGGGGGGGCTAGTCGGGCAGCTGCCCGGGGCGCCAACCTATGGGAGGCGCCTGATGGCAGCTGTAAGGGGCACACAGCGCCCCTTATAGCTGCCATCAGGCACCGCGCGCCCGGCTCCTGGATCGCGGGCTGCAGCAGCTCCCAGCGGCCACCCTGCAGCAGCCGCCCGGGGTGGGGGCCACGTTAACCCCCGCAGCGCCGGCCAGCAGTGCCCTTCCCCTCGCGGCCGCGGGGCCCTGCACGGACAGGCTCGGCCCGCCTCGGGCGGCCCCGGGCTGCGCAGCAGCAGCGGTAGCTGGGCCGGGCCGGGCCAGGCACGTGCGTCTCCTGCTGCCAGCTCTGCGTGCCCTTCCCCACGCGGAGGCGCGGGGGCGGGGCCGTGCATGCGCCTTCCCCCACGCGGCGGCGCAGGGGCGGGCCGTGCATGCGCCCTCCCGCAACCCGGGGAGCAATTAAACTGTCTGCCCGGGGAGCCAGAATGGCTGGTCCGGCCCTGGCCTGCAGCATGGCTAGTTAATAGAAGAAGGAACTGGGGCTGAAGTTAGATCCAGGCATCAGAACACTCTACTTGAGCATATGCAATGGTTTAATGTTTCAAGGGAGGGACACTAGATTTGTTTACTGACAAACTGATGATTTAAGGGAGCACATCCAAGTTGTTTTGTTCAGGCTAAACAATAATAACTACTCATTCCTGGCTGTGGGCATTGTTCCTTGGGGGTGGGGAGGAGCTCCTACTGCAATTAGGCAGCTTTGGTATTCTGGATACCAATCGAGGATTTATTACTAAAATTAATCTGACCATTAATGACCTGGGTGCTTGCAGGATTGGGTTTGTCAGCATCCGGAGCAGAGATTTCTTTCCTCCCCCCAGAAGACAGAGCAACTTGCAGCACACCCAGAGCAGCACCCACAGAAAGGAGCTGGTGCGAGGGACACACATAGACATTTTGATCCAGACTTAAAAGTTCCCTCTCATCTTTCCCATCCAGGTGTGGATTTTTTTCTATTCATATGCAGAATAAATGTTTATGTGCACAGATGCATGGGCGAATGTGCACCCCCAGTAGAAACAACACCTAGTTGGAGGAGCTCTACTAATCAGCTGGGTGGCTTTTAAATCTGCCCTAAACGGATGCACAAATGCACAGCTTACAGGAAACACTGAGAAGCCCATCAAAGTTGCTGCAACTCTTTCCATTACTTCTGTCGGCTCTGGATGTGGTTCAGAAAAAGCAGAAGAGGCATGGGAGAAGGGAACAGTAACACATGTGCATTTGCACGCTCACATGCACACACATAGACACATAATACAGGACTATGTAGCACTTTAAAGACTAACAAGATGGTTTATTAGATGATGAGCTTTCGTGGGCCAGACCCACTTCCTCAGATCAAATAGTGGAAGAAAATAGTCACAACCATATATACCAAAGGATACAATTAAAAAAATGAACACATATGAAAAGGACAAATCACATTTCAGAACAGAAGGGGGATGTGGGGGGGGGAAGGTAAATGTCTGTGAGCTAATGGTATTAGAGGTGGGGAAAGGTAAATGTCTGTGAGCTAATGGTATTAGAGGTGATAATTGGGGAAGCTATCTTTGTAATGGGTAAGATAGTTAGCGTCTTTGTTGAGACCGATGCGTAGAGTGTCGAATTTTAGCATAAATGACAGTTCAGAGGATTCCCTTTCAAGTGCAGATTTAAAAGTCTTCTGAAGCAGGATGCAGGTAATTAAGTCGTTGAGACAGTGTCCTTTCTGGTTGAAATGGCAAGAAACTGTTTTTTCTTTGTGATCCTGTCTAATATCTGTTTTGTGGGCATTGATCCTTTGGCGAAGTGTCTGAGACGTTTGTCCAATGTACAAAGCAGACAGACACTTTTGGCACATGATAGCATAAATTATATTTCTGGATGCGCAGGAATATGTATTCTTGATCTTATAACTCACTTGGTTAGGTCCAATAATGGTATCAGCAGAGTGGATATGTGGACAAAGCTGGCAACGGGGTTTGTTGCAAGGGAAGGTACCAGGGTTGGTATTAGTGTGGTATGTCCTGTGGTTGTTGGTAAGAATCATCTTGAGGTTAGGTGGTTGTCTATAGGAGACTATGGGTCTGTCTCCCAGAGCCTCTTGGAGAGGCATTTACCTCCCACATTCCCATTCTGTTCTGAAATGTGATTTGTCCTTTTCATATGTGTTCATTTTTTTAAATTGTATCCTTTGGTATATATGGTTGTGACTATTTTCTTCCACTATTTGATCTGAGGAAGTGGGTCTGGCCCACGAAAGCTCATCATCTAATAAACCATCTTGTTAGTCTTTAAAGTGCTACATAGTCCTGTATTTTGTTTCAGCTACACCAGACTAACACAGCTACAGTTCTATCACACAGACACATAAACACACAAGCTAGAGATGTCTCCAAACTTAAATCCCAGATCCAGAGCTGCACAATTCTGTGGTGTTTATTGTGAGTCTTGTAACACTTGGCATTTATCCGCAGACTCCAGCTACAGGGGTCAAAAAAAAATTCATGGAAAAAGTTGAGAGAGAGAGAAAGAGAGAGAGAGAGAGTTTGTTTCCCAAAGTTAAGCTCCTCCTAGCCCTTGTTGTTGTGGAGGAAAAACTTGAAAATGTGACCAAGGGAACCTATAGGCTCAGGAACCAACGGGCAATGAAAGAACCTCAAACCATTTTTTAGTAAACTGCTGTTGAAATCAACATCCTGATTATTCTGGGGTCTGACTCCTGAGCTTTGAATGCTGGAGGCTGACAACACTGCACCTCCACATACCCTACAGCTGTCGTGGGTTCAGAAATCTGACTTTGAATTTAGGAAGAAAGACACACACCCCCCTCGATTTTATAATGGCCTATAAACCAAAACCAATCAGTGCTAAATCCTGGATTCTTAAAAGCCTCTCTCTCTCACAGTAGGGTCTGGCTGGGGGAGAAAGGGAAAGAGCCAAGGCCAGCTGTGCCAAGAAAGGACAGGACATGAGAAATGGCAGAGAGGAGGAAGCTGAGCAGAGGATGCAGGGGAGCTGTGCTAGAGAAGGCAGAGTTGGGGGGAGTGGGAGAGAACGGGACTCCTGAGCCTGCTGGGGTCAGGAGTACAGAGGAGCAGAATCTAGTCTGTAAGCTCTGGGCCAGGGAGAGGGTGCGAGAAGAGAGGCAAATGGTCTGTGCCAAGGAAAGGGCATGCGGGGGCTTTACTGGAAAGAGTAAGAGGTGGTCCCAAGGGAGAACAGAGGTGGGGCTGTTGGGGCAGCAGTAGGAAGAGGCCAGTGCATTGCTGGGTCGACAGCCACTGCATGAATCTAGCTTGTTCTCTCCCTGACGCCCCCACATTGGCTCTGCTGCTCGCTTTTTCTCTGACGTGAGAAACCTACTCAGCTGGAAAGGCGGGTCTTCCCATGCAAGTTGGGAAAGCGAGAGCTAACGGGCCACAACGAGATTTCTCGGAAACAAGGCTTCAGAGATTAGCTCATGCACAACACCAGCTCCGCCTTTCCCCAGGCATGAACATGCTCTCTGGGCTGCTCCCAGCCCCAGGCTGGGTCCTGTTCAGCTCCAGCTGTGGCAGGGGAGGGAGACAGGCAACGTTTGCACCCTGGCTCCTTGGACGGCGGGCTCTGTGCTCCTGCCCAGTGAGAAGCAGGCTGCTAGGGGAAGGGCACAGAGGAAAGAGTCCTGTGGCAGAAAAGTGCAGAATCACAGCCTCACAGCAAACCACACACCTCTGCACCACTTCCTCTGCCTTTTGACAAGCACATAGGAAGGGGAAACCCGCTGCATAACCTTTATCTCAACCACGTCTCATGACAGAGGAAAGGAGCTGCAGCCAGCAGGGACTGGTCACTGCCACTGCCCCACACCTGTGACAGATTACCAGGCAAACACTGACCCTATCCCAGGTCACCTCTGCCACTGGGTGGGCGCTAGGAGTTGGGGAGCCTCTCGGAGCTCCTTAGTCTGTAACTGAGCCTCTGGGACTAGCTACGCTAGCTAACCCTCTAGCTCGCCTTCTTTCCCCACCCTCGGCCAGCTTCACCCGGGATAGTCAGGGCAGGAGCAGTAGTGTAGAAAGGGAACAGGCTCCTTTACCATCCTGTTCTCTAAGCCTGCTGGGGCTGGTGAGAGCACCTGTCTGCCCTAGCGGTCCCATGCTTACCAACCCTGGTGGGGCTTGTGACGTAGTGGGGGTGCTGTCTGCTCTGTAACCCGGGGTTCCCCCACGCTGTGATGTGTGACTGCCACTGACTCACCCAATACATGTGTATTGGCCCAGACACCTAGTCCCAGCCTGAACAGGTAACAAGTCTCTTCCCAGGGGCAGAGACAAAGGAAGGGAGGTGAGATGGCCACCTGGCTGGGGGGCAGGGCCTGGGAACTGGGCAGTTTTTGGCTGGAAAACCATGGAAAGAACAGACTAAGCAGAGTGCTGGGAGTTGAGGGGCCTAGGCACCCCTGCCCCAAGGGATCTAGGGCTGCCAGCCCCTGACTCCTTATGTCCACATCACATCTATGCTGTGCTGTATCCTGGCGAAGCAATAAACCCTCTCTGTTTCACTGGCTGGCAGAGTCTCATCTTGCTGCTACGGGGGTGCAGGATCAGGGGATCCCCGATGCGCTGTCACAGGGCTGAACTGGGGAAGAGCTACAGCGCTGGCCCTCCTTTGCTGGCATAGGCAGCTCTGGCCAAGGGCCTGAGTGAACAGCAGGGCCTGCGCAGACAGCTCCTGGGTCACCAGAGCTACCTACCCCACCCAGCAGGGAAAGTCGGCAAACAGGCTAATCCCTCAGCAAACAAACAGCTCCAGATTTCCCCGGCTGCCTCAGGCATCACTTACACCCTGTCTCCACTGAGCAGGAGAAGCAGCTTCCGTGGCTGAGCCCTCGCCTGGCTCCTAGAGGCCTGCTCCTGTCAGATGCTGCTCACCCAAGGCCACCTCTTGGCCACAGGAATCACTTCAGCTAAGCAGCTCAGACATAAGTGAGTTGCCTTCTTTGCTCTTGTCAGGTCTATTCCCTACTCTAGCTTTCCGAGTGCAGAAGGTGGGGGCCCACAAAGTCCTTAAATACCTTGCCTCTATAGGCTTCTGCTTACACAAACTCCCCGAGGTCACAGATTCACTGGCCCTGGGAGATAGGCTGCCACCATCAAGTGAATTAAAACTCTGAAAAACAGGAAGAAACACTTGAACTTTCCCCCAAGGCGTACCTTAAGCTCTTTTACCACAAAAAAAGCTTGAAAAAGAAAAAAAGGAAAAACACAGAAAACAAACTGCAATCTTTATAGCTGTCCTCTCAGTCTAGGCAGGCACACACAGAGCCCCCCGTTACTTATCAGGACATAAGAATCAAATCATTGCCTTAAAAAAGGTGATTTTATTAACAAAACAAAAAGATATACTTGATCAAACGTACTTGGTTGCTAGGTGCTACAAAGCAACTAAGAAAAGACCAGATCAAAACATAAAGAAACACAGTCTCTTTGGGCTGTAGCTTAGATACAGTGAAGGGGGGAAGAGAGTCCACATGAATTAGCACACAGAAGTTAGCCAAACAACAAAACAAAGAAAATAACCTGATCACGACTAAATATACATTTCTCCCTATTTACCCACGATCTCTTCATGGTTCAGTCCACTTCCATGACCAGTATTCCTTGGAACATGGTAGTCCTACCTGGATTTAAATCATCTGTTTCTCCCAACTCTTGGTTTAAAATCACACAAAGAGAAATGGCAAGCAGGTAATCTTTACCATTCAAATTTCAGCACTGTATTCCATTGGTTCTTCTGGCTCCCTGCCAACACCCCCTAGCTACCTCCTAAGTTTAATCCTTTAGTCTCCGAGTGCTGGCCTGCCTATCCATCACAGCTCTATTTTGTGCAGAGCTACTAAACGTAATGCAAGGAGAGAGCATGGCAACATGGCTATGCTGTGAAGGACAGCACCACTTCTTCCAATCTGGAAAGACGTTATCAGTCATGAGATGGGAATTCAGCATGGCACGTTACAGGTCCCGGGAGGTGGGCAGATACATGGAAACAGGACAAGCCTTGGAAGACCACCCCCAAGTCTGCCTCATTTCACATCAGCCCAGCAGCATTCACTGCTATTGCCAACCCCACAGGTTGTAGGCTACATTTGAGGGTCCTAGTCACACTCTTACCTGCAGTTAGAAGCCAGCTTGAGTTAGCAGCCTGGGCTGGGATTCAGAAATCTGGGCTCTATTCTTGGCTCTGCTACGGACTCAGTGGGTGACCCCGGGCAAGTCACTTCATGGGCCTGTACCTCAGTTTCCCCATGTGCAAAAAGGAAGGCAATGATAACTGACCCCTTCTTGTAAAGGGCTTTGAGAACATAAGAATGGCCATACTGTGAATGGTCAGACCAAAAGTCCATCTAGCCTAGTATCTTGTCTTTTGACTGTGGCCAATGCCAGATGCTCCCAGAGGGAATGAACACAACAGGTAATCATCAAGCAATCCCACTCCTGTCACCCATTCCCAGCCTCTAGGAACACCATTCCTATCCACCCTGGCTACTAGTCATCGATGGACCTATCCTCCATGAATTTATCTAGCTCTTTTTTGAGCCCCATTAAAGTCCTGGCCTTCACAATATCTTCTGTCAAGGAGTTCCACAGGTTAACTATGCATTGCATGAAGAAATACTTCCTTTGGTTTGTTTTAAACCTGCTGCCAATTAATTTTAAATTAAAAACAACAAATGGTCTGGTAGCACTTCATAGACTAACAAAACGTGTCCATGAAAGCTCATGATACCATCTACCTGTTTTTTTAGTCTATAAAGTGCTACCAGACCATTTGTTGTTTTTTCCTGTACAGACTAACTCGGCTACCCCCTGAAGCTTCTAACTTTTAAATTAATGTGTTTTAAACTTGCTACCTAATTTATGCTTCATCAGGGATCCTACCTTGCAGGCAAAGGGAGATGTACAGTCTATGGGACCAAACTGCTGTTATGCACCTGTCAGATTTCTTCCAGCTGTTCATGACTGGGTGTTCCACACATGTGTCCTGGAGTGTGAGATATGTGATCCTGTTTTGGGTCTGGTTGGAGGGAAGCTGGGTGTCTACATCCCTTGGGCTCTCAAAAATCCCAGCATGTATTTCTAGTGCTCCAAGTGCTAGAAGCAGGTGCCTTCTGTGTATGGGGGCGCAGTGCCTGTCAGCCCTTTGGGCCTGTCTCTCTGAGGCCTCCCTCCCACCCAGCAGTAGCCTGGGGGGGGGGATAAAAGTGATGTTAAACAATCTGTGCTCTTAGCTGTGGCCCACTTAGGGGGCTGGCACTCCAGGGTGTTGGCTGAGCAGCTGAAGACCATAGGTAGGGTGATCAGAGACCAAGTGTGAAAAGTCCTATAATATCGGGCTGCCTGGTCACCTTTCCCCTAGGCCTTTTGTGTCTGCAGGGCCCTGGAACCCCAGCTGGCAGATGGACCCTCTCTCTGTTCTCCAAACTGCTCTCAGCAGGCTGGGAAACCGAAACTTAAGGGTGAGGAGGTGGGACACTATAAAGGGAGGAAATAGGGACCCAGCCCTCCCCTGGGCTCCTCCCCTTCGCTCCTTGATCAGGGCACTCGCCTGCCGCTGCCCAGAAGTGCGCAGCGGCTGCCACCGGCAAGAAGATGGACAACACGCAGTTCCCCTTCCCGGCCCGCAGCCAGCCCTTCCCGCAGCACAACTACCAGCACCTGAAGGAAGAGCATGAGATCGGCGTGGTGTCGCCCGGAGCCGCCGTCACCTCCACGGTTATCAGCATGCAGCCCTACCAGCCCCCGCCCCGCGACCACATCCTCTGGTCCGTCTTCAGCACCATCTACATGAACTTCTGCTGCCTCGGCTTCATGGCGCTGGTCTTCTCCGTCAAGGTGAGTGGGGGGCGGCCTGTCCGGGCCGCGCGGAGCGACACCTGCGCCCCCGGCCGCCCCCTCGGGGCGCGCCCCACAGCCTGCGCCCCCGGCCGCCCCCTCGGGGCGCGCCCCACAGCCGCGGGGCGCCAGGGACTGCGCTGCCCCGGCGGCCGTGGGAACGGCCCAAAGTTTCGCAGTAACTTTCTCCCCCCGCCCGCCCCCGCTCGCTGCAGCCTGCTCAGCTCCCTGGCTGGGCCTCTTCCGGCCAACCCGCCTGGGGGGCCGGAGTAAGGGGGCCCGCTAGTAACGCGCGGGAGACCAGCCCCTTGGGGGGGAGGGGGGGCTGAGCGCTACTGGTGGGGTCCTACAGCCTCCTCGGGGTGCGTTGCGCTCGCTCGCGGGCGTGGGGAACCCACTGCTGGGAGAGAGAAGGGGGCTGAAGGGACCCCCGGGCGGGTGGGGACTGCCCCTTTCCCGTTACCGCCTCGGGGGGCACGGATAAGCCCCTAGTGCTGCTTTGTAAGGGTCTGACACGGTCATAGGGCTCCAATAAGTCTCCCACCTCCTGCCAGACATTGGGGAGGGTGAGTGCCACTTGCATTCTGCCCCTCTAACACAGGGCGTTGGGGAGAACAGGGCTGCAGGAGCTCCCCAGCCCCCACCTTCCAGGGAGCTTCTGGGTTGGTTCACTCTCCCCTTCCGTGACCCCTGTTTCCTGCAGGCATTCCATAAAGCCAAGCTGCCCGTTTCCTAAACCCAGCTCCTGCTGCCCCTCCTCCACAGACCTGCCCATCCCCCCCTCCCCAGGCCCAGGTGTTCACCAACAGCCAACCTCTATCACTTCCGCTCCTTGCTTCACTGTCTGGAGAGTCCCACACGTGGCTCACCCCACCCCCAAGAGTCTCACAGGCCATGCACCCAAGGTGTGGAGGAAACTAGCATGCCCTCAGCCTGAGCGCCAGGAAATGGGAGGGGCTCCGGGCCTGTGAGCCCTGAGATTCATGCACCCTGCCCCCAGCCACAAGGTTCACATGCTGCATTTGCTTCCCTCCAGGCCAGGGATCGCAAAGTCGTTGGTGATGTCAGTGGCGCGAGCAGCTACGGCTCCACTGCCAAGTGCCTGAACATCCTGGCCCTGGTCCTGACCCTTCTCACAGTCATCCTCGTCATCATCCTCGTGGCAGCAGGGGTCATCGCTGTCTCTAGAGGATATCACGGAGTCTAGCACCACAGCAGCTGGCCATAAAGGGGATGTCCTGGCTATTGCGCCTCTCTGGGCAGGGTTCCCCTTGCCACACTTCTGATGTCCATCTCCAGCTCTGTTTGCTCCCTCACGACTGGCACCTGGCCATCTACTGCTGTTTCCGGAGCTGGGGAAGGCAGGGCTCTCCTCCTGGCTTCAGCGTGGCACGCTAGCTGTGGTCCTACGCCACGCTGGCATCACGTGCATCCTAGAAGAAATGCCCTCCCCTGCCTTCCTTTCCACCAAATGTGCTGAGGCACAAGGATTTGTTCTGTATGGGACCTTGCCCACACCACCACCCTACCACTGATGGTGACTGGCCCATGCTCACTACACAGCCCTTCAGCTGCTGGGCTGTTTGCTGGATGCCCGGCAGGGCATGGGAGAGTGGTGATGAGAGTCAGCCCTTCTTGGCACAAAGGAAATGGGTGGGTGCCAGCACCCTAGGGAGGAGGATGTTTCACTCTGTGTTTCTGGGGAGACGGGCACTTGTAGAGTGATCTGGAGTAGAACTGCTTGCCAGAGAAATGGGGCTCAATAAACATTCTTTTCTCTCTTGTACACCAGCTTTATTCTTTGCAGCCAAAATCCTTAAGGCTGGCACTGCACCGAATGCTGGGCTGGGTGGGGAAGAGAGGAGCATGGAGGCCTCTGGCTTCCCTCAGCATTTCAGCAGGGCTCTGCTAGTTGGGCCTGTGGGCTCAGGCTGCCTGGACAGCCAGGTGTGTAAGCAGCCCAGAAGGGAGTGTGGGGTAGACATCCGGGGCTCACCTAGGGGCACTAGAAGGCCTGGCCCTTCGGCAGCCAGCCAGGGGCAGCTGCTGCTGCTTTCCCAGCAGAGGCGCAGCGAGCGTGACACCCCCAACCAAGACACTTGTGGAGCCAGCACCCCGGAGCCTGTTACATACGGATGGGCGGTGCACAGCACAGGAGAGAGCCTATGCTCAGGAGACTGAGCAAGAGCGTGCGGGGAGGGGAGAAGTCACAGTGTGGGGAGGAGCCCCAGAAGAAAGCCTGTAGGCCTGCAGCAGGAGTGGGCAAGAACATAACATCTGGCCATTGCTGTCAACTCAGACAGGAAACAAGAAGGAGACAGGTTCTTGGCAGGCAGCAAGGGTCCTTAAAAAGGAGCCTCCCCTCCCGGTGGCAGCAGGGTCAGGAGAGGCTGCTGGGAGAGAGGAGGGAGAAGGGTCCCAGGCAGGGTTCCTTCTAAATGTTATGTCCCTGTGCAGAATGAATGTTATGTGCATGAATAAGGGGAGGATGTGACATATCACCTCCATACAGGTGCACATAACAAAATCCATTCTGCACAGGGATGATCTGTAGCAATGGTGGGGCTAAGTGGCTCTGTATGGGAGGGGGCTCATCGTTGTGGGAATGCAGGCTCTGAGGTAAAGTGTTTGGGGTGTAGGAGAAAGCTCAGGACAGAAGGTGAGGGTGGGCAGGAGTTATATGCAGGAGGGTGTTACCTGTACAAATGTCTCTATCCCACACCTTTACCCAATTTCTAGGGCTCAGGGTGTAACTTCCTGCAGGTTTGCAGGATCTTTTGCCACTGAAAGAGCCTTACACAGTAAGGCTATGTATACACTCGCGGCTTCTTGTGTGAGTAATATGCAAATGAGGCTAAGCGTGGAATATTGCCAAGCCTCATTTGCATACCTAATGATCCACCATTTTTTTTCAGAAGAGGCTCTTGCGCAAGAAGGAGCATCTACACTGCCCCTTCTGCGCAAGAAAAACCCTCTTCCGCATGCCGTTACACCTATTACTTTTCAGGAAGAACGGCATTGCTCAAGAGGGTTTTTCTTGCAAGAAGGCAGTGTAGACACTCCTTCTTGGCAAGAGCCTCTTCTGAAAAAAATGGTGGCTCATTAGGTATGCAAATGAGGCTCGGCGATATTCCACACTTAGCCTCATTTGCATATTACTCGGCGCAAGAAGCCGCGAGTGTAGACATAGCCTAATATTCTTTATTTATTGACCATTCCTAAGCAATCATAATACGCATGCTAAGCACAGAGTGTCATGCTCCCCAATCCTACTAAAGGCAGGCAGACTTGCCCTGTTGGCCAGGCAAGGTCAGTCTCTCTGGATCTTTGCTGCTGCACGTCAGTCATGCAGAGGAGTCCTGGCAGCTCTGGTCTGGAGCTGGGTTTTGGAGGTGAGTTCTTCTTCCAGCTCTTCCCTTTTGTTGGTGTTCCTTTCCCTCTCCCTTCCTGCTGGTCTCCTTAGCCCACAGTTTATATAGTGAAACGTGAGTCCTGCTTAGCTATACCATAACCTATTACTTTAGTATAATTTTACTAACCAATCATCATGTATTGTAACAATTACCTAACTAATAATACCCCACCATTTTAGTTGTTACACCTAGTAAAATTAATTATACGATAGCCAGAAACATTTACAAACCAGACAGAGATCACACAAACAATAGGAAAGTGAGGACAATAATAGAATGTGGATTCCACAACTATTGGCAAACAGTTTCTTGCCACACAAAAAGCTGTTAACTAAGTTTTCTCTACCCATCTTGATAGCTGTTTATCTGGTGACAGTGGGTGCCATTAGAATAGGATCTCCTTCTAGCAGCCTAGAGCAGTGGTCTCCAACCTTTTTACACCCAAAATCACTTTTAAATGACAGAATAAGCCAAGATCTACTGCCCCGCCCCTTCCTTGAAGCCCTGCTCTGTCTATTCTCCTCCTCTCCATCACTTGCTATCCCCAACCCTTATACTGCTGCTTTTTTCCCCAATTCTTCTGTAGGAAGAAGTTTTTCCAACATTTGGCCTGTCTAGACTGGACCAAATGTAAAAAAAACCCCTTCTTTTGGAAGCCCCCTTATTCCTTGTGGAAAGAGAATAGGGGTAACCAAAAGATCATGTTTGTTCTTCCACTAAAAGAAGTGGAAAAACAAACGCATCCCAAGATGCAGAAGAGTTTTTCTGGGATATCTCTGGAATCCTGAAAAACATCCTGCAGTCTAGCCGAACCCTTGCTGGGTTTAGACAGGATGTGTAGGCTCTGGGGTGGGAATGAGGGAAGGGGTGAGAGGTGCAAGCTCTGGGAGGAAATCTGGATGCAGGAGGAGGTGGATAGAATCATAGAATAGTAGGACTGGAAGGGACCTCGAGAGGTTATCGAGTCCAGTCCCCTGCCCTCATGGCAGGACCAAATACTGTCTAGACCATCCCTGATAGACATTTATCTAACCTATTCTTAAATATCTCCAGAGATGGAGATTCCACAACCTCCCTGGGCAATTTATTCCAGTGTCTGACTACCCTGACAGTTAGAACTTTTCCTAATGTCCAACCTAAACCTCCCTTGCTGCAGTTTAAGCCCATTGCTTCTTGTTCTATCCCCAGAGGCCAAGATGAACAAGTTTTCTCCCTCCTCCTTATGACACCCTTTTAGATATCTAAAACTGCTATCATGTCCCCCTCAATCTTCTCTTTTCTAAACTAAACAAACCCAATTCCTTCAGTCTTCCCTCATAGGTCATGTTCTCTAGACCTTTCATCATTCTCGTTGCTCTTCTCTGGACCCTCTCCAATTTCTCAACATCTTTCTTGAAATGCGGTGCCCAGAACTGGACACAATACTCCAACTGAGGCCTAACCAGCGCAGAGTAGAGCGGAAGAATGACTTCTTATGTCTTGCTCACAACACACCTGTTAATGCATCCCAGAATCATGTTTGCTTTCTTTGCAACAGCATCACACTGCTGACTCATATTCAACTTGTGGTCCACTATAATGCCTAGATCCCTTTCTGCTGTACTCCTTCCCAGACAGTTGCTTCCCATTCTGTATGTGTGAAACTGATTGTTCCTTCCTAAGTGGAGCACTTTGCATTTGTCTTTATTAAACTTCATCCTATTTACCTCAGACCATTTCTCCAATTTGTCCAGGTCATTTTGAATTCTTACCCTATCCTCCAGATTAGTCACAACCCCTCCCAGCTTGGTATCATCTGCAAACTTAAGCGTACTTTCTATACCAAATCTAATCGTTGATGAAGATATTGAACAGAGCCGGTCCCAAAACAGACCCCTGCAGGATAAGGGAACGCTGGCTTGGGGAGGGGGCTCCAGGCCGGGCAGTGGGGGGGTCAGATGGAGGGTTGGGCTACTAAGCAAGCCACAGACTTCTGGATGTCAGGGTTCAGGAATTTGGGTTGAGGTATGTGAGGGGCTCAGGGCAGGGGGTTCCAGTGTATGATAGGCTCAGATGTAGGGTCTGGGGGAAAGGGGAGTGCAGGAGTGTTATGATGCTGTGGCCAGATGGGGGGTTGGCCCCAATTGGGGGTTTGTTGGCCAGGCTTCATTTTTAAATAAAATACTATGTCAAACACAAAAAGTTTCTGCATTGTCTTTATTTCTGAGAAGGGCAGGGAACCTGTTTTTGAGTCAGGGGTCACTGACCCACAGAAAAGTCAGTTGGGGCCACACAAGTGAGATGCAAAAAAACCCCCCTCCATCAAGCCCCCCGCCCCAAGCTTCACTAATGTGTCCCCAACTGTGTTGGTGGGAGCAGGGTACATAGTACTGGGGAAGGGTGCTAGTGGGTGCTTCAGCAGGGGACAAGGTGCCAGTGGGGATAGAGTTCTGCGGCTGGGGAGAGGGGCCAGGGTGCCGGGAGGGCAGGGGCCAGGGTGCCAGTGGGGACAGGTTTCTGAGGCTGGGGACAGGGTGCCAGTGGGGACAGGTTTCTGAGACTGTGGATTGGGGAGAGGGAACAGGGGGCTGGAGAGGGGCCTGGGGAGAGGGAACAGGGTGCTGGGAGGACAGGGGACAGGGTGCCAGTGGAAACAGGTTTCTGTGGCTGGGGACAGGGTGCCAGTGGGGACAGGTTTCTGAGGCTGTGGAGTGGGGAGAGGGGACAGAGGGCTGGAGAGGGGGCTGGGGACTGGGGAGAGGGAACAGGGTGCCAGTGGAAACAGGTTTCTGTGGCTGGGGACAGGGGAGAGGGGACAGGGTGCCAGTGGGGACAGGTTTCTGAGGCTGGAGAGAGGGAACAAGGGGGCAGTGGGGGCAGAGAGTCCCCTGCACCCACGTCCTCCCAGGATTCTCCCCCTTCCCCCCAGAAGGAAGCCGGTGTGTGTCTCCTACGGGCTGCTGCGTGCCTCCCGCGGCGCAGCCAAACCCCTGCGTGTGCCTGCCCCGGGGCCAACCCCTGCTCCCGTGGTGCAGGGAAACCCCTGCACTCGACTCACCCCTCCTGCGGCGCAGGGAAGCCGCCGCGCTCCTCCTCCAGGGCCGACGCCCCCTCCCGCAGTGTGCCCAGCATGCCACAGAGCTGTGGGAGGGGAGCAGCCAGCGCACTTCCAGAACCCCTGCGGGAAGCCGGCACTATGCTTGTGGTAGGTAGTGGGGCTTCTCGGGGGTGGGAGGAAAATGGAGGGGGCAAACGCCTCACAATCGACTGGTCGAGGCTTCACGATCGACTGGTTGGTGACCACGGGCCTAGAGTGACACTATTTTAATGCAATTTAGATGGAATGTGAGTATGTGACTCCAGGCTTTACAGCTAATGGCTGCTGCTCTTCAGTCTGGCTGCAGAAGAAGGCTTTAGTTTAAGCCTTCCAATATGGCTACAGAAAAAACATATTGTTACAAGGGGACTCAGGGTTGGGGGAGGAGGGTGGAGTGGGCTGAGACTTTAGGTTGGGTTGTGCAGTCTGGGAAGGAGTTGGGGACTTAGAGGCTGTGTCTAGACTGCAGGCTTCTTTTGGAAGAAGCTTTTCTGGAAGAGATCTTCCAAAAAAACTTCTTCTGAAAGAGAGGGTCCACGCTACCCAAGTGCATTGAAAAAGCGATTTTGCATTTCAGCTGTGATTACTATGGACCGAGTGGCCACCAGGGGACCTGCGCTTTTTCCTCTTTCCTCTACTTGGGAAGAACTCCCTCTTACCTGTCCCCACACGCCTTTTTTCTGAAAAAGCTCTTTCAGAAAAAGGCTTCTTCCTCATAGAAAGAGGTTTACCGGTGTTGGAAAAACCCTTCTGTTCTTTTGGTGGTGGGTTTTTTTTTTGTCTAAAGAATGCGATTGCAGTGTGGATGTAAGTGAAGCTTTTTTTTAAAAAACAGCTTTTTTTCTGAAGAAAAAAACCTAGTGTAGACACAGCCAGAGTGTGTGTGTGTGTGTGTGTGTGTGTGTGTGAGGGAACGGGGGACTCAGAGCTGGGGCTGCAGATTGGGGTACTGGGCACTTACCTGGGGTAGCCCCCATTTGGTGGTGGTGGGGAATGGGTGGCTCTGCGTGGCCTATGCTGTCCCATGCTCACTTCTAGCCAGCTGGAGCTGTGAGGGTGGAGTCTCCATGCAAGGGCAGTCGGGACAGCTTTGGTGCTCATGATGACCTGGCTCCAGCAGGGGGAGAGCGGGTGGGGGTGGTGAATAGCAGCACACAGAGCTGCCTCCCACCACCACCAAGGAGGACTGGCCCAGAACACAGGGGATTTACAGGCTACAGCCTGGGGCTGTGGTCGAAAGAGGCCCCTCAGCTAAGGACCCCCACCCCCCCACAGGCCTGGGGCCTGGGCTGCAACCCTGAGAGCCCTTTTCTTAATCATGCTCTGCTGCAGGAGTGCATCTTTCCCCTGGATATGGCTGCTTCCTGCTGAGGCTGGAGCAGTGCACCTCTTCTCCAGCCCTGGCAGGGAGCTGCTGGGGGAGCAAATGCTTCAGAGGGCATGAACAGAGTAATTATCAAGTGGTCCCCTTGTTATCCAGTCCCAGCTCCCAGCAATCAAGTTTAGGGACACACAGAGCATGGGGTTGCATCCCTACATATCCTGGCTAATGCCATTGAGGGACTTTCCTCCATGAACTTACCTAGGTTTTTTTTTTTTTTTAACCCAGTTAGACTTTTGGCTTCCACAGCCTCCCCAGGTAACCAGTTCCACAGGTGGACAGGGTGTAGTGTGAAGAAATACTTCCTTATATTGGTTTTAAACCCTATACCTATTGATTCTTTGTGGGGAGGGATGGCTTAGCTCTCATGTTAGGTGAAGGAGTGAATAAATACTTCCTGGTCCATTTTCTATACACCAGTCCTGATATTGCAGACCCCTCTCCTATCCCTCCCTTGGGCTACGTCTACACTGCGGAGTTTTTACGCAAAAACTCATGAAGCATCCACACTACAAGCGCATTTTTGCGCAAGAAAAAGTACAGTAGATCGTCAGAAGACAGGGCTTTTTGCGCAAGAGTTATTCCTCTTTCTACGAGGAATAAGCCTTTTTGTGCAAAAGCTCTTGTGAATGGCCATCAGCTTTCTTGTGCAACAGTGTCCATGACAGTGTGGACGCGCTCTTGCACAAAAGCACATGGCAGTGTGGATGCGCTCTTGCACAAGAACTTTTTGCGGAAGAGATCTTCTGCAAAAAGTTCTTGCGTAAGAAGCCTGCAGCATAGACGTAGCCTGAGTCTCTTTTCCAAGCTGAGCAGTCCCAGGCTTTGTCTTCTCTCTCCTTGTAGAGAAGCTGTTCCAGACTCCCTTGTCATTTTGGTTGCCCATCTTTGTACCTTTGCCAATTCAATTCAGTGTTTCCAAGACGGAGCAGCCAGAAGTGCAGCCACGGTTCAAGGTGTGAATGGGCCAGGCCTTTCTCTAGGGGCATTATGATATTGTCTGCCTTGGCTATCCCATTTTCTAATGGCAGCTGGTTTTGACTGCCTTGCTGTGTGAAGCAATGGAGCTGTAAGGGCTGCAAACCAGGCTCTTGCTTTCTCTAGAGTAGACAGGGAACAGCTGAAGGAATGCTCTTGGATCTGATGCAGCTCCCATGGACTTCAATGGGAGCAGGATCAGGCCCTAGATGAGCAACTGATCACTAGTCCAGCCCTGGGGGAAACCCTGCTCATACCAGGGCAACTGACTCATACTGGGGATGTTCTTCCATTCAAGCTTTTTAGAGAGACAGAGAGAGAGAGAGAGAGAGAGAGAGAGAGAGAGAGAGAGAGAGAGAGAGAGAGTGTGTGTGTGTGTGTGTGTGTGTGTGTGTGTGTGTGTGTGTGTGTGTGTGTGTGTGTGTGTGTGTGTGTGTGTGTGTGTGTGTGTGTGTGTGTGTGTGTGTGTGTGGCATTGTCACCTCCTGCTGATGAGAGTAACCCATGGACATTTGGGGAAAGTTTAAATCCAGAGCTGAACTCTTGACTCCTTCCCTTTTATTGTGAAGTGTTTCCCTAGAGCAGTGTTTCCCAATTTTATTTGGCCGAGGAACCCTTTTCAGCTTTTCAGAATTTCAAGGAACCCCTAGGTTTGTCAAGCAAAAAAAAAAAAAAAAAAAAGGGGGAGAGGGACCCACCAATTCATGAAAATCCCCACCAATGCATGAAAATCACATTTCTTCACCAGGACCCCCTTCCTTGAGGCCTCATCCGCTCTGTTCCCCTCCTCTCCATCACTTGCTATCCCCAGCCCTTATACACTCTCACTAGGTTGAGACAGGAGGTATGGGGTGAGAACGAGGGATTTGGGTGTGGGAAGGGGTGAGAAGTACAAGCTCTGGGAGGGAATTTGGATGCAGGAGAAGGGGATGTTGGCTCGGGAAGGGGGCTCCAGGCTGGGGAGTGTTGGGCTCAGGTGGAAGGTTGGGGTGCTGAGCAAGCCATGGGCTTGTGGATGTGAGGGTGCAGGAGTTTGGGCTGGATATGTGAGGGACTCAGGGCAAGAAGGTTGTGAGTATGATGGGCTCAGGACACAGATTTGTGGTGTGTGGATGGTGCAGGAGTGTTGTGGCAGAAGACTGAGGATGTGGGGGTGCAGGAGTTTGGGGATGTAAGAGGCTCAGGACAGGGGGTTCCAGTGTATGATAGGCTCAGATTTGGGGTCAGGTGGTTATGATGCTGCAGTGAGATGGGGGTTTGGCCCCAATTGGGGGCTTGTTGGCCAGGCTCCATTTTTAAATAAAATATTGTCAAACACAAAAGGGTTTTTTTAGCATTGTCTTTATTTATGAGAGGGTGAGGAACCTTTTGAGTCAAGGGTCACTGACCCACAGAAAAGTCAGTTGGGGCCACACAAGTGAGATGCAAAACAACAACCCTCCAAAACCCCCAAGCCTCACTAATGTGGTCCCAAATGTGCTGGTGGGGGCAGGGGACAGAGTGAAAGTGGGTGCTGGGGCTGGGGAGAGGGTGCTGCAGGGTGGAAGGATGCTGGCTCAGGTGGCGGGGTGCTGGGGCAGGCAGGTGGCAGGGTGCTGGGGTCAGGGACATGGTCCTGCTGGGCACTAGGGTGACTGGCAGGGTGCTGGGACAAGGAACAGGGTGCTGCTGGGTGCTAGCGTAGATGGCAGGGTGCTGGGGCTGGGGCCGGGGCCAGGGTGGTGCTGAATCCTGGGGTGTGAGGCAGGGTGCTGGGGCCAGGGCCAGGGTGGTGCTAGGGTGGATGGCAGGGCTGCCAAGGAGCGGGATAGGGATGGGGTGCAGGATCTGGGAGAGGGAGGTGGGCGGAAGGGGGCAAGGTCTGGGTGGTAGGTAGGGTGCAGAAGCAGGCTGGATGTAGGGTGTCTGGCCAGGGGAGGAGCAGGAGCAGATTGGGGGTAGGGTGTCTGGCTCACGAGGAGGGTGCAGGAGGACTTGGGTAGGAGTTGGACCTCCTGATCTGGCACCCTCTGAACCTGACTGGTCCCAGATGAGGATTTTGGACCAGGAGGTCATTTCAGGGCTCCTGGTTTCCCCCCCTCCCACTAGGCTTCTTTGCACCTCTATCCCCTGCAACCCAACTGAGCTGCCCACCCCTGCTGGTTCCTGCACCTCCCCAAAACCATCCCCACAATCCAGGGAGTGCAGCACCAGTTCCTGCAGCCCCTCACAGCCCAGCTGAGCTGCCCATCTGTTCCGTATGCCCTCCCCATCCACCTCAGCCCAGCTGAGCCCTGCACTGGTTCCCTGCATGCCTCCCCACAGCACAGCTGAGCCCCATTTCCCTGCATCTCCCCAAGCCCCGCAAAACTGCTGAGCCAAGCGCCCGATTCCTGCCCCTCCCTCCTTGAGTCTAGCCCCGGTTCAGCACCTCCCTCCTTCCTGCAGCCAAACTGAGCTCTGAGCTCCACACACATCACCACCCACAGCCCAGCCCAGCCCAGCCCAGCTCCTGGACCTCCCCACTCTGCAACCCAGCTGAGCTCAATTTCCCTGCACCTTCCCCCAAACCATGCAGACATGGTGAGCCAGCGCTGATTCCCTGCCCCTGCCTCCCTCCCCTTGGCTGTGTCTACACTGGCACGATCTTGCGCCAAAGCGGCTGCTCTTGCGCAAAAACTTGCTTCCTGTCTACACTGGCCATGTGTTCTTGCACAAGTACACGGACGTTCTCATGTATGAAATCAGGGCTTCTTGCGCAAGAACTATGATGCTCCCTCTCAGGAATAAGCCCTTTTGCGCAACTGTTCTTGCGCAAGAGGCCAGTGTGGACAGGCAACATGAATTTCTTGTGCAAGAAAGCCCTATGGCTAAAATGGCCATCGGCACTTTCTTGGGCAAGAGAGCGTCCACACTGCCATAGATGCTCTTGTGCAAAAGCACAGCTCGCACATGGCAGTCTGGACGTGTTCTTTCGCAAGAAACCGCCAGTGTAGACATGGTTTCCTCGCATGAGCAAAATTAATTTTGTGTTGTGCACCAGTACTGAGTTCATGTGGCTTGTTTGGATCTGCCACTGTGGCACCCAAGTTTTTAATAAATATTTTTAAACCTTACCTTTTCTCTCTGCTGACATGTCTCCTCCTTGTTCCATCAGCTCCTGGTGCCTGCTGCCAACTCCTCACCTCCTCTGCTGTCCTGACTCCTGCCCTTCTCACTGCCCTCAGCCCTCCTGCAACCTGCCCCCTACACCAGCCCTTCTCTCCTCCCTGTGCCCACTCCTCCTCCAGTAGCCCCACTCTGATCATGTGAGCTACCCCTCCTCATCCCCTCTTCTAACACCTCCCTCTACAAACCTGCCTTGTGTCTCTCCTCAGGTGGTGGTCCCTCCCCTGCAGGTGTCTGCCCTTCTGCTTCATCCCAGAATCCCCTGGCACTTGCACCTTCTCTTACTCCTGCACCCTACAGTTGCCTCCCCCATCCCTCACTGCCCCTACCTCCTTTCCCCTCTTTTTCCCTGATGCCCACCCCTCACCACCCTCTGCCCCCATTCCCCTCATGCCCCTGTGCCCTCACACATGACTTGCTCCATCCCGGCCTTCCTCATGCCCACCCCTTCTTTCAAGCCTTTTCCCAGCACCTCCTCCTCTCTCCTCTAGCCCCCAATGCCCTTACCCTCTCCCCTCCCAGCATCACCCTGTCCCCCTCCCATTGACACCTCCCCTCCTGCCTTTTCCTCATTGTCTGCACTTGGCCCCTGGCATTTGTCTCTCCTCTACCCTGTCCCTTTGGTGCCTTCCCCTCTCTTCCCCCTCCCCCTCCCCCTCTGCACAAGCCCCTTCCTCTCCCAGCCCTTCCCCTTCCCCTACCTTCTGCCTTCCACTTTGTGGGGCTGGAGTCTGTGCTCTTTCCCAGACTCGGAACCCGCAACTCAGCCGCGCGCTGCAACGCAGCGCCCAGCAGTTTTAAAATCCTGGGCCATGATGTTACATCACACACGGGCGTCTTCCCACCCACCGGTTTGAGCATGCTGCGCAGGGCAGCAGCAGCCGGCAAGGGGGAGCTCATTGAAGGTTGCGCACGGCAGGGACGGGGGAGAGATGCTCTAGGGCCAGGGTGGGAGGACGCATGGGGAGCCGGGCCTGCTCCAGCTCCAAATATTGGTGGAGCATGGGCACCACAAGCCCATACAACTCACTGCCCATGCCTCTACTAGCTAGCCGGCTCTCTCTCTCTTTCAGAGGGGCCGGGGGAGTGCCGGCTCCTTGCAGAACCCCTCGTTTTGCTTCGCGGAACCCCAGGGTTCCCTGGAGCACCAATTGGGAAACACTGCCCTAGAGCCCTGTATGTTCCTCAAGCTGGAACAACCCCCACCCCAGGTGCATCATGGGCTGCAATTTTTGAGTCTGGGACTGCAGGATCTTAATGCATGAGCATGTGCTGCTTGAGCTAGAAGACCCACAGCTGTTTGCTGATGCTGGAGCAGGCTCACAAACCTCAAGGAGGCCTCCCCACGGCCAGAGAAGGAGAGGGTGCCTCACCAAACAGATATAGTTACACAAGGTTGGAACAGAACACCACGAGCCATGCCGATCTCCTCCTCTTCACCAAGTTTGCCAATGCCAGTATTAAGGTTGCCCACACAACCCCATTGGTCCCAGTTCCAGTGTCCCCTGCTGGCTCTTTGTCTGATCTTAGTCACCCCTTCCCCTGCCCCACAGGTTCCCAGTACCCTGTTTCCCTTTGCTCTGACAGGCCCTGCCTCCTCCAAGGAGTGATGAGATGATGTGAGGGTCCTTTCTGACAGTAGAAATCCACAAATCTCCCAATCCCTGTCTCCCTCACTCCACTCCTAGGCTGCGTCTAGACTGGCATGATTTGGCCGCCTGTCTACACTGGCCGCTTGTATTTGTGCAAGAACACTGACTTTGTAATGTACAAAATCAGTGGTTCTTGTGCAAATACTTTGACGCTCCTGCTCAGGGATAAGCCCTCTTGCGCAAGTATTCTTGCGCAAGAGGGCCAGTGTAGACAGCCACCTTAATTTCTTGCGCAAGAAAGCCCGATGGCTAAAATGGCCATCAGAGCTTTCTTCTGCAAGAAAATCTATACTGGGCATGGATGCTTTTGCGCAAAGCAAATCTTTTGCGCAAAGGCACATGCCAGTATAGACGCTCTCTTATAAATACTTTTAACGGAAAAACTTTTCCGTTAAAAGTATTTGCGCAAAATCTTGCCAATCTAGACGCAGCCCCAGTGTGTTTTCCTCTCTCCCACCTGCCCCTTACAACCTCTTAGTTCTAACTGTGCCCCCCCGCCCCCATTGTTCCAATTTCTTCCTGCCTCCCCAGGTCCCTTCTGCATTTGAATGAGGCAGCCCCCTCCTCCATGCTGCATGGGCCCAGTAAGGGTGTGGTACTGGAAGCACAGGAAAGATGGACTCCTGCTTTCAGCTCCAGGACTCAGAGGCCCTCAGTGTGGCTCACAGCATCCTAGAGCTGCACTGAGAGAGTCCTCCAGCAGGGTAACTCCAGAACAGCCAAGAGCACCAGGGTCTCTAGAGCCAGTGTAGTGGCCCAGGGCCTTTCCTGTGAATGATCCTGGCCTGCTGCAAATCCACCAGGTTTGGAAATGGGCCCTGCAGGAAGATTAACCCACCCGCCTTGCTGCCAGGGAAAGCTCACTCCCATTCCCTCCCCTGGGGCCCTATTCTGCGGTTGGTGAAGAGAAGGAATGGAGGGAGTGTTTCCAGGATAGGGGATGATTGATGCAGGTCCGTTGTCAGCCATCTTGTGTGCAACCACATTTAGAACCCCCTCAAGTCACTGCCACATTGACCCTTAGTTGAAGCAGTTGCCAGCTCAGTGTTCAAAGTGGATAACTCCCTTTGTTTTCTGTTTAAACTGATTTTTACCAAAAAACAATGCTGGGTTTTCTAAAAAGTATTATTCTTTTGTTTGAATATGTTGCATGTAGGGTTGCCAGGTGTCTGGTATGGACCCAGACAGTCCAGTATTTTTGCCTCCTGTCTGGTAAAAAAAATTCAGAAAATACCGGACACCTAAACTGTCCAGTATTTTCTGATTTTTTCCTGGCCAGGAAGTGAAAATATCGGACACCTGGCAACCCTACGACACACTCGGCAACTGGGCCCAGCCCCCAGCCCCCCCCCCGGCCCCTGACACCCCCCGCACCTCCTGTTTACCTGGTTCTGCAGGGAAGCTGCGTTCTGCCTTGATCTAGAAAACAAAATGGCTGCTGGCAAAAAGGCTAAAGACCAAGGGGAAGCAATGCCTTCCCTGGGTCTTAGTGCTCAACTGCTCCCCTGTTCCTATCCCCATTGTGACTCTACACACACTCTGAAAGGGGCCATGCTGTTTTAATGCTGTTTTATTATTATTAATTATTATTATTATTATATTGGAGTCCTTTTTTTTTTGCTCAACAACTTTGGTCTCCCCCCCCCCTTTTTTTCCCCCCCTCAACAGAATTTTTCCCGGTGTGTTTTTTTTTTTTTGGGGGGGGGGGTGTGTTCGGTATTTTTGGTTAAACCATCTGGCAACCCTAGTTGCATGAGGTGTGTATATATAAAAAGCTGTCGGTTGAAAACAGCTTATGGATTAGTCTAGAAGAAACACATTACAAACAAACAGGCATGTAGGCAAGCTCTGAAGTGTGCATGCATCTGAACGCACTGATGACTCTCATGCCCACCATATACATATTTCAAGCTGTTAGCAGATACCAGATTAAAGTTCTGACACACTAAAATGGGAAGAAAGTAAAAGTCTGTATCAGAGCGCATTTCAGATAACAAGGAAATATTAAAAAGCATTTAAAAAACAAAAACAGGGGTAAAAGATGTAGTTGAGTGTATGCGCTGCAAGTGGTATGACCCAATTATTAAATGTAAGTATTTATAGTTAATA
The DNA here is from genome assembly GCA_019425775.1 of Rafetus swinhoei. Taxonomy (NCBI): domain Eukaryota; kingdom Metazoa; phylum Chordata; order Testudines; family Trionychidae; genus Rafetus; species Rafetus swinhoei. The sequence goes on along the minus strand of CM033446.1, from coordinate 15,419,182 downwards.
GCTCTAGGTCTACAATAGTAAACTGTTTTTTCAAATGAAAAGATTTATTTGGGAATTAGAAATATATTGTTTTCTTAAACTCAGAGGTGGCATTATGTTTTGAATTCTATTTTAGTTCTGCAGCATACCTCACTGACTTCCATTAATCAGCACATTAATCTACTGAATACTTCCCCCCATTCTTCCACCCACAAAAATAAATCCCAGTATTTACCCAGAGAAATTATTTTTGCACCGATTTTCACTTGGGGTACGTCTACACAGTCATATGTAGCTCAAAATAAGCTACGCAATTTGAGCTATGCAAATTGCATAGCTTATTTTGAGAGAGCCTATTTTGAAATTTGGCGCTGTCTATACAGTACCAAATTTCTAAATAGAGTGCTATTCCGGTGTCTTCCTTATTCCTTGTGCAATGAAGTTTACAGGTAGCCGGAATAAGACGCCTGTTATTTCGAATCTATTTTGAAATAATGGGTGTGCTGTTAAGACGTGCACAACACTATTTCGGGATAATGAATGTTATCTTGAAATAGCGCTGCTGTGTAGCCATACCTCTGTTTTTGTTCTGGTAATAAACACCAATAAAGTCCCAGGGCAAAAAAATATAACCCAAAAACAAAGGGCCCTTAAAACAGGGCAGATCTTTTTTTAAAAAAGCGGATTAAAATACTTTGTCCTTAAGATTATTGTGAAGTCATTTTCCTTACATAGGCCCTGCTCCCTTTCCTGTACAGCAGAGTTTTCCTTAAGAGTTAATATTGCTCATGGAAACAGGGCACTGCCAGGAATACATTTGGTTTAGCAACCATGTACCTTGGAGTTACGGGAACTGGCCTGGTTGCCTGCCAACCCCCCAGCATTGTTCCGGAGTTTCCACAAATTAAAGAATAAGCTTTAATGAAAACTACGTCATGTAATGAAACCTCCTGGCATAGGTCCAAAGTTGGGCAATGTTGTACACCGGGGCATGTTCTATCACCACACATGCCCTGTTGTGTCTGATTACCTCGTCTTTGCTAATGCCAGGCCTGCACTTACTAGCATAGCTGGCCACTGGAGTTTCCCAGGAGGACTCATGTTGGCTTTAGTTACATTCATCCTATTTACAGCTGCTGGAGGGGTTGTTTCTCCCTGAGCAGTTCCACGCTGGGGGCTTGTCAAATGAGGCAGGGATCTCTTCTATTGTTATATTCTAGTGTAGTGGAAATGCGGAAGACGATTGTGAGGTCGAGGAAATTGGGTGGTGCACCACAATCGTTCCTTTTGTGCCTGCATTTCCTTACAGGCTTGGATGCTCTAGGCAGCCATTTGTGCTTTTTGCGTCGTCTTATTCTTTTGTTATTCTCAAAGAGTGAGCTGTTTGCTCAAGACGGTACAGTGTAGGAATGCACTGTTGACGTTCAACAAGTTCTGGGACAGGTCCCAAGGCCAGCCACCTGGCATGGGAGTGCAGGAGGGCTTGGGAAGATCACATAGCTATCTTTGCTGAATGTTTCCCACCTGATAATGCTAATTATTTAGCCTGGGAAAATATGCAAAGTATCAACAAGCTAATTATTGGATGTGGAAAAATATGCAATGTATCAACGATCTTGTTAGGTTCTCAAAACAACAGGGGTATTTACTGTAGATCCAACAGTATATAAGTGCCGGGGATATTCCTAACATTGGAACCTCAGTGTAGACCAAAGCTGCAGAAGGTGCTTCGCACTGGCCACTGGGGTCCGTCTGCTGTCCTTCTTCAGGGGGTTCCCGGCAGCAGAAGGGACGTAGGCATTGCATTTTATTCTGAGGTTTGCTTAGGCTTAATAAGCATTGTACTTTCTTAATAGGCATTGCATTTTATTTTGAGATTTACTTAGGCTTAATAAGTATTGGATTTTATTCTAAGATTTGCTTCATTGTATTTTACTCTAATATTAAGCATTGTATTTTACCCCAATATTTGCTTAGTAAAATCTTTAAGCCTTCACCCAATTTATGTGCTTATTGCTTTTGAATCCCTTACAGGAAGAACCATTGCCTCTTGGCAATACACCTAGTTCCCAGACCTGTTACCCTGGCCCTTGTGCAGTCATGTCTGCTCCTGCCAAGTGGGGATAAAATGTTACCGGGGGGCTGGGATTTTGATTCAGCCCCATAGAAAGAAATAAGGGCCAGGGCTGCAATGCAAACCCCACCCACATTTTGGGATCCCACGCTTCAGCCCAGACCATTGGCAATATGGGAACCAGCCAAAGTTCAGGGAGCGTTTTGACTTCGGGCTCAGGTTCTGGCCCAGATGAAAGCAAAAGACAGTCTGCTGGTGGGGGATGGGGATGGGCATGGGCAGCAGGTGAAGGTCCAGCTGGGGAAGGCAAGTCCCAGCCCTGCTCCTTCCGTCCAAGGCTCCGCCCCTGGATCTGAGTACCACCCACCCTTAGCCCCATCCTTCCTGGTCACCCGGAGGACCAGGGTTGCAGTGCTGCAGCCCTGACCCCAGCCTTCTCTAGTGGTTGTGGGAGCTGGGCTGCCATGCTGTGGCCCCAGCCTTCCCTGGCGGCCAGGGAGCCGGGCTACTGTGCTGCAGCCCTACCCCGTGGCCAGGCACGTAGGCAGTTTTGGGAAGTCTGTGCCCTCCCTTGCCTGCATGACCAGCCACCCATGGGGATGAGGTAATCAGTCCCTTGGACAGATGGGAACAGTTGACTGCTTGGCTTCAAAGCTTAGGGAACTGTGAGAGAAGCTAGTTGGCTGGGCCCCAACAAACCCGTAGGGAGGATGCGATCACTCAGATAAAGGCTCAGAGCAGCTCCATGTTAAGGGAGCCCTCAAGTCTCATGCTATTCCACCGGCATTTGCAAGTGTGGCTGATTTTGGGAGCTCAGCTGGAGCCTGGTTTTCAGAAATACCGAGCATTTGCAGCTCCAACTTACCTCATTTGGAGTTGCCAGGCACCTCAAAGGGCACACACAACCCTGGAGGTTTTATTTTCATGTGTACAAATGCCTGCTAGTGAGAACAGAAACTGTGAACCCCTGGTTAGCTCTTCCTCTTTCTCCCCATCCCTCTGGGAGCTCCATTTGGTTTGTGATCTAGTTCAGTGTTTCTCAACCTTTTTTTATAAAGTACTCCCAGTACCTACAGTTTTCAGACACAATTTTTTTTCTACCATTGCAACACATTTGTTTAAACAACTTAATTGTAGCCGGGCAGGCGATTAAATTTTTGGGTGTAAAAAGTACAAAAATAATAAAGCGCTGTAAAACTTAAAACAAAAATTCAGTTTTCTCCAAATTTCAGTTGTGTTGACATACCCCGCATACTTCTTCTCTGGGAGTACTCATACCACTGGTTGAGAGACATTGGTCTAGTTCGCAGTAAGGGGCCTATCATTGCTCTGGGATTCACAATCCCTGCCCGGGCTCCCTGGGAGTAAGCAGTGCTGAGTCCTGTTGCAGCATATGCTTCCGGTCATGCTGTCCTAATTCTTCTACTGGGGGAGGGAGGGTGTAGAGCCAGACTTCACCTTCTTCCTGCCCCCTCTCACCCTCCTGCATGAGTGGGGAACAGAGCTACAGGGCTCATTCCCATCCCCCTGAAAAGGCAGTAAGTATCAAGGGGTGCATATTATTCCCTCCCGCTCCCTTGTGCAGGCACACAGAGACTGGGCGTGTGTTTAGAGAAAGAGTTGTTTTTCTGACAGCCTTAATCTCCTGAGCGCAACCAGGAAAAGATTCTTGTAGAACAGCCAGGTTGGCAGCTGTAACATGAGTAGCTTTGTGCTTTGGCTATTCTTGACCTGGTTTGGCATCCTGTCTTATCTAGGATGGTTTCTATTCAGTTGTTGGAAAGGTGCCCAGAGGCCCTGGTTGTGTGTGCGTTTCACAAGAGTTAGTAACTTCCACTGTTTATTACAGAACACAGAAATTGTGAGCTTGGCTCCTCCCATTGAACCATCTGCTCCAGGTGGCTTCCCCCCTCCTCAGGAGAAGTCACACGGCTCCCACATCTGCTGGTCTTTGCTCTCCTGACCCCAGTAGGCAACTCTCCAGTCACCATAATCAATCCGCCTCTGTGAGAGGCAGCAGCCTTGTCGGCAGGAGACACTCTGCCCTGACATAGCACTGTTCACGCCGGCACTTAGGTCGGCGTGACTTGCCTCGCATCATGGAGCGGCTTATTCACACCCTGAGGGACAGGAGTTATGCAATTGGAAGTGTGTCCAGCCCTCCAGGCAGAGGAGATGAAGATAAAAGGGCCTGCAGGCAAGGGTGGGCATAGAGCAGGGGAGGCCAACCTGTGGCTCACGAGCTGCATGCTGCTCTTCACCCCTGAAAGTGCGGCTCGCTAAGCCTCCCATGCATCCCTACAAACAGCCCCTAGCCTCCGGCTCCCTGTGCTCACTGGGTGCAGGGGAGCCGTCCGATGTGGCAAAATCGTGTTGGCAAGATGGTGGCAGCTGGCAGGAGCCTGATGTGGCCAAAAAGTCTAACCCCGTGGTTTTTAAAGTGGCAGCGTCTTTTTTTTTTTTTTGCTCAACAATTCTGGTGCGGCTCTTTGCATTTTTTCCACTGCTATTTCGGCGCTCTTCGTTTAATGGGTTGGCCACCCCCAGCATAGAGTAACAGGAGAGGGCAGAATGGCAGAGGAAGTTCTGCTCCTACTCTCTATGGTGGCCAGCCCTTCCAGTCTCCTGGAACCGGGCTCGATCTCCCAGAGGCTACTGAAGCCAACTTGGGCGATTAGCCACAAAACGTCCAGTAGCACAGGAGGGATAAGGCCTGACCCGGCCCCTGCGCTGCTTCCAGAAGCATCCAGCACATAGGCGTGCACAGCACATTTCATTAGGGGTGTGCACCCAATGAATTTTTAAAAAATGTACTTTGACCCCCATTAGCCACACCCCTGACTCGTTAACCACGCCCCTGACCCCCATTAGCTGCACCCCCTGACTCCCATTAGCCACGCCTCTGGAGGTAACACTCTCGGGGCAAGATGGACACATGACCAGAAGTAAAAGGTGTCATGTGACCCCCCTCTAAGGACTTTTCCCACCATCCTCCTACCAATAGGGATTAGTTTGGCCCCCACCAAACCCCCCTTATGCAACTATCCTGCAGTTGCATTAACCCAATGTGTGTGACATTAACTCGGGGGGCAGAGAAGCTGGGGGAAGTGTTCCCTCTAAGAGTTTCCTCCCATGAGCAGAATGAATTTTGTGTTGTGCACCAGTACTGAGTTCATATGGCTTGTCTGGATGTGCCACTGTGGCACCCAAGTTATTAATAAATATCTTATAATCCTCTACCTTTTCCCTCTGCTGCCATGTCCTCCTCCCCTCGCTCCATCAGCTCCCCTGGTGCCTGCTGCCCCCCAACCCCTCACCCTTCTCTGCTGTCCTGACTCCTGCCCTTCTCACTGCCCTCACCCCTCCTGCGATCTGCCCCCCTCCACCAGCCCTTCTCTCCCCGCTGTGCCTACTCCTCCAGTAGCCCCACTCTGATCATGTGAGCTGCCCCTCCTCATCCCCTCTCCTAACACCTCCCTCTACACACCTGCCCTGCCTCTCTCCTCTGGTGCTGGTCCCCCCCCGCAGGTGTCTCCCCTTCTGCTTCACCCCCAGAATCTCCTGGCACCTGCACCCTCCTGGTGCCTCCCCCTTCCCTCACTGCCCCTGCCTTTGCTCTCTTTTTCCCTGATGCCCACCCCTCACCATCCTCTGCCCCCATTCCCCTCATGCCCCCCCACACATGACTTGCTCCATCCCCGCCTTCCTCATGCCCGCCCCTTCTTTCAAACCTTCTCCCAGTACCTCCCCTTCCCCCCTCTAGTTCCCAATGCCTTTAACTTCTCCTCTCCTCTCCCAGCATCATCCTGTCCCCCCTCTCACTGACACCTCCCCTCCTGCCCTTTTCCTCATTGTCTCCACTTGGCCCCCTGGCATTTGTCTCTCCTCCACGCTGTCCCTTGGTGCCTTCCCCTTTCTTCTCCTGATCTGCCCCCCTCCCCTCAGCACAAGCCCCTTCCTCTCCCACCCCTTCCGCAGAGTGTAACAACACATTTGATAGGTTACACGCTGTATTTTGTTGAATGCATCTTTGAGTTATGCATAGTTATAATTCCTATACCAATGTGCAGGGCTTGACGAACGCTGGTGAAAACCGCTCGCCAGCCCTGTACTGCGCATGCGCAAGAGCCGCATAGCGCATGCGCGTGCCACGAATGAACGGGGCCTGTGGCTGAAATCTACTCGCCATGGGCGAGTAGATTGTATTTTTTGTTGAGCCCTGCCAATGTGCATGAAGTACGGCAGGGGACAGTCCCAACAGGAGCCCTTGGGGACGGGAGCTGCGCATTCCGGCTGCAGGGTCTGAAGCTGCGGGAAGCAGCCGGTCTAGGGCCACACCCCAGATCTTCTCCCACCTGCCCATGCTCAGCTCAGCTCAGGTCAGCTCAACTCTGCTGGAAGGGAGGAGGGAGAGAACACAGCCAGCCTCCACCCCTCCTGGCTCTCCTACTCTTCTGCTCTCCCCCTTCCGCCTTCCCTCCCTGCGCTTGACGGGGCAGTGGGGTGATGTTGCTGCGTCCCTGCCACCTCTTTCCACGGGGTCCTAAGCCCCGCTGGTTCTGACCGCGCAGCACCAGTTCCCCAGAGCGCCGAAGCGGCGCGCCTTCTAGTGCAGGGGCTCGTGCCTCCATCACACGGCCCTTTGAGACATTAGGGTGTGCCTGGGCACACCCCGTGCGCACGCCTATGAGCCAGCATGTCCCTGTGACCGCTAGGTGAGGGGCCCAAGGGGTCTCCACCCATTGCCCCCGCCCTGAGCAATAACTCCACGGCTCCCATGAACTGTAGCTAATGGGAGCTGCAGTGGAAGTGCCTAGAGACAGGGGCAGCACATAGAGCCACCTGCCCTCCCCCACCTAGGGGCTGCAGGGATTTGCTGACTGTTTCTGGGAGCAGTGTGGGGCCAGAGCATGCAGGGAACCTGCCTTAGCGCCGCTGCACTGCTGACTGGCCCTTGGAGCTGAGGTAAGTGTGGCCAGGCTGGAGCCTGCCCCCTGACCCACTTCTGCACCTCAGGCTCCTTCCCCAACCCTGACTTCCCTCCCAGAGCCCACCCCAAGCACCCTCCTCCACATCGGAACCCCCTGCACCTGTCCTGAGCTCCTTCATGCACCCAAGCTCCCTCCCAGAGCCTGCACCCCCTCCTGCATCTCTCCTCAGCCCAGTGCCCACACCCCTTGCTGCACCACAACCCTTGCACCAGCCCTGAACACCCTCCCATGCTGCATCCTAACCCCCTGCCCAGGGCTCAGCCCAGAGCCCCCTCACATACACCAAGCCTCTCGGACCCAGCCCAGAGCCCACACTCCCTCCCACACTTCAACCTCCTGCCCCGTGCTGGTGAAAGTGAGTGAGAGTGGGGGTGGGAGAGCTAGTGATGGGGAAGGGGGAGAGCTGGAGTGAGTGGGGAAGGGGCTTTAGTGAAGGGGTGGGGGTAGGGCAGGAGTGTTTGGGTTTGTGTGTGTAGTCCTCTTACTAAAGATGCCTCTGCTTATTCTCTGGGAAGATCCTGTGTGCTGCAATCTAGCCCAAGAGACTACAATTCCCATGAGCCCTGGAGGAAACCAGGAAGGAAGTGACTCTTTGTTTTGGGTCCAGGGTCTCTCCATGTGTATGAAGAGAAGCCTAGCAGTCTGTGGACCCTTCCCTTTGTTTTTGGAACAGAAAGGGAGCCAGGCTGCTGTGGAGGAGTGTAGTCGGTTTGCCTGCCCGGAGGGGTTCCTCCTCCTCCGGCTCAGTGGGCGGCCACTCCGACCCACTGCGCTGCCCCTTTAAGGCCGGCCCTGTTAGTTCACAGGGAGCGGTCCGGCCCTTAGTTCAGGGGTGACAGCAACAAACCACCACTGTCAGTTTATAAGGGGTGGCCAGGCCCTCGGTGCAGGGCGTGGCAGTAAACCAACACAATCAGTTTATAACCGGCGGCCAGGCCCTCAGTTCAGGGCGTGGCAATAAACAAACACCATCAGGGAGCTCCTTGTTCAGGAGGGGTGCAGGCGGATCGCCTGTGGCAGTGGTGAGGGGGGAGACTGCCACCCAATAGGTGGGTGGCGGGGGGGGCACAGGCCCACCCACTCCACTGCGCCCCGGCCCAGGGCCCTAGGGCAGCAGTGCAGGCTGCTCCGGCTCAGCGGGGGCTCCAGCCCGAAACGCGCCGGCCTAGGGGCCTTTAACAGCCCCCACTACCCTGGGCCACTTCCGTTCTCCCCCTCGGGCGGTACCTGGGTGTTGGGCGGTGAAGGCAGGGAGTCCAGGAGGGTCTCGTCCCACCGAGGCGGTCCGGTCCAGTCCTCTGCCGCTTGCAGGTCACTGGGGCTCAGCTGGGCTCCAGGGGCCGGCAGTCTCGGGCGGTTGAGCCAGGCCTCCGGGTCAGGGTCCGTGGACGTCCCCGGCGGTGCCTCCGGTCGAGGTAGCTGGGGCCGTAGCTGGGGCCACTTCTCCTGGTCCCGGGGCCAGCGCTGGGGCACAGACTCGGGCTGGCCCTGTGGCTCCGCCGTTGCATCTGGGCAGGTAGGCTGGCTACGCTGGGCCTCCGCCTCCCAGGCAGGGAGCCGGTAGTCTCCCTCTGGGCCCCGGCAGGCCGGAGGCCCTGGCCAGGCCTCAGTCCCCACTCTCCAGGCTGGGAGTCCAGGGAAGGCCTCTAGCCTCTTGGCAGGCCCAGCCCTGACTCAGGCTGCTGCCTGGGCTTTTATAGTCCTGGGCCCACCCCTTGGCTTCCGGTCAGGTGACAGGGCGGGGTTAGCCTCAGCCCAACATGGCGTCCGGAGGGGTTCCTCCTCCTCCGGCTCAGTGGGCGGCCACTCCGACCCACTCACGTACCCCCCCTTAAGTCCAGACCCCGATTATCGGGACTGGGCCCTTGCTCCTCCGCCAGGCGAGACAACGCATCTGCATTGGCGTTTGCCTTTCCCGCCCTGTGTCGGATGGAAAACACATAGGGTTGGAGGGCTAAATACCATCTCATAAGCCGGCTATTGGTGTTCCGCGTGTTTTGTAGCCATTTTAACGGTGCATGGTCTGTAAATAAAACAAACGCGTCTCCAAGGAGGTAGTACCGTAAAGCTTCGACCGCCCACTTGATAGCTAGGGCCTCCTTTTCTATCACGGAGTACTGGCGTTCTCGGGGAAACAGTTTGCAGCTGATGTAGACGATGGGGTGTTCCTCTCCATCGACCTCTTGGGACAGTACGGCCCCCAGCCCACTGTCCGAGGCATCTGTCTGAACAATGAAGGGTTTATCAAAGTCTGGGCTAAACAAGACGGGCTCACTACACAGAGCCTCTTTGAGTTGCTGAAAAGCGGTGTCACACTCTGGGCTCCATCTCACTCTCTGGGGTTTTTCCTTCGTAAGTAGTGTGGTGAGGGGAGCGGCCAAGCTGGCAAACTGGGGAACAAATCGGCGGTAGTACCCCGCCAGCCCCAGGAATTGTCGGACCTTCCTTTTAGTTGTCGGTACGGGGTAATTCCGTATAGTCTCCACCTTCCCCACCAGTGGTCGGACCAATCCTCGTCCCAAGCGATATCCTAAATAGGTGGTCTCCTGCCAGCCGATTTTACATTCTTGGGGTTGGCGGTCAGACCGGCATCTCGGAGGGTTCATAACATAGCCGCCACTCTGTTCAAGTGCTCCTCCCACCTGCAACTGTAGATGACCACGTCATCGAGGTAGGCCGCGGAATACTCCAGATGGGGGGTGAGCAGGCGGTCCATCATCCGCTGGAAGGTGGCAGGCGCCCCATGGAGGCTGAACGGCATGCGCACGAAGTGGAAGAGCCCTGAAGGGGCGGTAAAAGCTGTTTTCTCTCGCGACTCCGGGTCCAACGGGATCTGCCAATAGCCCTTGGTAAGGTCTAGCGTTGTAATAAAATTGGCTTTCCCCAGGCGCTCCAGGAGCTCATCTGTCCGAGGCATCGGGTACGCATCGAACTTTGAAATAGCGTTGACTTTCCGAAAATCAATGCAAAACCTGATCCTTCCATCCGGCATGGGGACCAGCACGACGGGGCTTCTCCATTCACTCTTGGATCGTTCGATTACCCCCAACTCCAACATGGTCTGAACCTCCTGTTTCACCACGTCGCGCATCCGACGGGGAAGAGGTCTGTTACCTTCTCGTACGACCTGTCCGGGAGTGGTTCGGATGCTATGCGTTATGACTGAGGTTCGGCCTGGTTTCGAGGTGAAGGTTTTGGTGAACGCTTCGATGAGATGCTGGGCTTGGTTCTGTTGGTCCTCAGACAGGGTATCCCCTAGCTGGGGTTCACCCTCCTCATTGGCCCCTGGTATCTGGGGGCCCAGTACGGGTTCTGAGGGGTATGGCGCGACCATCAGTCCTTCTCGTTCCCCAGGGTTTGAGGAGGTTCACGTGGTATACTTGCTTTTTCTTTCGCCGCTCTGGTTGATAAACTTCGTAGGTGACCGGGCTCAGTCGGTGAGCAATCTCATACGGCCCCTGCCAGCGAGCCAGTAATTTTGACTCCTCAGAGGGGACTAACAGCAACACCCTATCCCCGGGTTCAAATATTCTTTCTTGGGCTCCACGGTTGTACCCCCGCTCCTGCGCACTTTGGGCGGCCTGCAGGTTCTCCTGAGCCATGGCCCCCACTCGAGAGAGTCTCTCTTGGAGTTGGAGCACATACTGCAAGAGTCCTACCGAGGTTGAGGGGGTCTGCTCCCAGGACTCCTTCATCAAATCGAGGATGCCGTGGGGTCGTCTGCCATACAGGAGCTCAAAGGGGGAAAATCGAGTGGAGGCCTGTGGCACTTCTCGAACAGCCATTAAGAGCAGTGGAACTAGCTGGTCCCAGTGCTTCATTTCGGCCGGTGGAAACTTCCTCAGCATCCCCTTTAGGGTACGGTTAAACCGTTCTACCAGTCCATCGGTCTGGGGATGGTAGACGGAGGTCTGTAACTTGTGGATGCCTAAAATGTCGCAGACCTGACGCAGCAGCCGGGATGTAAAGTTCGTTCCTTGGTCTGTCAGTAGCTCCCACGGCAGACCTACCCAGGCAAAAATTCGTACCAGTTCGTTCGCAATGGTGCGGGCGTGGGTATTTCGTAGGGGGATAGCCTCGGGGAATCGGGTTGCATAGTCCATGAGCGTCAGGACGTATCGGAATCCCGCCTTGCTCCGTGGAAAGGGCCCCACTATGTCCAAGGCAACCCGCTCGAAGGGGTCCCTACCACAGGTAAGGGAACGAGTGGTGCTTTTGGCACCCCCGGGGCAGCGGCTAACTGGCAGTCCGGGCAAGACTGGCAATAGTCCTTGACTTCCTTATATACTCCAGGCCAAAAGAACCGGGCCAGGACTCGGGCCAGGGTCTTCTCTTGTCCGAGATGACCTGCAGCGGGAATGTCATGAGCCAGTCTTAATACTGCGCGCCGATGGCTCCGGGGTACTAGTAACTGGGCTTCTTCTTCCTGGGTTTGCGGGTTCTGCACGACCCGGTAGAGCCTGTCTGCTCGTAGCTCAAACCAGGGCCACTGTGCAGCCCTTTGCGGATCAACCACGGTCCCGTCGACACGGGCGAGTTGGTCATAGGCGGCTCGTAGGGTGGGGTCGTCCCGTTGGTCTCGGGGAAAATCCACTGAGTCCAGTGAAATTGGAGCATCCTCCTCCGCGGGCACTGGATCAGTTGGCTCGGGCGTCTCGACGTCCGCTGACTCCTCCCTGTGGAGTGACCCCCGCATTCGGGCCCCCTGGGGTTCCTCCCCCAGGAGCTCCCCACCTGGCTCGGTCGGCGTAGGCGGCTCCCCCGGGCTAGTCTCTCGCATGAGGGCCGTAAGTCCTGGCCAATCCCGGCCCAACACCATGGGATAGGGCAAATTGGCAACCACCCCTACTAGCATCACTCTAGTTACGCCTCAAATGGTCAGGAGGAGTCGGACCCGAGGGTACATTCTCACGTCCCCATGGACGCACCGCAGCTGCAGCTCCCCTTCGGGCACCGCGGTGGCTGGGAGGACGTCGGGGCGGATGAGCGTCTGGCTGCACCCCGAATCGAGGAGGGCGAACACCTGCGGGGCCCCAGCTGGTCCCGGAGTCGTGAGGATGGGTGGGCCAGCAGGGAGAGCCAGGGGGGCTGCAGTACAGTCCTGGCCGTAGTTACAATCCATTTCCATGCAGTCCCTCTGTAAGTGGCCCATACGCCCACAGGAGAAGCATGGTCCTAATTCGGGGTACGCCATTCGGGCGGGGTCCTCCCGCGGGGGAAGGCGCCGCCGCTCCCAAGGCACGGGGTGAGGGCCCTCCTGTCCGTTGCGGGTGAGGGCCCGACTGGCGCGCAGAAGATCCTCACTCTTATTTTCCCTCGGGGTCACGTCTGCCCGAGGCGCGGTCCTGGTTCAGGGTAGTGGCACTGGGGCCACGGCCGATGCTTTTGGGATTGGTGCAAGGGTCCGGGTGCCCAATGCCATGGGATTCTCGGCAGCCAGAAAGTCCTCCATGAGGGTGACCGCCTCTGCAAGTGTTGCTGGGTGGTGCCGGAGGGCCCAGGCCCGACCTCGCGGTGGAAGCAGCTGGGTGAACTGCTCTAGGGCGACCTGCTCCACAATTTCCTCAGCGGACTGCTGCTCTGGCTGGAGCCAGCGTCGGCAGAGGGTCTTAACTCCGTGGGCGACGGCCCGAGGGCAGGCACCCGACGGGTAACTCATGGACCTGAGCCGGCGACGGAAAGTTTCGGGGGAGATATCCAGGGCATCCAGGATGGCCGCTTTGACCTCGGTATAGTCCCGTGCTGCCTCCAGGGGTAAGGCCCGGTATGCCTCCTGCGCTAGCCAAGTCAAATATGGAGCTATCAGGGTTGCCCACTGTTCTCGGGGCCACTGCATGATGGTCGCCACCCGCTCGAATGTTTCCAAAAATGCTTCTGGGTCATCTTCCGGGCCCATCTTCGTGAGGTGGACTGGGGTCTTTGCGCTCTTCTGGTCCCCGGCGGGTCCCTCCCGCGGTTCGGCCGGTCGGGCCCAGAGGGTCGCCAGCTGCTGGAACCCCTGCATTTGCAGCTCCTGGTTCTGCTTCGCCACCTCCTGTAGGAGCTGGCTGTGTTGGGCGCCCAGCTGTCGCAGTAGCTCCTGCTGTTGCTGGTGTTGCGCGGCCAGCTGTTGAGCCAAGAGCTTCTCCTGCTGTTGCTGACCCTCAGCCAGAACTTGGAGCACTTTATCCCACTCCATGTTTGTCCCGCCCGCAAACACGCGGGGATGGAGGGGAAAAGGGGAAAAAAAAAATCACTGTGGGTTTTGTGTTTTTTTTTTTTTTTGTACACTGAGGCACACATTCAGCCCCTCACGTCAGGGGCAGGATCGATTGTACCCACATTCTCCACCAAGTGTAGTCGGTTTGTCTGCCCGGAGGGGTTCCTCCTCCTCCGGCTCAGTGGGCGGCCACTCCGACCCACTGCGCTGCCCCTTTAAGGCCGGCCCCGTTAGTTCACAGGGAGCGGTCCGGCCCTTAGTTCAGGGGTGACAGCAACAAACCACCACTGTCAGTTTATAAGGGGTGGCCAGGCCCTCGGTGCAGGGCGTGGCAGTAAACCAACACAATCAGTTTATAACCGGCGGCCAGGCCCTCAGTTCAGGGCGTGGCAATAAACAAACACAGGCAGTTTGTAAGGAGTGGCCAGGCCCTCAGTTCAGGGCGTGGCAACAAACAAACACCATCAGGGAGCTCCTTGTTCAGGAGGGGTGCAGGCGGATCGCCTGTGGCAGTGGTGAGGGGGGAGACTGCCACCCAATAGGTGGGTGGCAGGGGCACAGGCCCACCCACTCCACTGCGCCCCGGCCCAGGGCCCTAGGGCAGCAGTGCAGGCTGCTCCGGCTCAGCGGGGGCTCCAGCCCAGCAGCCGGCCTAGGGGGCCTTTAACAGCCCCACTACCCTGGGCCACTTCCGTTCTCCCCTCGGGCGGTACCTGGGTGTCGGGCGGTGAAGGCAGGGAGTCCAGGAGGTCTCGTCCCACCGGGGCGGTCCGGTCCAGTCCTCTGCCGCTTGCAGGTCACTGGGGCTCAGCTGGGCTCCAGGGGCCGGCAGTCTCGGGCGGTTGAGCCAGGCCTCCGGGTCAGGGTCCGTGGACGTCCCCGGCGGTGCCTCCGGTCGAGGTAGCTGGGGCCGCTTCTCCTGGTCCCAGGGCTGGCGCTGGGGGCTCCTGCCGGGGCTCTCCCCGCCCTACCCAGTCACTACCCACCCACCTGCCTGCTGAGACCTGCTCCCACTGGACGACGCTGCTGTTGCTGCTCCAGCCCACCACCACCTGCTGCTGTAGCTGCTGCTGTCTGTGGGGAGAGGGGGGGCCTGCCGGCTGCCCTCCCTCTCCCCCCACTCCAGAGGAAGAGGACCCACCTGCACCCACCACCCGGAGGCCTTCCCTTGCTGGCTGCTACCCGCCCACTGCTGCTGCTGTGCCCCGCCGAGGAGGAGAAGAGGAGACCGCTGCCTAGAACTGTGGAGGGGGCTTGTTTAGAGACTTAGTGTTTTTCATCTGCTCCTGGGGTGGTGTGCATAGAACTGAGCTGTTAAGAGGGGGGGCCGGGGGAGAGGCTTACAGCCCTCCCCCCAGTCCAGCTGCCCCCCCTTCCTGCTGCCACCGCCCCCACTGCCCCTCCACCACCTTTATCACCACCCGGACTTCTCTTCTCCCCTTGGTGGGGTTTATTGCTCCACCTGCCATGGGACTGTTTGCTGCAGTGGTGGGCAAGGTCGAGCCCCCACAGCGCTCGTGGGCGTGCTCCTTCCCCACCCCCTTGGACTTGGTCCCCCTCCCTCAGCTACATTTGGCTGGGGGGGCCCCCCCTCACCCCTGCTCACCCCACTCTACCCCAGCAGCTTGTTTCCTTCCCCACTGCCAGCCCAGTTTGTCTTTCCCTCCCTAAGGTTCCTTGCCTGCCACACCCACTCCCACAGCTAGTTACCTGCCACGCCCCTGCCCCAGCTAGCCTGGTTGTGTGTGTGCCCCGCCCCTCCCAGCTGCTGTCTTGCCTCCCTTGTCCTACCTTCCCTAGAATCCCCCCCCCCATAAGTTCCCGCTGGCCTTTTTGGCACCGCTTTGCCTGCCCGGTCTCCCCTCTCCCCCGAGCGCTCGTGCCTCGCCCCCCCCTTTTAGTTAGCCCCTCGTACACTTCACTCCCCTCACTGATCCCATAGTCCCCTCGGTACCCCAGTGCAGCCAGAGGAGCCGGCCCCCGCCCTGTGTCCACTACTGCGTTCCCTGTCCCATCCTGCCAGCACCCTCCTCCTCTGTGTCCAGCCTTGCAGGGAGGAGTGGTAGCTGGCCCCTTGGTTCTCCCTTTTTACCCTGCCCCTGCCAGCGCCCTCCCTCCCTGCAATCAGTTAGGGGGAGAGAGTGGCTGCTTCTCCCTTCCCCTTCCCCCTCAACTGTATACCCCCTTACCCTCGCCCTTCCCCCCTGCAATAGCGCCCTCCTCCTCTGCCACAGTCTTAGCAGGGAGGAGTGGCTACTAACCCTTCCCTTCCTCGGTTGCCCCTTCCTCGAACCAGTACCCTCCCCTTTTCCACCCCCCCCTCCTTTCATTGACGCCCTCCTCCCCTGCCTGTTGCTTGGGGAGGAGGAGTGGCCAGCCCTTACCCTCCCTCCTTGCCATCTGTGCCTCCTTCCACCCTCTTCCTACGATGGAGGAGGCCCCTGTCCCCGCTGGCCCTATGGTCCCCCCACTGCCACCGGCCCAAACAACTGCTGCGGCTGACCTCCCGACCCCTAGCCCGAGCTCCGCCGCTGCCACGGCCGATGCCCCCCCTGCTACGGGTGGGCCTTCTACCTCGGCCGGTAAGAAGGGCCGGGAAGGGAAGAAGGGCAAAGGCCCGGCCCAGAAGGCTACACCTCCTGTGGCCGAGGCTGCCCCACCCACTGCAGCCCAAACATCTGCTGCCGCCCCTCCTTCCCCTGCTGTTCCTTCCACCAGCTCTGGGGGTGATCCATCTACGGCCCCCAGAGCGTACGCCCAGGTGGCCGCTGCGGCCCCCCCACGTGCCGGGTCATCCACCCCTACTGCCGCCTCCAGCTCCATCCCTGGTGGCCGGGGCCCCTTTCCCACCCTGACCAGGAGGCATGGCGTTCGCTGCCTCCTGGTCGCCGCCTCGCCCCACGTCGAAACTTACATGCGGACGTTGGTGAGGGTGGTGGGGGCCTCGGCCGTGGTGGCGGCCTCCAAATTGTACGGCAAGGTGGTGTTCTTCCTTGCCTCGGAGGCCGCCGCCCAGGAGGTGGTGGAGAGGGGCCTGGCGGTGGGGGGCGTGCACGTGCCCCTCGAACCGCTGGAGGACCTGGGTGTACGGGTGGTCCTTGCCTCCGTCCCGCCCTTCCTCCCCAATGTTGCCCTGTTGCCTTCCCTCTCCACTCTGGGGAGGCCCGTTTCCACTATCAGCCCTCTCCCATTGGGCTGTAAGGACCCCGCCCTCCGCCGCGTCCTGTCCTTCCGCCGGCAGGTACAGCTGCAGCTGCTGCCGGCGGCGCGTGGCGGGGAGACGCTCGAGGGGTCCTTCATGGTGCCCTACCAGGAGGCCCTCTACCAGGTCCATTACTCTTCGGGGGAGACCCGGTGCTTCCTCTGCCGGGCGATGGGGCATGTCCGGAGGGACTGTCCCTTGGCCCGATCGGAGGAGGCGTCTGGGCCCCCCAGGGCCCGGGAGGGCGCCGGCCCTACCACCGCTGGCCCCCCTGGTAGTCCGGCCTCCGCGGCCGCCCCTCCTCCAACCGACGGCTCCGCTCGGGAGCCGGGGGCGCCCCCTCAGGCGTACCTGAGCGAGCAGGTGGGCCCCGCCCCTACTCGAGCCGTCTCTGCGGGGCCCAAGGAGGAGAGGGTGGTGCGGTTGTTGCCAGGCGAGGGAGAGGGCTCCCCCCAGGTGGAGGTATCCCTCTCCCTTCCTCTCCAACCCCTTCCACAACACCCCTCCCGAAAACCGAAAGCGCCCCCCGGCCTTGCCCCTGCTGACCAGCCCTCCACCTCCACCTCGGAGGGCTGGACGCTCGTTTGGGGGAAGCGCAGAGCCCGCCGTTGGCGGGCTCCATCTCCCCCCTCCGATGGGGAGGGCAGGAAGGCCCCCCTCCGAAAGATCCCGAGGGGGGCCAGTGCTGCCGAGAGCGCCCCCGACGAGTTTCAGCAGGAGGTGCCGGATGAGGAGGCCATGGCAGCGAGGGGGAACAACGTCCCCTTCCCCCCTGTGGAGCCCCTCCAAGAGGAGGCCTTGGGTGGAGCCCCCCCGGCCCCGGTTCCAACTGAGCCCCCCCCCGTTTCTGCTGAGGTAATTGTTGCCTTGGCGGCCGGAGGGGAGGGCTCCGGGGCCGAGGGGATGGAACTCAGCTCCATCTTCGAGGAGATCGAGGCCCTGGGTCTGACCCCGCTCACTCAGGGGGAGGACGACCCTCCGCCAGCGGGCCTCGGTCTGGGCGGCGACTCTGCGGCGTCGCCCCCTCCTCCTCCCAACCCCGTGTCCCAGGTGGCCGACCGTACCGGGAGAAGCGGGAGGAGCTCCGGGCCCTGGAAGATCACAGGGCCCGGGGCGCCTTTGTTCGATCCCGCATCCAGCTCCTTCGGGAGATGGATCGCGGCTCCCGCTTCTTCTATGCCCTGGAGAAAAGGAGGGGGGCTAAAAAGCATGTCACCTGCCTTTTAGTGGAGGACGGCACCCCCCTCACGGATCCGGCAGAGATGCGTGGAAGGGCCAGGGCCTTCTACGCCAGTTTGTTCTCCCCGGATCCGACCAAAGCCGACGCCTGCAAGGTGCTCTGGACCGAGCTCCCGACAGTCAGCGCAGGCGACTGAGACCGGCTAGAGCTGCCTCTCTGGCCGAGTTCTCAGAAGCCCTCCGTCTCATGCCCAACAATAAAACCCCGGGCATGGACGGGCTGACCGTGGAGTTCTACCGCGTGTTCTGGGGCGTCCTCGGCCCGAACCTGCGTTACCGTCTGGGCGAGTCAGCGGAGGCGGGGTCCTCCCTCTGTCGTGCAGGCGGCGGTGCTCGCCTTATTGCCGAAGAGGGGACCTCCGCGACCTCTGGAACTGGCGTCCGTCTCGCTCCTCAGCACGGACTACAAAGTCATAGCAAAAGCCATCTCGCTGCGACTGCGGTCCGTGCTGGCGGACGTGATCCATCGACCAGACCTACACCGTCCGGGCCATAGTATTTTTGACAACTTGTATTTGGTCCGGGATCTCTTAGAGCTCGGGTGTAGGGACGGCTTGTCGCTCGTTGTCCCTGGACCAGGAGAAGGCGTTCGACAGGATGGACCATGGGTATCTCCTGGGCACCCTGCAGGCCTTCGGCTTCGGGCCCCGTTTTGTGGGTTTTCTCCGGGTGCTGTTTTGTGGGTTTTCTCGCGGAGTGTGTGGTCAGGCTCAACTGGACCCTGACCGAGCCGGTCAGCTTCGGGCGGGGGGGTACGTCAAGGGTATCCGCTGTCGGGCCAGCTGTACGCTCTGGCGATCGAGCCCTTCCTCCGTCTCCTCCGTAGGAGGTTGGCGGGGTTGGTGCTCGGGGCCGGGCTGCGGCTGGTCCTGTCGGCGTACGCCGATGATGTGCTCCTCGTGGTCCAGGACCCGGGCGACCTGGCGCGGGTGGAGGCTTGCCAAGCCGTCTACTCGGTAGCCTCCTCCGCCCGGGTCAACTGGGTCAAGAGCTCTGGCCTGGTGGTCGGGGACGGGTGGCGGGCCGGATCCCTCCCACCTGTGCTTCAGGCCATCAGGTGGAGCATGGGTCCGCTGCTCTATCTGGGCGTCTATTTATCCGCCACGCATCCTTCTCCGCCGGAAAACTGGCAAGGTTTGGACTCCAGGGTGGGTGAGCGGTTGCGGAGATGGGCAGGACTGCTCCGGTGCCTCTCCCTTCGCAGGAGGGCACTGGTGCTAAATCAGCTGGTCCTGTACATGCTCTGGCACCGACTCAACACCCTGCGCCCGGCCCCGGAGGTCCTGGCCAAGCTCCAGAGGACAGCTTTGGAGTTTTTTTGGCCAGGACTGCACTGGGTCTCTGCAGGGGTCTTGTCTCTCCCCCTGGAGGAGGGGGGCCAGGGCCTGGTCTGCGTGTGCAGCCAGGTCCGGACCTTCCGCCTCCAGGCCCTGCAGAGACTCCTCTTTAGTGCAGGTAGTCCGGCATGGAGCACCTTGGTGCGCGCCTTCCTCCGCCGCCTCCGAGGGCTCCGATACGACCGGCAGCTCTTTTTTATCCACCCGAGGGGTCTTCCGCGAGACCTCTCAGAGCTGCCGGAATTCTACCAGGACCTCCTCCAGACCTGGAAGCTGTTTTTGGCAACCAGGTCCATTGTGGCTGCCGAGGGAGCAGACCTCCTCGCGGAGCCCCTGCTCCACAATCCAGCCTTGTGCGTGCAGGTGGCGGAGTCTCCCCTCGGTGCGCCGGAGGCTGATCCTGGCAGAAACCACCATGGTCGGAGACCTCCTGGACTACGACAGGGGGGACTGGGTGGATCCCCGAGCGCTCGCTCAGCGCATGGGGCTCTCCACCCCTCGAACCCCCCTGCGCCTACTCCAGGAGGTGAAGGCGGCCTTGCCGCGGCCCGCTCTTGATTTCCTGCAGTGGTCCATGCGAGAGGGTACACCCCGCCCCTCCCTTCCTGCAAACCCTCCATCCCTTATTATCGGGCCCCTGTTCCACGGGCCCCCCCGACCTCCCCATCCTTGGACCCCCAGCCGGCTGCAAAATCTGCAGCCGGTCTGCTTTCGAACCGCGCCTAGGAAACATCTGTACATGCTCGTGCTCCACACTCTGCATTTCCCCACCCTCATGTCCCACCCCGACTCTAAGTGGCGGGACTATATAAGACCCACAGAGGGCGGGGAACCCCGATGGGCCAGCGTCTATTCCGATCTTATCCCACGGCCCATCGGGGACATTAGTTGGCGGCTCCTTCACGGAGCCGTGAGCACGGGCGTGTACCTGGCGCAGTTCTCACCCCCATCCCGAAGCCTGCCCCTTTTTGCGGCGTGAGAAAACCTGGCGCCACGCATACCTCGAGTGCGCCAGGTTGCAGCCTATTCCGGCTCCTCCAGAACCTCTTATTGAGGTTCTGTCTGCACTTTTCCCCTCACCTTTTTATCTATGCACACCCAATCCGCGGCCCCACAAAGTCGCGGGACCTCCTCGTCAACCTCCTCCTGGCTTTGGCTAAAACCGCCATTTATAATACCAGGGAGAGGATGCTAGACGAGGGGGTTCCCTGTGACTGTGGGGCCTATTTCCGTTCCTCCCTTGTGTCACGTATCCGGGCAGAGTTCCTCTGGGCGGCGTCCACTGGCTCCCTTGACAGCTTTGAGGAGCAGTGGGCGCTGTCCGGGGTTCTCTGCTCGGTGTCCCCATCTGGTTCCCTGGTTATAAACCTTTAGCCTGAACTCCTTGTCCCTTTCGTTATTAGTTGTCCCCAGTAATTAGTTGGACATGGGTCCAGTCGTCCCTCCCGCAAGGCTGGGGGAGGGGCCTTTAGAAAGTTCCCATGTTCCCAAATAGACCCACTACAAGGAGTTTTATCCAGTCCAGGAGCTGTTAGGCTGCAGCTACATACTTGGACTAAGAGCCTTTGGGACTGGAATCTAGCAGGCTGCTTCTGATTGCCCTTTGGCTGCACCTGTGACTAGAAGCTACTCTGCATCCAGCACACAGAAGGAGACTAGAATCATCCACTCCAGCTGCAAAATCTTCAAGCATGCCCGTGCAAGCAAGTGTATGGTACTGTGAGTTCTGAGGAGTGGGATAAATGGTGGCAGTGCACATGCCAGGTAGATAAGTTTCCTATTCTTGCTGTATACTTTGTTAATGTTATTCACTGTTAATCTGTTAAACCCTGTTTTCTTTAAATTGCTAAGTAAAGGTTGCTCATTCTAATGTAATCTATTAGATGTATATGATTTGTAGTTGTTGTTCTGGAGTTAGAGCCAGATTATTGCTGGAATAATTTTATTCCTGGAGGCTCCCAAGGCACACCATTAAGTGTGTACAGGGCCAGCCAGGTGGAAGCACCACCATTGTATGTTCTTTATGAGCAAGGGACAGCAGCAAGGGGGTGGATAGGGTTTTCCCCAGCTAAACATCATCACCACTGGGTACTCAGGATCTCCTTTTATGTTAAAATCATCAGGCACCCAGGCATACCAGTGAGTGTGACCTGCTCCTGAGTAACCTGAGGAGGAAAAAGGGGGTTACATGTGATTAGACAGTTGGCAGCCCTACCCCCTGCCTCTTCCTTCATGCTGAAAAGGGAGGGGGGGGGGACAGAGAGAAGAGCAGTCACATTGCCCCCCTGGCCCTCTGGGTTTGGCCTGGCCATACCAAGAGGAGACAAAACTCCCAAGCCTGGGGCTGCTGTTCCTTTAGCACGGTAGCAGGAAGTCCCCGAGGGGGCTGGGGAGGCATGGAGGTTAGCTGCAGGGACGGGATTGCTTTTCTTATGCTGACAAAGCTGGTTCAGCGTCGGAAGAGAGTCCCTCTCCCTGCACTTCTTCCCCATTGCAAGAGGGTCCCCCTGGGTGGCCTGCACTGGGGCCAGTGCCAGCAGTGACACTGCCGATTTAGCAAGTGAGCTGCCCCCCACCAGTGGGAGACTGAAATGGCCGGTTCCAGTTAGAAGCAAGGCCACGCCTGGGGCAGTGTGGGAGTCACGCCTGGTCAGTTGTGCTTTCTGCCCTGTGAACGTAGGGCTCTGCTCCGTGACACATGCCATCTTGGCCGGCACAGGGTGATCTCAGGAGCTAAAAGCTGAGCAGCAGCTACAGCTTGAACTAAAGCTCGCTCACTGGGGCTGTGAGTCCCCACCTGTGTCCTCTGCAGAGTGACACAGAATGGGACCTGTTCTGCTCATTCACGCATGGGTTACATCTTCGCTTGTGCCTAGACAGAGTTGCCACTCGATTAACTCTAGGTTCAAGAGTAGACGGACCTGACTCTGAGTGCTGGGAAGAGGAGGATAAAAAGAGAGTCCAGGAGCTCCCCTTCCCTTCGCTCATTTCTCCAGTTCAACACAGTGTCAACCTCTCCACCCCACCAGGCCGCCTGGTCCCAGCTGGGCCTGAGGGCTTTCCCTGCCTCCTGTTTCTGCACTCACCTATTCCTGTCTCTCCTGACCTTGAGGGGCGAGTGGACAGAGAAAGGGCCAAGCAGAAGCTAAAAAGCCTCCTTGTCCTGCAGCTCCAGCCTCAGTCCCTGACCAGCTTTCTCCACTTGCCAAGGCACCCCATTACCATAGTGATGGTGCAGTACAGGAATAGGGATGGCACCCATTGATCTCGCAGCCAGCCCAGCAACCAGGCCTTGGTTTCACATCCATCCAGGAGCACTTCTCCCCTCGGCATAATTAATCCACCCCCCTGAGAGATGGTAGCTATGTCACAGGAGAAGCTCTCATTTTTATCCACAAGCAGAAACACGTGCCTTTTCATAGGCCACAGTAGATGAAGAAACAATGTAAAGCACTAAATTCAGGACATTTACTTTCTTTTATCATCCAAGTAAATACATCCCCTGCTTTGGGGGAAGGCAGCAAAGTCAGTTCACTTGCATCAGCCAACAGCCTGAGACAAAGGCTGGAAGTCTGATTGAGTCAGGTTTTCTTTCTCTCGCTCTCTCACCCACACACTCTATTTCTCAGGCTATGTCTAGACTACACTCAAAAAATGAGGAGAACAAGATCTTTCAAAAAAGCGCCCCATTGTCGAAGAACCACGTCTAAACCGCGGTTTCACTTTCGAAATGGCACCTGTTTGAAACAGCGCCATAACGCGATTATGCAAATGAAGCACGGGATATTTAAATCCCCGCTTCATTTGCACTTTCGAAACGTCTAATTTACATCCCTCTGCCTACAGAGGGGTGTAGTTTAGACACAGCCTCACACATTCTCTCACTTTCACCCATACACTCATACTCTCTCTTTCTCTCACTTTCACACCCCCCCCACACACACTCTTTCTCTCACTCTCTCACACACACACACACACACACACTTTCTCTCTCTCTCTCTCTCTCTCTCTCACACACACACACTCTCTTTCACTTTCTCTCACACACACACTCTTTCTCTCACTTTCTCACACACACACACACACACTCTTTCTCTCACTTTCACACACACTCTCTCTTTCTCTCACTTTCACCTCCCCACACACTCACTTTCTCTCTCACTTTCACACACCCTCCCACAGTCATTCACTCTCTCACACACACACTCTCACACACCACACTCTTTTTCTCACTTTCACACACACATACTCACCCTTTCTCTCTCTCTCTCACACACACACACACACACTCTCTCACTCTCTCTCTTTCACAATCATCCCTGAGGCCCTGTCAGTAAGGCGGGCTCTCAGCAAAGGTAACAGGGTGAGCAACAACTAAGTCAGCTGGCAGCCTGTCTACACCAGGGCTTTCAATGGCAGAGCTCAACTGGCACTGGCAGCTGTCAATGAGGTATAGGTGGCATTATGCCACATGGGTGCTGGGTGGGAACAACAGGAGGTAGCTTTGCTGGCCCTTAAAAAGGTGAAATCAACATCCCTTCCCACCACCCAGTGTAACCAGCATATGTGTGTGTGAGTCCATTTGACTCACCCCTTCCCCATGGTATAATGACAGAGCTGAGTTAGACTCAATTGGGAGTCTTTGTTGTCACCATATGGTTTTTCTATAGCCATATTGAAAGGCTTAAAGCTTTCCCAGATTGAAGAGCAGCCATTATTAGCTGTAAAGCCTGAAGTCAAATGCTCACACTCTATCAATGTTGCATTACATTAGTGTTACACCAAGCTGTGAGAAGGCGATCGTGTCCTAATGGCACCCACTGTCACCAGATAAAGAAATAGATCTCAAGATGGGTAGAGAAAACTTAGTTAACAGCATTTCATCTGGCAAGAAAGTGTTTATCAATAGCTGAGGGTGTGAAATCCTCATTCTATGATTATAGGCCTCACTTTCCTATTGTTTGTATGAGCTCTGTCTGGTTTGTAATTGTTTCTGTCAGCTATATAATTAATTGTGCTAGGTGTAAATCAACTAAAGTGATGGGATATGATTGGTTAGGTAATTCTGTTACAGTATGTCATGCTTGGTTAGTAAAATTATACAAAACTAATTGGTTAAGGTATAGCTAAGCAGGACTCAGTTTTCACTATATAAACTGGGGCCCATAAGGAAACTCTTTGGGAACCAACTCCGGGTTACAGCTCCAAGGTCAGAGCTGCCAGATCTCAACCCTGTGCCAATGATACCATGCTGGAACTGGAGTCCTCCAGATGGACTTGATCCTGACTGGTCAGCAAGACGAGTTAATCTGTCTCATTGGGAGTGGTAAGCACTCTATGCCTGGTGTATGCATCTGTTTTTGATGATTGTTAATAAATATAGACGAAGTAGAATATTACTGTGTAAGGCTCCTTCACTGGTAAAAGACCCCACAAACCCGCAAAATATAAGGTTACTCCTGAGCCTGCAGAAAGGTGAGGGTGGGTGCCTAATCTTGGAAAGGTTATGCCTGAGACCTAGAAACAGGTAAGGGTAGGTGCCTATATTGAGGGGAAAAACTTAAAAAACAATGAATAGTCTTGTAGCACCTTAAAGACTAACAAAACATGTTAATGGTATCATGAGCTTTCATGGGCACAACCCCCTTCTTCAGATGAAATGGGCTGTGCCCATGAAAGCTCATGATACCATCGACATGTTTTGTTAGTCTTTAAGGTGCTGCAAGACGATTCATTGTTTAAGTTTTTCCAGTTACAGACTAACTCGGCTACTCCTCTGTATATTGAGAGGGTTACACCTGAGCCCTAGGGATGGGTAAGAGTGGGTGCCCCTAGAGAGTGTGAGTATTTTGTGTGGGTAACATTGTTACCTGCTGGAGAGCTGAAATCATGGATGCCAAGGTCTAAGTATGAGATCAACTTTTGGGCAGTTTTCTGGTACAAGACGACTGCCTAGTGTACACCAGCATTGAGGCTTCCCTCGCTAACAGCTGAGCTCATCGAGAGCTAAAGTCTCTGAGAGCTATGTGAGTGGGGGCTGAAGACATACAGCGAAGAACAGCATGGCCTGCAGCGTGTCTGGCTAGTGCCCAGGCAATGGAGCATATAAGGTACCTCCTCACCCCCTGCCCCCACCCAGGCTAGGAGGTGAACTCTGCAGATGAACTTCTGCATTCTGGGGCTGCACTGACCAAGGACAGCAACTGGGAGCGGGCTGCAGGGAAGGGCTGGGGCCATTAAAGGGACTTTGGGTTGCTGGACATAAGAAACAGATGGGAAAAGGCACTGCCCAGTTTACCTGGGATGGGTCTTTTGGGCTCATGGTTTAATGTTTATGAATCCTAGTTGTGAGCATTTCCCCAAATTAATGCTGAGCTGCTTCGCTTCCTTTATGAAAGTTTGCTACACTCTGACCCTGTGGTTGCAAGAGAGGAAGCATTGCCTCTGAGAGGCGCCCGGGGTGTGTGTGTAATTGTGCCAGGGCACTGGGTGGCGTCTCAAGCCAGTTTTGGTGTTGTATTGTGGAAAAGAAACCCACAGATACTGCCCCTGGCCCTTGTTGCTGCCACTGTGTCTGGCAGAAGGGTTACAGTAGCCATAGCTGAAAACCATAGAACCCACAGCCCAAAGCCCTGAGTCATATGAGAGGTGAAGCTGCAGGGTTCTCCGAGACCAGCCATGAATACAGCGCTAGGGGGTTGTTAGACAAGGTGTACACATTGGGAGTACAAAGCCAAGGGGAAGACAAAAAACCTCGGGACAGCAAGAGAAGCCTCATGATCACAGCCCTGAGACTAGGGTTGCCAGATGGTTTAACTAAAAATACCGAACACGCCTCCCCCCTCCCCCCAAAAAAAAACCCCAAACAAACAAACACC
The DNA here is from genome assembly GCA_019425775.1 of Rafetus swinhoei. Taxonomy (NCBI): domain Eukaryota; kingdom Metazoa; phylum Chordata; order Testudines; family Trionychidae; genus Rafetus; species Rafetus swinhoei. The sequence continues at coordinate 15,393,283 of CM033446.1, read as the reverse complement.
AGGAAAAAAATTCTGTTGAGGAAAAAAGAGGGGGGGAGACCAAAGTTGTTGAGCAAAAAAATTAAATAAATAAAACAGCATGGTCCCTTTAAGAAAAGCCTTTGAAGCTTTTTGCTGGTGGCCATCTTGTTTTCCTGACTAAGCCAGAAGGCAGCTTCCCTGTAGAACCAGGTAAGCAGGGGGCCCAGGGGCCTCGGGTCAGGGGAGGGGACCCAGGGCTGGGCCTGGTTGCTGAATGTGTCGTAGGGTTGCCAGGTGTCCGGTATTTTTGCCTCCTGGCAGGGGAAAAAAATCAGAAAATACCGGACATTTTAGGTGTCTGGTATTTTCTAAATTTTTTTTTACCGGACAGGAGGTAGAAATACCGGACTGTCCTGGTCAATACCGGACACCTGGCAACCCTAACTGAGACAGCTGAGACAGAGCTCCCTGGGACCTGGGACTGGCTGGCTGGATTTCTCAGCAAGGAAACTGCCTGCTCTTTGGACCTGCTGCATTCAGGGTCAAAAGATCCTCAGGCAGTTTGTAAACAAACAGGACTGCGCCAAAGACTAGTCCTGACTCCTTTCAGCAAGTTTTCCTCCTAAAAGAAACAGCCCCTGAATATTGGTCAGCTGCTTGGTCTAGAGGCACAGCCTTGCATGGGCTGTAATGGATCCCAAACTTATCCATACTGCCAGCTGGATCCTCGCAGCATTGGGTGAGGTGTGGACTCTGCTCTTAGCTGCTGTGGTAGTTCCTTCAGTCCTGCTGGAGCAGGGTTAGGCTTACTCCTTTGGTGTCTCTGGAGGCTTTCCGGCATGGCCCACTGTAGCCAGACATGAACCCCATCTTGTTCCCCAGAGAGCAAGAGAAAGGCAGTCAGCCTTTGATGCCCTGGGAACGCAGGTGTGCTGCCTGTCCCTGACTCTACCATAAACAGAAACCAGACAGTAAATGGGCTAGCTGACGACCCGGGGCCTCCGTCGCCTCTGATGGCTAGTACCAGTAATTGACACGCCTGCACTGTCCCAGGAGAGGAATCTTCGCCCATCACATACTAGAAGTGCCCATTGTCTGCATTTTCCCAGGTGTGAATTATGCTTTGCACCCTTCGTGGGAAACTTGGCATTCAAAGCCATTTTTCCTAATTGGCCACTTGAGACCAGGAAGAAGCCTACATGACCCAAGGGGTATAAAGAGGGGTTTAGTAGCCCACCCCATTTGAGCTCCAATCATCTATACCTGCTGGCAGGTATTGATTGTCTCCCGAGGTCTGTGGGACGCCCAGCCTCGCCCTACTTCTTCCCGAGGGATTGAGAGAAAGACGCTGGCCACGCCAAGTCTGGAACGCAGGGGTGAGAATATATACCTGCTATGTGTCTATTTTGCATGCATTTTATAAGAGCTCAGAGAACCAAAAGGGTTTCATGGTACCTGTAAGTGACTTTTGTTTTAAGTGTAATTTCTGTCCTGTCCTTTTGTAGTGGCTGTGTTATCTGTAACACAGCAGTAGCATTTAACAGCTAAGTTTACCCTGTAACAATAAAATAGTAACTGTTTAAGCTTTAACCTGACTCCTTCAGTTGCTGTAACAGAACCAAGCACAATTTAAAAGAACTCCAGCCGGTCATAAGGGACAGATCCATTGGGGCGCCCGTCAACCTCTTCCAGGTTGCCCGCTGCTAAGGACCCCGGTCCTGGCAGTTGAAGTCTCGGGTGTATAAGCTCTCCCTGTAAACTTATTGGGGCGCCCGTCAACCTCCTCCAGGTTGCCCGCTGCTAAGGACCCCGGTCCTGGCAGTTGAAGTCTCGGGTGTATAAGCTTTTCCCTGTAAACTTATTGGGGCGCCCGTCAACCTCTTCCAGGTTGCCTGCTGCTAAGGACCCCGGTCCTGGCAGTTGAAGTCTCGGGTGTATAATACACACACACACACCACTCACTGCCCTGACCAATCGGCTGACAGAATTGGCGTAGTCGGCAGGATTGTGTTATAGGTTTAAATACAGCAACATGAAGCTAGTCATGGTAAATACTGATTTCAGTAAAGTAGAAAAGAATTTTGCCCAGGAAGGTTGGGGCAACCCAAAATGGGATAGAGAAATATTAGAAAAGGATTGGGGAAATCCTGAGGAGTTGTGGGTGCAGTTCTGTAAGTATAGAACTGCCTGCAAGCTAAAGAATGGGACAAAGCCTGAGTCTGTGGAAAGGAGCCACTTTCCATTTAGCAAGGAAAACAGGATCAGGCCCAGACAAGCAGGCAGGCAACAGATAGATTGAAGGCCTTGTGGTAGAACTGAGAAAAAGGCAGTAAGTACATGTACTGGAAATCTAAATCCTTAAAACAATACTTACAAGAGTAATATCTGAAACAAGGCCAGTTTTTTTATTTTTAGAGATAAGAAAGTGTTTTAAGAAAAGAAAAACCCACAGGAATTTAACTCTACAGAGAATGGAGAGAATTGAGCAGTTGTGCAAATGCTAAAATGGTGTAGATAGAAAATTGTGGTTTCTTTGCAGCCATTCTGAAGGAAAAATGGGCCCTTTTTCCAAAGGAATGTCTGTAAATAATCCAGGCAAATTTGACTCAAACTGTACATTTGATTATAGATACTGCTAAAAGAACTCTAAAGGAGGGGGTTCTATTGGAACTTAACTACCCCAATGAATAAAAAGGGAATGTAATTGTTGTACAGCTATGTAGAAATAGTGTAAGAAAGGTTCAGAGAGAATGTATGTGTATCTGTGTGTAAATATACATCTATATAGTGTAAATAAATGAGGTTCTCAAGGTCCAGTAATCTTGTTTGTAGGTTTAAAACAAATTGGTTTGGTTTATTTTCAGTAAGACCATTTCAGTCCAAGTTGTTTAATGAAGGTACAGGAAAACTGTAAGCATAAAGAAAGAGTTACACCCTATGCAAAGTTTAATGTGGCTAAGTAGTGTTGTAAACAAAGATTGCACATTTTCCTGTGATATGCCATGTATACTGTAGAAGGGGTAAAACTGCAAACAAATTAAAATGCTGTGGAGGCTTCAGGAGCCACAACAGGTTGTAATTTCCTTTGTGATGCAAATGCCCTAGCTGGCAGCACAAAGAAGCTTTGCAGGTAATAGCTAAGTTTGATCAGCAAACTACCTGAGATCAGAAAGTTCAAATTGTAGCCTCCAAAAAGAAAAAAAGGAGGTATTGGTATTGCTATTTTAGTCCCAATAGGAGGTTGGGTATACTAGAAAATGTTTAAATGTAAGCAGTCTTTTAAGAAGGCTCCCAGAGAGAAGACTGAGAAATTGGCATTTGTAAAAGATGTTACCCCTTCTGAACAAAATCTTGCAAAGGTTCGGGCACAGCCCTTGGTCTGATCAAGTGTTAGCTGCTTGTCCATACAATTTCAGACCTAGAAGACAAATTGGCTAACTACTTGTGGATATGTAAACCCTTGGCTCCAATGGAGAGGGAAGCAGCTGCAGCTTGTCTTCTATGGAAAACCTGTAATGAGATGTTCTTCAAAATTGACTGAATATAAGAATGCAAATATGAAACTGCAAAAATGTAAAAGCCTCTGCTTCAGAAATGGAGAGGTAGACATGCATGTCCCTCAGTACCCAGACGAGCTAGATTCCCTTAAGGATGGGTGCTGAGAGTTAAAGCAACTCTCAGATTTATTTTTTTCTTCCTCAGGAATATGCTTGAGAAAAGGACCAGGAGGTATGAGGCTTAGTGAACAAGCTCACCCTCCTTACCAAATTCATAGTAGACAAACCTGTGTCATTGGGAAAAGTCATTTAGCAGGAATTAGGATGGACCATAAGAAGGAAAAAGCATGTGAAAAGGGGAAGGCAAAAAGTTTGGAGCCCTATGGGCATAGTTGAAGGAATAAGGAAAGTAGAGAAACATTTTCTTTGAAAGGACAAATCAAGTGATTTGAGGGAATGTGAAGATAAAAGGTGGACTCCGTGGGAGTGTGGAAGGAACTAACTGATGGTTGTAATATATGAAGGGAAATCTCGTTTTAAAAATGACACCTTGTTTCTTTGCAGCCTCTTCCTTAAGCACTGTGCAAACCATCTAGGCAAAGAAACAATCAAATGTAAACATTTTGTCTATGGACACCTTTGTTAAATCTGCAAAGGAAAATTAGGATTCTACTGAAACTTAATTGGTCAACTGCATAAAAGAATGAGCTCTATATATTGTAACTCTATTTTGTGGGTTTCAAATGAACTAGTTTTATTTTGTTTTGGATAATGTCCTCTTGCTTAAAATTGCAAACAGACAAGGCACAAATTGGTTAGTGCTTCTGTTGGGCATTCAACTTTTAAGGTTAAATTTAACTTTCTAGAAACCAAATGATTAGTTTAGAAATTCAAGCTTTGAAACTTAACTGTCTCTTTTCAAGGCTGAGTTGATAACACTTTTGGCTTGCTTTTAAATTCAACATTATATGTGAATACAGGCTGCCTGGCTATTTCAAAGGAAAGTGGACAGGGAAGGCTGCTGCTGTCTCAGCAGACACATCCTCTGCACCCTGACCACAAACATAGAAGGAACAGCTCAGCTTGCAGAGCTGGCAGCAATCAAACTAGCTTGTGAGGCAGGTGCCAGTACCATTTACACTAACTCCTATGCTATATGGGCTGGAGCCAACCATTGGATAACTAACTGGAAGAATAATAACTGGAAAATAGGGGGAAAGCCTGTTTGGAGATTGGAATACTGGAAATGGATATACCAGCATGCAACCCAACATGCCTTAAGCATAAGTCATGTGTCAGCTCACCAAAGGAACAACACCCCGACTGCACAGCTAAATAACCTAGCAGATGCAGCAGTACAAATTTTTGCTGCCTAGGTGGATTGGGAACGCCTGTACATTTGGCTACATGAAACCTTGGGACACACAGGAAGCGATGAGCTGGTGCGGCAGGCACATGCCAGGGGGTGGCCTATCACCCACAAACAAGCCAGAGATCTGGTACAAGCTTGCACCTTATGTGCTGAACTCAAGGAAACATATAACAGAAGGGCAACGGTTTGCCAGGCTAAGAGATGAAAAAAAATACTATGGGCAACCTGGCAAGTAGATTATATTGGTCCACCACCCACCAGTAAGCAAGGGTGGAAGTATGTTTTAACTGGAGTAGAAATTGTTTCAGGAATTGGTTTTGCTTACCCAACCCGATGGACAACAGGGTTGTCTACGATCATGGGACTAAACTGCTTAATAGCCCTTGTCCCAACACCCCAGTTTGGGGACACAAACCCACGCACTGCACTCCTACAAGGGAAAAGGAGTCTGACCACTGCAGACGCTGGGCTAACACCAATAACCATTACTGAGGCTTGGATTGTATCCAAGACCGGCAAACCTTATGTTTTATTACAGGAAACTGAGGCAATAGCCCTGAACAGTGCTCCAGTGGGATGGATCCCTCCCAATGCTGGTGTGGATCCGGGAAACCACCATGAACTTTTTGTATATATATACCGCTTGCTGTTGTAGCGCTTGCAACCACTGTTGTTAGATACAGACTATTGAAATGAGACATGGTACACCAACTCGCCATGGTCTTCTTCCTCATCCCAACTGCTACTGCTGTACCAGAACACCTTACTTGACTCCTCTACTGGACTGGGAATCGAGTTTGTCCCTCTCAGCCCAAATGACTGGTGAAACAAGAGTGACATCTTCCGATGGGGACCGGTATGGTTCGATGACAGCGACTACCGCAGTCCTCTAAATAACTCTGGGGGGAGTATGTGCGATAGTTAACCAATCTTGCTGCATACACGCTGTAACTGAGAATGAAAAAGCCTCATGGCTAGATTGGCTAGCCCAACACCTAGGACTTTCGTTAACTCCATTCCTTCACTCTATTGTAAATACTATATTAACCATTTTACTTGTTGTAATTGCTTGCTGCATGCTTCTATGTATTGTTAGGCGTTTTGTGTACACTGCTACCTCCTCTGCACAAATCCGGTATATGGCATTGGGAAGTGATCCTAATCAATCCCTTGATCCAAAATTATCTAATCAGACCCTGCCGAGAGGGTGATTTTAGCTTCCTCCAAGGAGGGCAAAAGGTGCTGGCATCACCGCCATCTTGCGTTCTGGGACATAGTGAGGCGTGTCAAGGGGTGGAATGTAGCCAGACATGAACCCCATCTTGTTCCCCAGAGAGCAAGAGAAAGGCAGTCAGCCTTTGATGCCCTGGGAGCATGAGTGTGCTGCCTGTCCCTGACTCTACCATAAACAGAAACCAGACAGTAAATGGGCTGGCTGGCCACCGGGGCCTCCACGCCCTGATGGCTAGTACCAGTAATTGACACGCCTGCACTGTCCCAGGAGAGGAATCTTCGCCCATCACATACTAGAAGTGCCCATTGTCTGCATTTTCCCAGGTGTGAATTATGCTTTTGCACCCTTCGTGGGAAACTTGGCATTCAAAGCCATTTTTCCTAATTGGCCACTTGAGACCAGGAAGAAGCCTACATGACCCAAGGGGTATAAAGAGGGTTTAGTAGCCCACCCCATTTGAGCTCAATCATCTATACCTGCTGGTATTGATTGTCTCCGAGGTCTGTGGGGACGCCCAGCCTCGCCCTACTTCTTCGAGGGATTGAGAGAAAGACGCTGGCCACGCCAAGTCTGGAGCATGAGGTGAGAATATATACCTGCTATGTGTCTATTTTGCATGCATTTTATAAGAGCTCAGAGAACCAAAAGGGTTTCATGGTACCTGTAAGTGACTTTTGTTTTAAGTGTAATTTCTGTCCTGTCCTTTTGTAGTGGCTGTGTTATCTGTAACACAGCAGTAGCATTAACAGCTAAGTTTACCCTGTAACAATAAAATAGTAACTGTTTAAGCTTTAACCTGACTCCTTCAGTTGCTGTAACAGAACCAAGCACAATTTAAAAGAACTCCAGCCGGTCATAAGGGACAGATCCATTGGGGCCGTCAACCTCTTCCAGGTTGCCCGCTGCTAAGGACCCGGTCCTGGCAGTTGAAGTCTCGGTGTATAAGCTCTCCTGTAAACTTATTGGGGCGCCCGTCAACCTCCTCCAGGTTGCCACTGCTAAGGACCCGGTCCTGGCAGTTGAAGTCTCGGTGTATAAGCTTTTCCTGTAAACTTATTAGCGCCCGTCAACCTCTTCCAGGTTGCCTGCTGCTAAGGACCCCGGTCCTGGCAGTTGAAGTCTCGGGTGTATAATACACACACACACACCACTCACTGCCCTGACCAATTGGCTGACACCCACCCCTTGCTAGTTCTGAGTACGCTCCCTCTCCTTTGAAACCAGTAGGCAATTTGCCACCCACGCAGCACCAGGCTGTGTGCACACAAAGGTGTCTGAAAGCCTCACAGGGGGTAGCAGCAGGAGCAGCCCCAGTCGGAGGAAGCATGAGTGGGGCCCCCTAAGGGAGCCTCCTTGCCCTCACAAGAGTGCATGCAGGGAGCACTTCCTGCACAGCAACTGCGATGGGCCCTTGTGCAAATGGGAAAAAGTTTCATGCCTCTTCCCCGCCCTCATGCCAAGGGTGAGTTTCTGCATGGCCTTTGGAACACGTGTTTCTTTGTTCAGCGCCAGCTGTTTTACATCAGAGAACAGAAAGATCTGGGAAGCCACCTCTGCAGGCTGCCAGAACACTCATCTGTCCTCAGTCAACCCTCCTTTCCCTCCGCCCCTGTAGAGAATTGGATTAGTCAGGCTTCCCCCTCCTCTTTCCCTTGGTACATGCAGACTTCAGGGCTGCATCCGGTTTATGACCCAGCACCCGTGAGGTGCCCCACAGCTGCTGCAGCCTACCCCAGAGGGCTCCCTGCAATTACTGGAGGTCCCCTTTGCTCGCATAGGGCTATCATTCCAGCTGCTGTGCTCCCTTATCTCTCCCTGCCATGGAGAGTGTGGGGGTGCAACTGGGGAAAGGCTAGGACAACTCTGCAACCCATGGGTCCCAGCTGTATCAGCCCCTTGGGGCTGTGTGAAAGCAAAGAAAGGCTGTTGTGAGTCTCAGCGGAGGAGTGGACAGCTGTACCCCCAAAGAACTGGGGAGCCCAACCATGTCCAAAAGCAAAGCCCGCCAGGAAGGAGCCCCCTGGGAGCGCAAACATTCTCACGTCTCACAAGAACCCATTTCTAGAGAAAGCTGGTAGAGAAGCGATAAGTACACAGGCAGAAATATTCCTCATTTCTGGAACAAGACCGGACAAGCAAACGAGAAACACAAATCATGCCCCTCTCATAGCAGCCTGAGAGAACAGTTCTTGCTGAACAAGGAACAAAGGAACCCAGACACAAATCTGTCAACTATCAAGAGAAGCTGTTGCTTATGAGAGTTTTGTACACAGGATGTTGTGTCATAATACCAGAGACCGTGCTCAGACACATTCAGCATACATCACAGTGCCCTCTTGGCACTGAGGCCTGATTGCCTCCTACACTAGGGCTACGTCTACACTGTCAGGTTTTTTTTTTTGCCAGAAAATATGCTAATGAGGGATTCATTAGCATAAGCCGCAATCTCATTAGCATATTTTCTGCCGATCCGTTTTTGCGCTGGGGTTTTTGCGCAAAAACAAGCAGTGTGGACATTTTCTTTTTGAGCAAAACCCCCCTCTTGTGCAAGAGCCATTTTTCCCTGAAAAAATGCCGATGAATGGCTCTTGCGCAAGAGGGAGTTTTTGCACAAAAATGGAGCCTTATTAATTGTGCAAATGAGGCACAGCGATATTCCACGCTTTGCCTCATTTGCATATTTTTTGCGCAAAATGGGGGCAGTCTAGACATAGCCTAGGAGTTTAGGTTGAACTTAACCACAGTAGGTTGATTCTTCTAAATAGTAACACCACCAAGCCAGTTCAGTTGATTTTAAATAGGGTTGCCAGGTGTCCGGTATTGAACCGGACAGTCCAGTATTTTCGCCTCCTGTCTGGTAAAAAAATTCAGAAAATACCGGACACCTGAAATGTCCGGTATTTTCTGGTTTTTCTTCCCTGCCAGGAGACAAAAATACCAGACACTTGGCAACCCTACGACACACTCAGAAACTGGGCCCAGCCCCTGCCCCTGCCGCCCCGGGCCCCTTGACCCCGGCCCCTGGACCCCCTGCTTACCTGGTTCCACAGGGAAGCTGCTTTCTAGCTCGATCAAGAAAACAAGATGGTTGCTGGCAAAAAGCTTAAAGACCTGAGCAAGGGGAAGCAATGCCTTCCCTGGGTCTTAGTGCTCAACCTCTCACCTCTTGCTATCCCTATTCTGACTCTGCACGCACTTAAAGGGGCCATGCTGTTTTAATGCTGTTTTATTTTTTTCTTAACTCTTGGGGTCCTTTTTTTTCCCCTCAACAACTTTGGTCTCCTCCCCTCTTCCCCCCCTCAACAGAATTTTTTCCCCAGTGTTTTTTTTTTGGTGGGGGGAGGGGGGGTTCGGTATTTTTGGTTAAACCATATGGCAACCCTAACTTTCAGGAGCCATTAAAGATGATTTTTGTACTCCTGGTTTTAACAAGGGGTATGTCTACACAGCAAAGTTATTTTGGAATAACGGCCGTTATTCCGAAATAACTTTGCGAGCTTCGAGCATCTGCACACAGCAATTCTGTTATTTCAAAATAATTGCAAAATAATGGATGCCTTATTCCGATTTCTGTAAACCTCATTCTATGAAGAATAATGCCTATTCCAAAAATAGCTATGTCAAAATAAGGCATGTGTAGACGCTCCAATGCTGCTATTTCGAAATAGCTCCTCAATAGGGACATTCTAAGGCTGTGTCTAGGGCTGTGCCTAGATTACATCCCTCTTTCGACAGAGGGATGTAAAGAAGGCACTTTGAAATTGCAAATGAAGCCGGGATTTGAATTTCCTGAGCTTCATTTGCATAATCACGTAATGGCGCTCTTTTGAAAAAGCGCTATTTCGAAAGTAAAAACACGGTCTAGACGCAGTTCTTTTCAAAAGGGAAGGCTTTTTTGAAAGATCCTGTAATAAAAGCCTTCCCTTTTCAAATGAACCATGTCTAGACCGTGGTTTTAGTTTCGAAATGGTGCTCCTTCGAAAAAGCACTATTATGTGATTATGCAAATGAAGCACAAGAAATTCAAATCCCAGCTTCATTTGCAATTTAAAAGTGCCTAATTTACATCCCTCTGTAGAAAGAGGGATGTAATCTAGACACAGCCAAAGTTATTCCTCCTGGGGCTCTAAATTGAGGTAGCACGTCTACATTAGGGAAGCCTGCCTTGGACTAATTTTGAGGCTTCCCTGCAGTATAGACGTGCTATTTGGAATAACTATTCCGGAATAGCTTATTCTGAAAAACTGTGCAGTGTAGTTGTAGTCAAGGTGTAAGAGTAAATTTGACCTTGCATGTTCGACTTTAGGGTAGTGTGGCTGCAGCGCTGTGACAGTCAACATTCTTGGCCTCCGGGAAACGTCCCACGGTGTCTCGCTGTGACCATTCTGGCCAGGACTTTCAACTCGGCTGCTCTCCAGGTGCACACAAAAAGCCCCAGGAACATTTGAATTTCATTTCCTGTGTGGCCAGTGTGGCAAGCAGAGCAGATCTCAGAGCAGGCAGCATACCTCAGCAGCACACCTGACCATGAATACCCAGGGCTGCAAACAAGCACCAGCATGGAGTGTGCAGCACCTCAGTGCTGTGTGGGGAGAGGAAACCATTCAGACAGAACTATGAAGCAGCAAAAGAAATGCTGATACTTATGCCAAGATCGCACAGGGCGTGGTGGAGGAAGGATATGCCAGGGACGCACAGCAGTGTTGCGTGAAAATAAAGGAGTGCAGGCAGGAGTACCTGAAAACAAAGGAGACAAATTAACAGTCTGGGTCATTGCCACAAACCTGTTGCCTCTATGAGCAGCTGAATGTGATCTGGGGGAGGGGATCCAACCAGGTTCCCTAGCCTCTGCCCTGCCACTTCCACGCTTAGACCACCTCCCCCTCCCACCCATAGGCTCCTGCGGGAAGGGAAAGTTGAACTCTCCCCACAAAGGGAGGGTGCCAGTCACATGGTCACTGTGTGAGTCCCTGTTCTGCTTTGCCGCCATGCCTCCGTGGCCTGATTTCTCAACAACAGTACCCTTACTGCTTATGTTGCACTTGCGGGAGGGAGTTACAGGGTCTACAGGCAAGCATATTTAATGCAGGGGGCACCTCCTTAAGAGCAGCATGCATGATTGTCGTATCGCTGTCTAGCCATTCACAAAGCTGTTTTTCAAAGCCTCTCTGATTTGGAGTGCCCCTCAATATACTCTCCTTATTGCCCTGGTGTCTGGCTGCTCATAATTAGTTGACTAGGCATTGTGCCTCATCCTCCCCACCCTGGCATAACGCTTTCCCACTGACTTTCACAGGTATCATGGAGCACCCAGCAGGCTGCCACAACAATGGGAATGTTGCTTTCGCTGAGGTCTAACCTAGTCAGTAAACTGTGAAACCTGCCCTTTAAACGTCCAAAGCACAGTCTACTGCCTTTCTGCAAGTTCTCAGCCTGTAGCTGAACTGCTCCTTACTCTGGTCCAGGCTGCTTGTATACAGCTTTATGAGCAAGGGGTGGGCTGGGTCTCCTAGGATCACTATCACCATTTTGATGCCTCTGATGTTAATTTTCCAGTTTGGGAAGAAAGTTCCAGCTTGCAGCTTTCTGAAGAGACTGAAGTGCCTACAGAGATGTGTGATATGCACCTTTCCCAACCATCTCACACTGATGTCAGGGAAATGGTCCTTGTGATCCACCAGCACCATCGAGAAATACCCCTTGTGGTTTATGTATTCTTTGGCAAGGAGGTCGGGTGCCAAGTTAGATGGAGCGCACATCCCTGTCACCCCAGCACACTTAGGGAATACTATCATGCCAAAGCCATCCACTATGTCCTGCACATTTCCCAGCGTCACTACGCTTCGTAGAAGGAGGGTATCGATTGCCTTGGCTGCTTGGATCACAGCAGTCCCCACTGCAGATTTCTCCACTCTGAATTAATTCCCAGCTGACTGGTAACTGTCTGGCATGGGGAGCTCTCACCCAGTAACCTGGGAAATTCACACAACACCCCTGGGTGCCTCTAGGATGCAATGCTTCCCCACTTGCACACACAGAGCCTGAGTATAGTAAAGAAATTTAATAAAAGGGAAGGAAGTCACTTCCTAAATTAATGCTGAAACACCACAAACAGTGTTCACAAATATAAACCATGGGTAAAAGTCCAACTCCAACTACATTGGGCAGTGTCTTTTTCCTCGGGGGTTCTTAAATCTAACAATCTAAAATGCCCCTTCACATGCCCAACCCTTCTTTGCACCCCACTCACAATTGCTGCCTTTGGTCAGAGCAGACCTAGAGTTCAGAGCTGCATCCTTGGCAGAGGGAGGTAAAGAGGCATCTTACTCACTCCGCTGATCATTCGCCATCTGCCTACTCACTGTTCTCCACCACTGCCCTGCTGGCCACTCATTGCAACTCTGCTGCTGCCCTACTGGCCACTCATTGCAACTCTCTGCTGCTGGCTGTCGGTCACCATCTGCTGCCGTCCACCTCTTGGCTGTGACTTCTGCCCATCCATTTCAAGAGATTTCAGCTCCTAGTGGTTTCAACCTAGCAAGCAGAATAGAAAAACACAATTAACACCAGAACACCAACACAATTAACATAAGAGAGAGGCACCTAATGATGCCTATTTAGTTCTGTTCTTTGAACAGGTGGGTGTGTAGAAAACCGGTCTAAAGTCCAGGCAGGGGAGGGTATGAAGCCTCCTGACCAGAATAACCTTCCCTCACCCCTCTACTCTTATAGAGCTCTGAAAGTCAAGCCCCTGCTTAGCAAGGTTCTTTCTGCTAACGGGGAGCCCTTTCCTTTGGAACAATGTAGCACAGTCCTGCTTTTCTGTGTTCCCACAAAATGACAAACTTTAGCAACCATACCTTAGATAGCCCTGCACTGAATGCAAACATAGTTGGTGTTGGGTTGGAAATTAAATTGATTACAGGGAGCAAAATACCATTTCATCTGCTGAATATCTAACAAATCTAGCTAAGCAGGAGCAAACGGTATTCACATAGACACACTCAGGGTCTCTCCCCCTTCTGACTAGTTGTAAGGGACACGTTCCTTCAGATCCTACTTATATTGGTTACAAAAGAGCAATATGGAGGGCCACTATAAAAGGAGGCATTTCATGGTAAGAATGCCAGTAATCTCCATTGCGAGAGGGGGAATGTCAAACTCTAAAGTGGCTGTCAACAGGTCAAGCTAACAGCGATCCCATCTGTCCCACTGCCTGTGGTGGCTCACAACTGAGAGTGCCAACCTCAGGGCACTGTGTCAGAAAGCAACTACTGGTATGGTCTATCATTAGATTTCACCTATTCAGTAACAAGTGTGACCTCTTACAGTACAACATTATTCTTAGAATGGAGTTACAGATGGGTCCCTACACATTCCAGGCTATCTTGCTGTCCAGACAAGCTGGACTATATGGTAAATGATCACTTACACCAAAAGTTACAACATTTTCAGGTTATACCCAGTTCTAGGAGACAAGTCATTCACGCAGGTTAATTTGCATCCTAGATCTCACACTAAAGACAACACTGGTAACCAATTCTATAGTAAGCTAGCTAAAGGTTCTATGACTAAGAGATATGAAAGTTAAAGTAGATCAATCTCTCTCTCTCTCTCTCTCTCTCTCTCTCTCACACACACACACACACACACACACACACACACACTATAATTACAAAAAGTACCCGACATGTAGGAATGAGCCAGTTTCCCAGAAGTCTTTCAGAGCTACCCAGAATTACTCTGAGGATCTCTCTCTTCTCATCCAGTTATTTTGCCCTGTTAGAATCCCAACAGCCCAGAGATGGAGAACTTTTCCTGTTGCCTGTATTTATAGCTTCTGCTCAAAGAGACCAGACAGCAGGAGCTTTCAGTATGAGGAAAGAAAAATGCACCGATGACTGATCTCACACACTGATCATTTGTTTTTTATGGGCAGGAATTAGCACTTTCCTGTTAAAAAGCTTCAGAGGGGTAGTCGAGTTAGTCTGTAACAAGAAAAACTTAAAAAACAACAAATAGTCTAGTAGCACTTTAAAGTTTAACAAAACATGTAGATGGTATCATGAGTTTTTGTGGGCACAGCCCACTTCTTCAGATGACCGGAGTGCTGGAAGTCCAGATCCAAGAATAAATAAGGGAAGGAGGGAGGGGGGGGAGAAGGAAAAAAATGGAAAGGGAGGAAGAAAAAAAGACAGTGAGTAGATAAGCTTTAGAGGGATGTGTAGATGTGTGGGCAGAGTTGGCATTTGGGCTTTCCCCCAAGGCCTGTGAGTGTGAGGGGTCATTTTCCAGGATAGGTTATAGATTTTTGATAATGCATTGGAGGGGTTTAAGTTGTGGGCTGTAGGTGTTGACAAAGCTCGGTGTCAACTCTGCCCACACATCTACACAAGCGTTTTCATCATTGGACCCAACCACATCAGCCACCAAATCAGAGGCTCATTTAACTGCACATCTACTCATGTGATCTATGCCAACAATGCCACAGGGCTTCTTGTTTTTAGTCCTGCTTCATAGCTGTGCAGTAACCTTTCGACACACAAAGCTCTGAGGGTGAATCTACACTGCAGGGCTTAACTCAAAATATGCTATGCAAATTGAACTATGTCAATTGCGTAGCTTATTTCGAAATAGCTTGTTTTGAAATAGGAAGCATCTACACAGCACTTATTTTGAAGCAGAGCACCCTTTCTCCGACTTCCCTTACTCCTTGTACAATGAGGGTGACAGAAGTTGGAGTAAGAAGTCCTCCAGCTTGACAGTATTTTGACACTATTTCGAAATAACTGCCTACTGTGTAGACGTGGACTAAGTTATTTCAGAATAACGCTAGTTATTTCAAAATAATGTTGCAGTGTAGATGTACCCTGAATGACTCATCCAAGCTTGTGGCAGAAGTCCAGAGGGATTTTCAAGCCAGCAAACTCATCAATACTTCTAGGAATCTGAGGAGGGAGGGAGAGAAAAAGCCCAAATCCCTGTAAAGGGCACTTCCCCACTGCGCACACAGGTCAGGAGTCCCTCTGTTTGTTATTTCAGTTCCTGTTCATTACACAAGATGAAGCTAAAGTTGGTTGCTTATCCCACTTGCCCAATTCCTTATTCAAAGGTCAACATTTCCTAAATAGTCCTCAGTTACATTTTTAGGAAAGTCACCCAGGTAGATGAATCTGATTTTTTTTGAGCAACGTAATATTTACTAATTTATAATGATTGAAATACAGATCTGGGTGTGACTGCCTGTATTTTAACTTGGCATTGCTGAAATTGGAAAACACTTTGCTTTTGACTGAAGCACAGGGACCAGGTAAGCCTGCTTCCCTTTGCCATTGTTTCTCTTGTCACATTGTTTCTCCTGCTCAAGCAATTTTGCTGAACACCTGCTAGCCCAAAGCCATTCATCCTGGCCTGCCCCAACTAGCAACAGAACCTGAGCGTTGACGCCCTTTCAGCAAGGGCTCTGTGAGCACAGGAGCCTCCAGGCAATAGCGGTACAGCTGTCTAATGAGGAGTCCTGGGCACTATGGGCAATGGGTGAGAGTAGGACAGGGGGAGGCAAGCCCTCAGCCCCACCCCTTCTTCTCCAGGCCCCGCCCCCCACAGCAGCCGAGGCCCACTCCCCAACTCGGGAGCATGGGCGCCGGGGGCAGCAACATTCCACCCCAGTGCGCCTACATTTGGTGTTCTGAGGGCAGAGTCTGGGTGGGGCCAGGGTGGCGGTTTGGGAAGGCAGTGCCTCCCTCTGCCTCTTATATCCACCGCCCCTGTGTGGCACCTTAAAGACTAACAGATTGATTAGGGGCATAAGCGTTTGTGGGTTGGAGCCAACTTCATCAGGTGCATCTTATGCCCTACTACATGTGTTAGTCTTTAAGGCGCCTCAGGACTGTGTGTTGTTTTTGCTGAAACGGACTAACACACCTACCCCTCTGAAACTTGTCCTGACGGGGTATCTGAATGGAGGAGGGGTGCCCACGTTTGTCTTCATAATCCACCAATTCTTTTGAAAGCCGAGCCCTTACATACAGCAGCAGCTGGCTCTACTAGAGCTTGTATCACACCATCCCCGTCCATCTGACTACTTGGTTTCACTTCCCATTTTCTATGCTTTCATGCTTACCCATAGCCCCGTTGGCGGGAGGGGGAAAACCCATTATACCCTCAGGCTTTGTCTACACTACATGTTTTTGCAGCAGAGAGTATGCTAATGGCGGACTCATTAGCATAAGTCACGATGTCATTAGCATATTTTCTGCCAATGCTTTTTGCACAAGGGGTTTTTGCCTCCCGGAGAGGCATAAGGATCTTGTGCAAAAAAACCCTTTTGCGCAAGATGGAAACGGCTACACTGCTTCTTTTTGCGCAAAAACCCCTTGCGTAAAAAGCATCATCAGAAAATATGCTAATGACATCGCAACTCATGCTAATGAGTCCCTCATTAGCATACTCTCTGCTGCAAAAACTTGTAGTTTAGACATAGCCTCAGGGACTGACATGCACTTTGAGTACAACCAACCTATGGGTGATGGGTGAAGCTGCTGTTTGGGAAGGCAAACTCCGCAGCCTGTGTCCCACTCATACTCCACCCCTGCTCTGCCCAGGGCCTGCTTCCACCCGGCTGGGCACTGCTCCTCCCCACTGTCTCCTCTCTTCCCTCCCACTCCCAGCTCGCTCCTTCCAGCCAAATCCCTGAACCCAAATGCACCAAATGACACTTGAAAAAAACCCACTCTTCTACAATTTCTTCCTAAAGAACACGGAGCATGTTTTCCATTGCATGCCAGATTGTGAAGACTGGACATGCAGAAAGGACCTAATTAAAAGGGCTAAGTTTGGGAATAAAAAATGTCAAGTCACAGTTTTTTTTGATATACCCTGAAGTTTGTCAGAGATTTATTTGCAAAAACTTTGTAGTAAGGGCCAGGCAGCTGTCCTGCTGAACACAGTCTTAAATATTATGGAATATATGATGCAGCTCTTCTTTGTTTTACATTTTCTTCATCAGTATTTCTGAGCTGATTTTATATTTTAAATGCACTCTTAAGCCTTAATGAAGTAAGCAGTTCAGATTGCCACATATTTAACATGCTGAAACAAAGACATCATTTAAATCAGTCAGAGCGGTTTAGTGTGTACATAACTAAGTTCATTGCTTTACAAAAAAGGAACACTAAAATGAATTTGTCAAATAGAAGTAAAAAAAGGGAAACACGTTTGTCCAGTTATCTGGAAGAAAAGGGATGTTGTCCCTTTAAAGCAGGGGTGAGGAATCCTTTTGTGTCAGGGGCCACTGACCCACAGAAAAATCAGTTGGAGGCCACACACATGTGAGAGGCAAAAAACCCCCAAGACAAACAAATACACAAACACAAAAAACTGCTCACTGGCCTGGTTCCCAAGTGAGAAGGAGCTAACCTCCCCCCCCAAAAACAAACAAACAAACCAAAAATAAAACCCCTCTTCACAGATGTGGCTCCCAACTGAGAAGTAGAAAAAAAAAGACACTTCCTTCACTCCCCTCAAGCTCCAGCCCCATGGGGGGAGATGCTGAGGCTCAGGGCTTCCCTACAGGGCCGGATTAACTCTTTTGGGGAACCAGGGCAGTAGATTTTGTAACGCCCCCCCCCCCCAAGCTCTGGAGTAGGTCCTAAAATAAGGGATTCAGTGTGCAGGAGGGGGCTGCTGGGGAGTAGGGGGGCAGGGTCTGGGCAGGAGGTAGGGTGCAGGAGTGGGCTGGGGATGGGGGGCTCTGGGAAGGGAGTAGGATGCAGAAGTGGGATGGGTTGGGTGTGCAGAATCTTGGCAGAAGGCAGAGCTGTCCCATCTCAGTTGCTGAGATTCCCAGTTAATTACAAGATTCCTGGAGTTGGAGTGTATTTGTTGTTGTTTTAAGGCCACCAAATCTCATGATACTTACAAGAACTGGCAACATTGCCTTTGTCTCAGCATAGCTGCTCAAGGTCAGGATCCTCTCCCAACCCCCAAAGACAGCTCCAACCAGCTAGATCAAAATAAAGTGTGTCAACCTGCATCTATGCTAGACGAAAGGTTGTAGTTAAAATGGGGTGATCTAGCTCTGAAATGCTGGTCCCACTGAAGTCAATTGGGAGTTTTAGCTGGCATGGCACCAGAATTGTTCCCCTAATATGGGCTCTTAATCTTAATGTAGACAAAGCCCAGGGGTCATTCCATTCACACCTTGCCCAGCACTGGGTCTCAAATCAGTGTGTTTTTCACACCTGTTAAGTGGTCAAGTGAAAGCCAAGGCAATTTAATCCATGTTAAAGGCTCACTCCCTTATCTAGATGAGGCTGCTAACACCTTCCAAATTCTAGTGTAGATAAGGACTAGAAGACTGAGACCCCCATTACAGAAAGGACGTGGATATGTTGGAGAGAGTTACGCAGAGGGCAGCCAAAATGATCAGGGGGCTGGAGCGCATGACTAATCAGAAGCAGCTGAGGGATTTGGTCTTATTTAATTTGCAGAAGAGAAGAGTGAGTGAGGAATTTGATAGCAGCCTTCAACTACCTGAAAGGGGGTTCCAAAGAGGATGGAGAGAGGCTGTTCTCAGTAGTGACGGATGGCAGAACAAGGAGCAAGGGTCTCAAGTTGCAGTGGGGGAGGTCTAGGTTGGATATTAGGAAAAAATATTTCACTAAGTGGGTGGTGAAGCACTGGAATGGGTTGCTTAGGGAGTGGTGGAATCTCCATTCCTAGAGGTTTTTAAATCCCAGCTTGACAAAGCCCTGGTTGGGATAATTTAGTTGGGATTGGTCCTGCTTTTAGCAGGGGGTTGGACTTGATAGCCTCTTGAGGTCTCTTGAAACCCTATGATTCTATAGTCTCAGGGGGATAGCCGTGTTAGTCTGTAACTTTAAAAACTTTAGAAACTAACAAAAATATACCTGAGAGACTAACAAATCTACACGGTATCATGAGTGTTTGTGGGCAAAACCCACTTCCTCAGATGAGATGATCTATAACTCAGTTTCCATTTCAAAGTTATATGGGCATAGTTATATATGCTGCTCTGTGTTATATGTGTTGGCCTGTTTCCCTTAAGCCCAAGAAGGATTAACACCGCCCACCCAGAGTAGGTTCCGGCTCATCCCTCTGGACAGAATTGTATTATTTAAAGCAGAGGTGCTCAGACCTCAGTGGTTCAGAAGTCAAATTAGCAATACAGCATTACCCAAAAGGGCCACACTCATGATGCTATCTATCTACCTAAGCCCCGGTCTGCATGAGGGAGTTATTTCAAAACAATTTTCTAGTGTAGACATGCCCTAAAGTGCCCTAGGACGACTTGTTTTTAAAGTGACAGACTAACACAGCTATTCCCCGGAGACTTGAAGTCTTACTGTTATTTAACCCACAATTATTTGAAATTCTGTGCTATCCAAACCGCAAATGATGATTCCTAGCTGCGTGGACATTGGTGAGAAATGTAGCCACCTTCTCGGAAACAAGCCCTACGAAGTGGGACTTTGTTCTGGAGACAGTCATTCAGAGGCCCTCTCTTGTGTGTTAGAGACTGGCTGGTTAATGATTCAATCACACAGTGTTTCAATATCACGCTCTGCAAAGAGCCATGGGAGGCCCATTAAAGAGCCGCTTGGGGCTCCGAGTCTTGGTGTGCATAGCGGTGCTTTTGATCCAAGCAAAGCTGCTTTCCTGAGCAAAGCCCAGCCCTTCCCCACCTGCTCCAGGATTTACCCTCCTTCCCATGGCTCCTTCTTCAGCTGAGCTCTCTCAGTTCTTCAGAGAAATCATCATAACTCAATCAGGCTGGCTGGCCCTGGGCCCAGGGCCTTTCAAGAGGAATACTACCTGCCACAATCACTTGGATGCCTGGATTTCTTCTGGAGCTTTGGGGAACAGGAAATGCCTTCCCTCTCCAGTGCCAAACGCCTTAGCTGTCCCTTTTGCTTTTCTAGCACGCAAAGGCCAGGGGACTGTATAAACTTTCCTTCCAGCTAACTGCTGCAGTACTCTGACACGGCAGCATGGACAACTGCAGCAGCTGGAACAGAACTTGGTAACAGGCTCCGTGCTGCCATCTGCCTATGGGTAGCATCCAAGTAATTTAATGGGATATAAAAAAACCCCATACCCTGTCATGACCATCCTAGTTGTTTGCCAGTTAAATAAAATAAACCCTCTGCTTTCAAGTGTTCATAGTATCCTAGGGCTGGAAGAGACCTCAGGATGTCATTGAGTCCAACCCCCTGCCCAAAGCAGGACCATCCTCAACTAAATCCCTATTAAATCATCCCAGCCAGGGCTTTGTCAAGCCGGGACTTAAAAACCTCTAGGGATGGAGATTCCACCCCCTCCCTAGGGAACCCATCCCAGTGCTTCCCCACCCTTCTAGGGAAATAGTTTTTCCTAGTATCCAATCTAGACCTGAATTTTCAGTCTGAATTTCTACCCTTAAGCAGTAGAGCAACAAAGAAACCAGCAGACCCTGCTCCAAAATTTAGTCCTGAACGGAGCAGAGGTTTCTGTTCCATACAGGCTCTTATGCTAAGTCCATAAAGGTGCTGTTTCGGGGAGAGTGGGGGGGAGTGCAGCAGCCGCGCATACCAGGACATGACTTGCTTCTCTTCTCATTCCCCTGATTATCAGGGAGCGAGGGGAAAGCACTTGTATTCCGTGAATTACTCCTTTGCCCCCTCCCCTCACCAGAGGCAGGCCCAGAAGCCCTGTACTTTCCCCTCACTCCTTGATAGTCAGGGGGTCAGGAAGAAAAGCAAGACGCATCCCGGTACGTACGGCTGCTGCCCCCCCATGCTCTCCCAAAACTCCACCCTTGAATGCCCATCCTCTCTGAGAAGCTTCCAGTCCCTCGCATCTGTCAGGTGGTTGATTCTCTCCCCCTCTCCACAGGGACATGTGCAGTGCCTGGTTGATTTTTTGTTTTCCGTATACCTGCTGCTCTGGGTTTATATTAGAGAGGCAGGGGGCTTGCACTGAGAGAGGAAGGTGGTGAGGTTTGTATGGGCCTTAGTTCCTGAGAGAGTTTGTCTCCCGTCTTGGGACAGCCCCAGAGGAAACACTGATTCCTGCCCAGCAGGGCTGTCCTTAAGATTTTTGGTGCCCTACGCAGCCCACTGGCACACTCCATCCTGCTCCCCATGACAGATTCTAAATTCCATGTCCAGCAACACCCCCCCACAAACACACACACACACGTGCACACACACACACCATGCCCTCAACTTCCTTTTCCTTTTTTTGGAGTCCAATGTAGCCATGCACTGTCCCTCCTCTCTTACATGATTATGATGTCTGGACTTACACAGAACTGTGAGTTGTAACCCTTTGCCAGCACCTCCCTTGGGGAGGCAGGGGCGGGGAGGATGGGGTGTGTGTGTGTGTGTGTGTGTGTGTGTGTGTGTGTGTGTGTGTGTGTGTGTGTGTGTGTGTGTGTGTGTGTGTGTGTGTGTAAAATCGCACTTTCTGAATGATTCAATGCTTTTATTTACTGTTTAACAATGTTAGAGACCAGTCACTGCCATCCCAAGCACCGGCATGAAAGGCATTAGGGATGTCAGCATATAGTCATGTAAACAATTAACTGATAAGCCTGGGCTTATTGGTTAACCCTAATGACTACACACAAACCACCACCACCCCTTGCTGTCTCTGCAGTGCTTCTTTTGTAAAAAAAAAAAAAAAAAGGTGCCAGTACTCCAGGGGAAAAGTTGTTGAGCTCTGACTGAAGGTGCCGGTACTGCGTCTGGGGTGCTGGTACTGCATACCGGGCTGTACCGTCACAAAAAAAGCACTGTGCCTCTGTAACAGAGGCCATAAGGGGGGTGGGAGGTAGGAACTGGTGCCCGTGAGGAGCTGGCTTTTAAGCCACTACCCCGTTCAGTGGAGTTGCTTCCCCCCTCATCCCAAGGTTGCAGCATGGGAGGGGGACAGGCAGGAGCCGATACGCACGGGGAACTGGCTTTTAATCGTGTAACCGATAAGATTTGGTGCAGTTACACGACTATTCAATTAAACGCTATCTAGCATCCCTAAAAGGTACGTTTGTGATTAAGTGTTGCACTGAAGTGGGGGGAAGGCACGAGGAGGCAACTGTTACAGACATTTATTTCAGAGCCCCTCTTTTCAAAGTGCACCCTCAAAGCCTTCCTGAGGTTGACAGCAGCCTTTTGAGCTCCTCTGACCGCTCTAGTGTCTGGCTGCTCAAACTGTGCATCTAAGCGCTCTGTGTCTCAACGCTCCACTCCTGAGCCAAATGAAGTCCTGCTGCAGCTAGCAAGTGGAAACCCAAGTCCCTTGTGGTGCTCCCTGGTGACAATGCCTTGGGCACGTGCCCAGTTTGCCTGGCCCTAGGGCCAGCCCTGCTGGGCACCCAGGTACTGACGGATGAGAGGGCACGTGTAGAAGAATGGCAGAAATGACCCAGGGGCTGTGTTAGGAAATACAGATGTGACTGGAAGTACAGAAATGACTGGAAATGCAGATCACTAAGCAGAGTGAGGTCTATGGAAGGCATGTGACAGGCCAGCTTACGTCACTGAGTGGGAGTGTTGTATATGAGAAAGCATTGGGCGAAAGATTTTAAGAGTTTAGTGACTGAATGTAAGTGAGGGAGGGAAACATTTAGGCAGATCGGGGACGGCTTTGTGAGCATGCCAAAGATTATCCCATTCATTTGAGCGATCTCTGGGTGGTGGCACAGGAAAGAGGACAGTCAGACTTAACTGACTCATAAGTTTATCAAGCTAGTTCCTAGAATCGGTGCTACCTCCGCCAGCTGCTTGATATGTTTGGATTTACTGTTGGCTGGTGTCACCCAAGCATGGGGGAGTCAGAAGGCCCTGCAACCTGAGGCCAGATGTGACACTCGTTAGCAGGACTCACGGGCACCAGCGTAGAACAGACTTGTCAGCACAAGAACAATCAGTACAAGCCATCTTGGGGAGAGGAGAGCCCAGAGCAAGGGGCCTGGCTGAGAATCTGGCCTCAGAGGCTTGGCTCTCAGACACATCTTACCCACTGATAGTTCGAGAGGCTCTGATGGAACACATTAACCTGCCCATCAGTTACTCTTGGGGTGCAATGAGGGCTCCTTCACATGCATTTAGAGCCCTGAGAGTCCTTTGCCCTCCTCAGGTTCTCATACGCTTGTGATCATCTTTTCAAGGGAATGAGAATGAGCTGGATGCTCCTCAGAGTAAACCCAGCAGGGTTGTGCTTTTCGCTATCTGGGCAGCTCTCACTCTTCTTTAATTGTAATCAGTTAGCCAAGAAAACTCTCCCATGTTTCCAGAATGCTGATCATTCCTGTCCCACTTCTCTAATTCCTTCAGTCTCGAGGGGATACTTTTTCCTTTTTTAACTTGTTCCATGTGCTTGTTTTCGTCCCTCTTCAGAGCCTCTCTTCCAACCCCCTGGGCTGTGCATGGATGTGAATTTTGTGGGCTGGGGATGAGGACCAAGTCTCTAACTGGAACAGATCAGATTGCTTGCAGATGTCATGAAACAAGCCGGGCCTATCAGGAGACGAGACGAGACATGGGTTTTGGCGCTGCGGACCGTGCAGGTCAGCTGCAAGGCTTGAAGTTCCTGGCATGTATAATGCTCAAGTAGAAACCACATTGTTTTGAATTTATTGGGCCTCAGTTAGAAGTGCTGGGGGATATTATACAGGCGAATGAATTTTAATGTGAACTGCAATTTGTGCTGGAGTAGCAGAAACACAAAGGCCTAGCAGGAATTAGCACACTCCTTATAAAGCATCCCTCCCCTTGCTTTGTTCTGACATGTGCCAGGGCTGGCCTGGTTTGGGGTAGCCACATAGGAGCCCTGGGACTCTGCTGAAGAAGGTGTGGTCACCATGAGGACCCTAAGTGGCTCTCAAGGCAGAGAGCAGGCTGCAAAGGGGGCAGCTGCTGGAGGAAGATCTAGAAGTGGAGGCAGCTGCCTAATCCTGCAAAGCTTCCCCTTAGTTCTGATGGGGTTGTCTTGTGCATTCAGGAGGAGAGAAATTGGATGCCAGGAAGTAAGGCTTTACCAGAATTTCAACTGAGGACATGTCTACACAGCAGGGCAAAAGTCGAGTTAAGCTACCCAACATCAGCTATGTCAATTGCGTAGCTGAAGTTGAAATAGCTCAATTCACTCTCCCTTCGACTTCCCTTACTCCTCGTGAAATGAGGGTTTCAGGAGTCGGAGTAAGAAGTCATCAGGCTCGCCATTATTTCGAAATAAGGGCTTGTAGTGTAGATGCGCTCTGTCATTTCAGAATAACGTCAGGTATTCTGAAATAACGCTGCTGTGTAGACATACCCTGACTGAGTGACGCATGCTAAAGGAGAGCCGCTAGCTCCTACCCGTCCGTGTGTCTGGTGACTCTAGAGCCCTAGCCAGCCCCACTGAGTTCTCATTAGCCATTCCAGGGGTCTCCAACCTTTTTAAGCATAAGATCACTTTGTGAATTTAAGTGCAATGTAAGATCTACCTCAGACCCAATTACCCCTGCCCCCCATCCTTTGTGCCCCTTCTCTGAGGCCCTACTCCTGCTCACTCCATCCTCCCTCCCTCCCCCATCCTCTCTCCTTTTCACCAGCCAGGGGCAGAGGGTTGGGACACAGGCTCTGGTCTTGGGCTAAGGAATTTGGAGTGTGAGAGGGGCTCTGAGCTGAGCCTGGGGCAGGGAGTTGGGGTGCATGAGTGGATTCAGGGTACAGGCTCTGTAAGGGAGTTTGGGTGCAAGGAGCTGAGGGCTAGGACAGGATCTTGAGATGTAAGAGGGGGGTTCATGACTGGGAAGGGGTTCGGTATTCTGGATTCAGCTGGACACTGCTTACCTCAGGAAGCTCCTGGGTGGTGGTGCAGTGGGGCTAAGGCAGGCTCACCCCGCCCTGGTCCTGCACCACTCCCAAAAGCATCCAGCAAACTCCCTCAACCCCAAGCCCTGTACCCTCCATCCGTTCTGTAGGGATAGAAAACAGAGTGGGAGAGGGCACCCTGACATCAGTGCCCCCTGCCCTGCTCTGCACAGCAAACAGGAAGCTGATGCGGGAGAGCTCCAAGGCAAAGGGCAGGAGAGGAGCAGGGACGGATCCAGCTCCCCCAGCCTGTGCCCCACAGCGACAGATCCAGCTCCCCCAGCCTGTGCCCCACAGCTTCTCCTCCCACATCTGACCCTCTCACACTCTCTCCCCTTGGCTGGACCCCTACAGAGCGCTCCGCTTCCCAGCCCCCAACCCATCTACCCGCCTGCCCCTGCCCCTGGGTTTCCGTAAGTTTCGATTCTCTGCTTCGCGGCCCCGCCCCGCCCCGCCCCGCAGGTTTATCTGGAGCCCCCAGGCCAGGACGCGCCCAGCCCGCAGCCAGGCAGCGCCATGGAGCCCGGCTCGCGGGCGGTGAGCATCGACCTGCAGTCCCGCCACGGCGGCCCCAAAGGGCTGGACGAGCCGGCTCCCCCCCCCCTATTCCTGCACGGTCCCCGTGCCGGGCTTCCCCGACGAGCAGCCCCGCGACCACGTGCTCTGGTCCCTCTTCAACACCCTCTTCTTCAACGTGTGCTGCCTCGGCTTCCTGGCGCTGGCCTTCTCCGTCAAGGTGAGCCGGGATCCGCGCGCGGGGAGGCTGCCCCGCCAGGCTGCGGGGCTTAAGGCTGGAGACTTGGGAAGCTGCGGCTGCACCCGCACCGCTCCTCGTGCAGCAATTCCTGGTTGGGCTGCAGTCCTACGGCCGCCAGGGCTGAATGCTAAAGCAGAGCAAAGCACGTGTTTACTCTACGGCTTGGGATGGTGCTTAGCGCTGCTGTGGGGTCTGGGAAGTGGGCTGATGGCCCCTCGCGGTCGCTCACAAATCTAGTTTTCTAGGACTTAAAGGGTTGGTGTAAAAACTTACTCCGTTTCCCTTGATTCTCCAATGGGCGCTGCCTTTTTCAGTGGCTGACTCTGCTTCTGTCCTGCACAGTAGTTCATGGAAAAGGGTCATCACTTGTGGGCAGAACTTGGTCCCCTGAACATTCACTACTAGTCAGATTTTTTTTTTAAATGTTTAACCGCACCTATACGCTTCTGAAAGTCCACCTAGCTGCTGGAGTATTTTAAAAATTCACTGTACTACTTTGTAGGAAATCCTCTTCAAAGGCAACTTGTCTAAACCTAGCACCCCAAGAGACAGTGACCGCTACAGAACGCCAAAATCATAAGTTATGCTTGGTTCAGTGTTATTGGCTCAAAATACTGTACGTGTTGGGGGGTTTGAATTTCCTTTCTGCTTCAGCCTTTAGGCTGCCCTAGTGTCATATTTTTGCTGGTACATTTCCAAAGCCATTTCTATATCTAAAAGAGTTGTACTTTGCTGTTGCATTTTAATAACATTTTGGGCTTCCAGTAACACCTGATTTGTCTCCCTCCACCCTTTGGAATTGCAAATGTATTAAATCGGTATATCTGTAAGTAACCCACCATTTTGCAAACCAAGAAGCACACACTTTTTCTCTTCCTTTGCAGCACATACTTCAGTGTTGACTTTTCAGCTGAATTATTTATACTTGTTGCATAGTTTAATTTCCATCCACCTTTTAGGCATGCTGCAAACTTTGTTCTGTTGCACTTTGGGGATGTTCTTCATTTTTGTTAAATGCAGCAGTACAACACAGTGAAAACACAGATTCTTCTCAACAAATTGTCTGGTTACTCCTTTGCATTGGTGGGATGTGGGCATAGGGCAGATCTCACCTGGTTTGCCTCTTGGTGAGACTTGTGTGCCTCATCTTCCTGTAAAAAGAGTAAGGGCTATTCCACGTTACCCAGTGGTAAAAACACACATTTTCTTTGTATTGAGGGCACAGGGTAAACTCAAATATTAAATAGCCTTGTCATATCATGAACAATGATCCATGACAGGCTGAATTGCAGAAGCCCCTTTGGGCTTCCCCCAGTGTGCTGATGTTGCCACCGACACCCCTTTACTGCTATCTGGAGCTTTTCATCACCTCAGCCTGCTGGGCCAGATCCTCTGGTCTGCCCCAGACAAGGCACAGTGTTGAGGTTACTGCTCCCCTGCAGAGCAACACTGCTGAAGTGGTTCAGTGTCTCCAGGAGGACTGAGCTATAAGGGAAAGCAACCCCCAAAAGGGGTCCAACCCTGCCAAATAAGTCCATCTTACTAAGTTGTACACAAGCAGCTCATAAGATCAGCCCACTTTATCAATGAAAGAGCTGCACAGTGGTTGCTCCCCCTCCAGATAATGATTATTTTCACTGTTCTTAATAAAAACCCACTTGATAATAAAAAAGTATTAAAAGTAGGATTTAAGTGGTTGCAAGTGAAAACAGTCAGATCAAAGTAAGTTACTCAATTCACATCAAATAGCATGTACACATTCAGCAGATTGTTACATTACAATTGATATGTTACATGAGGTATTTATGCCTTATTTGAAGATGATGTAGGCAATTCATAAAGCAAGTTTCAGAAAGTGTGGGGGGAGTGACACCCCCTGAACTTCTAGAGCATGGGTTCCCAAACTGGGGGGTGTGAGGTGACCCAGCCTCCCCTGGTCAATCCCCCGCCAAGTTTTGCTGCTATGTATGTTTTACGGCCCTGGGCCAGTTCTTCCCCCCCCCCCCCCCCCTTCAACAAGTTTTGCTGCTATGGGGCGGCAGGCACTTGAGGGTTTCTCAAATCAAAAAGGGGGCGTGATGCCAAAGTTTGGGAGTCACTGTTCTGGAGGGTTGGGCAGTGTCCCAATACAGAGGCAGTGTATTCAGAAATTCTACTTGGCTTTGGTTACACAACCACCCAGGGGTGTCACCAAACCCTGTTATATAGTCAATGGAATTTTTCCAGAATTCTGTATATATTCTATTTCTGTGCATATTTCTCATTTCACATACAAGAATGATATATGAAGTGTGAACCAGTTTACAACTCTAAGGGTACATCCGTTCTGCGGGACAAAGTCGAAGATAAGCAACTTTGATTCACTTCAGCTACGTTAATTGTGTAGCTGAAGTAGCTTAGCTTAACTCTGCTTTAGGCATGGTCTAAGCAGCCGGAAGCTGAAGAACAGACTTCCTTAGACTTCCCTTACTCTTTGTGAAATGCGGGTTACCTTGAGTTGGAGTAAGAAGTCCTTCAGCTTGATGTTTTTTTGAAATAAAGGCTTATAGTGTAGACATGGGCGATGTTATTTCTCAATACTGACCGTTATTGCTGTGTAGATGTACCTTCTATGTGCTAATGCGTGCCATTACTGATACTCCAGAAACATAATGGCTCAGTACTCAAGGTAACTATCTGTAAATGGCTTTGTTTTTCCTGTAATCTCAAACCATGGTTGTTCCTTGAAAGACATGTAACCATGCCACCTGGAATCCTTCTTGTATCTGGTATTTTTCCATGGGGATCTGGAGATGGCCTGTGTAAGGAATGGAAAGCAGTCTCTTGTCTTCATCTGGCTTTTGAAATTGCCCCTTCACTTTAAGAGGCTACACGTGAAGAAACCTGAAAACAAAACTCTTAAGAAGCTGTAGACCCAGGGCAGAGAGAACAACTGTCTGGAAAGATTTTTACCTGAACCAGGGACAAGGGGTGAAGAACATACAAAGTGTCTTAGGATTAGTTAGTGTCTTGGCTGGTGTCTATTTTGGCTTAGTAACTTAATCGATCTGTATGTCTTCACTTGCAAACATTTAAATTCTACTTAATAAAAACATGTTTATCAGTGTAAATGTTAGTGGGGGAAGGAACCACTTTGCATCTTTTATTACTGGGGGGGGGGTGACCTTGACTTTTCTGCACAACTTTTTTTATGCAGTGTAAGGCACATTTATCTGGGGTTTTGGTCCTCTTTGGGGCAGTCTTCCTGGGTGCCATCCACGACTTTATAGCTGAGCCCTCCTAAACCTGAACTGATTTAGTATCTGTGTTGCTGTGCTAGGGGGTTGGTTGTTACCACCCCCCCCAACTCTGTGCCTTGGCTGGGGAGAGCAGAGCTTCTGGCCCAGCAGGCTAGGGTAGTAGGGTCCCCCCAGTGGGAAATAGGCTGGCTCAGTGGCATAATCAACACACCAGGTGATGGTCCCATGGGGACCCTTCTGATTGCACCTGTTGTAGGGAGGTCACAGAGGTGGAGAGTATTTGGGGGTTACTCTGTTCATTTCCTCCTCAATCCTTGGCTTGCAAGCAGCATTGTCAGCTGGAGCCACACACTCTGAGTTGATGAGCACTCAGCATGTCCACTCTGAAGAGCCGGGCTGAGTGTCTGACATCTCACTGTTTTCCTTGATTCCTTCCCCAGGCCAGAGATCGTAAAGTTCTGGGCGACCTCAGTGGAGCAGGAAGCTATGGCAAGACAGCCAGGGGCCTGAACATCGCATCCCTGGTACTGGGCCTCTTGGCATTGATTCTGTTCATCGTCCTCTGGCAATTGCGTGTGTAATAGAACAGAAAGAACTACGGCTGTCACCACATCCACTGAACCATGTCTCAGGATTCTCCCCAGCTGGATGGCGTCACTGAGTTGCAACTTCCATTGCTCTGCTTGCTTCTGTCCTGTTGTGTATATTAAGGACTGGGGGGGCTCAGTTACTGAGTAGATGAAGGGGCAGAGCTCTCCTGATGTTGCCACTCGCTCTGTGTCTGGATCCCAGCCATTCTGTCTGCGCTGTGGAGAGCTACATTCCTCTGTCCGGCTGATCCCCTTCCCAAGTGCCACCATCCAAGTCCTCCATTATCAGGATGGAGGGGGTTGCTGTAGAGGTAGAGCGATGCAAGGCCCCTCCTTCTCCTCCACCCGTCAAGCAGACTCTGGCTTCCAAAGCCCTCCCAGACCCTGTCGCTGTGGGGGAGGGTCACTTTTGTTCTGCTTGTGGTGATTCAGATTTTTCTTGTGTTATTTTTGTAGCGCTCTTCTCAGCAGAAATGTGAAACTGTGGGGGAACTATTTTCAAATAAACGTTTTTCCCTTCTCGTAAATGTGTTGCTTTTATTCTCTTCAAAAACTCCCAGAACTGACAGATCCAGGTCCCCACACTCTCAATCTCAGGAGTGTACTCAAGGGAAACTTTTAGCAAACCAGTCAAATACCTGAACCACAACAGCTTTTTGCTAAAAGCAGCAGGCTGTAAATAGGCCAATGCAGCATAACCAAGTCAGGTGGGGAGGAGGTTTGGGTACCACACAAAGGGAAGCTTGATCCCATGTCCTTCCTGATGGTGAATCTCTGAAATTGCTGAGCTATGCATTTAAACAGGAAGTTTGTCTACGTGCCCTCGGGGATGTATCTGTCAGGGCCTCAAAGTATGCGAACTCTAAAACCACATCTGGCTAATGGATAAGCAAAAAGCAACCTTTTGCCTAACCTTTAAAATTGCTTGCTTAGCAAGTTTTCTCTTACATGTGATTGTAATACTAATGAATAAATGGGGAAGTTGGACTTGTTGGGAGGGATTCTTCATAGACCCTCCCTCTGGACACATTTGGTGGTCCCTACTGGCAGAGGGACAATTGGCCATTGGAAGACTACTGCTGTCAGTCAAGCCACAACGAACTCTGGTAATTGAGGGCTGGGGGTGTTTTCCTGACCTGTTGCAGCTGTGTAGGTATTTGAGACGGTTAAGTTTAGCTTTGAATGAAAGTACTCTTGTTTTCTTCTGTCCGTCCTCTAGCAGTCAGATGGCCATGTCTCCATCAATTTCCTGACACCACCTCACAGGGTAAAGTGACATAGAGCTTTGGGATGAAAGAATCCCAGGTAAATTTAACAAACTACTTTTAATCTGGCCATCTCTCACTCTTGGGAACATGCAGATCTTGGGAGCAGCAGGGATGGAACATGGAAGAAGAGACCAACAGAGTCCTGTAGAGGACTTAGTGTATAAGCCCCACTTGGTGCAATCCTCACAGCTCTCCTCCTGGAGACCTTAAGCGTCAGAGGAGCAAACATACATTCTAGTCTTCGTATGTCTCCTGGGAAATCCCACAGGGGTTCAAATTCTGGTATTTGGCTGTCCTGTGACAGACTTCTAAGGCCTATATAGTCCTATGTGCCTGCAGAAAATGCTGGTGTCCTCAGAAATTGTACTGGGGCAGGAGATTGTGGGAGGATAAAGGGCTGTCCCCAAGGACAACACTCCTGCATTCATGAAAGAGGGATCCTTGCCATGCTGGTTGGAGATGCCAGGCATTTGTTTTGGGTGAGAATAACTACTTTCCAAATGTCTTAGCTGGTTTCATTTAGACTCCAGGAAGGAGGCTCTATTTCTGTTCTAGATGTAACCATTCTCTTTCCATTCTCCTTACTACTCAGTTGGACTGCCGATCTTTAATACATCTCATTTTCACTCCCCACGTATTGCAATGCTGAGGAATTCAGCACAGTAGAGCCTGAGCTGAAATAATTGAAGCTGGTGTATACTGGTCCATGGGGGACAGCAGCCCTAGTACTTGAGTGCAGTGAAGAAAGGTCTGGGCACTGCAAGGAGCACTCTAAGGGTGCATGTACACTGCACCTAGGGCTCAAAATAAGCTGTGCAATTTGAGTTAATTTTGAAATTTGGCACTGTCTAGACAGCATCAAACCTCAAAATGGAGAGCTATTATAAAATGTCTTACTCCTCATGGAACGAGGTTTACAGGGATGTTGAATAGTGAGCCCATTATATTTTGAAATAATGGGCTTAATCAAAAGATATGGAATAGCTATTGATGATGATAGGACATTATCAACCTAACATTCAATGAAGGTGCCAACAGCTCTTTGTGTTGATTCTTGCATTTGTATCCTTACTATCTATTGCTATCCTCTTTGATCCTTATCTGCTTCTTTTTAGCTATCCAATTTTCAGGTGCTCTTACTGGTTCTGCCTACTTGGTTTTTCCCTCTGATATTTCCATACCCTCTACTCGTTTCCCACCCCCTTTTTTTCCCTTCCCCCCCTCTTCCTTCTCCCCTATTTATTTTGGGTCTGCACATCCTAAACTCAAAACTGTGGTCTTCTGAAGAAGTGGGTTGTGCCCACAAAAGCTCATGATACATCTACATGTTTTGTTGGTCTGGTAGCACTTTATAGACTATTTGTTGTTTACGTTTAGCTATTTCAGGATACTTCTGATATGCCAAATAGCTCTGCAGTGTAGACCTAGCTTGAGCATGCAGGGGTTGGTGTGGGCTTTATGGGAGCCTGCACACAAAGATCTGTGATGCTTA
Organism: Rafetus swinhoei; assembly: GCA_019425775.1. NCBI lineage: Eukaryota > Metazoa > Chordata > Testudines > Trionychidae > Rafetus > Rafetus swinhoei. The sequence continues at coordinate 15,361,016 of CM033446.1, read as the reverse complement.
GCAGGCACTGCTAGTATTGCCTGAAGCTGGTGGTATCTAGAAGCTGATGTGCACGCGTGCACAAGACTTCCAGCTGGTAGGGGCAGAGGGTGGTGAGGTCTCAACTAGGGTGACACACTTCCCAAAGGAGCTAGCCCTGGGGGGATGTTGACCTTCCTCTGCAGAGCATGGCTACAGGTCTCTTTCCAGATTATTTGGGCATTTCTCTTAATTTCCTGCCATTGTAGGGGCCATTGGTGCACCTCAGGTCTCCTATTCTCTGCTCTTGACACACCGTCAGCTCCTCTAGGCTGGAATTCTCAGATCTGACTTCAGTGGCTGGGTTTAGCGTGTGGGTGCTGCATGGAGTTGGTGGCCTGTGATACTGGGGAGGCCAGATGAGATCATCTGGGCTTCTCTCTTGATCTTGGATGACTCTAAAGTGGAATTGAGATTAGCAGGATCAAAAGAGGATGTGCCCTGTAGAAGGTTCTCACTCTCTCTTCCATGGAGGCAAGTGAGAAATACGCTTCTGGCAATTAGGGAAATTCCCTGGGGTGAGGAAGAAATTTTGCCTAAAGGAAGGTGTCTAATATAAACAGTTCAGTACAAGCTGCATTGCTTCTTCCTCTAGGGCAGCTACCAGTGTTGGAATCAGGATGTGGCATAAGATAGATAATGTGCCTGAGTCAATGACAGTTCTTCCGTTCCTAAACGTAGTTTCAGCAGGCTGGGAGCGGGGCGAATAGCACAGGAAGCAGTGCTGGCAGGTTTGTAGAAGTCTGCTTAGAGCCCATACCCCTCCACCACTCAAACTCCCTCCTGCCTACTTAAGGCTCTGGGAGGGAGTTGGGTGGGGGAAGGGGTCTGGGGGTGCAGGCTCTAGGATGGAGTTTAGGTGCTCAGTGCAGGCTCCAGAAAGGGCTTGGGGTGCAAGCTCTGGGAGGAAGTTCAGGTGCAGGAGGAGTGAGAGGTCAGGCTCTAAAAGGAGGTTTCGTGTGCTGTGTGCAGTCTCTGGGTTAGAGGGTGGAGATCTGGGAGATGAGGAACAAGCAGGCAGGAAGCCCCTCTAGCCTGGCTGCAGTACCAGTGATGGCAATTGGATCCTGGGGCCCTTTTAAATTACCAGGGCAGTAGGTGGGCTGAGGGATGCTCGGGGGTGAGTGTGTTTGCGGGGGTGGGGTGGTGATGAGGGAAAGACCAAGCCCTAAACTTGGCTGAAGTTGGGCTCCCAGGCCAGGAATATTCTGATGGTGAAGTGATTATCTCCCACTGTGGGAGTGCTTTCCAGACCTTTAGCCAAGGACCACTTATGGTCGGTCTCCCTCACATGTTCTCCTCCCACCCCCATGAATATGAAAACATCCACAGGCTTGCTGTGACGAAACTAGTGTTCTAGCCACCCTTCTTTCCCTGCTGGCTTTCAGTAACTTGGTGGTGATGGGGGATTTGTGCTGCTGGCTATTAACCCCTGTGCTTTCTCCCACTTCACACAGCACTCACCCACTTACATCCTTTATCCCTGCCCCTAGGCTAAGGCGTGTGCGTGTCCCCCCTAGCACAGCAGGGTTCCGGTCTAGGCCTGGGCTCCTCTGGTGCTACAGTAACACAACTAACATGCTCAGCTGAGCCAGTGTCACCTCTTCTGTGTATCCCCTCCAAGGTGCTGACACTCAGGGGCGGCCCTAGACGAGCTGCCAGCAACTGGCACCCTAGGCGAACCATGCAATCAGCACCTCCACCTCCAAACTCCTCAATGATATTGTGCCACCATTTGGCGTCCCCATTTAACTTGGCACCCTAGGCGACCGCCTAGTTTGCCTAATGGACAGGCCGCCCCTGCTGCCACTTCCTAGGATATCAAACAGGCTGGGACTCCTCCTTTCCACTTACAATCAGCCAGAGTGCTAGGGGGTCATCTGAAGAGCAGTGCTGGCTGGGGTGGCAGAGGCTGGTGGACAGGTGGAAGTAGAAAAGAGGTAGGTGAGTGGGCAGGAGGAGAGATGGGGGTGGGTAAACTCTAGGGCTATGTCTATATTGTGCATTGTTGTGCAAGAAGGTATGCAAATGAGGCATGGGGATGAATATTGCGGTGCCTCATTTGCATACCTAATGAGCTGCCTTTTTTGCAGAAGGGGGCTTTGCGCAAGCAGGAGCTGTCTACACTGCTCCTTCTTGCGCAAAAACCCCCTCTTGCATAGGAGCTGTTCTGCCGCTTATTTTCAGGAAGAATGGCTCCTGTGCAAGAGGGGTTTTTTTGCACAAGAGGGAGCAGTGTAGACAGCTCCTCCCTGCTCAAAACCCCCTTCTGCAAAAATGGTGGCTCATTAGGTTTGCAAATGAAGTGTGGCAATATTCATCCTAGTGCCTCATTTGCATCTCTTCTTGCGCAACAATGTGCAGTATAGACATAGCCTTCGAGGTTAGTGGTGATGCTGAGGGGCCGCAGAGCTGCCCAGGTCTTCCAGCCTATTGGTGGGGATTGGAGAGCAGGGCAAGTCTAGCTAGGGAAAGGAGATGAAAGATCCCACCTAGGAGCAGTAGGGGTTTGCAGGATCCAGTTCTGCTTTGGTTTCTTGACCCCAGCTGGGATCCTTCAGCCCCTTCCTCCAGACCCCTATAAGTCCTGAACCAGAGTCTTGCTCCAGTCAGGACACTTGGCACTTTTAACTAATTAACAGTTTATTAATTAGTCTGCCTAGTTTCATGTTAACCCTTTCCTCCATCAATCCTGAAATGCTACAGTGCCATCTCATGGTCATGTGTTCTGGTGCTTTCTCTTAGTTGGCTTTTAAAGAGTGCTGTAAAACAGAACAGTTGTGAATCTAGGACAATAGTGATGTTCAACCTTCTTTAATTCACAACCCCTAGGGCTGGATAACTTTTTTGTTGAGCAAACAAAAAAGCCAGGAACATTTTGTTGTGGCCCCTGCCGCTCCCCCCCTAGGAAAACAAATGGCAGACAGCATGGCACTGTGACCACCCCCTCCCTTCCAGGAAGACAGCCGTGACCCCCTTGGGTGGTGCGCTGCTGATCTAGCACAGTGGTCTCCAACCTTTTTAACCACAAGATCACTTTTTCAATTTAAGTGTAATGTAAGATCTACCTGAAACCCAGATACCCTTGCTCCACTTCCTTCCCGCCCCTTCTTTGAGGCCCTACCTCTGCTCCACTCCTTCTCTGAAGCCTCACCCTGCCTCACTTCATCCTCCTTTTCCCCCCATTCTCACTCTTTCACCAGGCTGCGGTAGTGGTTAGGATGCAGGCTCTGGTCTTGGGCCAAGGGGTTTGGAGTGTGGGAGGGGCTTCGAGCTTAGCCCAGGGTGGGAGATTGGGGTCCCTTGAGGGGTTTTAGGGTGCAAGCTCTGGGACGGAGTTTGGGTGCAAGGGGACTCACATCAGGTGCAGGAGATTGGGTGTAGGAGGTGGTTCAGGGTGGTGACAGTCAAAAGCCAAAAATAACACATTTTGCAAGCAGTAAAAGAAGTAACTACAACCCTCCACGTACGTATATGTTGGGGTGGGAGAGGAGAGTGAAGGACGGTGTGTGTTTGTGAGAATGACAGAGACACACAGTGTGCGAGAGTGACAGATTTGCATTGCCACGCTCTGTTCATCCCCTTCTCTCTGTGTGGAGATAGGATACAGGGGAGAGGGGCAGGGGAGGGACACCCTGACATCAGCATCCTCCCTTCTTCCTCCCACACCCTGCACAGCAAGCAGCAGGCTCCTGGGGGGCAGCTCCAAGGCAAAGCACAGGAGCAGCATGACAGTGGTTGGAGGGGCAACTGAAGAGCCAGCGCTTGATAGCTTCCTGGCCAAACCAGTCAGGATCACCTGTCAGATGGTCCAAGATCTACGGGTAGATCCTAATCTACTGGTTGGTGACCACTGATCTAGGATATTAAACTATTGGATGGGACAGGCATGCAAACAAGCAACACTATGCAAATGATCATGATGCAAATGAGCTGCATAATTACAAAAGGCCATGAACTACATGACAGGGAATCCTCTGCACAAGCCATGCTGTTTGAAATCCTGTCTGTTTTGCAAAGTGGTTACTTGTATTTTCTGCAACCCTAGTGAAACCTCAATGAATTAATAACTAGTGCCCTTTGAACTCTGGCTTCTGCTCTTTCAGCTACTTCAGTCTGGGCGTTCTCTAGAGCTCATTAAGAAAGGACATGGGCTGTGGGTGATTTAGTTTTGCTCCTTCTGCTGTGGTACAGCAAAACCCCTTTGGCTTGTGACTCCCCTTCGTGCTCTCTGGCTCCCTCTCAGAGCATTAAACAGCTCTGGATGCCATTCACACTGGAGGCCTTGTGGGCAGCCCAGGACATCATCTTGATGCTGGTACAGTCCACCCCTGTAGGGCTATGGCTACACTGCCGTTTTTTTGCGGAAGAGGATATGCAAATTGCACTCATTTGCGTATCTTCTTCCGATTCTTTTTGCAGAAGAGGTTTTGCTGATAAAAAGCCCCGTGTAGACGGGGCCATTTGTTGGAAAAAAACCCTTTTTCACAAGATCCCTTATTCCTCAAAAATTGAGGTTTACAGGTGGAATGTCTAAGGCCTCGCCTTCATACGGTGAGAGTCAGAGCCCCCAGGCCAGCTCAGTCCCCAGCAGGATTAAGGCCACAGAGGACATCAGGCTCCCTGGGACTTCAGCATAGATCAGGTGCCTTGACCCTCCTGTCTTAGCACCCCAAAGAAGGTATCCTCAGGTTCCTCCACCTGAAGGTTCAGGTTTTTGGCCATCCTCTTTAGAAGGTATTTGTCCTCCAGCCTTCGACTCTGTGTGACAAATCACCAGGACCTCCTCTCCAGCGTTCTCTCTAAGCTGCCTGTCTGGGGGAGGGGCACTTCTCCTGAAGGCTATGGTCTATACTGCCTCCCTCTTGTGCAAAAGTTTATGCAAATGAAGCACAGATTAGCATATTGCCACACTTCATTTGCATAATTAATTAGGGGCCGTTTTTGCGTAAGAGACTTTTGTGCAAAAAGGAGCTGCGTAGACGGCTCCTTTTTGTGCAAGAGCCGTTTTTCATCATTTTTTTCATGAAGAATGGCTCTTGCGCAAGAGGAGGGTTTTGCGCAAAAAGGAGCTGTCTACACAGCTCCTTTTTGCACAAAAGCCTCTTGTGCAAAAAGGTCCCTAATTAATTATGCAAATGAAGCATGACAATATGCTAATCCACACTTCATTTGCATAAGCTTGTGCAACAGGGAGGCAGTAGAGACGTAGCCGCCACCACAGCAGCAGCTCTCTCTGGGACCAGGGCAGCAAGTCTCTCCCAGCTGTCTGGAAAAAATGCAACAAATATAAACTGTCCTTATTGTGCCCGACACGACAATGTTATGTCAGAGGGGAAATTAGTATCTGACCCTCTTTGGCATCCTGAAGTATGTGGGTCAAGACTAGAGCTGGATAGAAAATGGATTTTCTGTCAACAAAAAAAGTGAAGATATTGATTTTTTTTTTTTTGGTCCCAAAAAGGAACAAAATGCAAACATTTATTGAAAAATATTTTTTTAAAAAAAATAAATAGGTTTGGGTCATTTGATTAATTTTGTTTCAGCTGCAGCCCTTTTAAAAATGTATTCTTAATTATTTAAATAAAGTAAATTTCAGAACAAAGTCATTTAAAAGTGAAAAAGTGAACAATTTTTATTCCAACATTTTTTAAATGTTTCTTCTCCTCATTTTTTCAAAGTGGATTTTCTTTAAAAGTGATATTGAATTGATTCAAACAAAAATGTAGGATTTGTTAAAACAGCTTTTTTCCAGGAGAGAACTGTTTGGCTATGTCTACACTGCAGGCTTCTTGTGCAAGAACTGTTTTGTGCAAGAGTTCTTGTGCAAAAGTTCTTATGCAAGAGTGCGTTCACACTCCCATGTGCTTTTGCACAAGAGCGCCTATGGCAGTGTGGACGCTCTCTTATGCAAGAAAGCTCTGATGGCCATTTTAGCCATAGGGCTTTCTTGCGCAAGAAACCCCTGTTGCCTATCCACACTGCCTTCTTGTGGAATAATTCAAAATTCACTGTTACTTCAGTGTCCTGCTGAAAACTGGCTCATATCAAAAAGAGACTCCACGCCAAATTTTTATCATTGTTACTTGACTCGTCTTTTTGTGGCTGGAAGCAGGATCAGCAATGATCCTAATGCAGTGCTTGAGTGTTGGAGTGGTCACTGAAAAGATTTATATCAGGCCAGCAATAGAGAGCTGATAAATGAATGAAATGAGGCGTTTTATTTGTGCACATTACAGGTTGCCCTGATTTCGCGAGACGTCAGGGCGTCACACCAGCCCGGGCACTACAACAGGTATCGTACGTGGTCGTAAATGTGGAGCTGAGGACGTAAGTCGGTTTCGCCTCTCTTTCGCACTTCACGGAAAAGGGCCGCGTGGTCAACCCGGCTGGTTTTGGGCGCGGTGTGATTGACGTGTTAGTCCCTGACTTCACTTCCCCGTGACGAACAACAGAGACTCCACCAGCCCGTAGAATGAGGAGCCGATTTTCCAGGATACATGTGATACAGCACAGCACAGCACCGGGAGTGTAATCTGGGTTAAGGTGCATCTCCAGATGCCCAGCCCTCTGCGATGGGGGAGCTTGGGGCCTCAAATCCCAGCCCTGGCTTAGGCTGGTTCCTCCATGATCCTGTAGACAGAAACTAACCCACTTTCTTCCAGCCCCGCCCTCCTGCAGCCAGGGCAGCATTTTCCTTTGCCTCTCCTTGGGGGTAGCTGGTCAGACAGGCTGAGAGGACTCTTGCATAATGACCTTCATCTCCAGTCCTGGCTGTGGTAACTGATTTGGCAGCCAGTGGGGTTACCACAGAGCCAGCAGAAAACCAGGTACTCCACTACGCCATGTGGTGTCCTGGTACCCAGAAGAGACCATGTACTGAGATGATGGGGAAACAAAGTCTTCAGCAAAGTGGCTAATGATGAATGGTATTTCTGCCACTCATGGGTATGAATGTGTCAGACAACGGCAGTGACTCAAGAGCAGAGCGAGGGGGGGAAGAGGCAGGCTAGTGGGCCGAATCCAGCCCATCAAGCCAATGGATGGCAGGTACCCTTACTACAGAGCAGCTGCAGCCACTTTAAACAGCAGGCTGCTAATTGTCAAGCAGTGTTAACAGGAAGGAGAAAGCTTCATGTGCTGTCCCTGCCCCCCTTGAAAATCCAGCTCTCATTGGCCAGGTTCTGGCCAATAGGAGCTGAGAAATTTTGCTAAAGGCAGGGGCAGCAAAGCTTCCTCAGCCCTCCCCACCTGTACTGGAGTAGAACCACATGGAGTAGCCTGCCCAGTAACCTGCAGAGCTGCTGGGTGGGCATCACCTCCCAACCAAAGCCTGCCTCTGTCCCCACCTACCTGCCCCAAGCCACTACTGAAATCCTCTATATCCCCTCTCCCCACCTCCTCCAGGTTACTTCTTTCTCCCAGACCCTGCACCCCTCCTATAGCCCCCCTAGTCCACAATCCTCTCATGCACCCAATACCCATCCTGGACCCTGCACCCCATTCCCCTGCCCCACTTCACCACCCAAACTCTCTGCACCCACCCCCTTTTCCCAGGTCACAACTCCCTCCCAGACCCTGCCCAAGGTTCTACTCCCCTCTCCCCAGGCCAGAATCCTTTCTGCACCCATAACCTCTCCTGGACCTTGCACCCCAAGCCCCTGCTCCGGATCATAGCCCCCTCCTTCACCCAAACTCCCTTCTAAACCCCAGCCCTCTATTCCAAATTCCCTTCCACACCCCACCTGCTGTCCCAGACCCTGTGCCCCCTCCACAGAAGTGCAGCCCTTGACCACTTACCAAAATCTCGGAGTGCCCCCATTTAAAAATTCCCACTCACCTCTGCTCAAGAGAGTGAGTTCCACTCGGGGCGGGCTGCTGAGGAGCAGGTCACAGCGTGGGTTGTGGAGTCTATACTGGGATTTCACCCACTAGGTAGCCAAGTGTAAACGCCCCCGGGACTGTAACAGCCTCAACGTGGAGTAGCCGCACGCTGTCCACACACGCTGGGGCTCTCGGAACCGTCTCACCACCCACGTGTCCCTCTCTCACGCCCGGACCCCATCGCTCCTCCCGGGGGTCCCCATAAGTTTCGAGTCTCGGAGTCGTGGTGCCGCCCCGCGGGTTTATCGGGAGCCCGAGGCGCGCCCAGGCAGCGCCACGCCATGGAGCCCGGCCCGCGGGCGGTGAGCATCGACCTGCAGCCCCGCCACGGCGGCCCCAAGGGGCTGGGCGAGCCGGCTCCCCGCGGCGTGGTCCCCGCCGAGCAGCCCCGCGACTACGTGCTCTGGTCCCTCTTCAACACCCTCTTCTTCAACGTCTGCTGCCTCGGCTTCCTGGCGCTGGTCTTCTCCGTCAAGGTGAGCCGGGCCGGGCAGGCTGCCCCCCCAGGCTGCGGGGAGACGCGGATTCGAACCTCCGCTCCAGCCTGGCCAGGCCAGTGCCCCAAGGCACCTTGCACCCGCCCTGAGCGCTGCGAGCAGCCTGGCCCCGTGGGCACGTGTCTGAGCCCGGCCTCCGCCCGCAGTGGGACTCCGCCTCCTGCACCCCCGCTGGGCCTGGGGCTTCGGGCCTTTGCACCGTTCGCTCTCGGCAGTGCCCGTTGCACAGTTGTGGGCACGTTTGTCCTTCCCCTCGGGCCCCCCTGCGCTGTTCTTGTGCTGTTGAGTTTGTGTTCTCCATAGCAAATCAGGTTTGAAAATGTGACTGGGAGCTGCGGCTGCAAGCACATGGCCCCCAGTTCAGCAGGGCCTGGTTGGGTTGCAGTATACAGCCGCCCATTCTTAATGCTAAAGTGTTTTTTGAAGCACGTGTTTATTCTGGGATCATATGACCTAAAGCAGGGGTTGGGAACCTTAGGCCTGGGGGTTGCTTGCAGCCCTCCAGCTTGTCTGGATGTGGCCTCCAAGGCTCAGGGCCTCTCCCTGCTGAACTGGGCCTCCTGCCCACCACTGCCCCACCATGGGGTTAGAGTATGCAAAAATCTAGGCTTGGGCTCCCCACAAGCTCTGATGTACGAGGGGAATGTCAGAAGTATCTGTCTTTTTCTCAGTCAGGGGCCACGATAGTGAGGTTTTTTTTTCCCCCTGACTGATTTTTTTCTGTGTCAGTGGCCCCTGATCTAAAAAAGGTTCCCCACTCCTGAAAGGTTTGTGATGGTGCTTGGTCTTGCCATGAGAGCAAGGGACAGGACTTGATGATCTCTCCAGGTCCCTTCCAGTTCTAGTGTTCTATGATTCTATGACTTAACGGATTGGTGTAAAAAATTTACTTCTACAGGACACAATAGTGCATGGAAAAGGGTCATCACTTGTGGCCAGAACTTGGTCCCCTGAATATTCACTACTAGTCAGATTTTTTTTTTAACTTAACAGCACCTATATGCTTCTGAAAATCCCACTAGTTGCTGGAGTATTTTTAAAATTAGCTATACTGCTTTGCAGGAAATCCTCCTCAAAGGCAACTTTTCTAAACCTAGAACACTAAGATAGACTGACAGCCACAGGAATGCAAAAATTATGATCAAAATATGTACAGTTTGCTTTTCTGCTTCAGAGCCTTTAGGCTGCCCTAGCTTCATATTCTTGCTGGTAGGTTTCCCAAGGCATCTGTATATCCAGTTTAATAACATTTTGGGTTTCCAGTAACACCTGATTTCTCCCCTCCACCCTTTGGAATTGCAAATGTATTAAATCTTTATTTCTGTAAGTAACCCACCATCTTGCAAACCTAGAAGTGCACACTTTTCTCTTTGTTGCACACTTCAGTGTTGACTTTTCAAGTGAATTATTTATACTTTGTCGAAGCAAAAATGCTCCTCTCTGTTTAGGCAGCTAACAAACAGTTTTATTAATTAATAAAGCACAGCATGAGCCAAATGTGGTCCCAGCAAAGCCAGGCCCAGTAAGGCTGGCTAATACAATCAATCCTAGTATTTTATACCCTTAACCAAACAAGTCTGATGCCAGGGCATTCCATCAAAACAAACTTCAAAGAGAAATTATCAGCACAGAAAGAAACAGGTTTTTAGGGAGTTTGAGCTTCAGCTCAAAATAGTTCATTAACACATTCCAACAGCCCAGCCTCCTGGCCTTTCTCACGTTGGTGAAGGTCAGTTAACTTTCTAGTGTACGTGCAGAAGTGAGAAACTTAAATGGCTTCTGTTATATGAAGTGGCTTCTAGCTAAATATGAAATGGTTTCTACAGTTTCTACAACTCCCCCCTTTTAGCCTTTTAAAGGCGAACCTTGAAACCATTTCATGCCTCCATTTCCATCAAAGAATTTATGTACATCTCTTGTTCCTTTCTTGCTCATCATATTTTAACATCATGAGTTCCACATTCCCTTTAGTAAGGGTCTGTCTTGTGTTTTTCAGAATACAAGAAATACAGCATTTGATTAACAAGAACCAAAAATAAACACAAAAGAATGTAGCCAATACTAAAACTACACCTTGCAAAATCCAAATTCCCACATGTCCAAACCAGCCTCCCAACCAACCCCAGAGGGTCCTGTCTTCCTCCTGCCTTAGGCTTTCCACAGTTCTTTCAATCTCTGAGGCATCTTCCTCCACTTCCTTGCTGGTGTCAGTGATATACACACAGCATTCTCTTCCCACTAAGGCACAAACCCCGCCCTTACTAGCTAGGACATAGTTTAGGGTCATCTGGTTTGGGCTTTTTCCCACCCTGGCTCCTGAACCATTACATGTCCAGCAGTACTTTCCAATTGGGGTCAGGGCTAGGTGGATATACCCTGGGTTAGTAAACCCTTTATCCTGCCAAGTATCATTTGGGTTTAGTTTACTAAACAGTGTGCCATATTTGAGTGTTGTTTAGTGGGACCGGAATCGTTGGGATATCTCCTTCTGAATGTACAGGACTGAGAGCACATATCCAGCAACCTGTGGAATTAAATTCTTGGGAAACTTGGTTCATTAAAAGCATAAACACATTTGAACCATATAGGTTATAACTGCTAGGCATTAAATCCAAGATTAAGCATAAGCTCAACATGAATTGTTTGTCCAGCCTCATGCTGGCTGTTCTTCAGGACTTCGTAGTTTGCTTCACCTATCGCTGGCAGGTTCTTCTGGGCTGCAGCTGGTACCTTGGCCTCGGTCTCTCAGGATCGTCTGTTTCTGGGCCTGGATTGCCGGTACCAAGCCTGCGCTGATCCCCATCTACTTCTGGACCTGGATCTCTGGTACCAGGTCTGCGGTGCTCCTTGTTGGGGCCAACCTCTGTAGGGGCTGGAACCGGTTTGCAGTGGGAGGCGTGAATCCGGGTGGGCAATCCCTCGCATTTTACAGCAGTATGAGTGGTCAGAAGGACCTGGTAGGGACCCTTCCACCTGGGTTCCAGGGCAGTCTTCCGCTGGTGAACTTTCACGCAAACCCAGTCTCCTGGTTGTAGTTTATGGCACGGCTCAGCTGGGGCCTCCTGGAAGGCGTCCTTAACCTGTGAATGATAATACTGTACACACCTCATAAGTTCCTGACAATACTTGACTATGCTTCCTTTAATAAGTGTGGCATCAGCCAGGTCAAATTTTTTTTTGGGCTGCTTAACAGTCTCATAGATTGGCCACATGCAATTTCATGTGGACTGAGTCCAGTTTTCCGATTAGGAGTGGCTCTCATGTTCATTAGGGCAATTGGGAGTGCTTCTACCCAAGTTAAGCCAGATTCCTTACATATTTTAGCAAGTTTGTTTTTTAAAATCCCGTTTAGTTTCTCTACTGCTCCTGGGTGTTACGTGCAGTACAGTACTTGTCTGATAGAGTAGTACTTTGCCAGTTTTTTGAACAATTTGTCCAGTAAAGTGGGTACCTCTATCACTGGAGATCACAAGGTGTATTCCCCATGATAAGATGTAATGATTTAGAAGTTTCTTTGCCACTGTGATGGCATCCGCTTTCCTGCAGGGATAAGCTTCTACCCATCCCGAAAACAAGCAAACAATAACCAGCACATATTCAAAGGATTGACATTTAGGCAATTGAATAAAGTCCATCTGTAAATTCAGAAATGGTCCCAAAGGCAGAGGTCTGGTTGCCAGAGCTGTCTTTACAGGTTTACCCACGTTGTGGGCTTGGCAGACAGGGCAAGCCAGACAGTAATCTTTGGCTGCTTGGGAGAATTTGGGAGCAAACCAATTTTGTTTTAAGGTGGCTACCCCCTTTTGCCAACGTGCGACAATCCATGGAGCACGGAGGCAAGGTGAGGTAGCAAGACCACTGGGGCAACAATGTGGCCATCAAAGCTGCACCACAAGTGGTCTGGGTGCATGGTGCACCCTGCCAGTCTCCACTCCTGCTTTTCCGATTTTGGGGCTTGGTCTTGCAGGAGGGCCAGTTGTGAAAGAGACGGCATAGGAGCTGGCGATGGTAGGAGAGAAGGGAAAAACAGCAGGTACAGGAGCAGATTCTGCTACATTCCAAACAGTACAAACTGCATAGCCTGCTACTAAAACTTCACTAGAATTATAAAAGCAAAAAACCATCTGTGTAAAGCACACAGTTAAGATTATTCAAGGTACTTAAATTATTTTTTCATTAAAACAACAATATTGTACACACAACAATGTTTGAAATACATATATCACAATTAAGACACACAAGACAAATCTGGACAGAACACAGAACACAAACTTGTTATGTCATGACACAGAACCATGGTTTTTTTCTTCAGTTAATTTTCAGCTGATATTAGCGCTTTTTGATGATCTGAAAGACAAAGAAAACATTTCTACCCACATTGGGGTGGTGCATTATATTTTAGAATACTTTTTCTTTACAGATTTTTTTTTTTGCTCATTTTTTTTTGCTCAGCCTGCTGTTACCCAATGGTATGCTTTTATTTTGCACACCAGCTTTAGAGGGTTTGAGTAATTACTTCATTGCTTAATTATTAAGTTAAAGATGGCATGCCTCAGTTTCCCTCTTGTACTGCAGACCAGGCTTTTTTTTAATGTGTGAAGCTTCAAATGATTTACTGCCACAGAAACTTTTTCTTAGAGCAAGGCGCTTGCTAGTTACTATTCCAGCAAGCAAAAAAGGTTTTCTTTTCCTGAAAAGAATCACATGCAATGTTACAGGCTTACTTATGGGGGACAGTGCTCCCTTCCAGAACAGACAGGCAGTTTGTAGACACACACAGCCTTGGATCTGAAAGCAAGCCAAAAGTGCTATCAACTCAGCCTTGAACAGAAACACAGTGAAGTTTCTGGGCTTGGATTTTTAAAACAATAATTAGTTTCCTTGGAAGACACATTTAACCCTTAGGGTGCAGGTTTTACAAATTTACAATGTATAGATTCTATTTTTTTATGCAGTTAACCAATTAAGTTTCAGTAGAATTCCTTATTTTCCCTGTAATAGATTTAACAAAGTGTCTGTAGCCAAATGTTTAAACTTGATTGTTTCTTTGCTAGATGATTAAAAGACTGCAAGAAACAAGGAGTCATTTCTTAAAGCAGTTTTTTTTCCTCCTTACACATTACAATATTGCTTAATTTCTTTTCCTTAGAATTTGGAGGAACACTTCCCTTAAACTGTTAACTTATTTTAAACTTGGTGTTTTGCTTTGGATCGGGCAAGTTTGTTACAGGAGCCCATGTTTTCAAAGGGAAGAGCTAATTCCTTTCAGTTACTTTTTCGTGTTTCCTCCCTATCTGTGTATGTGTTATAAAGAGGGGTAGAGGGGTGATGTTGTGCCGAATTTCTCCTCCCTCCCCCCAATCTTGGTTGATACGGGTGTGCCAACTGAGAAATTTTTTTTTTTTCTACTTCTTGTGCATTGTTTTGGCACAGAGGCTCTGCAGCAAGTTTGTAAGTTACCTATCTTACTGCAGGGCGGATTTTTTTTTGCTTTTCTGAGCTTCACTTTTATCCCTCAGGGCTTTAATTTCTCCTCTTTTCCAATTTGTTAAATGCTTACAGGTCCTTGGACCATTATGCACGTACATGTAGTACACAGGGGTGCCTTTCGGCAGTGTGGGGGGATGTTTAGACTAACCCCCACCTAAACTAACTTTACACACTCCAAAGAAAGAGTCTGCCGGGTCTAGAGTGTCAGACCTTAGCAGCTCATGAAATAAGGGGGAGTTGTCACTCCCTCACATATCCGCTGAGTTTCGAGGTTCAGCTGACCCCCCCCCCCCTTGCGTTCAGAGCTCCCTCGTGGGAGAGCCCTGGTGCAGCTGGGATCAGCTCAAGTCTCAGACCTATGCAGCAGCATTCATACTTCACTCATTACATTCATACTCATTTTCCACACACATTTTTTTTTTCTACAGTTTCCACATTTAGATGCATCTTTCTTTATTGTCCAATTCCCATGGGTTTCTATTAAGTGACGCTGCCCTAAGACACCCGGCACTTAATATCAGACTTCATTAGGATCCTATACCAGAAGGCACTTATCATAAAGGCACTGGAATTCCTGTAGACTGACCTACCCCCATTTTCTGCGCGCGCTTTAAAAGATTCTGTAAGACACCGGACCGAGTCCGCCTGCTTACGCTACTTTTTTCTGCGAGTCACCGAATCAGAATCCCGCCTGCTCGCACTGATCTCCCCCCCCCCCCCTTTTTGATGTGAGACGCTGGACCAAAATCCACCCGCTCACAGGGGTTTCCGGCACCCACCCCAGCCCGACAGAACACCACGTCCTGGTGCCTGGAGACAGCCTGACAGAATGGGGAAATACTATGGCCTGGGGTTAGCCTCAGAGGTCAGTACTACGTCCGCAAGTAACAGAAAGAGAGTCAACAAAGCTTCCCCCACAGTTCCGTGTGCCGAGAGAGTGTAATGGCACCACACCAGCTTTTAGCATCCGAACACAGAGGGTCCAGTGCATGGCTGCCTCACTAGAGACACTGGTGTACCCTTTTGGAACTGTGACACATAAGACAGGTCTAATAGACAAAGACAGACACAGACAGACAAAATGTTAGCCGCTCCACAAAATTGAATTCCGTAGCTCCTTACCCCAACAGCGGCCGGCCGTCACTCCAAATCCTAAGCCCTCACCAGGAGATTTCATAACAGGTATCCCCTTTACCTTTTATTGAGCGCTCTGAGAGGTTTGGAAGTGGAGTGCCGGTCCGTCCATACGGGCAAGTGGCGCGTTAGGAATCTTGGTGGGACCTCCAAATTGTCGAAGCAAAAACGCTCCTCTCTGTTTAGGCAGCTAACAAACAGCTTTATTAATTAATAAAGCACAGCATGAGCCAAACGTGGTCCCAGCAAAGCCAGGCCCAGTAAGGCTGGCTAATACAATCAATCCTAGTATTTTATACCCTTAACCAAACAAGTCTGATGCCAGGGCATTCCATCAAAACAACCTTCAAAGAGAAATTGTTATCAGCACAGAAAGAAACAGGTTTTAAGGGAGTTTGAGCTTCAGCTCAAAATAGTTCATTAACACATTCCAACAGCCCAGCCTCCTGGCCTTTCTCACATTGGTGAAGGTCAGTTAACTTTCTAGTGTACGTGCAGAAGCGAGAAACTTAAATGCCTTCTGTTCTATGAAGTGGCTTCTAGCTACATATGAAATGGTTTCTACAGTTTCTACAACTTCTAATTGCATAGTTTAATTTCCATCCACCTTTTAGGCATGCTGCATATTTTGTTCTGCTGCGCTTTGGGGATGTTTTTCAATCTGCTAAGTTCTCTGTGTTGTACTGCTGCAATCGCAGATTCTTTTCAACAAATTGTCCGGTTACTCCTTTGCATTGGTAGGATGTGGGCGTAGGGCAGATTTCACCTGGTTTGCCTCTTGGTGAGACTCGTGTGCCTCATCTTCTCACTGTAAAAACAGAATAAGAGCTATTTCATGTTATCCAGTGGTAAAAACACACATTTTCTTAGTATTGTGGGCTGTTACCCCCAACTCTGTGCCTTGGCTGGGGGAGAGCAGAGATTCTGGCCCAGCAGGATAGGGTGGTGGGGGGTCCCCACAGGGAAATAGGCTGACTCAGTGGCATGACCAGCATTCCAGGTGGCAGTCCCATGCACTTGTCACAGAGAGGTCACAGAGGCGGAGCGTGTTTGGGGGTCACTGTTCATTTCCTCCTCAATCCTCAGCTTGCCAGCAGCACTGCCTAGTTGGAGCCAGACACTCTGAGTTGATGAGCACACGGAATGTCCACTCTGAAGAGCCAGCCTGAGCATCTGACATCTCACTGTTTTCCCTTACCCCCGCCCCCTCACCCCTCCACAGGCCAGAGATTGTAAAGTTTTGGGCGACACCTCTGGAGCAGGACGCTATGGCAAGACGGCCAGGAACCTGAACATCGTGGCGCTGGTATTGGGCCTCTTGGCATTGATTCTGTTCATTGTCATCGGGCTAGTCTTCCTGTTCCAAAACATGTAGAACTACGGCTGTAACGACATCCACTGAACCACCCTCACGATTCTCCCCAGCTGGATGGCTCACCAAGTTGCATGTTCCCTTGCTCTGCTTGCATCTGTCCTGCTGTGTATATTAAGGGTTGGGGTGCTCAGTTACTGAGTAGATGAAGGGGCTGAGCTCTCCTGATGTTTCAATTGTTCTGTGTCTAGATCCCAGCAGTTCTGTCTGCGCTGTGGAGAGCTACATTCCTCCGCCCGGCTGATCCCCTTCCAAATTGCCACCATCCAAGTCCTCCATTAACAGGATGGAGAGGCTGTTCTAGAGGTGGAGGGGTCTTGCATCACTCTGGCTTCCAAAGCCCTCCCAGACCCTGTTGCTGTTGGGGATCGTCACTTTAGTTCTGCTTGTGGTGATTCAGATTTTTCTTGTGTTATTTTTGTAGCGCTCTTCTCAGCAGAAATATGAAAATGTGTGGGGGGACTGTTTTCAAATAAATTTTTCCCTTCTCATAAATGTTTTGTTTTTATTTTCAAAAGAACTCCCAGAACTGACAAACGGTTTATTAATTTCTCCAGGCTCACATAAGTAAAATTGCTTGCTTAGTTTCATATTAACCCTTTCATCCATTATTTACACCGTGCTTCAGCGCCATCTTGTGGTGCTGCATTCTGGTGCTCTCGCTTAATTTCTTTGATAGATTGTGCTGTAAAACAGAACATTAGTGCACTAAGGATATTGATCTGTTGGGTGGGACTGGCATGCAAACAAGCAACATAATGCAAATGAGCTGCATAATCACTAGAGGCCACGAACTGCAGGATACCAAATGCTCTGCACAAGTAATGCTGTTTGAAATCCTGTCTGCTTCGCAAAGAGGTCACTTGTATTTTCTACAACCCCAGTGAAACCTCAGTGAATAAACAACTGAACTAGCACCCTTTGAACCCTGGCTTCTGCTCTTTCAGCTACTTCAGTCTGGGAGTTCTCTAGAGCAGTGTTTCTCAACCTTTTTTAATGAAGTACCCCTTTAAAAATATATAAGTACTCCCAGTACCTACAGACACACACTCTTTTTTTTTTTTTTTTTCCCTACCATTGCAACACATTTATTTAAACAACTTAGGCTGCGTCTAGACTGGCAAGTTTTTGCGCAAAAGCAATCGCTTTTGCGCAAAAACTTGCCAGCTATCTACACTGGCTGCTTGAATTTGCGCAAGAGCACTGATTTTGTAATGTACAAAATCAGTGCTTCTTGCAAGAATACAATGACGCTCCCGCTAAAAGCCCTCTTGCACAAATGCTTTTGTGCAAGAGGCCAGTACAACCCAGAATCGTTTAGCAAAAAGCCCGATGGCTAAAATGGCGATCGGGCTTTCTTCATAAAACCTCGTCTAGATTGGCACAGATGCTTTTGTGCAAAAGCGCTTTTTGCGCAAAAGCATCCGTGCCAATCTAGACGCTCTTTTCCGCAAATGCTTTTAACGGAAAAACTTTTCCGTTAAAAGCATTTGCGGAAAATCATGCCAGGCTAGATGTAGCCCTTACAGTAAAACTCCAATAGTCCGGCATCCAATTGTACGGCACTCCTGATAGTCTGGCATCAAAATGGCAAGAGCCTAGTGAGTGAGCTTCGGCAAAAAACGAGTCACAAGGCAGCAGTGGCAGCAGCTGAACCGAGCGAAAAGGGTAAAAAAGGGTTAAAAAAACTAAAACATCACAGTATACTGTATACAATATGTACAATAAAAAGGGTTAAGAACACTTTATATACAGTGTATATAATGTATACAGTGTGTGTGTGTGTGTGTGTGTGTGTGTATGTATATATATATATATACCAGTTTATAGTACCTCCTGATAGTCCGGCATATCTGATAATCCGGCACCACCTAGGTCCCAAAGGTTCCGGATTATCGGAAGTCTACTGTAATTGTAGCTGGGTGGGCGATGAAATTTTTGGGTGTAAAAAGTACAAAAATAATAAAGTGCGGTAAAACTTAAAACAAAAATTCAGTTTTCTCTAAATTTCAGTTGTGTTGAGGTACCCCCCAGGCTTCTCTTGAGTATCCCTAAGGTTACTCGTACCACTGATTGAGAAACACTGCTCTAGAGCTCACTAAGAAAGGGCATGGGCTGTGGGCAATTGAGTTTTGGCCTTTCTGCTGTTCACCCCTGTAGCCGTGGGACCGCTCCAGAAAGGAAAGACAGACACAGCACCACCCTGGTCTCCCTCTCAGATGGAACATCTAAGGCCTCACCTTCATGCACGACAGTCAGAGCCCCCAGCCTGGCTCGGTCCCTAGCAGGACCTAAGGGCATCAGGGGGCATTCCCTGGTACTTCCGTGCAGATCAGGTGGCCGTACCCTGCCTGTCTTAGCACTTCAAAGAAGGTATCCTCAGGCTCCTCAAGTTCCTCCACCTGAAGGTTCAGGTTTGTGGCTACCCTCTTTAAAAGATATTTGTCCTCCAGCCTTCAACTCTGTGTGACAAATCACCAGGACCTCCGACCTATGCAGTGTTCCCGCTAAGCTGCCTGGCTGGGGAAGGGGCACCTCTCCCTCCTCAGCAACAGTAGCAGCTCCTGGCTGGGGCCAGAGCAGCGAGTCTCTCCTAGCCAGCTGGAAAAATGCAACAAAGATAAACTGTCCTTATTGTGCCTGACACGGCAATGTTATGTCAGAGGGGAAATTAGTATCTGACCCGCCCTGCCATCCTGAAGTATATGGGTCAAGATTAGAGCTGGATAGAAAATTTATTGTTTTGGAGTCTCAAAAAGGAACAAAATGCCAAATTTTTCATATTTATTGAAGAACACGTTTTTAAAAAACAAATGGGTTTGGGTCATTTGATTAATTTTGTATTCTTAATTATTTAAATAAAGTAAACTTCAAAGCAAAGTCATTTAAAAATGAACAAGTGAAAAATTTTTATTTAAAAAAAAATGCTAAAATGGGACCTCACCCATTTTTTTTCAAAGTGGATTTAAAAAAAAATTCAATTGATACAAACAAAAATGTAAGATTTGTTAAAACAGCTATTTTTCCAGAAGAGAACTGTTTCTGTGAAAATTTCTGGACCGGCTATAACTCAGACCCCAGATGGGGATGTGCTTGCCCTGCACTGGCACTGTATGGGTTAACTCTGCTCTGTGGACCAAAGAGACCATGTCCCCTCTGCCCTGTATAAAAGGGAGCAGCTTAGCTCTTTTAGGGCTGCCTGCCCAGGAAGCAGGACACAGGAGGGAGGACACACGCTGAAAACTTTAGAAATACCCTGTGATACCCCCTTACACATTTGAAGTCCAGTCAGATGCTGTTCTCGTTAATAAAGATAATTTAAAAATCCCACCAAGTCATTTCTCAGGGTCCTGCTGAAATCAAGCTCATCCTGACAAGAGACTCACTTCAAATTCTTGTCAGCTGGTTACTTTTTGATTTCAAGTCTTGTTTTGTGTTCGGAAGCTGGACCAGCAATGGGGTTCCTAACTGCCATGCTTTGAGAGCTGGAGCGGCCACTGAAATGATTATACTGAAAACCTAGAGAGCTGATAATGAAATGAGCATGTTTTCATTTGCACACTACCCAGAAGAGACCACATAGTGAGATGATGCAGGGAAATAAACTCTTCAGCAAAGTGGCTAATGATGAATGGTACTTCTGACACTCATGGGTATGAATGTGTCAGACAACTGGCAGTGACTCGAGTGTGAGTTCCAGAGAAGCAGGTCACAAGCCCCATGTTGGCTGTGCATTCTTTCCATACTGTGGATAAGTGCAAAGTAATGCACATTGGGAAAAATAACCCCAACTATACGTACAGTATGATGGGGGCTAATTTGGCTATGACAAATCAGGAAAGAGATCTTGGAGTTATCGTGGATAGTTCTCTGAAAACTTCCACACAGTGTGCAGGTCAAAAAGGCAAATAGGATGCCAGGAATTATTAAGAAAGGGATAGAAAATAAGACCCAGAATATCTTACTGCCCCTGTATAAAACTATGGTACGCCCACATCTTGAATACTGCGACAGATGTGGTCTCCTCACCTCAAAAAAGATATTTTGGCCTTGGAAAGGGTTCAGAAAAGGGCAACTAAAATGATTAGGGGTTTGGAACGGGTCCCATATGAAGAGAGGTTAAAGTGACTGGGACTTTTCAGTTTAGAAAAGAGGAGACTGAGGGGGGATATGATAGAGGTATATAAAATCATGAGTGGTGTGGAGAGGGCAGATAAAGAAAAGTTATTTATTAGTTCCCATAATAGAAGAACTAGAGGACACCAAATGAAATTAATGGGTAGCAGGTTTAAAACTAATAAAAGAAAGTTCTTCTTCACACAGCATGTAGTCAACCTGTGGAACTCCTTGCCAGAGGAGGCTGTGAAGGCTAGGACTATAACAGAGTTTAAAGAGAAGCTAGATAATTTCATGGAGGTTAGCCAGGGGATAGAAATGGTATCCCTGGCCTCTGTTTGTCAGAGGCTGGAGAAGGATGGCAGGAGACAAATCGCTTGATCATTGTCTTCGGTCCACCCTCTCTGGGGCACCTGGTGCTGGCCACTGTCGGCAGACAGGCTACTGGGCTAGATGGACCTTTGGTCTGACCCAGTACGGCCGTTCTTATGTTCTTATGTACTTGGATTTCACCAACTAGTTGGCAAGCATAAGCTCTTCCAGGACTGTAACGGCCTTAATGTGGAGCCGCACGCTATCTGCTGGGCCTCTCTGATCTTTCTCACCACATAGGCGAGCCTGCCTTTGTGGGAGACGGTCTCTTACACCAGGGATCACAGCAATATTCAGGTTACTCTCAGTGCCACATAGGCCGGGTCAGTTGCCCTTAGATCTCAGATCTAAATACTTGTGAGGATCCAGGCCAGGGTTTGCAAAGCTGGCTCTGTTTCAGCTCCTCCCTAGCCACAGCTCTCCATTTCAAAGTGCTGTGCCCTTCTCGGGTGCTTCATTTGTGAAGCTCCTAACCCCACCTCACATCCCAGAACTGCAGATGGGCACGAATGGTACATTTTAGAATATGTAGCAAAGGGCAACGTGCATCACAGAAAAACATACAGAGGTGGGGAGTTATTGACCTTTTATGCTCGAGAAGGAAGAGTTCTGTCAGTGCACAGGGGAGATCTTGTATTGCCCTTCACACAGCCATTACAGTGCCTCCTGCTTCCTGCTTTGTCCCCAATGGGTTATAGCACGGTACGGCCGTGCACCCAGTCCTGTGTGGCCCCTGGCTCTTTGCAGCATCTGCAGCACATCCGTTCAAAGCCAGGTCCTGGACTTGGTGCCTCGAGCTGCAGGGAGGGAGGGAGGCCTGACCCCTCGAGGCTATAAAAAGCGCCCCATCCACAGGGGAGGGCAGGCTAACAAACCCAAGTATGCGCCTCTCAGTTCTCACCCACCATTTCTGAGAACCACAGCCAGGCGAGGGCTGTAATTTCCCTGTTTTATATATAGAGGGAGACGGAGCTGGGCCTCAGGGAGACACTATAAAAAGGGCTTGCCCTGCCCTGGCTTCCCTTAAAGGCTGATAGTGCAGGAGAGCTGAGGATTTCTCCTTCCAGGACCATGGACACGTCTTACCCTCGTGAGGACTTTCTGCCCATGACGTCTCGCAAGCAGGATCCTTCTTCCACTGCCATCACCATCGGCCCCTCCGTAGTGCCCCGGGACCACCTGATCTGGTCCATCTTCAACACCATCTACATGAACTTCTGTTGTTTTGGCCTTGTGGCTCTTGCCTACTCCGTCAAGGTAAGACAGCCCGGGTCTCCTCTGCTTCTTTTACACGAGCCTTGGTGCAGAAATGGACCCTTCGGTGTCTGTGTCTTCCAGGCACGTGGAGATTGCAGGATTTCCTAGGGGACTCTGCTAGGAAGGGTGCACCTCAGTGCATCTACTTTTACATGGAGACTAGGGATGTAAAATCCCATTTAATTAGTTAACTGGTTAAATGTTAAGTTTAACCAGTTAACTGATTGGGCAGCCCCCTCCCCACCAGCATGGCCTGGCTGGAGCAGCCCCCGCACCATGGGCAGGGGCTGCTCCAGCCTTGGGGGGCTCCAGCAGCCTCATGCAGGGGAGAGGGGGCAGAAGCAGCAACTGGGGTTGGGGGAGGAGGGAGAGGAGGGCTGCCACATCTGGCCCCATGCAAGGCTGCCGACTCCCAGCCTGCGAGCTCCCCCCCACCCCCCGCTGCTGCTTCTGCTCCCCTCAACCCCTCATGTGAGGTTACTGACTCCCAGCTCACTTGTGGGCAGCCTTCTGCCCACAGCAGGCTGCTCCTGGGTAACCGTTAACCATTACCCGGTAAGCATTACACATTGAGGGTATTGCTAACTGGGTAACCGGTTACCCCTTCACATCCCTAAATTGGAGACTCCTTCCTGGGGGTCTCTGGTAGGAATGATACACTCCAATTCTCTTGGGTTAATCTAGAGAGGCTAGGGTTTCCCAGGGACTCTGATAAGAATTATAGACTTCACCCTGGTTACCTAGCCATTCTGGGATCTCTCTGTGTGCTTGGAGGTGCAATACACCCTCGAATCAGGAAGGGGTGTGGAAAATCTCAGGGTTGCCAGAAGAATGTCATGACAGAGTAGAAAGTTGAAAAGTAGAAAGTTGTTATTGGCAGTTGGCTGCAGTTTGCCTCAACCCTAACTCTTGCCTTGCCTGGCACTGTCCTATCTGAGGAAACTGGCCCCGTGCTGCTCACTAGCTGGAATTCTCCCTTGAACAATGAGAACTACAGTGTAAAATACAGCTGCTCTGGCTGTTCCGAGGCAGGCTGCCTGAGGCTCCTGTTTCAGTGGCTGTACCTGAAAGAGCAGAAAAACTGACTGCAGCATTTGTGTAAAGAGCACCAGGAATTATGTCAGCACCCTGTGCTGTGGCAGCATCCTTTAGCGCCTCATCCTGCTGCTGCCTGAGGTTGACGTGTGTCTTCTATATCCCCAGCTAGCTTCCCACATAGCAGAGAAGCTGTGAGCTTTCCTGGCAATTGCATTTTCCTGTTACCCCCTACTTCACACTGTCAGTATGTGGGTGAGGTTCTGGGGACTGACTTCTCTGCTCCAGATGATGCTTGGGGACCACGATCCATATGGAGGGACTCCAGCATCTCCCACACCTTGTAGCTGGGAATCTGCTCTGTTCAGGAATGGGGGAGGAGGATATCCTAAAATGCTGGGAATGGATTTAACGAAGTTCAGCAAGAAGCACTTCGGAGAAGGCGGGGTGGGAAGGAGAGGTCTGAGGTAACCTCTCTGTTCCCAGATGTCTCTGCTGTGGATCATTCATATAGGGTCAGAGCAGCTGCTGCTCCTTGGATTTGATTTGCTAACAGATGCCAGTAGCAAAGGAAAGCCAGTGAGCTGTGTGAGGGAGACAGAGCCAGGGTCGACAGTGGGCTAGGCTTAGAGCTGCTGTATGTTGGATTTCCAGGTGCTCACACACTCAGGGGCTGATGGAAGGTGTAAATTACAGCAGGATGGGAACGAGTTTAATTGACAGCAGTCTCTTGTGACTTTTACAGCCACAGTCCTCTCTCCTGGCCCCTGGCCGGGTGCCACCCACTGAGACTTAATTCAGAGCTGGCGTGTGGGGTAAGTGGGTGAGGCTGCTTTGCTGTGGCATGCACAGTGAGGGCGCCAGAAGAAGGGGTCAGTTCTTTGCTTGGACTCATGGGATTAGCCTGACAGAAGTTCAGAGAGGGTGGAGCGAGGAGAGAACAGCCAGCTACAGAGCCAGACGGAAGTGAGGTGAGTGACAGGCAGGCGCTGAGAGCGGCAGTCGGTGGTTGCAGCCAATTCTGTTGCTCGTAGGGCCATGCCTCGTCCTTTGCCTCCCCTGCCCTGTCTCTAACTCAGTGCCCCCTTCCTGGCGTGGCTCTTGCAGGCGCGGGACCGGAAGGTGACTGGTGACGTCGAGACTGCTCGCTACTTCAGTTCCAGAGCCAAATGCTGCAACATCCTGGCGACAGTCTGGAGCCTGCTGCTGCCGCTGCTGCTCCTCGCCCTGGTGATCACAGGCGTGATCCATCTCTCCAAGCTCGCTCAGGAGTCCATGGACTTCTTCAACTACAAGATCTTTGCTTATGAAGACGACAGGAAGTGACCCAGGGGCTCCTGGAAACACACCCAGGCCTCTCCGGCAGCTTCCTAAAACCAATCGAGTATAATCCAGCAAACCAAAGCACTGCACATTGCAGCCTCTGTTGTTGTAACCCAGAGCAACCAATGCCTCACACTCACCAGAGCACCACTGAGGTATTCATGGGCCCTGGAACTCATTTCACAGTTTGCCCTTTGGGGTGAAAATAGTTCCTACTGCAGGGTGGTAGGTTGCATGGACTCCCGCCCAAGCTTGTTCCAAAACAGCTGAGTCTGTGCACTGTGGTTCCTCTCCTCCTTTTATCCTCCTTTGGTCTTTGCTTCTCCTGGGCTCTTGACCCGCGCTACAGACTTCCCTGGGAACCCTCTTCTTTTGTTACTGTGTCTCATGCCGGCTGCACCATCAGTCTATCGTTGGTTGTTACTATTTAAGTAATTAAATAACTTCACAACTCACAAGTCTCTTTGTGTGTGGCAGTTTTTCATGGCTAATGGTAATGTGGCAGAGTTACTCAGTTCTTGGGTTCAAACTTCACCATAAGAAGGGCTAGAAACTGACGGCTCTTAATGAAATGTCAGCTTCTGTTCTGATCATGTATCCCAAGAGCTTGAGGGTCTAAACATGGGCCTGTAGAACCTATGCCTTAATTCAGACCTGCCACCCTTGCAGCCTGAATTACAATGTACATATCAGGACTGGGGGGGGGGGAAGGGGAAGAAAAAGAAATTAGCCTGGGTGTTCAAATCCAAATACCTATCTCCTGTCAAGGGACCAAGCCCCCTAGTTGGTAGTTTGGATTTGTGAGATGTTACCTGATATGAATTGGGCTGTGACCTACAAATTCATCATCCTTAAAATTCCCAAAGGGATGGGTGCTCTGGGTCTAGTCAATGAAGAACCAACCTGCACCTTCACCTAAAACTTTTTTCAAGTTTGAAAATGTCCCAACCTCTGCCTTCATGGGGTTCCCCCCCCCCTCCATTTTTGCCTGCCTTGATTCCATTCAGGAGTGAGACGGAAGAGCCGTATGACCCCAAGGAAGGCTGTGTGACTGGGTTTCTGGCAGGAGTAAAAGTGTAAAGCAACGGAAATCTGCCCATCTTTGTAAAATGTCCCACCTGACAGTGCTGCCCCTTTGGAGAATTGCAGGGAGGTTGAGAGAATAATAGACATGGAAGGTAGAAGAGGGAATCCAGCCCATCTCCCCAGGCCAAGGCAAAGTTAAGCACCCAGAGGGCATGATGCTCACTGAATAGCCCCTCTGCCCCTTTGGAAGTTTGCCCATCACTTCGGAAAGCCAGGATGGGGATCTCAGGGAGCAATTTACTATTCTCCATTTCCTGGCCTGTCAAATATGAAATATCCCCCAGATGCCCTGAAGAAACTTGAATCTTTAGTCACATTTGCTCAGCTCATCCCTCCTCCTTGCTCATGCAGTACATTGGGTATATTTTAGCTGAACAGAATAACTGTGGGGTTTTCCCACAGATGTTTGCAGCTGCTTTTCATGCTCCTCTTGCTGCATTTGGCTGTTCAGCTCAGGGCAGCATGACATGTCAAAGCTGTGGAGACTGAGAAGAACTGTAGCCTATCATTATCAGCCCAGTATTGTGGCTTTTGACTTTGGAGGCCAATGGGTGCACCGTTCCTGCCAAACAAACAATCTCATTGGCTGCCAGACTCAGGGAAGCAGAGCTCTGATTGGCTGGTATCCAGACCCAATACCCGTGACGTGCAAGGCACTCTGGAGGTGTCCAATGGTGAGAATGTCCCATCAGCTGCTCCCAGGCCTTTCACTGGAGCCTTGATTGGCTCACCACTCATCTTTGTCCAGAGTTTATTTGTTCTGGTCAGGCCACCAACTAACCTGCCTCTAATCTAGCTGGGCTTCTGCCTCCCGTGGTCTCCTAGGGTGGAGACACTGTGATATTCTGTAAATAACTTAGGCTGGTCTGTTTTGCTTCTCAGGAGGTCCCTGCAGTGTCCCAAGGCTAGCAGGGATGCCAATGAACGGACGTGCCTGTGTTGTGTATGTTCAGATGCCCCAGTGAACTCAGGCCATCTGGGGGTGAGCAGAGAACTCTGATGGCCCTGGTCAGCCAATGGTCTGGTCTGTGCACACCGGCAGCCATTACACAGCACACTGAGCGTTACCTTCCACTGCAAGGGGCCTCCTGATTCCTGCTCAGTGTGAGGAAGGGGGACAGGAGCTGGTCTGAACGCCACTGAGATGCCAAATGGACCCGTGTCAGTGTAACCACCACCAGGCCGATTCAAACCTGGGGCCTGTGGAGCCTAGTGTAGGAGCGGCTACAGCTTGAGCTACAAAGCCAGCTGGCTCGCAGCATAGGCTGTAGAGCTCCCTTGTTCTTATCTCTCACTGTAAGTGGTCTAAGTGCCCCTACATGGGACAGTGAACCACACCCACTAGGTGTGTGGGTTACACCAGCAGCTCCCAGCCACTGGCCATCCAAGCAGGAGCCGTGCAAAAGCTGTCCTGATGGGAAATAGCCCTGGGCTCTAGCGGGGGAAGGGGGGCGATCGGTGATCCCAGGGCCCCAGTGAAGTCAGCTGGCAGAGGGGCTCTACATCCCTGGCTCTCTGAGGAGGGGAGCCCCATCCTGCCTCTGCTGCTCTTTCCCCAAGGAGCAGGGAGCTGGGAACCTGCCACTCCCTGTACCGCCTAAAGCCAGTTATTTTAATTCCCTCTCAAATACTTTCCTCCAGGATCTAAGCAGGACCTGACACCCCGAGGCCCTCAGGGCTGTTATCAGGGGAGCTGCAGCCTTCCCACCCCACCCTGCCTAGTGGCCCAGTGGTGATTAGTGGCTGCTGCTCTTGCCAGGACCCGATTTACAGCCAGCCTAATTACAAGGCAATTGCTCTTATTTTCTCCCTCCTTAAGCATTGCCACATGCTGCCTGTGTACAGTGGGGCGCTGGGGCTTTTTATAAACTTTGAGGCTTCTGGGTTATGTTTACACAGGATGGCATCTCGCCAAAGTAGGGAGTGGCTTTAAAATGCTCTGGTTTGAAACGGAATGGGGAAGAAGAGGGGAGAGAGGGGGGGACAGAAGTAACAACAAATGTTGCTCCCAGTTGCATGTAGTGACATAGCTGGAAGGGGAGCTGTGCTTTAGGGTGCAGGGATCCAGGTGATAGAGGAGCCAGCAAGCAATCCCTGCATCAGTCTCGAATTGTGGGGGCTTCCCACAAGCCCTGTGCTCTGCTGAAGACAATGGGTCATGCTTAGCTCGGCCACAAACAGTGTCTGCAGCACACAGGGCTTTGAATGAGGGTGCTGTGGATTCACACTGGGGAGCAGAATTTGGTCAGTCTCTGGAGCAAGGCTGGCTTCAGGGGAGGATGAGGGAAGGGTAAATGCGTAACATGGCTCAGATTAATCCACAGGACAGGGGGCCTGATTCCTCATTGCCCTGCGCCTTACACAGTCACCATGCACAGTGGGCGTAAACTGGTCTGGTTCGCCCTGGTAAGTGGTCACAAAAGGCGACAGCGAAGGTGGCGCTTACCCAAGGTGCAATGCACCGTTTTCTCAAGCTACTCTGCAGGGCGAGGAAGGGGGAGTTGCTTTGGAGCTGGAAAGCAAAATCAGAGAGCATGCTGGGAGAAAATTAGAGGGGCCGGAGGGGAAGGGGGGCTAACTGACCAGGTGCATTTAATCAGGCATTAGCTGGTGCTGGCAAGGCTAAAAGGAAGCAGGAGGCTCTCTACAGGCCCAAAACTTCATAGCAGCAAACCTTCATACGTGAGAGCAGCAGGGCTCAGCAGTAGTGCTGAGTAGCTAGCTGTGACAACGTGCCCTGGGCATGGTGACCCTTTTTGTGTGTGTGTGTGTGTGTGTGTGTGTGTGTGTGTGTGTGTGTATGTGTGTGTTTCCAGGGCAGAGTGGTTCTGTGTACTCTCTAGGGGGTCCTCATTTCCCCCTCTTTGCTCTGCCTGGTCTCAAAGCTCTCCCAGGAGTCTGCAACACTCTGTGCATTGCTGGAAGGAGTTTGCTCCAGCCTGACAAGAAGTCCTCTCCTGCCGGTAGGAGGTGACCTCTGTCTGCCTGGGACCAAGGAATTCCCTGGGTATTATTATTACTCCTTCCAACCACAGGGTGTGTGTGTCAGGAATTGCTGTTAAATTTCATAGGATTCCTGTGGCTGTGGTCCCCTTTCTCTCATACCACCCATCTATGCACATGCTTGTACACAGTGTAATTTCAGTTCCTTTCTCAGATGCTTTTCTTATTCCTTTTTTTTTTATTGCCCTTGATGGATCTCAAGTGAATTCTGTTCCTCATCTGTGTTTATGGTGACCATTTTATAGGGTTTCTAAGACTAAAAGGGGAAGACACAAGGCCTCTCTGGGGCCTTTCAAAACACTTGGGCTATGTCTACACTGCAGGCTTTTTGCGCAAGAACTTTTTGCGCAAAAGTTCATGTGCAAGAGCGTGTCCACACTGCCTTGTGCTTTTGCACAAGAGATGTGCTTTTGCACAAGAGCATCCATAGCAGTGTGGACGCTCTTTTGCGCAAGAAAGCTCTGATGGCCATTTTAGCTATAGGGGTTTCTAGCGCAAGAAACCCCTGTTCCCGTCCACACTACCCTTCTTGTGCAAGAGCTCTTGTGCAAAAAGGCTTATTCCTTGTGGGGAGAGAAATAACTCTTGTGCAAAAAACCCATCTCTTCTGAGGATCTACTGTAAACTTCTTGCGCAAGAACGGGCTTGTGGTGTGGACGCTCCACAAGTTTTTCATAGAATCATAGAATACTAGGACTGGAAGGGACCTCAAGAGGTCATCGAGTCCAGTCCTCTGCCCTCATGGCAGGAAAGAACAGCCGTTCTTGCGCAAGAAGCCTGCAGTGTAGACATAGCCTTGCTGTCTCTAGAGAAGAGCCTGCCATGTCATAGAGAGCAAGACTCCCTCATGCCTTTAGGGGGACATCCTAGGCCTTCTCAGTGACCCTCAGCTTCGGGTCTAGGAGAGCCTATGCCCAGATCCTTATTAAATTATGACCCTCAATATCTTTGGGGGTCTGGGCCCTACTGTGTAGGGTAGAGGACTCATTGCTGGCCAGAAGAACACAAGCTGCAGAAATTTAAAAAACAACTAATAGTCTTGCAGCACTTTTGATCATTTGATTGTTTCCTTCATTAATTAACCTAATTGGTCTATAATTCCTTGAGTTGTCCTTATTCATATTTTTAGATACATACTTTACATGCCCTTTTCCAGTCCACTGAGATCTCTGCCAACCTCCATGAGTTCTCAAAGATAAAGGGGTCAGAGATCTTTTTAGCTAAGTCCTTAAGCACTCTAAGATGTATTTCACCAGGCCCTGCTGACTCAAAGACATCTGACTCATTTAAGTAATTTTTACCTTGTTCTTTTCATGTTTTAGCTTCAGGCCATGCTATCTTTATATTGATGTTCACTGTCTAAACACTGCTAATCTTCTTGGTGAAATATGAAACTCAGAAAGGCTATGTCTACACTGGTTCTTGTGCAAGGAGTCCTGCGTAGGAAAATGTCCACACTGCCATGTGTGAGATGTGCTTTTGCGCAAGAACCCCATGGCAGTGTGGATGCGCGGCAGGGGTTCTTATGCAATAAATTCTATAGCTAAAATAGCTTTCTTACGCAAGACAGCATCCACACTTGTGCTTCTTACGCAAGAGCTACGCTCTTTTCTTACATGTGGAAGCTCTCTTGCACAAGAGCTCTTGCGCAAGACAGCTTACACTTGTAAGAAAAGAGCGTAGCTCTTGCGCAAGAAGGTGTCTCTTACCACGCCATACTGTACATCTTCTTGCATAGGAGCAGGTAGGCAGTGTGGATGCACTGCGGATTATTGCGCAAGAACAGCCGTTCTTGCGCATGAAGCCGCAAGTGTAGACATAGCCAAAGTGTTTAACACTTGGGTTATTTCTGCATTTTTTACTATTGTATTTCCCTTTTCATTGAGTAATAAAGGGCCTTGTAACGGGGCTAGACCCTAAGGCCAAGAGGGCCATGGAGCAATCCTCCAGGCAGGTAGAGTGGCTGGGAAGAAACCAGCCAATCAGGAGCCAGGAGGGACTACAAAAGGAGCTGCAGGACTAGCGGTAGTTCAATTGCAGCCTGGACCTGGAAGGGAGAAGGTCAGGTGTGGTTGGCTGGCAGAACCAGGGACAGCTCCCAGTGGAGAGGTGCTGAGAGACTGATGGACTTGAAGGTAAAGCCCTGAGCTAAGGGCAAAGGAGTTGTCTCTGGGAGGGAAAGCCCTGGAGGCACCACTTTGGCTCAGAGTGAGGCAACAAACTGAAGGAACAGAATTGAACTGAGACACTCTACAGAAGGCACCAGGGATGGGCCTCAATTTGTGATGAATCCTGTATGGGGATGTGTCTCTGTGACTTGGCTGGAAGACAGAGTAGCTGCAAGGCTTTTAAGATGGACAGAGTCCAGGAACCTGCACTGTGCTAAATGGTGGTGCTTGTGGGAGGTGTCACCCTGTTACAGGCCTACCCTGGGCATCTACTGGTTTCTAACTTATTTGTAAAATACTTCCTTGTTACTCTTTATGTCTCTAGCTTAATTTCCTTTTGTGTCCTGGCCTTTTTAATTTTGTTCCTATATGCTTGTGTGTCTCTGTTTTTAAATATTTGTCCTTTGTAATTTGATTTAGATTTTTTTTATTTAAATAGGACTCTTTTTGGAGTTTCTGGTCACTGAAGATCTGGTTACATCAGGTGGGTCTCTTGCATACCTTGTATCTTTCCTATACTGTGGGGTAGTTTACTCTTGAGACTCTTAACACATCTTTTAGAAAATTGCTAAGTCTCCTGAACTGTCTTTTTCTTTAGCCTTGTTTTCCATTGGACCTTACCTACCAATTCTGAGTTTGCTAAAGTCTGCCTTGAAGTTCATTGTCTTTACTCTGCTGTGGTCCTGCTAAGGACATTAAAGAGTGTTTATTTGGCTAATTGTGTAGCCAACACCATTTGCATCAACTTGCATAATTGTTTCAGAGGGGTAGCCATGTTAGTCTGTACAGGATAAACTTAAAAACAACAAATAGTCTGGTAGCACTTTAAAGACTAACAAAACATATAGATGGTATCATGAGCTTTTGTGGGCACAGTCCCTGGCTCATGCTGGCTCTGGACTGTTGTGGTTCTGCATTTTAAAGAGCCATTGGGCTCTTACTACATTTAACATGCAGCGATGCAGTGGTCCCAGAGTGGCATGAGCCAAGACGGCTCAGTTCCGACTCGTCCTGGGTCCAGCAGCCCCTGTTCGCAGTGGTCAGGGCTGCTACCAGTCACAAGACCATAAAAAGCCAAAACCACTAACAGCTGTTAATTTTAGTATGGACAAAGTATTGACTCGCTAAAGACCTTTATATTAAGGGTACATTTATAAAAATTCATGAAGGGTTATTAATACATAATTAATGTGTTCTAATAAGCTGTTTCAGTTCCACAGGTTGATAGCCCTCCACAATACTTTCTACTGATGTCCTTCTAGATGGCTACAATACATACTGTCATGAGCCAATCATGATATGTCAATCATTTATAACTATTTAAAGAATTAATGAATATGCCCATATATGTGATCAAAGTCTGCCGCCTCTTATGGGCCACTCTCTCTCATAGTCACAATCACTACTACCAGGAAACTCCTGTTATCTGAAGAAGTGGGTTCTGCTCATGAAAGCTCATGATACCATCTACATGTTTTGTTAGCTTCGTAGCACCCTAAAGACTATGGCTGTCTCTACATTGGTGCGATCTTGCGCAAAAGCGGCTGCTTTTGCGCAGAAACTTGCTGCCTGTCTACACTGGCCGCAAGTTCTTGCGCAAGAACACTGACGTTCTAATGTATGAAATCAGTGCTTCTTGCGCAAGAACTATGATGCTCCTGCTCAGGAATAAGCCCTCTTGCACAACTGTTCTTGCGCAAGAGGCCAGTGTAGACAGGCAACATGAATT
The DNA here is from genome assembly GCA_019425775.1 of Rafetus swinhoei. NCBI lineage: Eukaryota > Metazoa > Chordata > Testudines > Trionychidae > Rafetus > Rafetus swinhoei. The sequence continues at coordinate 15,328,532 of CM033446.1, read as the reverse complement.
TCTTGTGCAAGAAAGCCCTCTGGTTAAAATGGCCATTAGAGCTTTCTTGCACAAGAGAGCATCTACACTGGCATGGATGCTCTTGCGCAAAAGCACATCTCTTGCGCAAAGGCACATGCCAGTGTAGATGCTCTCTTCTGGAAGAGTTTTTGCACAAGAACTCTTCCACAAAAGAGTTCTTGCGTCTACACTGGCATGATTTTGTGCAGCCTATTTGTTTAAGTTTTTCCTGTTACAGACTAACTCAGCTCCCCCTCTGAAGATTTAAAAAAAAAAAATATATCCAGGAGTTTTGTTTGTAAGTGGTGAGTGCTGTGATGGCACACTTCCGCACCCACGCACATGACCTTCATATTGGTGCACATGGCAAAAGTCACTCTGCTCATGGAGGGAAGCACTTAGCTAGAACACTGCTGTAGGACTCTGGATCCTTGCCATGTTTGAATAGCTTTGGTGGCTTTAAATACTTGCCTTCTCTGACAAATTCAGTATCTGGGGCTTAATGTGGCTCAGCAGATGCCGTCTGGATCTGGCCAGCAGTTGTGGCGAAGGAGATGCTTTGCCCTGCAATGGAAACAAATCCAGGAGTTGTAAGAAGAACCTTTGTTCTGAGCACCCCGTTTGGTTGTTTCTCATGGGGTATGTCTAGACTGTGCTCTAAAATCGAAATAAGATATATGCAAATAGGCTATTTGAGATTTGGCGCGTCTACACGGTGCCAAATTTCAAAATAAAGCACTATTTCAAAACATCCCTTATTGCTCGTGAAATGAGGTTTACAGGGATGCTGAAATAACGGACGTGCTATTTCAAAAATTATTTCAAGATTGTGGCCGTGTTCCTTCGATCTCCAGTATCCCAAAATAGCCGTGCAGTCTAGATGTACCCTTGGCTTCTGTGTTAGGTATCATCCAGGGCCAGGCTGTTCTCCTCAGGCAGCTTCAGAGGGGGAATTGCAACCCCCCCAGATCACAGCAGGTCAGGCTGTGGAGGGTGGAATAAAAGTCTTGGCTGTTAGCTCCCAACAGCTTCTCCAGTGCCAACCTCTGCCAGTGGGTGGTGCTGTAAGCAGTGGTCTAGGAGTGGGTATGGGGTAGCCTGCACTATGGCAACCACAGCTTTTCCCAGAGGGCAGGGCTGGCCCTAGGGACAACAGTGCCATAAGCAAACTTCTATTTTGGTGTGCCTGCCATCCCTGGCCCCCACTGCCTCTCCACGCTTGACAGTCCCCTCCAGCATTGCTGCGCCCTGCTCCACCCCCACATTGCCCAGAGCTCCCTTCAGTGGGCTCACACCTCAGGCCTACCCTGCTTCTTGACTCCAGCGCCCTCCCGATCACGGCACCCTGGGCGGTAGTCCATGTCACCCATCGGTGAAGCCAGCCCTGCCCGCAGAAGCAGCTCTGGGATGGGTGTAGGCCTGTGAGACCCAGAGACCTTGCCACCCCTACCCCTTCCCTGCAGCGTGTGCACTGCAGTGCAGATCAGAAATGCACAGCAGGACTGTGGCTGGGCGACACTGTACCTTCCGGCAAAGGGATGTGCTGCCCTGATGCTCCCAGCACGGCCTCCAGTGGGGACAGACGGGGGTCACCTGAGGACTTTGTCACCTTTATCCTAATGGTCTCTTTGGTCAGCATGAAATTCAGCTTGCTCCCCAGGTAGGAGACCCCCGTGAGCTTGAGCTTTCGAATGTTGGCAGGGCATATCGGGTCGAAGTTCAGACTGCCCTTGGTGATCCTAGCAAAGGCAGAGGAGTCAGGGGCCACCATAGTGAATTCCATGCATGAGGGAGGCAGCACTGGCTATTCTTAGCCTGTCAGTGAGTCTGCCAACACATCCCTTGGAGCTGGGAGTGACAACAGGACTTGAGGAAATACCAGAGGTGAGAACCTGAGCGTCTCCCAGAGCAGCCGGTTAGAACACAGCAGAGCTGCTGGCCTGCGTTCCCAGTAAGCTGAGCACTTGGGAGGCTGCCCAGGAGAAAATCAAGTGCTGCCCTGCTGATTAGCAGAGCACCCACAGCTGGCAGCCTGTGTTTATATGGGTGGTGCACATCTACTCATGCCTTGGTGCACACAACAAAATTTTACACACAGATGGAAAAATTAGAGGGAACATTGCTGCTGGCTTGAGCATGCCAAGTGTCTCATTACCTCCATCTGGGCTTCTACTGCAGCAAACCAGCTCCTCAGACAGGGGAGGGGATCTCTGTGTGAATCTAATAACCTCAACAGAGGGCAAATCAGTTCCCTTTCTGTAAACCCCTCTCTCCAGGAAGAGTTTGGGGGCAATGGCTAAATTGTTGCTGGTAGAGCAGCCCTGCTGCAAGTGAAGAGCTTAGCATAGGCCTGGTAGCCTAGGAAATGTTATGGGACCTTAGACCATAGTGAGGTTTGAATCTCCATGGGAGAGGGAGTAGGATTTTTCAGAGACTCAGTGTTGGCCTGACCCTGCTGACATAAATGGGTTTACCGTTGACATCAAGGGGGGCAAAGTTTGGACAGTGCTTATGGAAATTCCACCCTGTTCTCTGCAATTCACTAGTTACCAGCTGGGACTCCTAGGGGAGTGTGAGCTTTGCTCTTTGTCCATAACCTGCAGAGAGGTGTCAGAGGATGTGGGTGGGACAGCATCTTCCCTTCAGCGACGATGCCGTAGACGGGAGAGACTTTAAGCCCCAGCTAACGAAAAGGTTCTTAGAGACCTTCCCTCCTAGTTGGCAAGAGATTAAAAGAGTCGCTGTCGTGCTCTCACCTGAACCCTGTGTAGCCAAAGAGGATGGCCTGCAGGAATCCCCCCATGCCTGTCAGGAAATTCACAGCTCCTGACCCATCCGAGTTCTCCACCCAGATCTACATTAACAAGTGAGAGAGAAACAATATAGGCAGGATCAGGATTTATTAGCTACGCTTCATAACATTACCGGCCATTGGAAAGTGCTAATTATCATCATCACTTGTCTGGGTCCCCTGAGAGTCCAGAGAACTGCCCCCACTCCTGCCACAGAGGAAGAGGTAGGGATGAGGCATTTTTTTCCCCATGGCCCTATTGCCCCATCCTCAGGAAAAGGGGAGCCGTTTTTGGGTCTTCCCTGATCTGCTGCTCATCAGCAGGAGAAAGGGAGCCAGGGGAGGTGAGATCTGCTCATCACTGAAAACAGGAGAATTGGGAGCTGAGAGTGGCTCCCTTCCTGGCACCCAGGAGGAGGGGGGTGGGGTGTTGCAATGCCCTGGGCTCTGTGGCCCACCCTTGATGGGAGGAGTTGGGAGGGAGAGCAGGGCAGGCTGCTGCCCCTACCCATAACAAGGAGCAGGACTTTGTGCTGGGCCTGAGGCCTGCACCTTAGCTCTGCTTCTCCTGGTGAGAGGAAGAGGGGAGGTAGTGCAATTTCCCTATTGTTCCTCCACACACAGGCAGGTGGGGGCTTACTGCCACCCAGCAAGCAATACTGAGACCAATAAACACAGAAGAGGGTGCTGGGATTGATAATACAATTAATGTAGGGGCCGGTCTGAGTGGCATCTGACAGCATCACCTGGGACCAGCCATTACGACCTGCCCAGGCAGAAGGAAGGGGGAGTCTATCGACAGTGTCGGGGGGCACCTGCCTGACCTTGAATGGCTCGGTGATGTTGTTGAAACACTTGTTCAGTTGACTCTGCGCCCTTTGGATCTCCTTCAGCTCCATCCATCCAATGGCAAACATGCTCTGCAGGGAAGAGAACCAGACAGGCCTCATAGGTGCGCTGTGAGGAGCCTACTTCTGCACGAGGCTCTAGCCTTTCAGATAGAAACCCTCTGGCTTCCACTCGGCTTAGTGGCTTACCCAGGTCATGGCTGGCCCATCCTGTGCAGTGACGGGCTCATACGTCTCCAAGTCGTTCTTTCGGACTTCAGTGCTCATGGGATACATCACTGGGTAACCGAGCAAGACGACATCTGCTTGTTTCACGGGCTTACCTGGGGAAGGGACAGAGAGGGGGGCACCGCACCTATGGGAACTTGGAATGAGAGGTGATGGCCCCAGCTTGAAGCTCAGATCCCAGGGGAAGTATGCAGGGCTGGCAGGCTGAGAGATGACTGGTTTACTAATACATTAAGCTAATTTGATAGGGAGTTATTTAATGCAGTACTGCACACTGAGACCCAATGGAAACAGAGCAAAGCTGTCCCTGGAGTGTAAAGCAACCCTAGAGACGGTGGGGAAGGGACACTGGAGAGCAGATGGCTCAGGTCTGCCCAGCTGGAAGTTAGAGATGTTTCAAATTTGTTTAGGAAGATTTTCATTGATGTGGTCCTAGCCAGCACCTGCTCTGGAAGCTGGTGCAAGGCCAGAATGTCCCCCACAAGGTGCAGTTTTAACATGGTGGTAAGCACGCAAAGTGTCTTTTTAGAGCCAGGCACAATAGCATGGCTCACAAACATACAGCCCTGTATTTATGGACAAATGGGCGCTCTCCTGGCAATGCCGCTTTTACTTGAGCTAACGTTTCAATGCGCAGTTCTCTCTTTTGAATGCACAGAGCCAGGGATCCGCAGGCCTCACTGTGGAGCTCAGCCCTGCCAATGTTGCTTCAATGTCCAAACATTGGACACTGGCACTCAAATAGATACCATGCCCCTTGCAGCTAAGAAAAAGGCAAATTCCCCAGGCACAAGGGACCTATCCCTGGCAAAGAAAATCTTGACACAGGCCAACTTCTTTACTAATAACTGAGTGTGGCAGAACTCAATTTTTTGGTTTTATAGTTTTGATAATTTTAAGCAAATTTTAAAATTTTTTTTATTCATTTCAGTGTTCACTGTGATGGGAGATTCTGTGGGAGGAGGTTGGACAATAATTATTTAATAACAGTAGATGTTGAGATTCAAAGAGGCAAAGCGTTATGGCCATTAAAACACAAATTGTCAACGTTGCATGTCAAACTAGACAAAGGAAATAGCCTTAAATCCAGTTCTAAGAAGCTCCCAAGCAGCATGTTTCTTATTTTGCTGATTAATAAAATTCAGTTATTATCACTGGAAATATTTTCCCATCACTTTGTGTAGGGACAGTGAAATGGACATTTACCAATACAAATCTAACCCTTTCATGCCTAACAGTAACCCAGAGATGAGAATGAATCACCCCATCCAGTGCAGAGAACAGCTCACTAGTTGCACTTTCTACAATAAGAACTTGAGTTAGGTGACCTACCAGCACACATACCTCATCTGTCTAGACTAGGCGTGGGCAATCATTTTTTGCCGGCGGCCACTTAAAACATTTCTGAAGGGGCTGGACCGGAAGGGGCGGGGCTGGGATACTTCCCGGTTCCCCACCCCAAGACCATGATTGGTCTGGGGGTGGGAGAAAGCCTTTGCCCACCTACCGCCCCCTTCCCCCTAGGTGCCCATGCCCGGGGCTGGGAGCAGACTTCCCATTCTCCCCCGTCCCCAGGCCAATCAGGGCCTGGGGGCAGAGGAGCATGCGAAGTTTCCTTTGCTCTGTCCCCGCCCTGCCTGTCACTTAAAAGCACCATGCTCTCCTGGCAGGGCAGGAGGAGGCTTCACACGCTCCCCCGCCCTCAGGCCGTGATTGGCCTGGGGCCGGGGAAGCGCGCGAAGCCTCCTCCTGCCCTGTCAGGAGCGCCTGGCACTTCCAAGCGCTGCATACTCCTAGCAGGGCAGAGGAAACTTCGCGCACTCCCCCCACCTCCAGGTAGGGTTGCCAAATGGTTTCAGATGGGCGGGGGGGAGGGGAACCAGCCGTGGGAGGAGCAGGGCTGGCGGGGAAGATTGGGGAGGGAACCGGCCAGTGGGGAGCAGGGCTGGGAGGGGGGCATGGGGCTGGCCGGGGGCGATTGGGAGGGGGGAGGAACCAGCTGGCGGGAAGCAGGGCTGGCTGGGAGGGTGTCGGGGAGAGCGGGGCTGGCCAGAGGGAGGTGCGGCGGGGGGGAACTGGCTGGCTGGAAGCAGGGCTGGCCCAGGTGCACGCAGATCCTGGGGTGCTGCCCGTCCCGTGCATGGTCCTGGCGGAGCACATGGGCCCCGCCCCCACTGCATAGTTGTGTACTGCCTGGCTGGTAGACACGTTCATGCGGTGTGAGTGTGTCTACCAGCCAGGCAGTACGCAACTACGTACTGATACTCATGATAATAATAAAACTTATTTAATTAGAAAATACCGGACATTTATATGTCCGGTATTTTCTCAATTTGCTTCCTGAACAGAAAGCTCAAATACTGGACTGTCCGGTTCAAAACCAGACACCTGGCAACCTTACCTCCAGGCCCTTATTGGCCTGGGGGCAGGGGAGCAGCAGGGCCTCCATGGGCCCGATCTACCCGCTTGGTGGGCCGCATCCGGCCCACCGAGGCCCTTTTGCCCACCCCTGGTCTAGACCCTTCTTCAACAGAGCAAGCACCAGGCCAGCAATGCAGTGGTTTCAGGATCTGAGGTTACTATGTGCTGCAAAGCATCTTGAAAAGACGCAGCGAGGCTAAGATGCAGCCCCTCCCCTTCCTGTTCCTCCGCCTCACCTGGGCTGTATCCATCATACTCTGGGTGGTAGTTCCTGGCTGCATCAAATGGCACTTTGATTTTCTTGGCCACCTCCTGCCACTCCTCCGGCACCGGGATCTGGAAATCGCGGGCCAGGTCGGCTGCAAACCTCAAGCTGGGAGGGAGCGAGGAGAGACTGTTTAGACAGGCTCTGTAATGCTTTAAAGAGTAAAATATAAGAATAATTGGAAGCCAAGGTGCAATCCCAGCCAGTCACCCGCAAGGGAAAGCGCAAGACCGGGAGAGCGTGGCCCACGGCACGTGCTTCAGGGAGCCACTGAGCCTGGGCTTTCTTCAGTCCTGCCAGGTTGTTAAGCAGCAGGGAAGACGGGTCAGCGTCTGGGAAAGCAGCTCAGTGCTTGTAGGAATCATGCGTGTTACCTCCGCTGGGCCACGGCGTTGGTGTAAACAGAGTTATTGATGCTGTCGTGATACTCGTCTGGGGGCATGACACCTGCAGGAAGAGGGAGGAGACATCACACCAAGGCCTGGCCTGTTTGTTTTAAAGCCCTTACTATGGGGGGTCGGTAAGAGGCTATGACACCTTTAGATCTGCACTGTAGCCTGGGTTACCTCTGAGGGCAAGGGGCTGGCCTTGGAGAAGTGAACAGTGATTTCAGTGCAGCTCCCAATGGAGACGCATATGTCAGTGGCACCCGTCATCTTAGAGAGGGCACAGACTCCGTGGACATGGAGACCTCACTACCTTCAGAGCCATAGTGGGGTTTCCTTCGTCGCCAGGGCTGAGGCCCATAGGGAATGTCTACACTGCAGAGTTTTTTTGGAAAAAGGTCAATTTTTCCGAAAAAAACTTCACTACGTCCACACTGCAATCGCGTTCTTTCGGGGAAATCAAAAGAACAGAGGGGATTTTCCGACATTGGTAAACCTCTTTCTATGAGGAAGAAGCCTTTTTCCAAAAGAGCTCTTTCAGAAAAAGGCGTGTGTGGACGGGGAAGAGGGAGTTCTTTTGGATGAAGAGGAAAAAGCACGGGTGCCCTGGTGGCCACTCCGTCCATAGTAATCACAGCTGAAATGCAAGAGAGCGTCCATGCGGTGTGGATGCTATCTTTAGAAAAAGCAGATCGCTTTTTCGATGCGCTTGGGCAGTGTGGATGCTCTGTTTCGGAAGAAGTTTTTTTGGAACATCTCTTCCGGAAAAGCTTCTTCCAAAAGAAGCCTGTAGTCTAGACATGGCCTGTATAGGTAGGCTGATGTGGATAGCATGTGGTTCCTGGTCTATGAATTAATAGCTAGAACTCCAAACTCCAGAGCAGTCAATCTGCTACCTTCCCCTAGCACTGTGTCCGATCATTTCCTGTATGGGAGTGGAGAAGATGCTTTCTGAGGACAGAGAGGCATTACTTTCCCAGTAGAGGGGGGGTATCCTCATATTTAACAATAACCTCTTCTTTAAAACACACTGAACAGGATCTCAGGAAGGAAGAGCCAGGCGGTAGCATAAGGATTTTCCTGTGTTCTCCAACCACAGCTCTGGTCATGAAGGTCCATCCCAAGCCACAACACACCCAGGCCCAGGCCTCACACAGCTTTGTCCAGTCTGGTCTGCAGCACTTCCTGCTTTCTTCCTCCTGAGAGAGGCAAGGTGTGGAGGGACTCTCTTACTGGGCTGACTTCTGCTGGGGAGAGAGGCAAGGTTCTGAGTCGCACTGAACTCTCCTGGTCGTTCTTCTCCTGTGAGTCCAGATAAATAGCCCAACTCCCAGCAGTGCAGCACAGAGCGACAGCACAGCTCTGATGTACCTTTTCCCCTCTGGCCTGCTGCCCCCTCAAGCAAGGGGGAAGAGGAAACCGTTGTAGGTGTAATATGCTTTGCCCATCTCATTGCCCCCACAGCTAGCAGGAAGGAAGAAGGCTCCATATCTCTTCTGGCTCCTGGGAGGAGGCGATGTTATGCTAGACTCCCACCTCCCCAGATAGGCCAAAGTACGTGTTTGGTAGGTGATGCTGACTAACACGCTCGCGGGCTGTAGGGTGAGACAAAACACCTTTTCACAGGCAGCTCCCTGCTGTATTGGAACATGTCTGGGAAGGTTGAAGGCCCCTGTGCTGTGCTACCCATCCATTCCTTGCTTGTATTTCCACTCTGAGGGCCAAAGTCTCCATAACATGAGGCACAGCCTTACCAGACCTGGAATGAAATCTGTTTCTGAGGCAGCAGGAAGCTCCACATGTCTGCCCATCCTGTCAGGGAGGCGCAACACAGGGCCTGAGGGAGCAGGGGCCTATGGGAGCCTGGAAGGCAAGGGAGCTGCTCCAGCCACTCTCTGAGCACACGGTGAAGTGATTCTGGGTGAGGAAGGCAGGGAACCTGAGAGTCAGTGCATCCCATGCAGAGTATGTATGGTTGCCACACACCAGGGTGGGACAGGTTGAGCTGGAGAAGCTGGGGGCTTTCTCCTGCAAAGTCCTTCCTGGACTTACCTTTGATGTGGTAGCACTGCTCCTCCTGACTCCAGACCACCCTGCTGCACCAGTACTGAGCCACAGTACCGACCACGTCCCAGGCGCCTTCCTCCTGGAACAGTTTGCGGTCCTGGCAGGAGCCAAACCCAGAGAGAGTGAATTGGGGAGCCATGAGGAACAGAGACTGTGGGATCCAGAGACAGACAGAGATGGGGAGCCACAAGGAGCAGACACACCGGTACCCAAACCCGGAGAGAGCCATGAGGAACAGGGACAGCAGTCCCCAGACCCAAAGAGGTGGGGAGCTGGGAAGAAAATGGAGGTTGGCGCAAGCACGCTGGCTGAGGTCACAACTGCTACTCTCCTTGCCTTGCCTTTTTCCAGCATCAGCACAAGCACATTCCCTTTGTCCAATTCTTTGCCTGACTGCTCCTGCACTGTTCTCTGGGATGCTGTTCCCAGTGGAGTTTGTTTATACACGTGGACAGCCTGGAAGTTTCAGCTGTAGAGTGCAATATACCCCCATCCCCCAATGCCACCTCCACAGCAAAGAACTGAGGCCAAATTCAGCACTAGCGTAAGTGGAGGCAATTCCATGGCTTTCAGCAGGAGTTGTACCCAGCGGACTTGTTTGAATAGCATATCATTTCCTTAGTGAGGAAATCTACCACCCCCTCTAAGCAATTCCACACAGAAGGAGAGAAGTGCCACCTTGCATGGGGGGAGTAGAGGAGATTTCCTTCTGTAGGAGAGAATGAACCTCTGGCCTGTTCTACATACTTTTCCCACAGGGCTTGGGGGAAAATTCAGTTCCCTGAGCTGGCAAGCAAACAGCTATGTGAACTGGACTCTACCTGCCACTAATATTCAAGCCTAAGAGGCTATGTGTACATTGCAATGTAAGCCCGGGGTTAGTACAACTCAAGTGAGGAGACTCTGGGTTGGTTCACTTACCATCTATATTCCTCTGTAATTCCAGAGTAGGAAGCCTAAGTCCAACCACCCGTATCGCAAACTTCCTACCACCCTGCCATAATGTGCCCGTTATTTGTGGTGCTGTGTGGGAAAACTTGACTGTCCACTTGATTATCCAGAAGAAAAATAAAGCCGTCCCCTGGGATGCCAGCGTACTTTTGGTGATCTCACAGAGCATGTGTGGGTAATATATGGGGTGGGCAAAATGACTCCCTGGGTCAGGGCTTGAGGAAAATGTTCCATACCCGAGCGGGGCACTTGAGTAAGCTGCTTGCCTACTGTGGCCCCAGCCACGCCGCTCCACAAGCAGCTGGCTGCCGCTAGTAAGCATGTCTCTGCATGCTTCTGAGGGGGAGGGGGCAACAGGTTTCTGTGCACTGCCCCACCCCCAGCATCATCCTCATAGCTCCCATTGGCCAATGGTATCCTGCTTCCAAACTCCCTCCTAAGCCCCACACCTCCTCCTGCATCCCAGTCTCTATCCAGAGCTCTCTCCTGCACCCAAAGTCCAGCCCAGACCCCAAATCCTCTCCATTAATGTAATAGAAAAGTGTAGCCCACGACCACTTACCAAAATTCTTGGAGTGGCCCCTCTGCAAAAATTATTGCCTAGTCTAGTGGTCTGTGTCTACACTGCAAAATAACAGGGCTTGAACCCTAGGTCCCAGCTCAGGTCAGGCTTGAACCCTCCAAACTTGTAGGGTCTTGGGTCTGAGCCCTGGGTTAGCCCAATTTGTGTGTAGACACAAGGGGGGGTTAAGTCCAGGCCTGAGTTCTAACCCTGAGCTTACAATACAGTGTAGGCCTGACCTTAGTAAGCTTCATGTCAGCCAGCGGTGACCCAGGCCTGGGGGGGAAGGGTGGCTGAGTGAGGGGCAGCCGACTTCAGCAATGACACTGAGCATGCTCAGTCTACACGGGCATGCTCAGTACAAACCAAACAGCAAATGGGGGCCATGTGACCGGCTACATCATTCCACCCATTTTTGAGAAGACAAATTTCTAACTGGATAACAGAGAAGAGTCACAGCTCCAGCCATCAGTGGGGGCTATTTAATGCTTCTTTTCAGTTGGGCCTCCTGGCGCCGATTCAGAAAGCGTTTAGACGCCAGGCAAGGGAGACACAGGAAAGAAAAATAGAATAAGCAGGGCCCGAGGAGAGCAGCAGGGAGCCCAGGGGACTCTGGGAACCAATTGTACCAGTTAGGGAAAGGGTTAGAAGACAGATTACTCCAAGGTCACTCTGCAAGATGCTGAACCAGTCAAATAAGGAACATCTGAGGAGCAGGCATTGAAGAAGGGCCACCCTAGATAATGGAGTATTGAGTCAGGGGGTGTTACTGGTCATTGTGAATGGGGGGGAAGATAGCAGAGATGGGAGGGGAGGGGAGGAATCCAGTCATCAAGAGGAACATCCAAGGAATTGCCCAATACACTGGTAGCTGTGGCCACTGGGCCTGCCCCCTTTCTGGCACTGTCGTCAGACCTGCCCCAAACCGCACGTGTCTGGGTTACCTGTGTGGTGTGGTAATACTGCTCAAAGGCCAGCAACACGTCTCCATTGATGTGAACTTCTTGGGCTCCATAAATCTTTTCAGGGCAGACTTCCCGGCCGGTGGCTGCGCTCTCCCAAGGGAACTTGGCACCCTGCCAGAAACAATACCCCCGGAGAGGCTGAGCAGGACCCTCGGAACAGGGCAGATCAGGGACAGCGAAGGATCAAGTGGTTTATTTCCTTTGAGGACTGTCTTCTCTCACGCCCAACTCTGTCCCTACCTTATATCCCTGCTCCTGGGCGTTCTTCAGCGCGCCACCTAGTGCTCGAATACGGTACTGCAGGATGGCGCGGGCTGCTTCCGGGTAAAACAACAGGATGTTTGGGTATATCCACGTGTCCTGGAAATGGAAAATGAGTCTATGTAAGATCAGACACTTAATGAAAGTAGGGGATGTTAGTGGGCCAGAACCCAGAGAGAACGCCAGGGCTTGCCCCAGCCTTTGAATACTGTGGGAGCCTCGTAGGCCCTGCCAAAACACCCACACTTAACTGTGCACATAACTGGCTAGCATTGCTGTCACCATCATTCATTAAAAGTCACCTGGGTGAGTTGTGCTTTTCTCCCCTCACACTTGTCTTGGTGTATCCCTGCCTGCCATGCTCCTGAGCCGTGCTGGTATCAGGGCATGCAGGGACTAGCTAAGCAGTTCTCCCAGAGTGCCCCAGTTGGGGACAGACCGCCTGGAGGACATTCATCTGCAGCAGCAGCTCATGGGTAAGGCCCTTGGGGATGTTCAACCCCACACATTGCTGGGAAGAACCATCCACACCAGTTCCAGTGACAGGGTGTCAAGTAGTCTGCGCGGTGAGACAGTTATAGGAAGAAAAACGTGTGCTGATCTAAGCCTTTGGTGGGGGGGACGGACACTGAGCTGACCATGGTCATGTACCAAGTTTTAATGATGCCTTAGGCACACACTAAACCCTGCAAAAAATGGGTTACAAATCTGGTTATAGCGACAGAGTCTGGGTTCAGGAAGCTCAACAAGCTACGACACTACTGCCATTAGCTGTCTTCCCAATCCGTGCATATTGCAGGATACATGCCCCACTGCTGGCGCCCAAGATTTGTCCTGTCAGCCTCCCAGGAAGTAGACTGTTGCTATGTCTCCCAACCAGTACTGCATTTCCCACTCCCAGCCTGGAGTGCTGTAGCATGTGTGATACGCACAATGAATTATGGGCTGCAGTCTTCCATAGCCCACCTGGTCCCAGAAGACGTGCCCCCAATAGTCTTCTCCCTGCGTGCCGTTGGATAACCCACCGGGGCTGATTCCATGGAAGAGGAAGCCAGGAGAATCCAGGGGAGGAATTGCGCTCAGCAGGTAATAGAGACAGCCATACAGGGCCTGCCTCAAAGGGAAAGGCCCATCTACATCTACATGGCAGCCTTTCCAGAGTGCTGCCCAGGCCCGGGTGTGAGAGGAGTATAAGGAGCCAGCAGCGATCAGAGACTTTCCTTCATGAAAGTGCCTCTTCACTTCCTCTTCGCTGCCTGCCACTGCAGTCAGGAACTCCCAGGTTCTCTCTGGCTCTTCCCCAGGCAGGGTCACCGCCTGCGGAATGGGAGTCCAGATCATGTGCACAGAGGGCTGTGGAGCCCCCTCCACCTCTGGTATCAACGTTTTCCCATAGATATAGCTGCAAGATATAGCAAACAGCATGGGGCATTTCAGTGTTGTCTCAGCAGCCAGAAAGGGATCGTCCACCCAGTGAGTAACTCAATGGGCCAGTTTGTCCACTGGCATAAATCAGTGTGGCTCTTTACTCCAAAATAGTGATGTCAGTTCATAGTAGCTGAGGATCAGGCCCATACCATACCTCACCCTTCTCCTCCCCATTTAATTATGAGGGAATCTCACCACCAGACAGAGCTTCTGAGGTGAAGCACTGGGATGGGTTGCCTAAGGAGGGGGTGGAATCTCCATCCCTAGAGGTTTTTAAGTCCCAGCTTGACAAAGCCCTGGCTGGGATGATTTAGTTGGGATTGGTCCTGCCTTGGGCAGGGGGCTGGACCAGGTGACCTCCTGAGGTCTCTTCCAGCCCTAGGATTCTAGGAGTCTGAAATGTATCATGACTCTCCTTCCATTGTTATTAGCAAGAGGTGTGGAGCACAGCAAAGGGGTGATGAGAAGAGAGACAAATAGACTTTGATTTATTTCCCCTTCATAACGTAAAGTAGAGGAAGGTCCAGGATTCACATTTACACCCCCTCTTTCCTCCCTTGGATTGTCTCATTGGCCCAGATCTTCTAAGGTATTTAGCCTCCCAACTTCCATTTATTTCAAGCCTAAATACCTTGGAATATCTGGGCCTTGGACTCTCTTCCCCCTTCAGATTGTTTTTCTCTCCCTGGCATTTTCCCCCCAGGGCCAGTGTCAAGATGCTCTCCTTTGGGCAGTGCCCTCCTGCAGTGGGATACTGAAAAGCTTGCACAGTTTGAGCCTCTCTCACCTGGTACTCCCTGGTTTGGCAACATCCATAGTCCAGAAGGACCGCAGATGTTCCTAGACCAGTGAGCCACCGCTGCAGAGGTTGAGAGCGGCTGGGAGTGGAGCTGGTCTGGTCAGTGTCCTGGGAGCGAGGAGTCCAGGGAGCAGCTGCTGCCCCACATGGGGCTGGAGCCAGGTAGCAGATCTCTGGGAGTGGGCTGGGGGCAGCAGAGCCATGTAGGTGGGCCAGGAGAGGTCAAGCCTGCAGGTTCTCCTGGGGCAGCAGCCAGGAGGGGAACCCCCGGGAGAGCCGAGACACCTGACTTCCCCTGGTCCAGCAAATTCCCTTGTTTGGGACCACTCAGCTCCTGAGGGTGCCGGACCAGGGAGGTTCAACCTGTAGTTCACCTCCTGGCTGGCACCACCCACCGGAGTGGGGTTGGAGCTGTCTCCATCAATTGAATTAACACCTTCCCCCCGAACATCAAGTACACTTCAGACAGGACATTTAAGACATCCTGATTTAGGTTGAGCTGGACTATAGGAATCTCAGCTTTCCAGACTCTTCCCATCTCCCTCCAAGCTAGTCAGTAGCTGTTGTGGTTAATATGTCTGTGGCTGTGACATGTAGCATCTATTGCTGAGACACTTCCAAAAGTACCAAGGGCCTGAGGCAGTTCTCAGGAGCCTGACTCTCAGGCCCAGACCCTCGGAATGATGGGTAAAGTTGTTCAGAGTCATCTTGGCCTCTGAGAACCCCAGCCATTGTCTTAGCTTTCTTTGTCACCCATTTTAAAGTTGGAAAGAGGGCAAGTCCTTTTTTCCCCCCAGGCCACACCCCTGCTGGGTACACCCTGCCATGAGCACACTCACTGAGCTCCCTGGAAGTCCTGCCCTCTGTGCAAGTCCAGGTCCCGGCTTTGTGGTGTGGATTGCGTCTGGAGCCGCACGGTCACTGGCTGGCCTTTGGGAGCCAGTCGTTGGATAGTGATGCTGAAGGCCAGTAGGTGTACCAGGGACTGGTGGGTGAAGAGCCTGTAGGTGGCTGTGTAACCTGCTGACTGAAGCACATGACTGAAGGTCCCTGTGGACACAAACAGAATTATCATTTGGAGCCGCCTCTTCTCAGATGTTCCTGTCTGCTCTCTAAATCGAGGACCTGATCCCAGCTGGGATATGGGCATCTGTGCCTATATGGAGCCACTTCTCATTTTGCCAGAGGCTGCTCCACCTTCCCCTCTGCCCCAACTCCACCCTTTTCCTCATACCTCCACCTGGCCTCTTCTCTGCTGTCTTCCCCAAGCACGCCCCGTCCCCACTCCTCCCCCTCCCTCCCAGCACTTCTGGAGCACTGGGAATTGGCTGATTCACAGTGCTTGGAAGTTCTGGGAGGGGAGGAGGAATAGGTATGTGCAGGCTCCCCAGTGTGCAAGAGGTGCGGAGGGAGGGGACAGAGGAGGGTTGCATGGGCCACACATAGAACCCCGATGGGCCACATGCACTAGTCTAGAGTAAGGTGAGGTGAGTTTTGCCCT
The DNA here is from genome assembly GCA_019425775.1 of Rafetus swinhoei. Taxonomy (NCBI): domain Eukaryota; kingdom Metazoa; phylum Chordata; order Testudines; family Trionychidae; genus Rafetus; species Rafetus swinhoei. Next base: position 15,313,059 of record CM033446.1, on the reverse strand, counting down.
TATTTTTTTTAGAGAGCAGCCTGCTTTATCTCTCTCTGTTTGGGGTTTTTTGGTGTATTACTGTTTTGAATTCTAAGAAATACCATAGTTATGTTGCAACACTTCCAATGAGAGTATTTTACCTTTTTAATCTGTTTTCACTGTGTGTATGCCATGAACATAGCACAGATTGGTGCATGCTTTTTACTGACCCCTATCCATGATGCCATGCACCCAGCAAGAAGGGAACACAAAATCCAACTTGTTTCTCACTTAGATAGAATCTTAGGCCCAAGAAGGGAGGAGAGAGAATGTGTTGATCACATAGAAAATGAAAATACTGGTAGGGGGATTTAGAGATGTAACTTCTAGGCTTCTAAGAGGGAGCCACTGAAAATGAGGAGAAAGGAAAATCAGGCAAACAAGCATAAGAAAGTAGTTGTAGCCTGGGATCTGAGGTGCTGTCTACCTGTCCTGGTGTTCAAGGTGAAGGTTTCTGTCAGTCCGTCCTCGTCAGGCACACTGATTCTGACGTTGACAGGGCTGGGGATGTCGGCACGGTGAGTGTCCCCCACTGCTCCATTATATACCCCATTTACATGGAGGATGTCTCTGTAAACTCGGGTGCCCAGGTAGGCATTGGTCACTGTCGCGAAGAGGCGGGGATCTGAGGGTAGAGTGCTGGAGGTGAACATGGCGGGATCTGTCCCACCCCCATCGGCCATTGCTGCCTCCTGTAACCAGGGAACAAACTGAGTCAGAGATGAGGATTAAACAACACCAGGCAGTGAATTTTCACCGAAGACAACCCTGCACCCCACAATCTGCCAGCAACATGATCGTGGTGCCTGGCTGAGCTTGCCTGGTCACCTTCCTCTCCTCCAAGTGTTTCAAAATGGATTCCTTGAGGACTTGATCCATGATTTTTCCAGGGACTGAGGTGAGGCTGACTGGTCTGTAGTTTCCCTGATTGTCTTTCTTTCCCCTGTTGAAGATGAGCACTACATTTGCCTTTTTCCAATCAACCGGGCCTTCCCCGATTGTCGTGAGTTTTCAAAGATAATAGCCAGTAACTCTGCAGTCACATCAGCCAGCTCTCTCAGCAGCTTCTCATGCAATGTGCAGGTCCAGCTTTTCTAAATAGTCCTTATGCTGTTTCACTACTAAGGGCTGCACACCCCTTCCCCACACTGGGCTGCCCAGGGCAGCAGTCTGGCAGCTGACTTTGTCTGTGAAGACCGAGGCAAAAAAAGCATCGAGCTCATGGGTGGTGGGTGAAGGTATGGCTAGGGGAAGCAAGCCCCCAGCCCCTCCCCACAGGAGCCAACCCTCCTCCCCCTGCCAGCACATGGCCCCAGCCTCTCTGGTCCCGGAGCATGAGCAGGGCAGGCACTTGGGGGCAGCAACACCCCACCCCCAATACACTTACAATAGGTGTTTTGGGGGCAGAGTCTGGCTGCGGCCAGGCTGGCGGTTTGGGAAAGCACTGCCTTCCTCTGCCTCTTATACCTGCCACCCCTGATTGAGCACTTCAGCTTTTTCCACCTCATCTGTCATTAGGTTTCCTCACCATTCAGTAAAGGTCCCACACGTTCCCTTTCCACCTTCTTATTGCTAACAGATCTTTAGAAACCATTCTTGGTATCCTTCACATCCTTGCCAGCTGCAACTCCAGCTGCGCTTTGGCCTTCCCGATTTCACCCCTGCGTGCTCAAGCAACGTTTTCATGCTCCTCCCTACTCATCTGTCCAAGTTTCCACTTCTTGGAAGTTTCCTTTTTGTGTTTAAGCTCACTGAAGATTTCTCTGCTAAGCCAAGCCGGTCGCCTGCCATCTTTGCTATTCTTTCTGCACATTGGGATGGTTTGTTCCTGTGCTCTCAATAAGGCTTCTTTAAAATACAGCCAGCTCTCCTGGAGGCCTTTCCCCCTCAGATTAGCCTCCCAGAGGATCCTGCCCATCAGTTATCTCGGGGGCAGGGGTGTGTGTGTGTCAGAGTCTGCTTTTTTGAAGTCCAGGGTGTGTATTTTCCTGTTTTCCTTTCTTCCTTTGGTCAGAATCCCAAACGCAACCATCTCATGGTCACTGCTGCCCAGGTTGCCACCTTATTCTACTTCCCCCTCCCAATTCTTCCCTGTTTGTGAGCAGCAGGTCAAGAGGAGCATGGTCCTGGTACAAATGCTGGAGGAACCAACTAGGGAAGTTTTTCTTAAATCTCTCTAAAAACTTCCTGGATTTTTTGTGCACTGCTGTATTGCTCTCCCAGCAGATGTGATGGTGATTGAACTTCCCCATGAGAACCAGGGCCTGTGATCTGGAAACCTCTGTTAATTATCTGAAGAAAGCTCATCTACCTGAATCTCCTGGTCTGGTGGTCTATAGCTGATGCCCACCATGACATCACCCTTGTTGCTCTTGTCTCTAATGTTTACCCGGAGATTCTCTACAGGCTTTTCTCCAGTTCATACTGGAGCTGTGAGCAGTGATACTGCTCTCTTACACAGAGTGTCTCTCCTTCACCTTTTCTCCACTTCTCCTTCCTGAATAGTGTATACCCATCCATGACAGGGCTCCAGTCATGTGAGTTACCCCACCAAGTCTCTGTTGTTTCATTCACATCCTGGACTGTGCCAAGTTCTATAATGCTCCCCAGGCAGCTGTTCTGACCTGTGGAAAATAGGTGCAAAATGCTACCAGGTCATGCTCTAGCTCAAACAGGAATTACTAGATGGTCACAATGGTCCCTTCTAGGCCTTGGAAGCTAAGTATCTATGAACAGAAGAGTTTTCGGCAGAGGTGAAAGCAAGCCAGTGCATCCCAGTGGGTCGCTCTGGCAAGAAAGAGCCAGCTGGTTGGGGCACTCAGGTGCCAGAGCAGGCATGGTGCACTCCCAACTTGGCTCCCAGGGCTTCCTGCTAAGCAGCAGGCAGCCAGGTTAAAGGGGCTGGTTTGGGGCATGCTCCCTCACTGGTCCAGAACTGCCCCAGCCCTGAACGCCCCTCCGGGCACCATTTAGGGAGGGCTGAAGTCCCCTACCCCCAACCCTCGGGATTCATATGGGGAAGCTGCTGGCTGTTCTCCTTCCCCTCCAGGAGGGAAAGCAAAGCACACAGGGTGTCTGCATCCCTCTCTCTCCTGGCTGGGGAATGGAGGGAGGGGGCAGAGGAGTGAGTGACCCAGGCTGCGAGCTTCCCTTTCACTCTCTGAGGGTATGTCTACACTACAAAGTTAATTCGAACTAACAGCCGTTTGTTCGAATTAACTTTCATAGGCGCTACACATACAAACGGCTAGTTCGAACTTAATTCGAACTAGGTAAACCTCATTCTACGAGGACTAACGCCTAGTTCAAATTAAGTAGTTCGAATTAAGGGCTGTGTAGCCACTTAATTTGAACTAGTGGGAGGCTAGCCCTTCCCAGCTTGCCCTGGTGGCCACTCTGGGCCAAACCAGGAAAACTCTTCTGCCCCCCTTCCGGCCCCGGAGCCCTTAAAGGGCCACGGTCTGGCTACAGTGCTTGTGCCAGTTGCAAGCCTGCCAGCACCCAGCCAGCAGACCCTGCACCTGGCACGGGATGAGCCAGCCACCCGCTGCCACCCAGCCCTCCCCCTCTTCCCAGGACCAGGCTGGTGGCTCCCAAGAGCCTCCCCGGGGCCGCAAGAGGTGGGCGCCCGCCTGGTCTAGTGTGGAGATCATGGACCTCATCGAGGTTTGGGGGGAAGCCTCCAACGTCCACGATCTCCGCACTAGCCACAGGAACGCAGCCGTCTACAGCCGCATGGCTGCCAGCCTGGCCACCAGAGGCCACATGCGGACCCGGGAGCAAGTCCGCTGCAAAATCAAGGACCTGCGGCAGTCCTACTCCAGGGCCTCCCAGCCAGGGGCCGACCCGGAGGCCTGCCCCCACTTTGAGGCCCTGGACCGCATCCTGGGGGCTCACGCAGTCCATGCCCCCTGGGTGGTGATCGACCCCGGGGCAGAGGGACCCGTCCCTGATACGGAGGAGGAGGAGGACACCGAGAGCCAGGAGCCTGCAGGGAGCCTGCCCAGGACCCAGGACCCCCGAGACATCCCACAGAGCACATCGGCTGTGTCGTCCAAGGCCGAGGAGGGCTCCACATGTGAGTGCCATCATGCTCCCCTTATGTGTACGGAGGGGTGGGGGGAGAGGGAGCCCAGGGACCGTGCGCCTGGGCCTTGCCCACCATGGAGCAGCAGCTGGGTGTCATGCAGGGGCCCTGGCCTTGCAGAGGGGGCTGGGTTTCACCCACCGTGTCCCCAGGGAGAACTGACCACTGCTCTTGTTTCACCACAGCCGCAGCACCTGGGACTGCAGGGCGCACCACCCCGCCTGCAACAGCCACCCGCACCCGGGCCAGCAGGCGCACCAGGAACCAGGAGGAGTACCAGCGGCGGCACCTGCGGCTCCTGGAGCACCAGCTCCGCACCCAGGACCACTGGGTCCGGGAGGACCTGCGGCTGCAGCAGTGGAGCTTGGAGGCACTGGAGGAGCAGGGCCGTGCCCTCAGAGGCCACCTCCAGACCTTGGTGGACAGGTTCCTGCCTCCTCCTGCTCCGGCCCTGCGGCCGTCCCAGCTCTCGCTCCTCCTCCCACCCCTGCTCCCCCTCACGCTTCCTCCGCACCTCCCGTCCCTCCTGCCCCACACAGTGCTGCGAGACGGGAGAGCCAGCAGGACCCCCAAGCCTGAGCTTTCCCATCCCTTCCTCCCACTTTTAGCTCCCTCCTCCCAGGTTCCCCCCCTCCCCTCTCCCACCCTCATTCCTCCCTCCGCCCACCCCAGTTATGTAAAATAAAAGAGATTTTTGTTGGCAAAACAGGTGTGTTTATTTGACATTAGGAAGGGGGGTTAGGGAGGGGAAAGGGGAAGGAAGGGAGGGTGGAAGAAGGCCCCAGTGGGGCATGCAGGGAGAGTTCAGTCCTCCCCCTCCACCTGGAAGCTCTCCCGCAGGGCTTCCCAGATCCGGACGGCCCCCCGCTGGGCCTCCCAGACGGTGGCGGTGCGGGGCTGAGTGTACTGGCCAGCCATGCGCTCAGCCTCAGCCATCCAGGCTGGCAGGAAAGCCTCCCCCTTTCGCTCGCACAAATTGTGCAGCACGCAACATGCTGCCACCACGGGAGGGATATTGTGCTCGGCGAGGTCGAGGCGGGTGAGGAGGCACCTAAATCTGACTTTCAGGCATCCGAAGGCCCCCTCAATCACGATGCGGGCCCTGGTGAGCCTGGCATTGAAGGCCTGGCGGGAGGGGTTGAGGTGCCCCGTGTATGGCTTCATGAGCCAGGGCTGTAGGGGGTAGGCCGTATCCCCCACCAGGCAGACAGGCATGTCCACATCCCCGACCCTGATGTGGCGGTCGGGGAAGAAGGTCCCGGCCTGCAGCCTCTGGCACACAGAGGAGTTCCGGAACACCCTGGCATCGTGTGCCTTGCCGGACCAGCCCACATTAATGTCCGTGAACTGGCCCCGGTGGTGACACACATGGCCTGCAGGAGCACGGAGAAGTACCCCTTTCGGTTAATGTACTGGGAGGCCTGGTGTTCCGGGGCACGGATGGGGATGTGCGTCCCGTCGATGGCCTCCCCGCAGTTGGGGAAGCCGAGGGCGCCGAACCCACGGATGATGGCGTCTGGGTCGGCGAGGCGGACCACCCTGTGGAGCAGCACCCGGTTGATGGCCTTGACCACCTGCAGAGAGACACAGCAAACCACGAATCACTGGGGCGCCCGGGTGGCTGGGAGTGTTCGTTCCCTGGCACTGCCCCGCGTCCCACTCCCAGAAGCAACCCCTGCTGCGATCCTGGCTGCCGCAGGCGCCGTGTAGTACAGCCGGGACAGACCAAACCCTCCCGTGCAGGGCACTGTCGCCTCCTCCCCCACCCCCATTTTTCCTGGGGCGGTCCATCCCCTCCTTGCAGCCTCCCTCTCCCCCAGCCCAGTGGCCGGTGAGTGCCGTACCTGCATGAGCACTGCTCCGACGGTGGATCTCCCAACGCTGAACTGGTTCCCGATGGATTGGTAGCTGTCCGGCGTGGAGAGCTTCCACAGGGCGATGGCCACACGCTTCTGGAGGGGGATGGCGGGCCTCATGCGAGTGTCCCGTCGCTGCAGAGCAGGGGTGAGCCACTCGCAGAGCTCCAGGAAGGTGTCTCTCTTCATCCTGAAGTTCTGGGTCCACTGTCTGTCTCCCCAGCGCTCCAGGACGATGCGGTCCCACCAGTTGCTGCTGGTGTCCAGACGCCAGATGCGGCGGGGCACGCTGGCATCCGGGCAGTGCTGCGGCTCCTCCACGGCCCCAAGGGAGGCCAGGTGGAGAGGCAGGGGGCTGACGTGCACCAGGTGGTGCCAGGCAGCGTCCAGCCATTGCTGGCAGGCTTGCAGCAGCAAGTCCAAAAACTGGAGCAGAAAGCCCAGGGCGAGCTCTGGCTCCGTGTTGCCAACTGCGGCAGCGTCCCCAATGGGAACCACCGACACAGGCAGGCGCAGAGAAAAGCGGCTTTGCTGTCCTCGGCGAGGTAGGCAAGCAAGTGGAAAAGCTGAGAACCGGCTGTCCAGGGGTCCTTTAAGCGCGAGCCTCAGATAGCCTCAGACAGCAGCCACACAAAGCAACTACTGACCTGATGCCCTGCGGAACCGGTTTCAGCTGCCCTTAAATGCGACCCAGCGTCCAATCAGTGTGGACGTGCTAGTTCGAATTAGCAAAACACTAATTCGAACTAGTTTTTAAGTCTAGATGCGCTAATTCGAATTAGCTTAGTTCGAATTAACTAATTCGAACTAAGTTAGTTCGAATTAGTGCTGTAGTGTAGACATACCCTGAGAGAGACAAAAAAGAGCAGCAAGCAGCCTCCTGGTACAAATCTTGGGGAGGGGGGCAGGTTGAGTCCCCCCTACCCTTCCTAAATAGCACCCTTGCCCTCCTGTGCTCCCTGCATCCATCCATACCCCAGCCCCCTGTGCTCCCTACCCCGAGGCCCTCCTCACACACCCAACCCTGACTTTCACCTCCCCACACCCAAACCCCTGCTCTGAACCCTCACACCCCAAGCTCCTGCCCTGACTCTTGCACCACCTACATCCCCACCCCTGCCCTAAGCCCACCTACACCCACCATAACCCCTGACCTGAGCCCCCACTCCACCCCAGACTTAAATTTCTTACAGATACTGTCGTATCACCTCCCCTTCCCCCAGCCTCCTGTCCTAAGCTCCCCCCCCCGGTTTGACACACTGGTGTCAGGGACTCTAACCCGGACGGCCTCGGTTCGTTGTCTGACCGCAAAGAGACAGGCAACACCAGCAAGATCCAAGCACAAGCTCTTTATTGAATAGTGCGCACTACAATAGAGAGCAGCCCGTCTCCAAAGAGAACCAGCCACGATTTCAGTTACAAGTAGGATTATATAGACAGTTCCGTCGCGTCATAAAACATTTGCCCAAGCAACCCAGCCCCCCTTAATTAGTTAGAAGCTTCTAGTGTTAATGCGTATACTTCATGGCCGTAAGCAATTCATAATGAGTCAACAGCTTTCTTATCAGCCCAGAAGGCAAGTACCAAACAAGGAGACAGGGAGTTAAAAACAAACAGAGGGCAGAGACAGGGAGTTAAAACATCAAGGAGACAGTTCGTTAAGATCAGGGTGAGAACAGAAACAGGGAGTTACCTTATCAGTTCTCATAACAAGCTGTTCCCATCGCAACGGGTACAGGAATGCAGCTTTTCACTTATCCTACTTCTGCAACTTAAGCAAGTATGTAGGGAGCACCCCTTGCTTGAACCATGTCTCTAGTTCTGCTCAGGGACTACCCAGAAACCTTTGTTAGCCTTTTTCTTTGATCTATCTTAGCATAACTGCACTAGGCCCAATTTTCTAGGGCCTAACACTGGGAACTAAGTAAATGATTACAAGATGCCAGTAGAGGAGCAGGCACTACATTCTATTTAAAATGAAAATGCTTTTGTCATAACAAAAACATTCAAGTGGCTAATTCCTTCTCCTTCCCTGCCTGTCTAGCACTGCAAGGGATGCCTCCCTTCTCTTCCAGAGAGTCACTGCACTGTTTGTTTTGGGAGAGATACACAACCCATGGGAGACTTTGAATTTAGGGATCTGAGCCAACTCCCTTTGAAGTTCACATAAGAATAAGGTCAAGGCAAACCCCAGTTATTTTTCTCTCTGTACGGGCTGAGCATGCAAGTACTTGGCAGGCCAGGCCAGGAGTCCTCTGTTGCTGGCTGTTTGGGGTCTAAAGTAATGAGAATGCAGCCGAACGGCAGCTCCTCTGCTAATCATCTCTCTCCCAGTGCCAGGCTGGCAGTTCTGGAAATCCTTCCCTCAGCTCATGGCTGGCAGCTTTCCTGTTAAACTCACCTGGCAGTTTTCCACTTGTAACTGCCTGCTCTGTGCTCGTGCCTGGCAGCCCCCAGGGATCAGCCAGGCAGAAACACGTCCCACAAAGTTTCAGGGAGAAAGGAAAAGTTAGATATTGTATCTTGCCTTTTCCTTCGGGGCTCGGCTGGACTCTGGTAGCTTGAGGCTGCAGCTGCAGCTGTAGGATCTCCTCTGTGTGTGCGGCGAGAGGGGAGGGGTAAAAGGAAGTCACTGGAGGAGAGGAGAGGAAGGAAATAACTTTTTTTAAAAAAATAACTTTGAAACAGGTACTTCTCTAGGGGGATCTCCTGACGCACTCCTCTTACTGCTCACAAGGGGCATGAAGCACTGAGGCCTTAACCATAAGGGCTGTCTGTCTAGAGATTGAAATGCTGCAGGGGCTGGCCCCGACTCAAGGTCCCTGCAGAGCAAGCAGAGGGAGGGGAGCCCCTAGCCAAGTTATGTGCAGACTGCACGAGAGATTGAGATGATTACCCAGTGTGATCTTTGTCTGGGGACCGGCTATTTGTCCCACCCTGCTTTCCCCCTGTAATCCCATGCAGTGCGGCTAGGAGGAAGGGAAGTGGTGGAAAGGGGAAACGGGGGAAATACATCACTTTTAATGATGAATAAAGGCAGGTGACAGGGAACGGGTTCAAAATGCTGCCCCCGTTTGCGATATAAAAGAGAGTAAGTACATTGCAGCCCCTGTACGGTGACGTACCTACAGTCCTGCAATTGTACTGCCATAGCATAAATACTTCTTTCCTAGACCGAAGGCATTTTTCTGTCCAGGCAGGGAACCCACCTCTGGAGGGAAAGTTAGGAATTGTAGGTCAGTGGAAGAATCATTCAGTGGAGTTAGCTGCAGCTGCATCTGGAAGCTCAACCTAACTACAGTGCTCAGGGTGCAGGGTTTTTTTCACAGTCTTTAGTGCTGTAGCTAGGTCAACCCAATTTTTGGGTGTAGGCAAGCCAATGGCTATGTCGGCATTTTGGAGCAAGTGTCCCAGTCCAGATACATAGACAGGCTAGCAGGGCTCTAAAAAGAGCTGAATAGACAGAGCTGGGAAATTGCAGTTCAGGCTCCAAAGCACAGGAAGTGTGTGTGGCGGGAAGGGGGTGCTCTGAAGTGCTGCAAAATATCCAAGGCCCGGTCAGCCACCTGAGGCCCAGAGAGCTGAGAATACAGGCTGGCAGCATCATGTCATTATTTTACTTAGGAAAGAGCCCGATAAAGGCAAGCCGGAGCCACAGACCCACCACAACTCAGGCCTCCCTGGTCCTCTCCTGTGCTGTGGCCAGGGAAGCTACATAAGAACATAAGAACGGCCGTACCGGGTCAGACCAAAGGTCCATCTAGCCCAGTATCCTGTCTGCCGACAGTGGCCAGCACCAGGTGCCCCAGAGGGGGTGGACCGAAGACAACGATCAAGCGCTTTGTCTCCTGCCATCCTCTCCAGCCTCTGTCAAACAGAGGCCAAGGACACCATTTTATCCCCTGGCTAATAGCCTTTTATGGACCTAACCTCCATGAAATTATCTAGCTTCTCTTTAAACTCTGTTATAGTCCTAGCCTTCACAGCCTCCTCCGGCAAGGAGTTCCACAGGTTGACTACACGCTGTGTGAAGAAGAACTTTCTTTTATTAGTTTTAAACCTGCTACCCATTAATTTCATTTGGTGTCCTCTAGTTCTTCTATTTAGGAACTAATAAATAACTTTTCTTTATCGGCCCTCTCCACACCACTCATGATTTTATACACCTCTATCATATCCCCTCAGTCTCCTCTTTTCTAAACTGAAAAGTCCCAGTCGCTTTAACCTCTCCTCATATGGGACCCGTTCCAAACCCCTAATCATTTTAGTTGCCCTTTTCTGAACCCTTTCCAAGGCCAAAATATCTTTTTGAGGTGAGGAGACCACATCTGTACACAGTATTCAAGATGTGGGCGTACCATAGTTTTATACAGGGGCAGTAAGATATTCCGGTCTTATTTTCTATCCCTTTCTTAATAATACCTAGCATCCTATTTGCCTTTTTGACCGCTGCACACTGTGTGGAAGTTTTCAGAGAACTGTCCACGATAACTCCAAGATCTCTTTCCTGATCTGTCGTAGCCAAATTAGCCCCCATCATACTGTACGTATAGTTGGGGTTATTTTTCCCAATGTGCATTACTTTACACTTATCCACATTAAATTTCATTTGCCATTTTGTTGCCCAATCACTCAGTTTGGTGAGATCTTCTTGGAGTCCCTTACAGTCTGCTTCTGTCTTGACTATCCTAAACAGTTTGGTATCATCCGCAAACTTTACCACCTCACTGCTTACCCCTTTCTCCAGATCATTTATGAATAAGTTGAACAGGATTGGTCCTAGGACTGACCCTTGGGGACACCACTAGTTACCCCTCTCCATTCTGAAAATTTACCATTTATTCCTACCCTTTGTTTCCTGTCTTTTAACCAGTTCTCAATCCAAGGAAGGACCTTCCTCTTATCCCATGGCCATGTAATTTACACAAGAGCCTTTGGTGAGGACCTTGTCAAAGGCTTTCTGGAAATCTAAGTATACTATATCTACTGGATCCCCCTTGTCCGCATGTTTGTTAACCCCTTCAAAGAACTCTAATAGATTAGTAAGACAGGATTTCCCTTTACAGAAACCATGTTGACTTTTGTCCAACAAATTATGTTCTTCTACATGCTTCACAATTTTATTCTTTACTATTGTTTCGACTAATTTGCCAGGTACGGAAGTTAGACTTACCGGTCTGTAATTGCCAGGATCGCCTCTAGAGCCCTTTTTAAATATTGGTGTCACGTTGGCTACCTTCCAGTCATTAGGTACGGAAGCCGATTTAAGGGATAGGTTACAAACCACAGATAATAGTTCAGCAATTTCCCATTTGAGTTCTTTTAGAACCCTTGGATGAATGCCATCCGGTCCCGGAGATTTGTTAACATTAAGTTTTTCTATTTGTTCCAAAACCTCCACTAATGACACTTCACTCCGGGACAGTTCCTCAGATTCATTACCCACAAAGGACGGTGCAGATTTGGGAATCTCCCCAACGTCCTCAGCCGTGAAGACTGAAGCAAAGAAATCATTTAGTTTCTCCGCAATGGCTTTATCGTCCTTGATTGCGCCTTTATAGTTCGATCGTCTAGGGGACCCACAGGTTTTTAGCAGGCTTCCTGCTTCTAATGTACTTAAAAAACATTTTGTTATTTCTTTTTGAGTTTTTGGCTAGCTGTTCCTCAAAATCTTTTTTTGCTTTTCTTATTAAATTTTTACACTTGATTTGACAAGCTGACCGCTATCCTGGACCCCTGGGGAAAGTGGGGGACACTCCATGCTCCTGGAAGGGGCAGGAAGTAGGGAAGCCGGCTCTCAGTGCCACCCGGACCGTGGTGCCTCCACCCCCAGCGCTGGCTGGAGCGCAGGCAGCCCTACTAGTCACTGGAGCCACTCGGGCAGCAATGTAAAGGGCTTGGAGCTCTGGGCCCTGGGCCAACTGCCTCCTTTGTCCCCCGCACCCGCTTCCCCCATCAGCAGGCCTGGTTATGGCCCTGCTCCTCATCTGAAGCAGCAATGGCAGGGAGGCCCAATGACATGGGCTCCCCCTCTCTCTCCGGGAGCATGGGGCCCTCCCCCTTTCCTGGGGAGGCCGGGGGTACTTGAGTTGGGGGGGGGTTGCGTGCGACAGGAACAGACCCACTGTTCCCTTTTCCTGCTGCCATGCACAGAGTCCCCTGCAGGGGGTGCGGGCTGCACTCCCTAGATAGGTCCGTTGCCATGGGAGGTGCTGGGGTGCTGCCTCCTCTCTCACTCCTCCTCACAGCCTCCCCAGCTGAGTCCCCAGCAGGGTTTGGGGAGCAAATTCCAGTTCTTCTGACCCTTCCAGCAGCAGCACCTGGCAGGCTGCCTCCCCTGCCCCTGCCCATGATGCAGCTTCCTTCCCAGTGTGAGTGCAGGATCTGAGAGGGCAGAGAGCCCGGCAGGCTTCTCCACAGCAGGAGCCCACCAGGGTCAGAGCCACAAGACCGCAGGGTGCAGAGGACCTGGAACACAGGGTGCAAGGGAGCTGTGGCAGGGTTTGGGCGGGGGGCTGAAGCTGAGGGCAATGGGCCCGGAGCAGTTCAGGGGAGTTGAGCTGGGAGTTCAGGGGGCTGAGGGGGCGCTGGCCCAATTGAGGGGAGCTGAGGTGAGAATCCATGCAGTTGAAGAGGAGTTGGGGCGGGAGGGAAGCTGGCTCAGGGCAGTTCAAGGGAGCTGGGGCACAGGGCCACACCGCTGCTTTTCTCTACCGAGGGACAGAAAAGTGTTTATATTTCTGTAAGCCAAGCCAGACCCAGGCTACCACAGCAGATCTTTGCTTTGAACTGAGGTCATCACCGCCTGTACTGCACCACATGGCCTCAGTTGTGTTAACAGCTTCTTGTTACTCTCAGGTATCCAGCTGTTGTTAGAGGAAATGCTGTAAACAACCCAGGCTTTGTCTACACTGGACAGGGGTAAAGCTTTGGCAGTTACAGCACCGCTTAGAGAGCGTTGCAGGGAAACCGCTCTTGTGTGTTCACACTGTCAGCTGTCAGCACAGTAGCGGGACCATACTTGTGACATTTGCAGCGGCATTTAGAGCAGTGTATTCTGGACAGCTGTCCCACAGAGCACCTCTTCCACTTCTGCCGCTGAGGCTTGTGTGAAGGCAGAACTGTGTGTGTGTGTGTTGGGGGGGAGGTTGTGGGGCATCCAGGGACCTGTGCCAATGCTCCATGGGGCATCACTTTGCATCTCAGCAACCCCTGTGCTTCTATCCACATTTTGGTGCCATCTTTCAACGGTTTTTATACTGTGCACTCTGCTTCCTAAGATTGCAGGAATGGATCCTAAACAGCTGAAGAAAATGCTGATAGGTCATGAATGGCAGTCGAGTTATTCCTTAAATGAGTGCTTTTCAGATGACAGGTCGTAACCCAGTACTGGGTCGTGGGATGTCAGGCACTGGGTCTCATTGCTTCAGGGGGATCAGGTGACCAGTGGAGGATGCTAGGGCAGGCTACCTGCCTGTCCCGGCACTGCAGACTGCACTGTGCCCCAGAAGCGGCTGGAAGCAGGCCCAGCTCCAAAGTGTGTGGGTGTGAAAAGTGCACAGGGCTCCATGCATTGCTCCTGCCCCGCGCACTAGCTCCACACTCCCATTGGCTGGGAACTTGCTGCTGCCTGCTTCTGGGGTGTAGCATGGTCTGTGGTGCCAGGAGAGGCAGGAAGCTGCCTTAGCACCCTCGCTGCACCACTGACTGGGAGGCACTCAAGGTAAGCCGCTCCAGCCCTGACACCCCCCCAAAGATGGAGCCCCTTCCTACACCCCAAAGCTCTCATCCTCTGCTTCACCCTGCAGCCCACACTCTAGTCACATTATGTTGGGTCATGGCATCAAAGATTTTCTTCAAGTGGGTCATGAGAAAAAAAGTTTGAAAGCCCCTGGCTTAAACTGCAGAGTGAGGATGAAGAGTCTGATGCTGATCATTCCATACACAGAAGCTGCGACATGAGCTGTCTTGTGGCATTCACAGAGGATCTGAATACAGTGGAACACCACACGCAGGCTCAGGAAACAAGCACCGAGTGTTGGGATCGCATCCTCAGTGTGGAAGAAAACAGGTCCTCACTCTGCATTTGTTAACAACAAGTAGCCAGAGGCAGTTTATTTTACGAGCAATTGCAAGGAAAGGGACTGCGAGGCAGACCTTCAAAACACAAAACAATTAAAGCCAATATATATACTTTCCCGTTACATATAATAACAATAAACAATTATTCTCCTTCCCATAATAATTCCCTTCAGACGCCACCTTATCTCGGGATTCTCACTAGAGTCAGCATTCCATCCTTATCTCCTAAAGCGAGGTGAGAGCAAGAGTGGCATTTCTTACAGTTCTCGCCAGATTAGGGTTAGGGTTAGGGTTAGGGTTCATTCCTAACAAATCTCTGATGGCTACACTTAATCCTTGCTTCCACATCAGGCAAATCTGGGAGGATGAGCAGTGGCTGGGGAACTTTTGGATGAGGAAAGCTACTTCCATGGGACTGTGTGCCGGGTTCGCCCTGACCCTGTGGCACAAGGACACGAGAATGGGAGCTGCTCTGCCTGTGGAGGAACGCGTTGTGATCGCACTGTGGAAACTGGCTACTCAAGTTTTCGGTCGCCAATCAGTTTGGAGTGGGAAAGTCGACTGTTGGATTCATGCTGATGGAAGTGTGCAGGGGCATCAATCGTATCGTGCTCCAAAACACTCTGACCCTGAGCCATGTGTATGAAATTGTGGGTGTCTTTGCACAGACAGGCTTCCTTAACTGTGATGGGATGATAGATGGAATGCATATTCCAATTCTGGCACCAGGTCTCCTCACCTCTCAGTACATTCATCAGAAGGGGTATTTCTCCAGGGTTCTCCAGGTGCTTGTGGATCACTGTGGGTGTTTCATGGGTATCAATGCAGGCTGGTCTGGAAAGATGTGTGACACACACATCTTTCAGAACACTGGCCTGCTCAGGGAGCTGCAAATGGGGGGCTTTCTTCCCAGACTAGAAGATCACAGTAGGCAAAGTCAAAATGCCCATTGTGATCCTGCGAGACCTTGCCTGCCCTCTAATGCTGTGGTTCATGAAGCCATACACGGGGAATAGGGATGTGACAGTGTAACCGTGGGCTCATCGGTTTATCTTGGTGGTCACATGCAGGCTCCTGGTGCGTGCAGGAAACCACCTGTCCCTCCCCCAACACTGCTGCCTCCATATCAGAGGCAGCAGCATGTGTGTGGGGAGGCAGGGTGGGGGCAGAGGGAAGGGAAGGCAGGCAGGAGAGCTGACTGTTTATCCCTGTGTATAACTGTGTAACTGCTGAAATTTTCAACATTTACACATTTACGTAATTAAACACATTTTAACATCCCTAAGAGGGAGTCTTGACAACAGCAAGGAGCAGTTCAACAACAGGCTGAGTAGGTGCAGAATGACTGTTGAGTGTGCTTTTGGCCATTTAAAAACCTGCTGGCGATGTCTGTATGGAAAGTTGGACCTGGCCAATGACAACATCCCCATGCTTCTAGCCGTATGCTGTACTCCCCATAGTATTTGTGACGGGAAGGGTGAAAGCTTCACTGAGAGCTAGACTGCTGAGGCTCAGCCCGAGAGTGGGGCAGTTAGAGAAGCACCACGCGGGGCCATAAGGATCAGGGATGCCTTGAGGCAGCAATTTGATGCGGAAAGTCAATAATATATGTTGGTATGCACAGAAGTGCAGTGACTGTGAGTTAAAGTGCTAGGAGCTGATTTACTGTGCTGTAATTTGCCAGTGTAGACAAGGCCTAAATCTCATAATCTGTTTTGGATTAGCACCAGTGCTATCACTGTGCAGTTTACTGTTCATTTTTATTGCACTTGGGTTCTTGGAAAAGAACTTGGGTACAATTCAGCCGTGGTGTAATTTCCTTGTAGTCTGTGGCTAGAAGACAGGCTACAGGCAGCTGGAAAGGTGGTCCTGGTTAGCTTGGGACAGGGGGGTTAATCTGAGCATTTCCTCTTTTCCCCCATAAGCATCTGTAAAGGTGGGAAATACATGAGATATGGGGAAGACATTTATATAGCACCATAAACTTACCCTGCACTTTAAACATAGTCTTTAAGCTCCTATGGCAACATGGTTCCTTCTAATGCTTGATTCTGCAAACACTTACTCACATGAGTACAGCAACTCTCATGCATAAATGTACTCACATGCATAAGCGTTAGCAGGCTCTGGGCCTAGGTCAGGTTAGTCAAACACAAAGCCAAGCCCAGGTTGCCAGGTGAGGGGAGGAAGGAAGGAAGGGCATTCGTGAGGAGATGTGATTTAAAGAGCATTTGCATGTAGGACAGGGCGTTCTAGGCGCAGGAGCAAGATAGAAACATTAGCTTGGATATGAAGTGTTCATTTGGATCCCTTTGTACCCTACAAAAAGAAAGGGGTGTCATGGAAGCCTTGAAGGGTAGTAAACTATTTGGAATTTATTTTATTAAAAAATTAAAGAAAGCAACCAAATGCCAAATAGAAATGTAAAAATACTACAGCTCATTACAGAAAAACAACACATCATTAGAGCTTGCAGGGCGGACATAGCTGTCATTCTCAGCAGAGTTTTGAATCAACGTTTCAGACAGTTATAAAGCTATATAGGCAATTGCACCAGGTATAAGTAAATGGGACCTGTTACAGGTAGCTGATTAAGATTCTAGCAGCCTTTAAGGATCAGACATTCAGGCAATACAGCATAAAGATCTTCAGAACATCAACAGAAAGTGGATCATTTCAAGAGCGATTCTGAAAGCTAGGATGTGTATAAATCTACCTTCACAGGGAATCTGTCACTCTAGAGCCATGGTGTTCAACCAGCTCTGAAGCAGTAGCCACGATAGCGAACTAGCCATGCTCAACCAGCCAATTAGCCACATTGCTCAAGCCAAATAGCCCCATGTGGCTAGTGGCTAGCATGTTGGACACCACAGCAAATAGTAAATTGAATGTGCCACAGTTGTGCAGATTGTGTGTGTGTGTGAAGTCTTCATCTTTGCACCCCTGCACAACAGCTGGATGCGCAACTGCAGTCCTTGTGCTGTCATGCACATAGATAACCTTTCCTTGTCCCTGTGTGATGCCAAATACAATGAAAGGAGCAAGGAGGAGCTGAGTCCCCAAGGGAAGCTTTAACTTATGCCAAGCACCGCTGGCGAGTTAAGACATTCTAACTTCTCTGTGCTTAGGAATGGGTGCCATTTGCCAACAAGGTGCTGTGTCTGATAGGCGCCCCACAAAGGACATTTAAAGCCCTTTGCTGGGAGCGTGTTAAAGATAGCAACCTGAATCAATGCCGGGGGAGCTAGTTAGCGTGCTCATTACAATAACATGATCTGTGAGGTTCTAAATGTGTTTTTCAGGCATTTGTGTTCTGTCTCGATTGGGCCAGAGAGCGGGGCAGGAAATGGTTTTTCCCGTCCCGTGAACATTTTTGAGATTTCAAAAACGAAACTGAGACTTTTTTGAAAATGTTCACAAATAAGAAGAGATTGATACATTCAGTAGCACAGTGATTGGGACACTTAGTGTGGGGCTCTGGGAAACCAAGGTTCAAGTTCCCACTCTGAATCTACTTGATTTAGTGAGTCTCCCACCTCTGTGTCCTAATGCCTGGGCTACTAGTTGTTAGAGGGTGAGGTTGTGTTCTCTCCTTTTGGTTTTGACCAGAAATTCTGGACTTGAGAATCCTTCCTTATGAAAGTTTAATTGAAAAAATGAAAAGTATCTTTTTGATGAATAGGCATTTTCTGATGAAAAACCTATTTTGGTTAAAAATTCCCAACCAGCTCTAGCAGGGTGCATTGAAAAGAACTGTTCTTTAAGGCCTATTTTGCCACCTTTACGCTTGATGGATATTAATGTATTCACTGAGAAATCTCCAGTAAATCAATGGAATTACTCCAAGAGTAAGAGTCTACTGAATAGTGAGTAAAGATTTCAGAATTAGGCCCTTAATTCTCTTTGGCCCCCTCCCAGGGCTGTACAGGGGGAGTAAAATAGTTGTCCCATCCAAATTCTATTTCTCAAGGCCCAAGGAAAGAAATCACTTTGGCTATGTCTACACTCGCGGCTTCTTGTGCAAGTACAGCCATTCTTGTGCAAGAATCCTCAGAGCATCCACACTGCCTGCCTGCTCTTGCGCAAGGAAATTTACAGTAGGGAATGGTAAAGGAGGGCTTCTTGCGCAAGAACTATGCTCTTTTTTAACAGGTGTAAGCCCTCTTGCGCAAGAGGGCAGTGTGGACGCTCGGCAGGGATTTCTTGCGCAAGAAAGCCCTATGGCTAAAATGGCCATCAGCGCTTTCTTGCTCAAGAGAGCGTCCACACTGCCATGGATGCTCTTTTGCAAAAGTACAGCTTGCACATGGCAGTGTGGACATTTTCTTGCGCAAGAGTACTTGCACAAGAACCCTTGCGCAAGATGTTCTTGTGCAAGAAGCTGCCAGTGTAGACATAGCCTTTCTGTTGACAAGATTAGAGAGGATTGATTAGAGATGTTTTGTTTTTGATCCCCTTAACTTCTCTACCATTTAGGGGTATTGTGTTAAAATCTTCTGTCATAGCAACATAGGAATTGTCAGACTGTATCAGACCCAACGTCCATGTACAATATCCTGCCTCTGACAATGGCCAGCAACAGCTGCTTCTGAGAAAGGTGTAAAACCTGTGCTGTAGACGGATGTGGGACAATCTGCTGGCTGACTCTCGTTTAAATCTCATCCTACTCTCTCACCATTAGAGATCCCTTTAACGTGCCGTTTAATATCTCTGCCCAAAATTGTTCACATTAACTGTTACAGCTCTGGCTAGTCTTCATAGCCACACAATCGTCAAACCCTTTTTTGAGTCTCGCTACACTCTTGGCCTTGGCAACACCATGTGGGGCCAAGTTCCGTAGCATAGCATGTGAAAAAGTATTTCCTTTCATCAGAGTTGAAATTGCCACCTTTGTGGTGAAATCCTGGCTCCTCTGAAGTCAGTGAGAATTGTACAATTGACTTCATCAGAGGCAGAACATCACACTTTGATATAATTGGATGGCCCCTTAGAGCTGTGGTATGAGACCAGGAGATCAAAAAGCATGTGATTTAACATGCTTTTGTTACGTTCTGCCCAATTTGTTTCCTTTCTAACACAAGCAATTTCAGTCTTTTCACACTTAGGAGAGATTTTCCAGGACCTGGGTCTTTCTTGTTCTCATTTCCTGAACCCCCTCTAGTTCTGCAGGTGGAAATCCAGAGCAAGCCACAGTATTGATTTATATAATCACAATATTGATTTATATAATGACATTAAACTATTAACTGCATTACTCGCCACCCCATTTCTTATGCATCCTAACATCTTCTGAGACTTCCTAACACTGTGTATGCTTTATCTGACTGCAGATGCACATTGAGCAGAGGACTTCATTGAACTATGTAAAAAGATGCCAAGATCAATTGTCATCATACAGGAAACATTAATTCCGTCACATGATTTGACACGGCTCTTTTTTCACTTTCTCCACCAGATGGCTCCCTTTTACTATTGGAAGGTCAGTATGGCAGTCATGCTGAATTCTATTGGCTTTATACCTTTTCAATGTACCTTACTGTACTTTATAGATTTAGAACACTGTTGTTTGTATCAATTAATATAAATTAATTTTGATATTTTATGTTCAGTTTTAAATGTTTTATAGATCAAATCGAATTTTTCAACAGACCACTTATTTAAAGTGCCCGTCACCTTGGTATTTAGGCATTGAGGTTTCATGCCACTGCTGCAAATCATGTTCCTCTGTGATCGTGGTTCTCAAAGGATTTGTGTGACTGAGCAGGACTTGTGAAAGTCTGAACTTGAAGGCAATAATAGAGCTGGCTGTCATTTCTTGAACTAATTTGTTGTTGAAAAATAGGCATTCTTCTAAATGGAGAAACATCTTACTTTGTCACAGCTGATTTCCAATGTGGTTATGCTAGGTCTGGAACCTGCTTTGTGGGATTTTAATCAGTTTATTCATGAATAATAATTTGGTTTCCCCTAAAAGAAAAGGTTTTTTTATCATTTGCCTTTTCCTGAATGAGATATTGAGTGATTTTAAACACGTGGGAAAGGGTGACATGCTCCTAAAATGATATTCTGCTGATGTAATCAGAGATAGTCCTCAGGGTTGTATTCTTCATCTCCATTATACTCTTCATAGTCATTATAGTCCTCTTCTTCACCCTTGTCACCATCATTTCTGTTAATATATTCTCCGTTCAAGCTAGTGAAGAAGAAGCACAAGTATTTTGTGACTATATCACCAGTACCTGAGATCACAGCACACAGCCATGCACACCACCGTGGTCACATGCATGGTCCATGGTGCTACCAGAAGTGCACTTTTGGACAGAAAACGATTTAAATCTCTGTGCTTCCCCAGGAGCAAGGTCTGCCATGGTGTGATGGATAGGGATGTTAGCAACTAATTGACTAGTTGACTATCCAATAAGCAAATGCTTATCGGATAGTCGACACACTAGTTGACTAGTTGCTTCCCCCCCACTCCCACATGCTGCCTCTATCAGAAAGAGGCAGCAAGAGTGGGGGAAAGGAGGGGGTGCTGGGGAGAGCCACCTTAAAAGCCAGTCCCCCCCAGCTCCAGCTCTGTGGGAGGGGGTGGGGGTGCAGCGGTGGCATCC
This sequence comes from Rafetus swinhoei, assembly GCA_019425775.1. Taxonomy (NCBI): domain Eukaryota; kingdom Metazoa; phylum Chordata; order Testudines; family Trionychidae; genus Rafetus; species Rafetus swinhoei. Next base: position 15,292,402 of record CM033446.1, on the reverse strand, counting down.
CCTGCTGGTTCCGGGCTCCACAGGGTATTTCAAAGCGGAAGTGCCCCATGGAGCCCAGGACCAGCAGGGGGGCTCTGAGCCCCCCACTGGCCCCAGGCTCCATGTGGCATTTCAAAGGTGGAACACCGCCCGGCGCGTCCGCCTTTGAAATGTAGCAACAGCCAGGCGGGCTCTGGTTACATTTCAAAGCGGAAGCGCCCTTATCGACGAATCGAATAGTCAATGGGAAATCCATCGACTATTCGATTAGTCAATCTAAATTTAACATCCTTAGTGATGGAAGCATGTATCTCTCACTACAGGGGGTCCTCGCTATAAGTCCAAGATACGTTCCAAAAAACTTGGACTTATAGCGAAACAACTTAAAGCGGGGAATTTTTTTTCCTGCGGCTGACTTCCAGTTAAGCACAGTGGGGGGAGTGTTTCACACAACTTATAGCAGAGAATGGGAGGACTTATAATGCATCAGTTCCTACAAACATCAATGACTTTAGTGTGGAACGGATGTATACCGGGGCGCAACTCATAGTGGGGACTTATAGTGGGGTATTTCTCTTTTACCCACTCCACCCTTCTGGCCAGTGTCTGCCAACAGAAAATATTAGCTTGGATACTCTTTCGAGTCCGTTAGTGTAATTTCTTAGTCAGCTGCAGGAGTTCTTATTGGCTGATACCAGCCAGACGCTACAACCACGAGTGCACTGTCTCCTCGCCCTCCACAGACCCTGCTGGCTGAGAGAATGACAGGCTGGGATTAAGGAAACAGAATCCCTTGAATGGACACAGAGAGAGCATTATCGCAGGACTGCTGGCCTGGCCACATTCTCAGGAACCTGCTTTGGGGAAGGGGGATCATGTAAAGATGTGGAAGGTCTTACTCTAGTGGGAGTTAGCATCAGGACTGATCGGGAGTAAAGGGAATTTCACTCCCTCTGTGATCCTCTCATGCTGCAAAGGGAACAGAAACTAGACCTGGATCAATCTTCCCTGCTGAACATTTCCCAAGCATGTGGGAGTGTGTAACAGAACCAGTGCATCTGGCTCCTATGCCATATGTCCCCCCGTGGTCCCTAGCTTAGAGGGTATGTTGGTCACAGGGAGAGTTGGGAAGTGGGGATGAGACCAATAATAAGAAACAACTGTAAGTCAGAAAGAAGTTGGTCATAAGGCACGTCAGGGCAGCCAGTGGGCACTTACAGCAGTGTCTGCAGCTTGCAGCTCGTGCTTTTCAGTCCATCCCGCAGCTGCTTCATTCCCGACTCTCCCAGTGCATCGTGGTTAATATTCAGCTCTGTCAGTGACTGGTTTGTTGATATGACAACAAGGAGGTCTTCACAACAAGCCGGTGTCAGACCACACCCTGTCAGCCTGAAAGAGACAGAGGCATAGCACCACAGGCACGCCATGCATGGTGTCCCTCACGCCCCCCCCTCCTTCCACCCATTGAAGCCAAATTCATCTCTGGAGTAGCCCACTGGAGTTCTACCAGGGATCGGTATGTCTGATGCATTCATAGCTTTAGATTTTAAGGCCAGAACAAGCCATTATGATCATCCAGAGGAGACTTGCAAAGGTACAAATGGTTACTAGGTGCCTAATGCCCACTGGTTTTCAATGAGAGGTAGGCACATAATTACCACTTGTGCTTTGAAAATGTCCCTGACCACCTGCATAAAACAGGACATAGAATTTCACTAGCATCTAAGTTGTGATCCCTGCATTTAGGCCGATAACATGTGGCTAAGCCAGAATATACCATGTAGGGCAGGGGTGGCCTATAATTTTTGTAGGGCGGCCACCTCACCAATGTTGATAGTGGTTGCGGGCTAGTCCTGGAATGGGTGGGGCCTTAGACGGAAGGGGCGGGGCCTGTAGGCCCTGCGTGTGGAGAGGGAGGAGACTTTGTGCACTCTTCCATGGGGCGGGAGAGCATGGGGGGGTCTCTCCCCCTTCCGCCCTGCCAGGGATGTGGCGCTCAGAGGGAACCACCAGCCATTTTGAACAGTTGGAGGTTCCCTCTGGTACCATATGCCTTTGGCAGGGGAGGAGAGTTCACGTGCTCCCCTCCCCCATGCACTGATTGCCCTGGGGGCAGGGAGCGCACGAAGTCTCCTGCCTCTGCTCTGCTGGGGTGCTCAATGTCTAGAGGGAACCCCCAGCCATTTTGAATAGCTGGCGATTCACTCTGGTGCCGTGTGCCCCTGGCAGGGCGAGGAGACTTCATGTTCTCTCCCACCACTGGGTTTTGATTGGCCTGAGGGCTGGGGCTTGGCAGGACAGGCCATGGGCTGGATGAAATGGCTTGATGGGCCGAATCCGGCCTGTGGGCCACATCTTGCCCACCCCTGATTTAGGGCTAGGGTTATCTTGTTATAGATTATTTTAATTTAGAGGCTCCAAGAGTTGGTGAATCCAGTACCTCCCTTGGCAGTCTGCTCCAGTGGTTAATAACCATCATTGTTAAAAAGCTGTGTTCCTGAGGAGATTATCTTAAGCCATAGTTCAGTGATAAACGTCACTGATTTTGCAGTGGGTTGTGCACATATTTCCCACCATGACTCTGTGAGCCCTTGCTGGCTGTTCTACTTGTTTATTTCTATGCTATTTGAAGAGGAAAAGTATTGGTCAAATTCCTGCCTGGACTTATCCCACTGGAGTAAATCAGGGATTCATTTGGCCTGGAGATTCTGGCCATATGAGAGAAAGGTGGTGCCATCTGTGAGTAGGTATGAAAACCTGACATGGCTCTGGCATGATGCTCTCCAACTGAAGGTTGACAATTTTTTGTGAATGCCGATAGTGCAATGTAGCTCATTTGAAGCTCTTGACTATTGTGCATACATCTGTACCTTGGTGAGCAGGCCTGGCTCAAGAGCCAAAACACATCCAATGGGCTCACACTGACGCACCGTGCCTTAGTTACAGCGAAAGAAAGAGATGGAGGCAAAAGCTCAAAACAGAGTCAGGAGAAGAAACCCAGCCATCGCTGGAGGCAGGGAGACACAAGGAATGTGTCTCCGAGGGCTAGCCATGTTAGTCTGTAACTTTAAAAACGAGTGGTCCTGTGGCACGTTAGAGACAAACAAAAAAAAATGTATCATGAGCTTTTGTGGGCATAGCCCACTTCTTCAAATGGGCTTGAGTGGAGACGGGGATTGCTATGATCTCACAATGCCAATGTAACTCTGACAGGCATGTAGCGGAGTCCCATTCATGGGTTTTCATGATGGTGACACAGTGCCATCTGGTGGCTGTTTGAGCTCCCTCTCCCATTCTTGCTGGAGAGCTGTCCATTTCCTACAAGCCACCCCCCATCTTTGTGATTTTGCTGGCGGGTGGCTCACAGGTCCCGAGTTGTTGATGGCTGGGTTGTGAGGCCGAACACCGCTCTCATCCCAACAGTGAGACAGTTCTGCTATCAGGGCACCTGTGGGACTTCTCTGCTCTGAAGAAGAGATCATAAAACCAGCTGTGGACTCACTCTTGTTCTCGGCACCACACCCAGACGTTCATTGAACTGACTGGACCCTGCCTACAATTCGGACCAAGGGAGGAGCTGGCCGTGAGCTCACAGGGGCTGTACCTCTTCTGTGGTAAAACAGTGCACGTCACACTCCAGAGCGGCCAGTCTGGCAGGTCTGATGCACAACCCACCCGCCCTCCTTACAAAGAGAAGCGACTGCCTTCTGGCCTTCGGCGGAGAACGCTGTGACGAGCTGATCCCGGTGCTGCGAGGGGAGTGGATGGGGCTATCTGGACACTCACATTGCTAACCCTAAAAAGACCCCATTGCATTCACGCTGTTGCCAGAGATCAAGGAGTTGCTGGAGATGTTTAACTGAAGTAGCCACCCTGCTGTGCGGAGGCAGGAAAATGGGCCCAGACTAGCTAGAATGAATAGCGCCAAGACCAGCCAATCCCAAAGGAAGCCTCTGGCGACTCACCGTAGTTTCTGTAGTTTACAGGCTGGCTGTCTCAGCCCATCACACAGCAGCTTCAGCCCAGCATCCCCCAGTTTGTTATAGCACAGGTCCAGCTCTTGCAGGGACTTGCTCTTACTGAGAATGGCAGAAAGGGCCTCACAACAAGCTCCCGTGAAGTAGCAGTTCGACAACCTGCAGGGGGACAGAGAGAACAGTGACCAGGCCTCCCTGAGTCTCCCTGCTCCCTCTGGAGAGTCCCGTTTCCTGGCACTCTCTTCTGGCCTCCCACACAGCTGCTTCAGTCTCTGCTCTGAGTGGCACCTTTGTGGGGAGAATCCTGGAGGAGTCCAAGCTGAGAGGCATTTTTCTAACATGGCAGCCCCGACCAACCTACAGCCACAGAGGTCTGCATAAAGGAAAAGCCTTTGGAGTCAACCCTGCAACCATTTCGCATGGGAATCTGTGCTGAAGCATCCAGCCCCTCTTTCTGCAGGCTTTGCCTCTTTATTCAAGAGGCTGTAAATAAATCCTTCCCACCCCATAAATTCTCCCTCCTGGGACTTCATGTTGCTCATGCTCTAGGTCTCCCCTCCACCGCCTGCTTGGGGAAACTCACACCAATTCCTCTGAAATGAGCAAATGCTAATCCGAGGCTTTTAAGGAAGCCCAAGCACACTCACACGAGTTTCTGTATTTTACAGTTGTCTTGTTTCAGCCCCCCACACAGACGTTTCACTCCCAAATCCCTCAGCTCATTGTTTCTCAGATCCAGCTCCATCAGGGTCTCGTTGGTACCAAGCACGGAGGCAAGGTCATTGCAACAGGCAGCGGTGAGAAAGCAACAATCCAGCCTGCGGGGGAGAGAGAGGTGTAGAAAGAAAAGGACCAACCTGTTTCTGCCCCACTTTCTGCGCCCGGGGGGCCAACTGCAAGGCTGATGTGCAGGGTGGTGAAAATTCACCTCCCTCATTCAGATCCAGTGCCCGTTAAAGTGAAAACTGCTCTTCCTGTTGGTGTCAGCGGGCACAGGAGCAGGCCTTCTGGGCTCAGTTCTGCTCCCATTTACACATGCGTAATTCCGTTCCTTTTGATGGGTGTTGAAGCTGAGAGCGAAGGCACCAACTTCATGGGCATGGGTGATGGGTGAAGTTGTGGCTGGGGGAGTCAAGACCTCAGCCTTGCCCCTTCTGCCCAGGCCCCACCCCCCACGGGAGCCAAGCCATCACTCCCCCCAGCATCACGGGGAGGTGGGGTGACATGTGGGCCCAGCCTCCCCAGCTCCTGAGCATGGGGAGGGTGGGCGCTGGGGGCAGCAACACTCTGCCTCCAGTACACCTCCAGTAGGTGTTCTGGGGGTGGAGAATGGGTGGGGCCAGGCTGGCAGTTTGGGAAGGCAGTGCCTTCCCCTGCCTATTATACTGGACGCCCCTGTCCATGGGTGCTCCGGGGCTGGAGCACCCACAGAAAAAAACAGTGGGTGCTCAGCACCCACAGTCAGTGCTGTGAGGCGGTGGCACTGATCAGCTGCTCAGAGGCTGAGGGAGGCATCTGGGCAGAGGGCAGCGAGCAGCGGGGGGCCTGGAGAAGGGTTTGGAGCAAGGGTGGGGAAAGGCAGATGGAGGGCAGGGAACTCAGGGAAAGGGGTGGTGTGGGGGCGGGGCCTCAGGAGGGGAAAGGGGATGGAGCATCCCCCGGGAAAAATAAAAGTCAGCACCTGTGGCCGAGAGGATGCGTCAACAGTATTGTATTTGGCTCGAGGTTTCAAAGTACCGCCTGAAGAGTAGGAGTCCTGCCTCTGTTATGAGGCCGTTTGCAGCACATACGCCGGCGGAAAGAGATAAGAAGAGGCTCATCGAAGCCAGGGCTTACTCACTTTATTTTCTGCAGTTGGCAGCTTGGATGCTTTAGAGCTCTGTACAGCTGCTTCACTCCTAAATCTCCCCATTTACTATAGCTCAGGTCCAGCTCGGTCAGGCTCTGGTTTTTAGTCAGCACTGCGGCGAGATCGCCCAAGCAAGTCGCGGTGACGCTGTGACCCCGCAGCCTGCAGGAGACAAAGCCATACGAAAGACAAGGGCTAGTCCTGTGAACACAGTCGCTTGGGTCCCTCTCATAGTGGGCAGCAAAGGTATGAGCTGAAGTCCAGCAAGGCCAAGGGGCACCCCAGCTGCTCCTATGTTAAGGAAAGCAGAATGGCTCTGAGAGTGCTCGGCTGGCCACCGCTACACCGTCTGAAAGGTGCCATGTGAGCAGTCTCTTAAATTAGCCTTGGTCCTATACTTTATGCAGAAGAATAATAGAGCTATGAGCCAGCCCCAACATACCCTGCCCATTAGAAGACTCTGGTAGCAGCAGTAGCAACATGGCTTTTCCCCCAGCTCTTCCGTTGTGTCTCGGGCATGTCAGGACTGGGGCTGGGTGCCCCTTTGACAAGGGCATATGATATCAATGGAAAGATCCTTGGTTGGTGCTCTTTCCCCCTTGTCCCATCAATTTATGTCCCCATCAACAGCCACAATCTGGCCCCTGACACGTCAACACTTATTAATCGTTGTAATTGAGTCAAAACAGGGTCAAAGTCCGGGGTCTTATCTCCCCGCATCAGGGTTGGGTCCTGTTAATCTTCCACTTTTGAAAGGAGACCAAAGTGTTTGGAACTTTCAAGAGACTATTTGATTCCTTCTTCCTGCTCAGAGATCACAGACTCATGTTAAGCTTTCCCGAGAACTTCTCTGGCCCCAGAGTGCAGCGTGGCAATTTTCAGACCAGAAGTAGGTTCTCATGGAAGTTAGTTGGGAATGGAAAATTGGGCTTCTGCCGAAAGGCTGCATGCAACCTTAACCATAGTGTAACTAGCAGCAGCTCCGTAATCCTGGGGCTGAAATCAGAGCTGAAGGGATGTTTAACGCTGGCATGAACCAAAGTGAAGAGTTCTGCCAGGATTTAGGGTTCTATGGAATGGCTTTCACACAACTGCAAAGAAAATCCATGGTTACTTACCCCAGTTTCTGAACATTGCAGTTTGGATGTTTCAGCCCCTTACAGAGCAATTTTATCCCTGTTTCCCCCAGTTTGTTACCGCTCAGGTCCAGCTCTTTCAGAGACGGGTTTGTCTTGAGAGCAGAAACGAGATCCTCACAACAAGCAGAGGTGAGATGGCAGCACCCTAAGCTGCAAGAGACAGATGTGGTTACGGCTTGTTTTTACTCAGCTGGTCACCTCCATTTTATTCACAGCAGTGTATTCCTAAAAGCAACTTTGGAAGCCCCGGGGACTACAATGATACTCATAGCACATGCCGAGGGCCGCAACTTATGTGTGGCCTAAATAGCTTCTTTCACACTGATGGGCATGAATACAAAGATTAAAGGCAAGACTACACAATACACAGGCCATATTTAAGTCATTTCTGCTGATATTAATAAAATGCAATATTTACCCGATTGCTACCCATATGACAGCACTTTTAATGATTTGTTAGTTTATAATGTGTTTACTTTCTTCATTGCATTCCTTTGTTATATATGGTCATGCCAATTCACTTTCAGAATATGATCTGAAGAAGTGGGTCTGCCCCACAAAAGCTCATCACCTAATAAACCATCTTGTTACTCTTAAAGTGCTATGTATTTTTTTCCTTTTGTTTTAATAAGCAATGACAGTCCAGGAATTTAACTACTAAAATGCATCTCAACAGAAGACCATTATATTGACTACTTTTTTGTTTGGCCTCCCACCCACGGGCCGCGTGTTGAGCCCTGCATAAACCCAAACCGCACCGCGGGCCGCAAAAATCGGGCCGCATGCATGTTGAGTAGCCCTGCTATAATGAGATGTAGGGCTTGATACGCAGCTGAAGGACTCCTATCATCTTCCCTGGATTTGGGTCAGGACCTTAGCCAGGTTATTGTCCTTAAGTGCAAGTGATATCTATAGCCATCCCATGGCACGTACCAGACACCCTGCTAGTGTGACACTGACATGGCAGAAGAGTTATTAGGCAATTTACAGAGGGCATGTTTGGATTCACCAGTGCTGAACAAGAGAGCAATCTCAAGCCCTGCTCCTAGAAACACTTAGATACCTGCTTAATTTTAAATACTTTAATAGTCCTGTTAAATTCTTTTTTAAAAGAAGAATAGGAAAATGGAACAACTTCCCCTTCCTTGTGCTGGTCTGGCTGGCTTCTACCACCCCTTTTCCTTTCCCGGTGCTGGGCTTCTCCCTTTCCCTTCCTCTCCGGTCTCTTCCCTGTGCTGCCCCCTCCCCTCCGGCCCTTCCCCATGGAAGGAATTCCTCTCTTCTACAAAGGGAAAAGACAGTGTGCAAACGAAAAGTTCATGGGGGTGGGTTGAACGAATTAGTAACATGTTTGCTTGCTTTCCCCATGATAATGTTGGGTGTTTTTCAAGCACAGTTTTGTATTGTTGATTTAAAATAATTAAAGCCATTTTAGAAACAAAAAACACGATGTAAGGGCATGTCTACTCAGCAGGGCTAAAGTCGAAATAAGCTACACAACCTGAACTATGTTAATTGCGTAGCGTAAGTCGAAATAGCTTATTTCGGCTTTTGGCGCTGTCGACACACCAGGAAGTCTGAATTAGAGCACTCTTCCCCCAACTTCCCTTACTCCTCGTAAAATGAGGGTTACAGGAGTCGGAGTAAGAAGTCCTCCAGCTCGACATTATTTTGACATTATTTCGAAATAACGGCTTCTAGTGTAGATGTGGACTGTGTTATTTCAGAATAATGTCAGTTATTCCAAAATAACTCTGCTGTGTAGACATGCTCTAAGTGTAATAACGAGATTGTAACACAAGTCAGGACATTCAGCATCATGGTTAACGTCTCCCCTCGTGAATGCATTGTTATTCCCCTTGGCATGCAATTCATTATAACTGGGCCTTTCATTACAGGGAAGACGCTTTAAAATAGCCTGTGTTTAATTAGCAACCTTAAGAACTGAACTCTAATTGACTCGAGTTTAATAAAGACTCAGTTTTGAAAAGCTAAGCAGGATCTGGGTAAGTTACCAGGTGAAAGAGAAGACTGTTTAGGGTACATTTTTCAAAAGCCTCTCAGTGCCATTAGAGAGACAAGGTAGATGAGGTAATTTCTTTTATTGGACCAACTTCTGTTGGTGACGGAGACAAGATTTTGTGCTGCTAAGAGTTCCTCTTCAGGTCTGGGAGAGGTACTAAAAGTGTCACAGCAAATACAAGATCAAACATAGGTTAGCACAGCGGTAGGCAACCTCTGGCCCATCGGGGTTCTATGAGTTCTCTGCAAGACATTTTGTTTACTGTTGCCCATGTGCAGGGTTGCCAGATTCTGCTGCTTTCCATCCATGTAATTTTTTCCCTATCAGTATTAATAAAGTGACACGCACGTAAAACAAGGGCAGGTGAAGTGAGCTTCCTGCTGATTGCACTCAACCAGGGGTGCTGACAGTCTCCGCAGGACTCTGGATAAGGAGGGGTGGCTCTGTGCTTCTGGAAGGGGCGTGGCCTCAGTGTGAAGGGGCGGGGCCAGGTGCTGCTAGTCCTCCACTCAGAGTGTCCCCTTCCCCCCAGATCTTAGGCCTGCCTGGAGCACACAGTGGGCCCTGAGGCAACTGCTCCCTTTATTCCACCCTGTCAGCAGCCATTAGGGTAGGCATTGTGGGACACTGGCAGGAACCAATTCTCTTGACAAAACAAGCAGCAGAGTCCACACTGGCTCTTTGTCAATAATAAAGGGAGGGAAAAGACAAAAGTCTCTGATAGGGCTGGAAGTTTTTTGACACCAAAATTGGGTGCGTTTCCTGACAAAAGTCGCATTGCAGGGTAAACGCTGTCACTGTTTTTATACCCAAAAAGCCGTTTTTGGAGACAAAATGTGCCAGTGAAGACAAGGCCTAAGATTCTTGCCTGGGCTTGCACTGACTTAATTTGGGAGTTGCTTTCATGTTTATCCTTAATTTTTTCTCTTTGGGAACAGAGCAGGAAATTCCCATTCAGGGAAATAATGTAGCTGTGGAGTAGGAATGTTGTAGTGTAGTTGCATATCCAATTAACTGATAAACATGGGCTTATTGGTTAATCTTGTTAACTATGCACCCCACACCCTGCTGCCTCTGTATCAGAAGCAGTAAGGGGAGGAGAGGTGGGAGCTGGTACACGTGGAAGGCTGGCTTTCAAGCCAGAGCTCCCTGTATATATTGTCTCATGCAAGCCACTAGGCCCTCCCCCCCGCACTGCTGCCTCTCTATCAGAAGCAGCAGCACAGTGGGGAGGGACAGAGGAAGCTGCTGCAAAGCATGGGGACCGAGGCAGCAGAGTGGGGTGCCAGGGGACTCCCCTGGAGTGGGGCCAGAAGAACAGTGGCTACTGCCCCCGCCCCAGGGACTATCGAATAGTCATATAACCAATAATATTTGAAGCAGGTACATGACTATTCAGTTAATCGCTATCTAACATCCCTGTGCAAAGTTGGCATTTTCAGGAGCACATCCAGTCCATCAGAGAGCTGGACATCTATAAAAACTATTATTCTTGTCAACCAGCTCTTTTTCCATGGAACATAAATCACTCTTCTTGTGGATTGGTTAGGGGAAATGAAAGAAGAAATCAAATCTCTTTGTACTGGTAAAACAGATAGGAAGTACGTGTTTTCTTATCCAATTTTCTTATCCAAACACAGTGTACAAAATGCGTGGTAATAACTAATAACGATGCATAAATATGTCTAGCTCAAATAACCTCCAAATTCCTGGATCGTTATCGCTAGCCCATCATGAAGCTGGCTAGTTCCATGTGAGTTTGCATTGACTCTGCTTTGCCGCTCAAAGTCTAAACCACAGCGGTGCATAGCTACACCTTGCTGCTCACCCCCAGAATAAAAGCCAGCAATGACAGTCACTCAGAAGAGCAAGTACTTACGATATTTTCTTTAGTTTACAGTCTGGATCCTTCAGTGCTTGACACAAAAGGTGAGGTGGGGAATATTTTGGCTCCTCCTCCTCCGACTCCCTATAAAGAGAGAACAAATATGTTTCATTTAGGGTGCTGAAAAAAAACAACCCTCATTTCAAGATGTTGGCTCAGTAGCTTTTATTCTGGAGCAGACAATTCAATTATTTTTTTAAAAATAATTCTTTTAAACATTCTCAGATGCCACTACCCTTTTATTTTGATGCCAAATTAGTAAATGGTGGATTTCTGGTATAAGAAATGTGTATTTTGCAATATGTAAGTGAATTAGACTTCTTTGAAAGCCCAGGGAATTGAAGATCCCTGTTATTCACCAGAACAAAGGCCATTAATGTTTATGGAAAAACGCTCATGTGGACTTGAATGGACATTGGATCAAGACTGTACAATATAAGCAGCCCCCTATCATCAGTCCAATATGTTCAGTAAGAACCTCTGGATTTAGGCGTGAGAAAATATGGCATGATACTGGAATGGCTGACAAATCCACCTGCACTCTGACAATAGCGGCTGCTATTATAACTACACACATTTGATTTTGTGTCAATAAATGGACATACTCACCAACGAACTAACTTGTTTAGCACCGACCCCCGCCTTTCCTCCTGATCTTCCACTCCAAATGTGCATGCATTCAGATAGAGTGACTGCCCATTTCGACAATTCTTTATGCAGAATGAAAGAACCATGTGTTCGATTTTTGTAAAGTTACTGTTGCTCAGTCCAATTTCTTGGAAATGATCCATTGCGCTTTTGACAAACTCTTCTTCATGAATCTCATACAAACAGTGAAACAATTCAAGCTGGAATCGCTTTTCCTGGATGGACTTGACAGTCAGACAGCAGCTTGCTTTTGCTACCACTCCAAACCACTTCAATAAATTCTGTTTAATGTCTAGTGAAATTTTACAGCCAAAGATTTTCTCTATGTGATTCACTCTTTCTTTGTTTAAGAGACCAAACAGGAAACGTACAGTTAAGGTAAGAGATTTATCTCTAGAGTTTCCATATTTTTTTAAAATTTCATTCACATCTTTCTGCTGAGTCACTGAATCACACCCTTTTTCTGCATCTTTCATCAGGATGTAGAACAAAGCTGCAAAGAACTCTTGGAAACTTAAGTGAATGAAGCTATAGACACTCTCAAAGCTGATATCTTTTTGGAAAACATCCTTAGTGAGAAAAAGGGACTGGATGTCCGATCCATCCAAACCATGCTTCTTCATATCTTCTTCTTCAAAGAGGATTTTATTGTTCAAGATCCCATATGCAGCTAGGGAGCACAGCTTCCTCAGGTCAGCATGTACCACTTCCTTTGAATTGGAATGGTTATCTAATAAACTGGACAGAAAGAGCATATAAACCGAGGTGGTTGTTTTGGAGCTTTTGGCTAGATCTTCACCGCTTTCCATCTGCTGTTTCATCACGGTGCATAGGATCCAGCACACGATGGGAGCAAAGCACATGGTGAAGAGCGTTTCATTTTCCTTTACAAAATCTAGAGCTTGTTTGGCTTGCGAGACATTTGCAAAGAACTTGCGGAAATACTCCTTCCTGTCTTCTTCCGAGAATCCCAGTATTGTTGCAAAATGGGGAAACTTCAGACACTGCCGGAGTTTATCCAGAGCAGTTGGTCTTGTAGTGATTAATAAGTAGGATTTTGGAAGAATCGCTTTTCTTAATAAACTGCTCAGCATGATTTCCACAGGCTTTGTCTGACAGGGATCTGTGCACAGACTACTTTCTTCCTGATCAAAGGAAAATTTAAATACGTCAAAGCCATCAATTATGAACAAAAGCTTCTCCTGATTCATCAAAATATCTTGGATGGGTGCATTTCTCTCAGGACAATTGTTTAAAATCAGATCTGCGACACTTCGAGGCCCAGAAATACAGTTCATTTCTCTGCTGTTGATGTAGAAGATGTAATCAAACTTGCCAGCATAGAGTTTTCCATATGCCCAGTCTACCATGAGCTTCTTTGTTAACATTGTTTTCCCAATCCCAGCAGCTCCCTGCAGCACAATGGTTCTCAGTGGTGTTTGCCTGCTTCCACTAGCATCAAATAAAGTCTCCAGTTTAGTAGAACTAGCTCGCTTTGCTATGATTTCTGCATGCTCTTTCCCTTTGGCACTTATTTCATTCTTTCTCTCCTTCTGGTCACGATGTTCCTTTACAATCAGCAGCTTTGTGTATCTTGTGTTTAGTTCCACACACTCTCCCACTCGATTGTTCTTGTCTTCTATTAGTTGGTATTTTTCTCGTATATGTTCCTTATATTTTGCTTTGTAATCTAATGCAATGATATGGAACATGAGAATCCATGAATGCAGAAATTCAGAGGAAAAAAGATTTGTCATTAATGAGTTTCACAGTAGTGCTATGTAAATGCATGTGAATCCCAGATTCTAGATAATAGTGGGAATAACAGATCAAATTGCTGGGAGAGGGCGGCAATTCCATATTATGGAAAAAATAGAGATTCAGCTGAACATTGACCATACTAGGGAAATGTTTTCAATATGGAGAGATGCAGGGAGAAGGGGAAAATACACATGCAATTTAATAGATGATGTTTCAAAATAGAATGATTCCCATCTATTTCAATGGGATTTGGATCAGCCCCCAACTCAATTACTCATTTAATTTAAGATTTTGTAAAACACACTAGGCCAAATTATGCTCTCTGCATCACTAGAATAAACTAGAGTAATGACTGAATTGCAGTTACTATAGGCTTACACTGGTGTGTCCGTGGGCAGATTCATGCTAAAGTCTAAAAGTTGCTGATCAGTCTAAAACTTCTGTTCACTGCTGCTGCTGCCCTCATAGCTCACAGGAACTCATGGACTGCCTTTCAAATGCCTACCAGGCATTTGCTCTCATCACAATATTAAGAAAACAGTTGTATTAGGACAGGGGCTTGCAGAAGATTCTTCAATTACCTTACATGGAAACCAGATAGACGCCATCCAGAAGTTCATCTATTTAGGTTCTACAGTGACCACCAACCTCTCACTGGATGAAGAACTGGCCAGGAGGTGCTTACCTAGGCAGCTCCTGGCCAGCAGTCCTGCAGCACCCCAGGCAGGCTCTTTGCCTGCTGCAGCCCCAGGCTGCTCAAAACAGCTGGCTATTCCCAGTGATGCTCTGCCAAACTGGCCATGAGGAGCTGAGAAATTATGCTTGGGGCAGGGACAGCATATGAAAGCTCTTCGTCCCCCTCGCGCTCCAGTCAGCGCCAGTACGCCTCACAGTTGTGCAGATGTCGCCAAGCTCGGCTTATGGTAACCCAACTCTAGCGACATATTTTACACAGCTGGAGTTGCGTACCTTAACCCGACAGTCTAGTGCAGAGCTGGCCCAAAATACATACATTTGCACTAACTGCCAAAGGCCATGAACATCTTGGATTAGACTATTCAGTCACAGGAAACATTGCAAAGCATCTACATTTTAGGCTGCAATTCCCACCGTCTCTAGCAGATGAAAGCACGCCAACACACACAGCCTGCAATGCAGCTAATAACTGGCACAGTTTTCAACACATACGCCCCCTACTTTACCTTGTGTCTGTTTGAAACTCAGAGTTGAAACAGAGTGCCGCGTTGTACTCGATCGGTGAACCACAACTGCAAGAGAAATAACATGGGGTCAGTAAGAGTGGCAGAGAAATGAAATGAGCATGAACCACATCGCAATGGATCTCCGCTCCGTTTGTGGGAACGATACTTATAGAGCTGAGACTCAATCCTCTTGCTCTCATTACAAATCAAGGGTGTGCATGGGAACAGGGGAAGTACATTCTAAAGAAATTGTATTACACTTTGGCCTGTTGCAGTGGGAACCGGGATGTGATGAATCCTTAAAATATGAGTCCAAAGCAAGAGAATAATATTTCAGGTAGAGTGGAACTGGAAAGTGTGTTGTTTTCCAACTAAGCATAACTCACAAAAATGGCAAAACAATATGTACATTTTCCTTATATTTTAAATGGGTGAAATCTTGTTTCAGAAGATTACAAAATGTGTGTGTGTATAGGGGGTGGGGTGGATGCAAAGGGTCTAGAAAAAAGGGGGATAAGACTGAAAGGAGAAAAGCATGGATAACTGTAGGACTCTCATAGGTACCTTGGAATCGACTGAGATACAGCCACTCAGAGCAGAAGAGCTGCCCATGGTGTCAGGCTGTTGGAAGAGCTGAACCATGCCTGGGGTGTTACAATTATGCCAATGGTATAGGCCCTAGAGAATCCCAGAATCCAGGGGGCACACAAGTGGCTTAAAGCTACCCTTGTTCTCCATTTCTGAGCTGTGTGTTCCAAGCCGTGTTTCCTGAAAGCACAGAATCTACCCTGTGAATGCCCATGGGAGCAGGCTAAGACTCATGTCACGTGCAGATCCTGTGCAATGGGCTTTGCTTTCTCTCACCTAAAAACAAAATTTGGGGCACAACCATTCACCATGGAAGCCCAATAGGAGCAGAATCGAGCTCCTATAGCAGTGTTCTGCTTCTCACACGTCTCTCTCTCTTGCTTCCTGTTACCTGGATGGTGTCTGCTTGGATCTTACATGTAAACTTAGCATGATATACTACAGACAGCTGACTCCTGGCACAATCAATGCAGCATTAATCTAGAGAACAGGCAATAAAGGGATTACAGGTTATACCGCTCTAAACCAGGATTCCCTGGTCCAGCAACCAGGACCACAGAGTCCCAGTGGAGGGCTAGCAGCCCTGTGGATGGCAGAGCAGCAGGTTGCCTGTGGGGTGGGAAGCCCCACACACCACAGCTGCAGCACGCCCCAGTGAAGCTGCCTGGTGGGGCTGAGAAGCCTGGTGGGGCCAGCAGGACAGCAGGCTCTGGCTTGTGGCTGGGCCAGGTCTGGGTGGTGGTGGTGGTGGCAGGGGGGGCCAGACCTCTGGTCTGGCAAAATCCCTCTTCCAGGACCAGTCAGGGCCCGAGGGTGCTGGACCAGGGAGGTCCAACCTGTAATAAAAAAAAGGCTGAATAGACTCATAGTGAGTCATTCTAGGAAAAATATTATGGACCAAATTTTCAAAGGGCAGCATCCCTTTTGCTGGTGCAAATTGAGTCCTCCCTGCAGTGGGTGCAAAGCAAGCTGGGAGAGGTGCAAGCGCGCTGATTTAGACTTGCGATATTGGGATTGCACTTCTTGCAGGTGTCAAATGAGGCTGGGACTTTTGCAGGTTCACTCCATGTCTCTGCTTGGACTGACTCTAACGCCCCCTGGTTGCCCCAGGGTTTTGGAATCCATTAGGTGGCATTAGCTAGATATGGCTGACATGGGTGAATGCCTCACTGGGGAAGGCAAGCCTCAGCCCCGCCCCTTTCATCCTCAGATCCTGTCCCTTCTGCCACCCCTTCCCCCAGTCCCTAAGGAGTCAAGCCCTCCCCCCAGCAGCTGGCCCCCATCTGAGGATACTGTCACCCCAGAGCACCCTCAACCCCCTAGACTCTCCCCTTCCAGTGGACAACACAGCCCCAGACTTCCCAGCCCTCTGGAGCACCTGTCTGGTGGGTGGCTGGGCCATGGCTTGATCCTTCCTGGCCAGCTGGGACATGTGCAGTTTTGAGAAGGCAATGCCTTCCTTGCCTATGTCACCTTGCCACCCCTGGTGGCTGCTGCGACTGCTGTTCCTTCTGCTGGAGCTGTGTGGCCTATTAATGAGAAATGACTCACTGAGGTTGCAGTCACTTTATATTTTTTGGGTACCTGTCTCTTTTTCCTCTTGGAGCTTCACAGAAGAGTTTCTCAGGCCGATCTTGTCAAAGATTTCGATGGTTACGTTCACTGCCTTCTCTTCACCGTAGAACTCCACCAGAAGATTGGCCACATCCATTTCAGCGTTCTCCAGCCTGCCCGGGGACTTTACGTTTCCCCTCATAGCGAAAATCAGATAATTTGTGTCTGAATCTTTTAAAATCTTTCTTTTCAAGATCCTCCAGTTCCTGCACCAGGATGTCGGTCAGGGTCTTGTCTTCACTCATTGTGCACTGTTAGCAACGGTCTGAAACCGAATCAAGAACATGAGAAGATTAACGCTAAACTCCGCCATTTTGGAGGCAGTGGCAGCAGGAAGCAAAGTGACCACGCCCCAGCCCACTCCGCTCCCCCAATTTCCAGTTGTGTCGCTCTGCTTTGTGTTGCCTGGGGAGGGGCAGTTCCATCTCTTCCTTCAAGGCCCCTCCGCCATAAAACATGGCTGGGCATTGGGGGAGCAGAGAGGGCTGGGGCCAGGTCACTCTGTTTCTTGCCACCGCCGGTGATTGCAGGGGCAGGTCCAACCCCTGCTGCTGGTGTCGCATTCCCACTAGTCTCTGGGGTGCCCTGGGCCTCATAGGGCCCCCCAAAGTGTGGGGTCTGGGGTGGTTAGATGAACCTGCTTGTTGCTGGCTCCTTGCCCAGTCTCCCACAGCATGGGGGGCATGTGATAGGGATGTTAGTGGGTAATTGAATAGTCATGTAACCACATGAAATCTTAATGATTACATGACTATTCGATGGTCCCTGGGGGCAGGGCAGCAGCGTGGGGTGGCAGGAGGAGCTGGTCCATGCGGGAGCTAGTTTAAAAACCAGCTCCCTGTGCAGACTGGCTGCCTGCTGCCCAGCACTGCGGTGCTGCTTTGACATTCCTCAGCAGGATGCTGCTCCCAGCAGCTGAGGATGCTGTGGGAGAACTCGGAGGGAATCCCAAGAAGCACTGGGATCAGCTCTGCCTTCCCACAGCACTGCATTGTGGGATGCTTACCCACATTGCTTTGCTCTGTCTGTCGACAGGGGAGCTGGCAACATGGCCATGAAATGTCAGCAATGGGAGGGAGAAAAATTTTGGCTACGTCAACACTATGAGTTTTCTTGGCAAAAAATATGCTAATGAGGGACTAATTTGCATGAGTTGTGATCTCATTTGCATATTTTCTGCTGCTCCTTTTATGCGCTAGGGGTTTTTGTGCAAAAACAAGCCGTGTGGACATTTTTTTTGTGCAAAACCCCCTTTTTCTGCAAGACCGGTATACCTCCTTTTTGGGGCATAAGGATCTTGCGGAAAAAGGGGTTTTTGCACAAAAAGAAAACATCCACACTGCTAGCGGAAAAACAGATTGGCAGAAAATATGCAAATGAGATCATGACTCATGCAAATTAGTCCCTCATTAGCATATTTTTTGCCAAGAAAACTCATAGTGTAGATGTAGCCTTTGACCGTTCTTCACTTTTGCCAACTTCTGCATGCCAGCTGCACTTTCAACGCCAACCTTTCCTTGTGTAGACAGAGACTTTGTAACTGAGTAGAAAAAGTAGCTATGGTTGAGTCACTGACAGACAGAGACAATATATGTAAATGAAACATACCTTTAGGATGGTCTGCATCGATAATCAGATGTGTGGCACTTTAGAAAGGAGGATTTTATAAAAATGAAGAAGCCGGTCAAAATGACAATAGAGGAAAAACAACTGCGTAGAAAGGCTACTTTGGCCATGTCTACGCTACAGCACCAATGCAGCTGTGCCTCAGAAGTGCTTCTGGGGAAGATGCTCCAAGAGCTCTCGTGTGTGCTTAATAACTCCTTCCTTCGTGAGATAAGGTGGCTCTGTCAGCGGGAGACACTCTCTCACTGACATAGTGCTGCCCACGCCAGCGCTTGGGTCCGTGTGACTTATGTGACTTAGAATATAGATACTCAGGCCTTCCTGTAAAGGCCTATCATTTCAAGAATTTAAGTGTATTCTTATCTCCTAGCTAGTTACGTGAGTATAAAACAAAAAATCAAAAGTACAGTCCACCTGTCTTTGGGCTTTCTCTCATGGTGACAGTCTGAGGCCTTGCTCTTTGGCTAAGCCAAAACAGAAGCCACAGGGGCAGACATAAACTATGAAGCAAACAGCCACATCTGCACATTCTAGACAAGTTACATTCAAACAAGCTAAAGCTAGGCTGTTAGGAAGGTGATCCAATCTAACACCGCCAGCTGAAGAAGAGATCCTAGAATGTTAAAAGAGAACTAAAGTTTGATGGCTTTCTGTCTGGCAAGCAATCTCTTATCCGTAGTTGTGGTTGTGAAACTTTCATTTTGTTATTGTTGTGTCCATATGAGCTCTACTGCACTTCGCTCTTGTTGATCTGTGGTCACTGCCTGGTTCTTTGATTGTTTTGGACAGTTGCATAATTAGTTTTGCTAGGTGTAAATCAATTAAGATGATGGGGGATGATTGGTCAAAGAATTATGTTATAATATGTTAGGATTGGTTAAAGAATTATTTTGCAATTTGACTCTATGGGCATGCCTACATATCAGGGCTAAACTCGAAATTAGCTACACAACTTGAGCTTTGCTAGTTGTGTAGCTTAAGTCAAAATATCTTATTTTGACATATGGCGCTATCTACACAGCAGTTATTTCAAGATAGAGCATTCTTCCCCCGACTTCCCTTATTTCTCGTAAAATGAGGGTTATGGGAGTTGGAGTAAGAAGTCCTCCAGCTTGACATTACGTTGAAATAACTGCTTGTTGTGTAGACACAGACTATGTTATTTCGAAGTAATGTTGCTGTGTATATGTGCCCTATACAAGCTGAGGTCAAACAGGAAGTAAAGGGAGCAAAAATGATGTGAAGAATTGGAATTTGAGCTTGCTTAGCTCAATAAACTCATTGTATTGCCTGCCACTGGACTCTGGACTTCGCTTCTGTCAGCAAACCAAGGACAGAGTAGGGAGGGGGGCCCCTAACATCACTCAGGGGGTCTGTATTATTCACCCCCCGAAGTGACATAAGTTGTACCAAACTACCTTGTACTGTAGGCATAGTCCTGGTGGTACCATAACAAAGTCACAGAAGGCATGTGTACAGAGTTTGTAACTTAGGTGCTGAGGGGACAAAAGAGAAGGGGTCCAGCAGGTGAAGTTATTAACAGGAGGATATAAGCTGGAACAGCATTAGACTCACTGAGGCCAAGGGCAGACACTAAGGCAGGGCGGGAACCTAAGGCCCAAGAGTCGGGGCCGGAGCCTGTGCTGGTGTTCCAGCGCCTTCCTCCCCCTGTCAGGCAGAGCCTGTGGATCAGATTGGACTCTGGCTTGCCTGAATCCAGCCCATGAAGCTCAGGACCCCTCCCTCCCACAGTGGGGAGCCTGTGCTGGTGTTCCAGCTCCATCCCTCCCCCCGCAGCTCCCCCCGTGGGGCTGGAGCGCCAGCACCGGCTCCCCACTGTGGGAGGGAGGGGCCCTGAGTTTCATGGCTGGATTCAGGCAAGCCAGAGTCCAATCTGATCCACAGGCTCTGCCTGACAGGGGGGGAAGCAGCTCTACCCACTGCCTGGAGGCTTTCCTCCCCCCCACCTGGCCCTGATAGGCTGTGGTTTGGGAGGGAACGTGGGGAGAGTCTTTCTCCTTCTCCGTCGGGGACACATCAGTGAAGGGGTGGGGTTTTTTTTTGCTTCTCACTTTTGTGCGGCCCCCAATTGACTTTTCTGTGGCCCCAGACCCAAAAAAGGTTCCCCACCTCTGCTCTAAGGAGTGAGCCCCCCCTCATGCCTCACCACATGGGGCTGGAGCCCAAGCCCAGAGCCCCTCGGCCCAGGTGGAAGCCTGAAGCCCATGCCCCAGCCCCACTGCCTAGGACCAGAGCCAAAACCCCTGGGACTGAAGCCTGAATTGCCTGACCTGGCGGTTTGCTCCCCCGCTTATAGACCTCTGCCCCTGGGGAGCCACACCCCAAACAGCTCTGCTTTCGTGTGATTGATTTCACTTACAGAGGTGAAATTACTGTAACTTCCATGACATGTCACCGAGTGACTCTGTAGATGTGACGTAACAGCTTTATGGGGCCCCTGTGGGACTGGGCTGCAGGCAATTGCCCTGCTTGCTGCCCCCTAATGCCAGCCCTGGATAGATAAGATAAAAGCAGGGAGCCACCTGTTAATTGCTTCTCCTGCTGTATCCACTCCTCATCTGACTGCTTGGTGTACTCTATGCTGCACGCTCTTCCCCATGTGGTTTATGCCTTTTGCCGCTTACATAAGAATTGCACTATAAAGAAATCACAAGGGCACCACCAGCTCCAAATCCTCATGATGACGAAATACCTATGCACACTGCTGCTCTGGCTGGCACAAAATACACAGGCAGGCAGCTTCAGTAGAGGGCTTACAAACCACGTAAAGTAATAATACTGACCACTAGACATTACAGCTTGAACCTCTCTAGTCCGGCACCCTCGGGACATGGCTGGTGGTGAACCAGAGAATTTGCTGGCACATGGGATGTTAGTATTGTCTCGCAGCATTACCAGCACTTCCACTGCTTACTGGGCTCTTAGAAGACATTTAGAGGTAAATTAGGGCTAAATAGCCGGACTGGAGAGGTTCAACCTGTACACACTCCTTCTCTTTTAATGTAAAGGACATTTTTAAAAGTTTCAAATGTGTCAGTGTCGTTCAAGTCACATCGTGCTACTAAAGCTGAGAGGCTGATGGTGACTTCTTTCTAGATAACATCTCATCGGCTTCACAACACTACGCGGAGCCAGGTCTTTACATTCTGGTTTGATCACTGCAGCTGACCTTCCTGCTTTGTGGTATTAGGATCACTTGCAGACATAGCAACAGGAAGCTCACTGGTATTATCATAAATCGTTGTCTGTGGCTGTACTGCAGGCTTAGTATTTTCAACAGTTAATAACTGAGAGTCATTGCATTTTGATGGTCTTCTATTCAAATAGAAATACCCTGAGACAAAAGGTTGGCTACCAACCAGGAGAAGCCCATCTGTCCAGGTGGGTTGCTAGTTAAGCAACTGGTCACACGATGAGGGCCTTTGATCACCTGATGAGGCTGAACTGCAGATCACTTGACACAGGGGATGGGAGGTTATAAAAGAGAGCATTTGGGTCACTATCCATTGTGGGAAAAGACGCAAAGCAGAGGAAATTTGGACAGGACAGCAGAAGGGTGCTGACGGCAGAGGTCCATGCCAGAAAGACTCCTTGGTTCAAAGGAGAAGGGCTCTGCCCAAGCTGAAAGAATTCTGCAGCGTGGTAAGGAAATGGAGACAGGAATATACATACAGGTGTGTATATTACTTTGGCTAGATCTGTGTATCTCCTGTCCTATCTCAGTAGAGAGTCAGGGTGCTTTAGAATCTGGTGCAAAGTGTGTGTGCATGTTTGCTTCCCTATCATGTGCCTCTGAAGAGGTGAGCTGTAAAGCCAGTGTGCCAACACAGCTGGTGTTCTGGGAGAGGGTATTCTCAGACTACAGAAGAGCTTGATGGGTCAGCGCTGGTCCTAGGGGCTAGGTAGTTGGACTACAGGTTCTTAGCTCTCAAAGGAGATAAAAGAGCATCTCCAATGCAACTCCACACCAGGGTTTCATTTCTACAGTTCACAGGTGGCCTTCAGGTAGTGCTTAGAGTACTCAGTACTTAGAGTTTTGCTGGACTGAACACGCTGGCGCCACACAAGGCAACGCTGACACATACTCAGCTGTTCTTTCCAGACAGGAAAAGCTGCAGGCAGTTGTTTTCAGGCATTGGTCCATCCACTCATCACAATGGCATGTCCTTGGGCCAGCATGGGACCCTGTTTAGTATTGTGTTGTGCCCTGGCATTTGTCACTGGCAAGGGATCAGCATGTGCCACATAGAACATAGGAACTTCCCTCGGGTCCATTTCGGGACTCTTACCCTCCCTTTCAAGGGCAAGTTTGACAAGCGACCTGGACTTGCCTCATTGGCTGGGACGTTTGAACTCTGAGTGCACCCCAGCAGATTACCCAGTTCTGTAATTGTGCTGCAGCTGTCGTCAGGACTCTTATTCAGTGGCTAATAACAGAAAGTAGAGCAGGATGGTCCATTACTAGAGCAAGGGCATGTCTGCACAGGGAACAGCCCAGAGTGTGGAGGACTCTTTGGCACTATCTGTCCATATAGCCACACTTACTGAACTCTCAGGCTACGTCTAGACTACAAGCCTCTTTAGAAAGAGAGCGTCTAGACTACAAGCAGATTTTTTGAAAAAGCGAGCTGCTTTTTTGAAAGAGAGTCTAGATGCTGTCTTTCGAAAAAGCACATTTTGCATTCAATAGTGCCTTTTTTTGAAAGAGTACTTTCAAAAAAGGCGTTCTTCTTCGTAAAATGAGGTTTACCACGATTGAAAAAGCTGCCGCGTTCTTTCGATTTACTTTCGAAAGAACGCGGCTGCAGTCTAGACGCAGGGGAAGTTTTTTCGAAAAAACCCTATAGTCTAGACACACCCTAAGAGTGCCTTTGGACTTGCCTCAGTCTTGTCTTTTCATTTATGCAAATCGTCTTGTCAATGGGGCAGCCACCCTGTGCAATGTGAGTCTGAAAAATTAACACGTGAGCTTGTTTTGCTTGGATACCATACTCAGCAGCCTTACAGGCACCTTCTCAAGGGTCTCCAGTTGCTCTTCATCATTAGCTCCCATGACCTGTCTATCACCCAAGAAAAAATGAGTGCCAGGAATACCTTGTTCGGGTTGGACCACTCTGGTCTGGCACTCTGGGGACCTGAGAGGTCCCAAACAAGGGAGTTTGCCAGACAAGGAATGGTCGTGCCTCGGGCTGTACTGGGGCTCCCCTCCTGGCTGTGGCCCAGCCAGTGTGCTGCCCTCAGCCTGCCTTCTGGGCTCTGCTGCTTGCAGCCCATGGGTGGGGTGCCTCTCTGGGCTGCCGGCCCCGCTCCCTGCTGGCAGGGCTCACTGCACCTGGCCGAGCTTCTCTCCAAGATGCCAGCCCTGTTCCGGCCGGTGGGGCTCCATGCTCCTGGCTGGTTGGGCTTCTCTCAGGGCTGTCAGCTTCACTCCGGCCGGCAGGGCTCCGCACCCCTGGCTGGCAGACTCCCTGCCCCCAGTTGCTGGTCTTGCCCCCGGGCCACTGGCCCTGTGGCCTGACAGTTCCTTGTAACATCTATGGGGTTCCATCCCCCTTCATGCCCAGACCCTACATCCTCATCCCCCTCACGTACCCTCACTTCCTCCCAGACTCTAGCCCTCCACTCCAGCGTGCTCCTGTACCTTCCCTCCCTCCCAGACCCTGCACCTCCAAGAACTATTTAAATACAGTGCATTAAGGATTTATCTTATGACATGTTACACATGTACAGTACTCTACAATGGTTTGCGCAAAGCTTTAGTAATGGATTTTGTTTACTTCTCATTATGGTGCACATCAGTGGACCAGAAAATTCCATAATCCAGCGTAGCCTATTTCCCAAAGCTGCCGGGATGAAAGAGGTTCAGCTGTCTCTTCTTTCAGTATAACATGCCAGTGTGTGGAATGACAGCCACCCCTGCTTTTATAACGAGCTATGAATCAGGTACAACAAGGGAGTAGCTGTCCAAAATTTCAGCTAATTTTGATTTGGGGCTAATTATTTTTTCAAACCTGCTGGCATTTTATGCTGTGCCAGTCCATCTGACTCTCTTAGGGTATGTCTACATTTGCTCCCTAGTCCGAACTAGGGAGCAAATGTAGACGTACCCTTAGTGATTTTCTGTCAGTCTAAGCACCTCACTTGCTTCCCAGCATAGTGGTTTAGTATAGGCAGTTTACACTTACGTTGTCATCACTTTACAATGCTCAGGGAGTAAGGAGTTTTGCTGCGTTACAATCTCTGTTACTAACACTTTGGGAATGGAGGGTGTTTGCATCTCTGAAATGTTTGTAACTGAACAAAACTTTATGGTGATTCTTTCAAACGTTTACAACTCGACTTGACTTAATGCAGCTTTAAAACTGTACTGGGCAGAAGAAAAATGCTGCTTTCTATCTGTCTGCGTCTGTGTCTGTCTGCTGCTGCCCAATTGCCTACTTCCAGTTCCAAATGAGGTATGTGGTTGATGAGTCAGTTCATAACTCTGGTGTTTGTAACTCGAGTAGTCTCTAATAACCCAGCTATGAAATTATAGGCACAAAAGGCTTCTCTGTTAAACTCCAGTTCTTGCTCCATGCAGTTGTAACAACATCACATAACACCTTGTCTCCTAAATTACACAGGCATAGAGGTGATATATTCTCATTACAGTTCATTATACCCACCTGCAAGTGGATAAATGTGAAATACACTGATATTTCCCATGGGAGATGGGGAATGTGCTTTTTGCATAGTCCCTTGCTGATTCTGTGAGCACCCCAATTTTGCTGCCATTTCTAAAGGGTTTGTCCTTGAACCAATATTCATTTCCACCATGGGATTATTTCCCACAACAAATGCACAGTCTTTGAGTGCCGTCCATGTTGTGCTTTCTGTGTGACACCCAGTTTATTTGTTACACAGATTACATGAGGCTGCTACAATTCCCTGGTGTTTTTAGTAGCTGTCTCTACTGATAAAGAAGATTTTAGTCTTGTGCACGTTTTCAGTCAAATCAACCTCAGTCAATAGCTGGTATTAGGTTGCTTTATTTCCCATGATGCACACCAATGGGCATCATTTAAATGCTCTTCAAACGAGCAATGAGTTAATCTCCTTAAGTCAGCCACACTCACAAATGGTTTCATTCTGTGTTGGGCTCTATTTATAAAAGCGGGAATGCTGTGCAGTCCTCAGTGGCTTTGGGTAGGGAAGCTGACAGACTCACCCTGGGCAAGGTGGGGGGCGGGGAGCAAGGGCTCAGATGGAAAGGCGGGGCTGGGAGCAGCTAGCCCTCAGCGCTGCCTGGAGCGCACTGCGCGGCAACTCCTCCCAAACCAGGCAGCTCTCAGAGCTCCCCAGAGCGTGCTGCACGATGCTCCGGCGGTGATTTAAAGGGCCCAGGGCTCTGGCTGAGCGGCACCAGGGGTCGGGCACTGCAGACCCTTTTGAATCACGGAGCCCAGGAATCCGCCCCCTTTTCTCCTTCCTCTCAGCAGGCCTGGCTTTTGGGATACATGACTTTGTAGACCTCTGATCCCAAAGAGATAGACATTTTGAATCCTTCCCCTCCCCCCATAAATATGCACTTCGTGCACAGTCCTAAGGCGGCTGTTTCATTTTTAGTTTCACTTCCACTAGACCTTGGCAGACACTCTGCATTCCTCGGTTATGGCTCCAGTCCTCCTTGTCACTTTGCCCTTTACATGATAACAACAGTATGAAAACACAACAGGGGCACGGCGGAGTTCCCATAAGTGCTTACTAAATATAGGCAAAGAGCTAAGCCTAGCTACCCATACACACTGTGGTCCTGGCTGGTACCGGAGAGACAGAACACAGTGAGCATCACTTGAGGGCTCACGACCGATGTAAAGTGGCACTACCCTAGACAGCACCTTTTTATAATTTACCCCACCACTAGTCCTAGTTTCAGTCCAGAATTTCACAGCAAGGGATATTGGAGAGGGAGACAAACTGGAGGAGGCTGGGGAGGGGTAGGGGGAGACAAGCACTCTCATTCCATCAGAACGGAGAGCCAGAGTGGAACAGGGAACACCCTCTGTGCACCTCTCTCTCTGATTCCAGTTCGTGGGCGTGTATTGAGAGTCTCATGCGATTTGGGTATTTTCCCCCTATGATCTTCTGATTTCCCCTATCAAACACAAACATGTTGCCCTCAGTCACGCTGGCCACCTGTTATGGCCCAGAGAGCTAAAATCACATGCTCGGTGTAGAATTCCCCTGCAGGTTGGGAGGTAAAAGTGAGGCTGCCCCTAGTGAGGTTTCTACTGGGACTGAAGCCAAGAGGGCTTTCTGTGGGTACAGAACAGGCCAGGACACTGGAAGGTGGAAGGGGAGTATAGGATGCAGGAGAAGTCCGAGGAGCTGCAGAGGAATGCTATGGGGACAGGAGGGTACCAGCAGGGTACAAGGGAATATGTGGGGCAAGAGGGGACTGAGAGGGTATAGGGCAGAGGTGAGGAACTTTTTTGGGTTGAGGGGTTGCTGACTCACAGAAAAATCAGTCAGGGGCTGCACACAACTGAGAAGCAAAACAAACAACCCCCCCCCCGACGTGGCCCCCGACTGAGGAGAAAGACACTGCCCACATTCTCCTCACACCAGAGCCTAGGGGGGCCCAGGCTAGTAGATTTTGTGTGCTCCAGCATCACAAGGGGATTGGGTGGGGGGACGGACAGCTGAAGCACCAGCGTGGGCTCCCCAATGCTTGGTGGGGGGAGAGGCCCATGCCTCGGGGGCTAGCTCCAGAGCCTTAGGTATAGGGGGATGTGGGGAAATGGCACACCATGCCTTAGGGTAGCCATGACGGCTTTACACCAGCACAGAGCTTACGCAGTTAGCTCACAACTGTCTCTGCACTAGCAGCAGGTGCAGGGGGCATTCTTGGGTCAGCAGCTGGTGTGGGATGGGGCCGGGCCAGAGAAAGGAAGGGACAAGTTGGGACTGGGGGAGGAGCGGCCAGAATGATTCTGAACTTCTGCATTGGTCTCCTCTAGGAGCCTTCCAACAGGGATGCAAAATAGGGCAGCCGGCCAGGCCAGGCCAGCTTTTGGCAATGCTAGAATAGGGTAGCACAAGCTACCATCCCGTCAACCCTGATAACTCGGGTGAATAGTCCCCTAAGTCTGATTACCTGCTGTAAGGTGTTTGAGCAGCAGCTGGCTTCAGATAAATGCAGCCCTGTGCTTAAGTTGAATAACAGCACAGCTCACAAAGATCAGGTCTAACAGCTTAATGACTATCATAAAGGGCAATAAAGGGTGCTTCTGGGAACTGAAAGCCTGGTACCTGCAGGCTCTTTCTGTGTGTTTTGCTGTCATTGAGAAAGTGAAATTTGAAATGTCTATTATAAAATCTACATCCAAGAGTGAACAGTCAAGGGCACTGTTATTAATTACTGCTGTAAACCCACGGCATTCAGGGGCATTATGTAAGGGATGGATTTGACCCCAAATCGTAGAGTGTGCCTCATAGAACTCATAGACTCATAGAATCCTAGGGCTGGAAGAGACCTCAGAAGGTCAGCGAGTCCAGCCCCCTGCCC